>JAPQRQ010000026.1:17501423-17533059 GCA_037367365.1 Apogon talboti | reverse complement strand
GGGAGCAGCGTTGTAGAAAATTATACAACTAGCATAAATCACTTCTACACTACCGTTTTTCTCTCTCCCTCAATTTCTCACTTCCCCCATCTTCCTCACACACACACTCTCACATCTCTGCCCCCTTTTCTCCTTCATGGCTGTGCATCTCCCGCTCCTCATTTGCACTCCCACTGCTCCTCACTCTCAAAGTCCCTCTGTGTTCCTCTCTGTCTGGCCATGTGCTTTATTCCAAGCCCACTACTGGTCACCCTCAGTTTCCCTCTACATCCATCTAAACTTCATTTCCACTGTGGTTTGTTTACATGGTTTCTTTATTGATCTGCTTTTTGTTGCCTACCAGGGATTTATTCCCTGTCCACAGGACTGTATTAGCGAACCTTGAGATTGACTTGTCTCTCTGAGATGGTTCAGATATAGTCTGTTGTTGAAATAAAAGAAAACGCCATCTGGATTGCAGCTTATTTCACACTTTATCAGACAGCACCTTGACAGGATTCCTGGTTGCTTTTATACTGAGGAATTTTCTTCCTCAAACAGAAGTGAAGTTTTTATATCTGAAGGCATTTTAATCCAATATTGTTTTTTTATTAAAATGCCTGTGAGTCAAAATAAATTATGTGGTGCCCTGTAGCTGTTTTTTTTTTTTTTTTTTTTTAGTTAACTGCTGTATAATACCGTGTGTATCTTATTTGCATCAGTAAAAGGGAATCTGAGTCTAGTATTGGAGAGAAATGATGAAAAGGCATCCTGTGAAAGTGCCTGTTGCCTATTGAATTGATAAATGCCTTCATTGTCTGATCTGTGACTCCCCCTTTAATCTAAGGTCATTTGTTAATTAATTTGAATAGCCTTACAGGCTCTGGTTCTGCTCCAGCGGTCTTACTTGAGTGATGTCATTCTACACTGAGGAGACTTTAAACACTGCAAAATGGATGCAGTGATGCATGTTCATCTGCAGTCACCCCCCTGGTAGATGCTGCCCTCTGTCCATTTATCAGGGCAAGGTGTTACAGAACACAAAGCACTCTGTTAAGGATTTAAAAGTGGCAGTACCTGAGCCAAGAATCAGAAAGGTTCTTGATGAATTGTAAAGAAGTAATGCAGTTTTCAGGTTCTGATGACTTTATGAACTTTTATAATATTGACGCAGGACTGGAACAATGTTGCCTTAATTCGCTAAAGTTACTAGTCACCCACTACCAAATCATTCTTTGTGACACTGCTGGTTTATGCTCAGACATATAAGATGTTCTCTGGCAGTGATCAGTTAACCAAAGCTTGTGTCAGGGGCTGTACTGCCACCTTTAGTTAGACTGAGGTATTGTAATGCAGTATCCATTCACATAGCACCAGTTTTGTTGGGCTACTCTGCAGTTCAGTCACACAGCATGTGTTTGTGACAGAGTAGTTTAACAACACATCTAACCTTACTGCATTACAGCTAGTCCACCAAAGTGCAGTACCTTGAACGAGGCTTTATGTAAAGTAACATCTTAGAGGCGTCCAACAGAACTTTACTTACCTTTCGGTCTGAGGGAGGTTATTGTAAAGACAAGATATACATATATACTGATATAAATGAACACAGTAGTTCTTTGTGTGCCTTTACATAGTTTTTTATTTATTTTTTTTATTGATATATGTTTTCCAATAAAATGCCATCTATTGTTGGTGTTGTTGTAAGTCATCATCATTCCCTCCTACAGAGTGGAATTGGTAGACATTAGTTTCTGGCACACATTAAAACTGTTCTTTATGCAGATGTGGGATTTGTCATTGATCACAACAAACAGCTGGTGGGCAGCTGCACTTTTTGTATTTTAAACATTTCCAGAAAATCTGAATGAAAAGGAAAATCGCTGACCTCAGCTGGATGGTAGGGGATGAGCTTAATGTTTTCAGATGTCCAAAACTAGAAATTTTGTCATTAACCATCCTGATTCAACTTGGTTGCAGTAAGCTTCAATGTGAAATTTTCTCTTGGCTTTTAGGGTGTACATCTCCAGCGGCCAGCCTGTGTTTCTATTCAGACACTCATACTTTTACAGATTCTGAAGTAGTGATAAACCTCTGGGAGTTTTAGCTGATGTGCAGTCTTGCATTTTTACTGCATCCTTCAATTGAGCTGCCTCTTTTGACATTAACCTCGAACACTGCAGATGGTCCAATGTCTAAGACAAAGGACCATTTTGTTGGGTATTCTGTTGCAGGGAGTGGTTTTTCCTTTTTGTAGAAATGTGAGTGCAGTAACTGCTGCATCTGCCAGGGGGCAGCTGAGTACACATATCCAACCAGCACAGACCCACAGAGTCCTGGCTCTGCAGATCTTCCCCATAGTGAGATTTTCTGTCTTTGTGGCAGTGTTGCTGTTTCTATTTTCTTATCAAAAATACTTAAAGTAAGCTGTAAACGGCGCTTTTCAATGTTGATACAGGCTATTAATACCAATAAATGTTTTGAACTGTGAAGTTTTTGTGAATCTCTGCTGAATACATGTGCTGGTTGCTGGTTTATGTCCTCAATTAATATTCTGTTCATTAGCATTAAATCATGTCAGTCATTTTCCATTTGGAGGTTAGAGGAGGCCAAATGATGAACGGACTGGAGATGGTGTTAATCTATAGCACAGTGTCTGTGAAAGAGCAGTATAGATGCTATGACACGTTAATGTTAAAGCATTCAAAAAGTTTAAACAGCGTACATAAAAAGAACATTTATTCACTCTCAAGGCAAGTAAGCTTGCCAGTTAGAGTTCAATGAATTCAAAATGTGGAGCTGTAATTTTGTACTCATAAAACTGTTGAAAGAATTTCACTTATTTCACGACTACTCATTTCACTACTCGGCCCATTTATGAGCAATAAGAAATAGATACATTAATGTTATTGCAGTTTTGAATAATGGTGCGGCACTAAACTTCGTACTGAATATTCACAGAATGTTTTTTTTTTAATACATATATAAATGTATATATTAAAATGAAGTAATGATACCAGACTACTAATTACAGTGTTTTGGATCAGGTTTCAATTTGTATTATTTTATTTAGAATGTAGATTTATGTGTTTATAATACAGTATAATAAAATAAAATGCTACTGCTTGTTTTCTTTAAGTAATTTGTGTCTCTCCCTTGCAGCACTGTGGCTGCCGATGTGATTGAAGATTTTCTGCTTTTGCTCAATGGTGATTACAGAAATGTACGGTGACTGAAGTATTGTAGACTGTAAGCCTATTTGTTATTGTGCTGTAAAGGTGATTACATCCTAAGTTTAAACTTGTTTTTAAGCCCAATGTCACTTCTGTTTCCTTAGCCCTCCATAGAAGAAAAGTCATAAACCTCCTTTTTTTTTCAAGTGACTGTGTTAAAAAGAACACCTGTAACTCGACACACAGACCTCTCTACTCAAATGCCAGGGGCAGCTTTATGACTCATGGGAATGGGGGCATACGGCTTAAGAGATAGTTTGCGTCCAACCCTATCCTTCAGTACGGCATTCTCTCGGTTTCACACAAAACTTGCATTTGGACAACATCTGAACAGAGGCCATTTTGGTTTGGCCTTATGTTTGCACAGTCCAAGGACTGTGCAGGCTTCAGTGGGGGATGGGTGGTTTGCTGCCGCTACCCTGAAGACTCCTGTTAATGTTTTAGTCATTCTGGAGCCGCTGGGCTGTGAGACAGATTCAGTCAAAAAGCATTTGAGCACCCTCAGGTCCTCAGAATGATTTACTGCGTATTTGGACATCTGCAAAGAGCTTTTGCACCTTGAAATTCTCTCTCTCTCACTCACTCTCTGTGTATCCCTCTTTGCAGTAGTAAACCCTTGGGAATGTTCTGTCATACTGAGTCACCTTGAAGGTATCCAAGGTAGAGTCACTTCCTGTCACCTTCCTCCTCAATGATCCCCCCCACCTCTCTTCAGCTCCTCCATCTTACCTCATCTTTCTATC
This sequence comes from Apogon talboti, assembly GCA_037367365.1. Taxonomy (NCBI): domain Eukaryota; kingdom Metazoa; phylum Chordata; class Actinopteri; order Kurtiformes; family Apogonidae; genus Apogon; species Apogon talboti. The sequence continues at coordinate 17,529,104 of JAPQRQ010000026.1, read as the reverse complement.
ACCCTCAAACCTTCTGCTTGGGTCTCAAACACACCCCTCTCATCTTGGCCATCCGATTTAATGTGCGCTACTCCTTCTCCTGTGTCTCTTAGCCCACCTCTTGCTCACCAGCTGGACACATCAATCCATGTGACAGGTGCTTGTCAGTCTACTCCTTACTGGGCAGCATCCCAAAAAGGAAATAAAGTTCTTTCACAACACAAGTCTACAAGAGAATGGAAAATTCAGTCAATATACGGCGTTTATCCATCTTTATAGGATATCTATCCTTGCTAACAAGACAAATGCAGGTTACTGATAAGCACTTATGAGTACGTTACCTTGTCAAGTTGTTTTACTGCTTTGTTGCCTATGGCGGCCACCCTGACTCAAGTGAAGAGCAAAGCCGTCAGTGGTCATCAATAACAGGTCTGTGTGGTGTGGGTGGTGCAGGCTGTGTGGCATGTGTTTTAGAAGTGATGGCCAGAGGCCCTCTGTCTCTGCAGCTCTCAAAATATGGTATCATTAGCATCTGTGTCTCCATAACTAGGACTGCTGCTGAAGAGGCCCAAACATATCTGGTATGCAGTGTTTAGGAGGCACGCAGACAGGATAATTGCTGGGCAGAATCTGTCCACAGCTCCAGACTTTCAAGTGCTCATTGCCTTTGAGCGTTTTACACCCCAAGTGGCTGAATAGCCCAGGGGAAACAAGGTCTGCATTGATTTATTGCTCACCCTTAAGTCTTTTGTTTCTTAAGACCAAGGACAACTTAATCAGCCACCAAAGAAGAAGTCTCGCAGTTCTCTTTGTACTATTACTGATATTTGGTTGGTCTGATGTTGCACATAGAAATCTGAAAAACAACAAAAACAAACATTTGACATACAGCCAGTGTGTTAAGCTTTGATACTTTTACTGGTGCATTTGCTCAAATGTTTGGCTACGTTTCATAACCACAGCAGACCAGTACCAGTGATGAAACGCAGAACAGAGTGTTCTCATTCAGGTGGAGTTAGATCGTAAAGTTGTCAGTGTATATCTGAAACAGTATATTGCTATTAAATGTTAATATTATTTTTGGTTTGCAGCAGCATCTATTCTATATTCTGAATGTCAATTAATACATGACCATTGTTTACTCCATTTCTTTATCTTATACTTGCCTGTTGTGTATCAATACGCAATTGAGACGCCATAAGTTTTGCTCAGTAAAAATGCACCAAAAGATTGACTGTCGTGTCTCCACTTGCCTCCCTTACTTTCTTGTTAAAACACACAAAAAACAGTTCATAATTAGTTGCATATGGTGCTCTACTGGCACTGCCTTTTATTTGTATGTTGGTCAAGACATATTTACAGTCAAATGTTATGTCTTTCTATAAACATATTTATTGTCATATTACACAATTCAAGCACAGTGATTGACATGACAATGAGGAAATGAGACTGATTTTTTTAATTTTTTTTTCCCCCCTTCATTTCATTTACAATGATTTTATTCTTGCATGATAAACATAAACGCAACCCCTGTATATATCAGTTGCAGTTTTCTCCTCCAGAAAATGAACACTTATTTCATCAGTGGGATAAAATAGTGACTGGACACATTAAAAACAAACACTTGTACATGTGTATTGCAACTTAAGAAATACTTTTTGCTGAGATTGTATTAGAGGCTGGAGGTCCAATTTAGACCTTAGGATTCTGATATAACCTTAATATTGAATAAACCAAGCCATATAATGCAGACCATTGCAATTAAACATGGTAAATTGGTTTAAAATTGGATTAAATCAGCATTATCTTAAAGAGGTTCTTTTAATATCATGTGTATTGTTTTTGATTGCATTACGTTAGGCTTGCTTTTACTATATTTGCCAAGTTGTTTTAATATAAACATATCTCATCTGTGCAGTTTTACTATAAACGGTTATAAAATGACACAATGTCATACACAGCAAAAGCATGGCCTGTCTGTAACATTTACTAATCCTTTTTATTCAGCGATAAACCTACGTCCATTTAAAGACATAAAAAATGAATCCAGACATATCTTTTAGATTAGATTATCATTGCAGAATAAATGTATTCTTGCAGTGTAATGTTTTGTAGAAAAACTTGGGGGTGCGTTTTGCTTTTGTCAAAATTAAGCACATTTCAAAGCTGTGATGTTTGTCCATTTGAACAAACCCCTGCTTAGCCCTCCAAGGTATGGCTTCAAGTATGCTAAACTACAGCCAGCAGCCATTACTTGCCAGCACTATAAATGCCCAGATGTCAGTACCTAAGCAAAGCCCAACATGAGGAAAAATGATTAAGACAAGCAAAATCTTCAATGCACACACAAAACACCAACAGCCGCTGAGAGATAAATATTTGCTTGAGAGTATCTTGCCAGTTAATGTCACAGTAAATGACAGAACTGCTGATAAAATTTTAAGCCGTAGCTCTAAATTCTATACATATATTCATGGGATCCATATGTGTTCCCATGGGGGTAAATGAGTACTTTAAGACATCCTGGAGTTTTTGCACAAATATGTTTGTCGGTCCATGGCCAGACGTGAATTGAGGCAAAAGCTCTCTGGCTATTTAATTAGAAGCTACCTAATGGCTTCCATGCTGCTCTTATGGTCAGTAGTGCTGGTGGAGACAGAGAGTTGGAAAGCAGCAGTGAAAAGGAGTGACATCAGCATATGTAACTGGAAACATATGAAAGGTTATTACGTAATATCCGTCTCAGTTTTAATGGAACAAGAGGTTCCCTTACAGGTGTCAAAAGTGACTGGAAACATTTCTGTGTAATTAATTTGGAAAAATCACTCAAGAGCACAGGAAGGGCCCTGGCGCAGCCCTGTTGTTCAGAGGCATATTTTCAACATTTGGTCAGAAATGGACTTAAAAGATAGACCTTTTTCTGTTCTACAATTAGAACCCCACCCACATGACCAAATTTGTCCACTTAGCCGCTATATACTCCACCTGTCTTTGCTACAAAGCTATGTGTTTTGTGGTCAGATTATAAATAATACTTTTTTTTCCTTTCTGGAAGGAGTTTATGACAATGCTATATGCATATGCTTGTGCAATTATTCACAGGGAAACATTACGGCTCCAGACATGGGTGTGTGCTCGTGCAGACATGGAAAACTCAGGGCACTTGGGGGAAAACTGCTTAGATGTATGGAATTAAAGACTTTGTTTCAAATGCCCGTTAGTGGTTAACTTTCTAGAAATACTGAAGTGGCATTCAGGAGTGATGCACCACAGAAAGTGATTCTGATCCACAGCATTTGCAGTTTTGGATGACTTGAAGGATGCTTGCCAAATCCAATCATAAATAAACAGACAACCTCCCACTGAAAGTTAAAACAAGCGATTGGAGTAAAATTCATTCCTAAATTTATAGGCAGAGTTCTTTATACAAAAACTGACAGTAAGTGACTGTTAAACAAGATTAAAAAAACAGTTTATTGATTGTAAAAGGTCTAGTAAAGACGACCTTTATTTTTGAGTTACGATGTGATGAAAAAACTGTGAAAAGCTATGGCTCATGAAATATCTATAAATACTCACAATGTAGCCAAAAACTGGAGTCTAAACTCTGTATAATAGTTTTGGTTTCACCTAATTTGAAATGGGAACACATACTAAAACACATTCTATGTCACACGCTATATATGTGTCAGTCAAACATTATGCAACACGGTTATTTTTCTAGGTACAAGTATTACAGCCTTTTGTGTTACCAGCGCATAAATTAACTGCATAGTCTGTCATCTGTACAGTGATGCACTCGTTCCTCTTGCTCTACACATTTTTGTCACAGATATGCAAACCCCATTTTCAGAAAAGTCAGGACATGTTTTAATAGGCCATAAAAACTAAAATGTGTGATTTGTTAATTTGTTTGGACATTTATTCAACTGAGAACTACAAAGAAAAGATTTTCAATATATCTAAATATTTCAGTTTAATATATATGATCAAGATAATTATACATTTAGATGTTGATCCCAACATCAGTCAAAAAATTAGGTTATTTACCAATGTTACCTGTTAATTGTTTGGGAACTGAAGACACTAATTATTGCACTTCTACAAGTGTTATTTTTGTCCATTCTTGCTTTTTACAAGACTTCAGCTGCTCAGCAGTCTGTGGTGGTGGTTGTCTGATTCTCCACTTAATGATGTCCATACATTTTCAATGGGAGACAGATGTGGACTGCAGGCAGGACAGTCCAGCATCAGCAATTTGACTACGAATCATGATCTGTTGACTCGTACACAGTGAGGCTTCACATTGTCTGGACACAGACCTCCCAGGAGAACATGTTGACTTGGCATTAGTATGTATGTTTCTAAAAAGATTGAAATAAAATCTGTCTTTATGTCGAATGGACTCTTATACTTATGCAGGTCAGGCATGTCATGGGCACTGATGCAGCCCCAGACCATCACCGATGCTTTTGCACCTTTAATGACAGTCTCTTTTTCATAATTTTTTTTTTCCTGAAAACCAGTTGAAACTTGGGCTTGTCACCCCACCACAGCACTTTTCTCTATCTTTTAGTCCATGTGAGATGAGCTCAGGTCAGGAGGTCTTGGTTCTGTGTCTGCACAAAATTTATATCGGGTTTCCTTCTCATGTGATGCAGTTTCTGGTTATTTTTCAGTTTTTTTCCAAAGTGCTCCTAAGGTCATGTATCTATATTCATTGTAGTGTCATGACATTTTCTAATGTAATGCTTCCTGAAGGTCAAAGGTCACACACATTTAATGGCGGTGTCCGCCCTTGGCCTTTACTTGCTGACATTTCCCTGGACTCCCTGAATCCTGTCACAGTGATATGTAATGTAGATGGCAAAACACCTAAATTATTCGCTATTTTATGTTGAGAAATATGCTTGATGAGCTGATTGATAGTTCTGTCATGAAATTTGGCAAGTGTTGAGCCACAACCCATCCTTGTAAAAATGGATTTCCTGTCCACTCTAACACAGATATTTTTCTAAATGGATATTTTCCTCTGTTTTGGACATGTCCATACATTTTTTTTTTATAACATACCTCTGTAAATGTGTTTTAATTTAACATCCTACAATTGAACCTGTCTGTGTCAACACTGAAATGTTTATCGTACTTTTGTCAGTTAAATAAAGGTTCAAGGAAATTAACAAATCGCATATTTTAGTTTTTATTGCATTCTAAAAAACATCCCACCTTTTGAATTTTGCACATTTACACAAGTACAAAAAATAAAAACAAAAAAGATTTCAAATCAAAAAGTCAAAGTTGAATTTAGTGCATCATACTAAAATGTCAAGTTAAAATCAATCTATCTGTAGCTGCTTCTCCTATGTCTTATTTTTATCTGTACTGTAAACCAATCACACCAGGGAGATCAATCTTTGTGATTTATACATTTCACTATGATTGAGTCCTCTTATAATAACTCTGTATTTATAGCTGTCTTGCTTAGTGCCTGTGGTTCCTGCAGCCGGCCTGTGGTGGGAAAGCCAGTCACATCTTAGTTTCTACATAATAGTCAATAGCAGATGGATAGATATCACCTACTGAATAGCACTTGTGTTGTTTTCTTTTTTATTTGCTCATCTGGTGTTATGATGGCCCGATGGTCCATTTGAGGTTCTCATCAAAATCTTTACTCTTGCAGCTCGTAGCTTTCAGTTGCTCTTGACAGACATCACAGTGCATGCTGGATTTGTACTTAACATCACAACAGTAAAAGGCTTTATACTCTATGGTTTAGGAATGCTGTTTTATTACTTTTTATTTCAATGGTTGAATGCATGTACTTTTACTCAATGCCACTCTCCCAAGGATTCTAGAAGGCTTACGTGCTATAGTTTATTCGACTAAAAACTGTGTATGTGTGCATTCAATTTAACTTAATTTTAGACTTTTACAGCATTTTTCTGACATTTACCAGCCATCCCAAGCACACAGGTGAGGGAATTTTACATGTGTAATATCACATCATATTGAACACATTTGTATGCACAAATATGGAAAAGCTAGAGCAAATAATTAATAACCCAAACCCAATGATTCAACACAACATTCTCTCCACATTGTTTTTAAAATCTTATTTAAATTTCTTCAATGGGAGAACAACCCTGCTTTAAGTACAATTTTGTGGTATTTGTACTTTACTTGAATGTTTCTGTTTTATTCATCCTCATACGTCTTTTCCACACCATATCAGAATATTTACTTTACTACACATTACATCTGGCTGACATTTAGTTAAACAATCATCAAATAAGCATATTTTTCATTTCTGTGAGAAAATAGTCGAATATATTCTATTCTATTTTATTCTTTTTTGTGATTCTATTCTAGATTTGTGATTCTTACATTGACAGTACAAACATGTAGTAATCATAGAATGTGATAAATGTCTCAACATGCTTAAACATCTAAATCAACATGCACATGAATGTACCTGTGATATGAATCCAAAAAACATCAAATATAATGGTAAAACACAAACAGGAACCATTTGTACTTAATTTTCAGATTATAAGGTCCTGTTACAACCTTGTCATCTATAAGTAAAGGGTCCAAATACTCCCTTCACCACTGTGTTTACTCTTAATTTTAATGTAAAACATGAAACATGCTCTCAAAGAAGGTTTCCAGACCTAACATGTTTTAAGGTTTACATTGTCAACATTCAAGTTCATCAGAAATGAAAATAAGAAAATTGAATTGTCCGGTGTAGAATTCTTTATCACTTGGCTGCAAAATGCTGCTCCACCCAAACCAAACCAAACCAATGACCAGTCCTCTGCTTTGTGAGACATTGTGACCCAAATGACACAAGTTGGACGCCTGAACGTATCATTATTGTCACACAGCAGTATATGTTATAAATCAGTGGTGCAGAGGCTGGTAGTAATAGTGGGTTTGTTTATTTAAGGTATAATTTTTGATCCAGTTATAAAAGATAAAAGTATAACTAAAATAATTGTATATTATTTTCTTATTTATATTTGTAAATTGTAATCGGTTAAATTCAGTGTGGTTGTTCGTGGTAGCGCAATAGTAGAAAGAAAAACAGCAGCAAAAGGACCAGTCAGTCAGTGACTATTATATTTGACTTCACAGCCAGAGATCCAGTGTACGAGCATAAGAGTGACTAATCCCGTATTCCACATTACTTTATTTTTCACTGACCACCCTTACATGCACAAAATATTCTGATGGCTAATGAAAATGAACCTTCCACTAATGTCCCTGTTTACATGCAGCCATGCATACCCCAATTAAAAGCAGGGGTTTTTCACTGGTGGCAGATGTTCCACTGTTTGAGCACAGCCTCCTTCTTTCAGTCCCTCAAATGCAGTCTTGAAATGGTCAGTGTTTCCAATATTTAAACCTACCCAAAAAGCTGTTGATATCGTCTTTCATAATGTTTAATAGTCGAGGTGTTTCTCCCTCTGATCAGAAATGTGGATTTATCTTTGGAGCCTCCATCTCTACCAGACAGGATGTTAGTCTCTTTTGTTTCTACTCCAGCCGACTGTCCACAGGAACCATGTATCACAACCTACTGCAAAAAACACCTGCAGAAGAGACACATATGCTGCATATGAAGTGTGAATCCATTTCAGTTTTCTAATCTCACTTATTTTAGCTGGAAAATGCCCCTTTATGACACCTTTTAAAATTCTAAATGATGAGGTATAGTAACGTGCATGTAAACGTACTCAATGAGATGCAGTGGAAAAAGGGAATATACAGTAGGTGCCGTCTACTCACAGACCTTTTATATCTATGCTCCTACATTTCACAAAACCTGATTGAAATATGTAAAATATTGTAGAAAACTTTGGGGACAAAAACCTAGCTATACCTTCTGCTAAATGAAGTCACCCCACACTTCCTTTGCAGATTCTCTGTAAGTCAAGGCACAGATGGTAGAACATTAATTGAAAAATTAAAATAAAACTCATTGTATTGTGATAAGATAATTGTTTTTAGAGCAATTGAATCTTAAGAATGAAATAGAACACTATTGGATATATGTTAATTAATGGGATGCTTGTGTCATTTTAAAGTCAAGAGCCAAATGAAAGTGTTATTTTCACTATATTTCTGTTCAATTTACTGTCACAATACACAGATGTGTGCTAATTTATGGGAGAAATCCTTTTAAGCCATACTCATCAATAATACCAACAGAGTATGCCTATCACATAATGACAAATGCCCTTCCATTTTTGTTAGTCTTTATTAGTCTTCTTTTGTGATTGATGCCTGCAGAAGCAACCGGCCGTGGCTCACTCTCTGATTGCCTGCTTACAGAGCTTTGACACTTTTATAGCCCTCCTAATACCATTACAAAGTATTACTTCTACAGCGGGGCTCTCGCCTTTCCTGTTGAATCGGATACAAAAAATGCTTGCTGCGATCACTTCAGGCAGCAGAGTTGTGTAAATGGGCTTGTGTGGTTACTGAGGAGAGACTTATCAGTTAGTAATTTCACAGAGTTAATGTAGATAACAATCAACAGCATAGAATATTAAAAGTATATCAAAGATAAGATGGAAATGTATGGACAAGAGTATCTAAGACAGGCAGGAAATGAATATGCCAATCTCATAAGAAGCCACACTTGTAGTTATTATTAAATGACAAGGAATTGACAAAACCGAGCTAGATTTATGGTAACTGTGTATTGCTTTGGAAATAATGCAGTGTATATAGGCAAATGAAGCTGAAGCTAATGTCTGGTTTCATTAATTACATTTACTTTAAAAAATGACAGATGAAAATGCCCAAAACACAACATTAAAATGAATTTAATAATTTATAAGTGTTTAGGAATAAAAATTTCCTCTTTATTTCTATTCATAAAGCAAAGGAAGGTGTGAAATCAACACATTTTTGAATGAAATTAGAAAATATTTTCCATTTTGGCTCAAGGTTGGGCAATTTTTGTCAAAAAAATATGATCATAGTGAACATTTTCATATCCGTTTATTGATAAATGTCATTTTTTTGTGCTAGTTTAAAGGCTTACTTTTGGTCCTGAGTGAAAGTTAAAGAAACCACATGCTTTAAACTTATGCTTTATGGATAGAACATAATAAACACATGCAAAACAGTGGAAAAAATATTCACATATCTGGAGGTGGACCATTAAACATTAAAATTAAAGACATTAACATTAAAAAAAGAATTACAATGAAAGAATATTTTGTCGCCATAAGCAATTGAATGTGTAAAATTAGTAAAAGTTAAGAAACCCCCCCCAAAAAACAGTCAATGTGACACTGTAAACAAATCTAAAATAAAATCATAATAAATGTAATTAGAACTGTAAAAAAAAAAGAATAATTAAATGATGCATTTTGTTCCTGCATGTAGCCTGGAAGCGCCCTATCTTTACATGTGTAGTCCTAAACTGTTTACTAGTCCTTAGTAAATACTGTGGGTGATTGAGGGATCGGTAATCTGTAATCTTTAACTGAACATTGTAATTATTCTTTTAACATTCTACTTTATTCATAACATCTTGACATTGTTTTTATGAGCAGACATGAGCGTGAATCCGCAGAATCACATTTTTAACACAGAAACGGATACAGTAGCTTCATGGGTAGTAAACGTGCATGGGGTAAACGTGAACTATATCTGATGCGACTGAAATGTGTCTGCAACGCCTTTTAGCTTCCCCAGAGCAGAGGCTTCCAGAATGATCTTCTCAGGATTTTATGGTTGATTATTGTTATGGGACAGATGTTGTAACTAAAGTAGAGCAAAGTTTACTTTATATCTCTGACGCAAATTAATAAAATTATCACAAAGCGCAAATGCTCGCGGCTCAGAGGTATGAAATATGAAGAGAGATAAAGGGAATGATAGAGGCTGATCTGAAAATACATACAGTATATAAAATAACATTTTGTAAAGTTCATATAAGTTATTCTGGACAGCACTGACAAATGACCTACTTTATTCTGGACATGGAGGACTTTATGATGTGCCTTTGTGTTGAACTAACATCTGGTGTACTCTATTAATATTCTACGATAGGAGTGCAGCTCGGATTAGAAAACAAATAGCCTGCTCCTCCTCACTAATTTTATTATTAAATTTCAGGCGCTTTAATTCATTTAAATAGATTTGGGTTTCGAGTTAGGATGTTTTGACTAGAATAAAAGGCAACTGTTTTAATACATGTGTAGCTCAGTGTTTGATATGCTTTGCTAAACTGAAAATGTTCTTAAAATTGGATTTGGTTGTAAAAGAAATGAGTTGTTTTGGCTTTTTTGAATTTCTGCAATTCACACCGAATGTTTCTAAACATGAGCGTCTGACCAGCCTCCGCTGAACCTCTTTTATTATTTCTCTCTCCCAATGCATAGTTCCTCTGGACACAAATGGAATTAATTCAATTGAAATGTAAAAGACACTCTATTGTCTGAAACAGTGACTTCGAAGGGCGCACTGATTGTGAAATTCTGTATTGATTGTATTCTGGCTGATGTTAATACTGACGTCTTTTGTGTGCTTGTTTAGTCGGTATGACTTCTCCACCCTTTGCACCAGGGAAACAAAGAAATCTTCATTATATAAAAACCACAGAACGGTTTTAAAATCTTTTAACCCTTCATTGCTACTTTCTGAATGAGCCTGAATTCAGTCATAGAAACTCATGAAACAACCATGATTAAAACCCAAAAGGCAAACACTGGCCACCTCCAAGGCCGATTCAGCTGGTTACATCAGCGCATCCCTACTAAATAACTTTCAGTGAAATTCTTCATATTAAAGGTTTTCCATGTTGCATTAACAGTAACGCGGGACATCAGTACAGCTCTAATAGCACAGCAAACTGGAAGGATGAGAAAACATTTGTGAATAAAATCACAGTAAATCCTACTCTACACATTTAGCTGAAATACTGCTGAATCTGGCACCGAGCAAACATTTGGAATAACACTGCATTGTCTCTAGTGGCCTGTATTTTTGTGTCTGTCATTCATTTTGGCTGTGGGAAGCGACCTTCACCAGAACCATAATATAGGAAGCCCCCGCTGTGAGGAAACGGTGGAAATGTGCATGAATGCGCCGCTTCATGGTGGTACAGTGTGCAGTATTCAACGAGTGAAAATAACATCAGAGAGGAGCTTCCCCATTATGTTAATTAAAATGCTGCAGATTGCCTCTGTTATCTATTTGGTATTTTTTGGCATAAAGCAGTTTGTGTGTTGGTAACCTTGTAATTAAGTTTACAAGCAATCTGCCTGGCTATGTTACATGTTTTGCGGGTATTGTTTTGTTAGTTGCTGTGATCCAGTCATCGAGGTTGCCCCTCTTATACGCATTTGTTGTATCTGTAAAGCAGTGCACCTAATTACTTTTACATCGCACACAGTGTTTTTTATGTTTTCCGGCATTATCAACAGTTAATTCGTTATACTTCAACTATAATTCTTACTTTGTGTTTCAGATGCTGCTGCAGGTCACTTGCAGGCAGGTGGATGCCATGTGTTTTCAGCAGATACAGTATCTGTCGTCAGCACTCTGCAGGTATTCAGCGTCTACACACAGATGGGTGACACATTAAAGATAAACCAGGAGTAGTCTGTTCTAGTTTGACCATTACTCCATATACAAAGCATGAAGGATCTCTGAGTTGTCTGGTATGAAATTATGTGAATAAACATGCTAAACAGCACTGTCATCATCACCCAAACACCAAATGTGGGAATATCTTAAGGAAGATAAGTGTTTCAGAAGCATTGAAGCATTTTCCTGTAGTATATGGTGGCTCAATACATTACCAACTACTTCATTGTGTCAATATATTTTTTTCCTTTAATTTGTCACAACTTGTTTATTTGTGTTGCTCCTTCTAATGCTTTATTTCCTAAACTGCATGAGCTTTACTTTGTAAGATATTGAAAAATAATTCTTTATAGTAGTACATAATCTATTCATGTATAAATATGCTCTTTATTATGTCTTATTAAGAGTAAAGATTCTTGAATTTTCAGATTAAAACCTTTTTTAACATTAATCCACACCTTTTATGAAGCTATAAAATTACCTGAAAAGCATCACAGTTCTATAACATTTTCTTACTGCATTTAAACTTTTAGTACAGCAGTTGTGTGTGTGTGTGTGTGTGTGTGTGTGTGTGTGTGTGTATATATATATATATATATATATATATATATTCACAAAACTGATATTTATTGAAGTGTTGTCCCTGAAAACCAACAGACCTCGACATCAGCAGGATAAAAGCCAGTTTTGCTAACTTGTTTGAACTTCTGCATCCATTAGAAACATCAAGCAGAGCAGTTAAGAAGCGAAGAAGGGGAGAAACACCAGTCAGCTTTTATTTGTCTGGTAATTCTTAACCTGCTGAAGCCACTTGGACGTTATCATCACAGACTGACTTAGCCTCAGGGAACTCAAACTTTATGGAAACTGTCATGCAAAATGTAGGCAAGGCAAATTTATTTATATAGCACCATTCGTATGCAAGGCAATTCAAAGTGCTTTACAAAGGCATAAGATTACATTAAAATCCTAGAGAATAAAACATTAAACAAAAGGAAAATGCAGAAAAGATAAAAAATAAAGAAATTAAAACAGGAAAAGCTAAAAACAGTCTTGACTAAAATTGAGAAAATCAGTCAAAACAGTTAAAATTGTGAGTTGCAGTGCAGGTACTCTAATCAAATGTACCTGCCTTTTATGTATGAGCAGTTTTTGCAAAATGCTATTTTACTCTGTATTGGTTTGTATTGTACAGACATGCACATATGAACAGCATTTTAATCAGTATTAATGACATGACGCCACAATATTTGCAGTAAACTTATAAAGTAGAAAATGTTGAATTAAGTGTCTGTGGTAATTTATGTACAAAGTAACTGAAGTGCAGTTTATTGAGAGGCATTTGAAAGGCAGAGGCGAGGTCAAATCTGCAAAGGCAACGCTTGCTAATTCAGCAATGTGCACCGCATGGTAAAAAATAAACTAATGAGAAAATAAATACAAGGCAGAAAGCCCCACTTCACTGCATGCAAGTGTGTGTTTGCTACATAAACACAGGCACATGAACAGACACACTGAACAGCTACTGAATTATACTAATGTGTATATTATATGCCATAAGGACACAAAGAAGCATTTGTAGATGCATGATTTTTCAGAAACACAAAATGGAGACATGGTATGTGCAGACAGTGTGGAAGCCTTTGCTCTGATATTCTAAAACCCTTTTAAGTCTGGAAATGTGTGACAAAAGTGTACTAAGTGTCCTCAAAATGCGTGGTTTTTCATTAAAATGTTCCATCAGAAGTTTCCTTTTCATATCCTTAATCATGTGGAAATAGATCAGTGGACTTTTTCCCAAATGGTCGACATCTGCCTCCACTTGGGTGGTTACTATGCCCGCACCAAGCATGGGGGTGGGAAAGTGGACATTTTCCTCGCTCTGTTGACTGAGTGTGCAAAAATAAACACAAACAAAATCGGACTCCTCACAGCGTCCCATGCCCGGCTCTGAAAAGTGCTTTGCTTGTATCTGTTTGGAGTCGTATGTTGTCTGTCTTACAGGGTGAAGTGTACCTGCGATGGACTGAGCTGTTTATTATTTAACCAAACTTAAAACCAACGAGGTCAAAGTCATGTTAGTACTGTATGCTCTGTGGTAAACAATACAGCATGTAGCAACCAATGCTGATCTTTTTTCACCTGCAGAAAAGTAATTTTACAAATAATATCAGTAATTTTCAGCCCCAGACACTGTTGACTCGCTTCTGGACGGTCCTTCTGTAATCTGAGGACAAAACTTTCAATTGTCAGTGTCTTGTTATACTTCCAAGACACACAGGACACATGAATAAAGAGGAGCCATTAAATACACAACACAAAACTGCATTTCTTCGATGTAGGGATTGTAAAAAAGAAGAAGAAAAAATAATCATTTAGAATTTTCACTAAACTGATTGTTTGGTATATGTGTTGGTACTCCAATAAAAATTATATTGGATTCACAAAAATCAAAATAATGCAATATTAAACAACAACAGACATTTAGTCTCAACATTTTATGGCAGCTATGACTTAGTGAAACACTTAAGACATTATAATTTTATGTAATAACACTGAGAAGAGACTGGGCCACTGCTGCAACAAAGACATGACTAATTTAGAGAAGTCTGCTCTAATCACATCTGATATTTGAGCATGAATTTATGTGTCAAATACAGTTATGATGCCACTTTTAACAAAAAGCAGCGCTGAGAACTACATTATACTGCATTGTTGTTCTTTGTAATTAATTTTAATAAGTGATGCTTATTTACTGGGCTGCAGGTCACATCTGGCTCCAGCTTAACTGACCACCGGATCAATTTCTAAGGTTTAAGAGCCTCAGTCGATTCAACGTGTAATGTTTAGAGACGCCATTTGATTTCAGTTAAAATGGTGAGGTTTAACGGGTAAACTCTGAATCACTTGTCTGCTGGCGCTCGAAGCTGACTTTCCCCCCATTTTTTTGCCCAAATTCAGCCAAACTAAATGGTGTATTTGTGTTTAATTTGACTTTATGTCAAGTTCTGAGTGAATATTTCTACGCTGGGTTTGTTCCAGTATTCCACAACAGTGAAAGCAGGCTTTAGAGAACATGCAGACACTTTACTGTTCTTTCTTCATCTTCAGCTTTTCTTTTTTCCCCTCTGTGGAAATACTAAATATTCAGTGTTTAATATTTTAGATACCTGATATTCATTGGTGAGACATTTCACAGTTTTTCCACTGTGAGTGCAGCAGATAATAACCACCTTAGCATTTTCAACACTATTAAAGTAAAAATAGTATTTCTTTTACCTTTTCATATGAACATAACTGATCTGGATGACACCAGTGCTTATAGATTAGTTGTATATATTTCATAATATATAGATACAGAGTGGAGTTGAAAACTCAGTGTTTTTTATGCCACTAGAATTCAAGGGTTTGAAAAACCAACACTGGTTTATTCCGTTTTCTTTATAAATGAAGTTTTCGCTTCTCCATGTAGAATTATGTTTAGCCAGAAATGTTTTTTAAGGAAGCTAAGAAAACATCACGTGTCCTGATGTTGTACCTTAATTTGTTCTCTGTATATAGTCTTAAAATTATGGCCATATAACTACATGTAAAACCCTCTCACGCATTTAATATCTTACCGATGCGGATTATTTTACAGCCTCTTCAGTCGTTCATTATGCAGTTAAATAGAAAATTAATTAAACCTCTGAAACGCCGATGCACTTTTTTGTTATACTGCAACAATTTTCTAAAGTTTGGAGTTTTTGTTGGCTGCGCCATAAAAATCCCACGCAGGAAGAAACAGTGTGAGAATGTGGTTTTTCATCGTCCTATTCCAGACCTGAATATGTTAATAAAAGCTCTGCCGCCTAATTTCTCACATTTGGTTTGTGTTGTATGAGTTATTTGCGTAATATTTGTTTTTATAAGCGCGGATTTTAACAGCATCGACTGCAAAACGGGGAGAGAAATGTTCAGCATTTTAGAGTTGATTATTTTTACTTCGCCAATACCAGTATTACAGTCGCCATCTTTGCATTTCTTATAAATAAAGTAGGCCCGTTATAGATAAACAGCAGAAGGTTAAGAGGCGAAATTAATGTTTGTAATTTGAGGAGACACAGATTCCTATAGATTTTACATTTTCTGGCATGTGCCATTTTGCATATTTGAGCAGCATTTACAAATAAAACTTAAAATCAATCGAATTTGTTAACAGGACATGTATTTAATATGTAGATCCGATTGAAAAGAGGTGCCAAATAGGCAATCTATCTGGTTTAACTTATTTATTATAACAGAAAAAAACGCAAATCAATACAAGGTAATTTAGTTAGTTCTTGGTAAGAGCATTACTAGTATTAATTATTCGATTAATTTATGCCAGGCCTGGTTGATCGCAGTTTTTTTTTTTTTAATGAGCTGATGCATTAAATTGGATTATTTTCCGTGTATATTTTTTTTCCAGTGGGGTCGGATTTGGATCCTGCTTATGCAAACGGCTACTGTTTTGGTTTACGAGCGAGGTGAGAGAGGTGAGGGGGTGTCCTATCCTGCGCGCATGCACCCAGCTCCGTCTGACCACGGCGACTTTGAACTTGAACTTCGTCGTCTTTCCAGATCTTCATAACCTGCGTAATACGGAGGCACAAGTGAATCCGAGATTCACTTTGGACCGTGGATTAACTCGCTTTATTTCCTCCACCGTTCAACTCAGTCAATTTGGGAGCCATTACGCATCAATGCGCAAAAACAAACCAAGACCTGGATGAAAGATTTCACAGGAGAAAGATGTTCTGTTTCATCTCCTCATTCACTTTGGTGCTGCAATCTGTCTCTAATTTAACTCAAGTCTTGGTTGTTTTGTCATTAAAAAAAGTCTGTTGGTGCAGAAAAAGTTTACATGCACCAGAGAAATGGCAGACTATTAGAGGCGTTATCGTCTCTATTTATCTATTTAAATCTATATATTTAGGGTCTCGATAATGACTACAGCTAAGATATAATGAGTGTACTACTCCAAATCTACTCGGTCACACAACGTTCCAGTAAAGAATTGCTCACATAGCTTTCAGGGTTACTTTTCTATGAATTCACATTCCTCTAGTGGAAATAATATTTCAGTGGAGTAGCACAGTGCCAAATATATTCCACTCAGGTGTCTGCATTTCACCTGAAGTAGAAGGTATAAATGATGCGTTCAGGTTACATGTGAATGTTTAGTTTCAGGGAGGCGCACAGTTCACGTACTGAAACCTCTTTTCAGTACGTTTTTTTTCCCTAACAGTGATGTTTGATTGTAGCTCATTGAAACTCTAAACGAACATGCTTTTGTTATTAAGTAAGCCTACAATAACCGCCCACACTAATGGTCTTTCAGATCTGCTGTGTCTGCACAAAAAGCACATGAGGATCCATCGCCCACTTCAGCCACCCTAGACATCTTATCAGGATGACCTTCACCAAGAGACCAAAGAACACTGATTGCTGTTTTCGACTTGCCCTGGGCAAAGTCAAGCGCACTGAATGAAATGAGGCTTATTTGGAGAGAGTTTATCCTCGGTTTTCATAATTTAAAGTCTTGTGGCCCTATTGCAGTGCCAAATTAAAAAAAACAAAAACAATCCTCATTTTTGGCTCAGCTGTGGTATGCAGCATATCCAAACCGCTTGGATTACGCTCCAGTTCTTAAATAACACATACAGGCTATAAAATGATCTATATCCGTTTAATCCCACTATGCTTAATTTGCTTATTTAACCATTTCACATATTTTTTCCCCATTTTGTATCGACTATCAGCCCAGCAGTTCTCTAACGTCTCTCACCAGGTCTTCATAAACATTTTGGATCGATATATTATCCTTTGAGTCTCCATATTGACAGGAATGGGTGTATGGTTTCCATTTCACCGTGGAAACTCCTCAAACCTGTCCTGACTATACATGGACAGGTGCGGACGTCTTTTTCCAGTCTGCAGCTCCACCGAACCAACAATCTCATGTTGACTTTTTCATCCAGTCACTGATGGCCTGCTTCATTCTGCACGAGGAAGTAGTTGTCCTTAAAAACGTTTCCTGTAAATTTCACGGCTTTTTTATTTGGTCGTCTTAAAGCAAAGTGGGCATCACGGAGTGGCCTATATGTGAATAAACCTTTTTGCCTGAACTAAAAACACCTTGATCTGTTAGTATTTTCAGTCCAACATGTAACACATTCTTGGGGAAGCAACATCGGTTATATAATTTCTTTTATGAGTTTTGTGTTAAGTTGAAGGTATGTCGTACATGTCCCATGCCATTTGATACACTGGAAAACATATCTGGGCCTGTGGTACCTAAATTAAGAAATTACGACAGTGCAAAGGAGGCGTTTGCATGTAGTCTACACTCAATGAAATTTTAATAACAAACTCAACATGTTTTATTTTAGTCCATGCATTTATAAAACAATATACTCTCTTAGGTTCGTTAGAGAAGGATACAGTGTAGAAGTGTTTTTGCAAGTTTGGTTAAGTCTGCACACTTCGACTATATTAAAAATAATCTTAATTTAAGCCTATTTGTTTACAGATTTAGGCCATTTATTGCGCACAGAAAACAGTTCTTGGACAGTGGCGCACAAGTATTTTCTCAGCAGGCGATGGTAGCGCGTTAAGCTCAGAAATATCCCTGCCCTGTCCTCACAGCGCGGAACTCTTTATCAGCATTTTGACACATCCTCAGTGGGAACATTTTGCACGCTGCATGGTGTTACTGACTGCATCACAATATTAGTTTAATGCAAACCTCAAAACACTGTGTTGGTGCATATATAGATTTTTTTTCCCACCCAAAATGCCGCATTGCATTTAACCTATAGGCCATTTTTTGTAATATGCTGTCATTATTTCGTATTTACAAATCTCAGCGTTCTCTAAATACCTTAATTGTTCATTTGCAAACATTTAAAAATACATTTGAAGTCGTTTTTGGGAAGTGTGTATTTTGTAAGTGATTTTTTTAAAAGAATATATCCTGATCAGGAATCAGTTCCACAAATGTGTCTTTTTGTGCGTAAATTATATAAAAAAAAAAAAGTCCTGCAGACATATTTAATCCCGTGAATATAATGTGGATTATTGTTGAGAAACTGTAGTGGGTTTATTCTTTTAGGGATGCAGTGAGATGATTAATGATGAACGTGTGTGTCTTTTGTTTTGCCGTCTGGACGGATGGAGCGACCTCCTCTCTTAACTTGAACTTGGACTTCCGAGGAGACTTGTCCAACTGTTGATTTATTTTGTCTGCTTTCTCCACATTGCCCACCGGACTGCAAAAAGGGATTCTACGTTTAGTTAGTGCAGGACTAATTTTAGATGAAAAATGAGAACAATTTGTGCAGGTTTGCAAAGGAACTTCGTGGTTTGTTGACGTTTAGTGATAAAACATATGGAGGTAAAACACAATGCATTGGTTTAGGTCCGAGGTGTCTGTGTCTGACTGGAAAACATGCTCATCTCATCTGGAAAAAAACTAATCTCGGTGAACCATTTTCTCTCATCGTCTTTAATTGTAATGTGTGTGTATTTGATCACGTTGAGTAAATTATAGCTTATATGATTATTACATCACAGAGACACGCACCTCCAACTTGGTGTTATTTATCATTTTTGTTATTGTTATAACTAAATCTCCAAAAAATCTGAAATTGTGGGTTGTTAAAATGTAGAGATTATACGTACCTGTCTATGAAAGGGCTGAGATGTTTGTCAACGTGTTTTCATCGGTATGTAGGCCGTCGTTTGTATGTACAACATTCTGCTGTGGTTCAAGGTTACAAGTTTTTCTGACTCATTAATCGCAGATGACGCTTCTCTGGAAAATATATAATGTTACACTGATTTCGCGCATAGATATTGATACTGTAATTACATTTGATATATCACATAACCGTGTTTTTATGAAGAAGAAACGAACCACTCGTGCTGTTTTAATACTAAAAACGTTTGTAGTAGCGTGCACTAACTGAGAAGTGTTGTACACACTGCGGTGTGTTTTTGAACCCAGTCCTGGATGGCATGGCTCTGATAACCTGCCCTCTGTCCTCTGGGCATGGCCCCGCCTGGTCAGCTTTATTTTGCGGTTAAAAGAAACCATCCTCTCCTCTTTTACCTGCTCGGCGTGAAGTGAAACGAGTGAAATATGAGGTGGTGGTGATTTAGTCCACAACCACAAAAAAATAACTACAGGTTTAATATATGGAATCAGTAATAAATTAATACATAACTCCCATTTTGGTTATTATCATTAACCACTTTTTTTTTTATTATCATAAACAATCTGCTAGCATGAAAAGAAATCCACTGGGTTCATTCATTTATATTAAAGTGTCTTCCATAGAGGCCTGGGTGCGCCGCGTAAAGACTGAGGAAGACTCTTTTATGTTGGAAGGTGTTTGTGCGTAAAGCGAAACTAAGGAGGTTTCCTCACCACACACTCCTGTATGGCCTAAACTCGACACTTTTGTGTCCTTTATTCACTGTATGTCGTTTCACGAACACTAAACCCAATTACAGTTTGCTCGGAAACTGTGCTCTTACTAATAGCACCAGGGTTGCAGTATAGTGTGTATTTTTCGGAAAGTAACATCTAACGCACCGTGTATTATATGTTCGTTAATGTAGGTTCATTATAGAGTGAGAATATTTTGCGCATGTAGACGATGGAAGGATTTTTAAGTGATCCTCTAAAAATATGATATATTCTGATCAGAACAACCCAACACTGCATTGACATATTTATATATTTAAGGCCACGGATCTGGATTTTTTTGAAAAAAATAAGTAAAAAAATAAAAAATTCCTTCCTGTGCCCTGTGTTTTAAACATGAGGTCCAGCGGTCTTGGCTTTTACGATTATGAACATTTTTTGATCGTAAATTAAAACCACCCTGAACGGGAAAACACCAGGTTGAGATGCTGTTTTAGTTTTGGTGGAAAGTTTTCAAGGCAGTGGACTCTGCTCCTGACTACAACACACCCCACAGTCCCTCTCTCTCTCTCTCTCACTCACCCACACATACACACCCACACACACCCACACATTACCCACATATACACCAAACACACAAAAAGTTAATATATACGCATACTAGCAATCCAAATGGGTTGAATGCAGATAAAAGTACTGATGACAGCATTGCATCAGATAAGTTTACCTTCAATACCTTTAATGCGGACCAGGAGTACAACTTCCAAATGTACATCAGACGTGATTTACTGTGAGATTTATGTACGCAACTGCAGTCAGATTTTGTCCATTAGTTCAAACACTTAATGCGTCAAGTTTATTTCACTGAGTTTGACATGTTCATTAACTTCTCCTGTGCACTACATTTGAATCCTCAATTTAATAATGCAGGAGGACTGAAGGCGATTAAAAAACACAAGTGTGCAGCACTTTTGTCCAGACATTTCAGTTGACAAAATCCATTCTTAAGTAGAAATACCGGTTTGCGTTGATTATCAAATGGTTTGATCTTAAAGCAAAGCCTGAAGCTTGCTGTAAACTCGTAAACATAAACGCAACCTGATTTCAGCATGGCGCAGTCTCTACCTGCAAGCTGTCAACACATTCTTGGATCGCTGCATCGCCTCTTCATATACTTTATACCCAGGGATTTGCATCACATTCAAGACTGGTGAGATAATGTTTCGAAGTTATAGCGTTGCTTTTCGTTGGCAATTGCTTAATCTGTGATGCATTTAATGGAGTAGAGTCGAAAAGTTTGACCAAGAAGTTATTTTGCTGCAGCAACAACAGCTAATAATTGAGCTTAGATGTATCTTTTATTGCAAGGTGGTCAAAAATGCACATTTTTCTTAATTTCACAATGTTTTTTGGTCATTGCGACACTATTCTGACAAAGAAATGTAGCCAAACGACACTGAATGCATCACAGGTTGCAGCTGTAGTGTAGACTAATGTATTCCAGTGCAGTATTCTAATAGCAGATGCAGCATGGAGGCTATAGGACCAGTGGCTCTGTCATGTGCATATGCAGTCAGCTCCTCAGATCGCAGTAGCCGCAGGTAGGCAGCATTTTGTTTGGGGATGGATGCTCTCCCCTCCCCCACAAACCTCTGCATCAGACAGGCGCTCTCTGTCTGACGGGGCCTGTCTGGGAGGACATGATGTCTGGTTGTCAAGATATTTACTACAACACATCATGGCTGGTTGTCAAGGTATTGATAGTTGCGTCTAATAAGTCCTTGAATAAGAAAAGCTGCGCTGCAAAGGGGAAAAAATGCAGTGAACGCCCTTTTCTGCTAAGAGGAAACGCGTTTTAAATAAATAACTATTGCATACACTTATGGTTAAAAAGGTTTTTCTGTGAGGTTTAGATACAATATGTGTGAGGAATAATAGGAAATATATACCATGGCAACTTTTTAAGGACATTCAAGGTACTGAAACTCAGACTGTATTAAGCTACTTTTGATATTTCCATATTAACGCAAACACTTTTATCCTGTGGTGCGAAATTCAGAGGTGTGCGGTGGGTTAGACTCTTCAGTATTTATCAGACTAAGGGTGAAAATAATCCTTATGTAGAAACTGAATGTTATAACATCTGCAGTCGAACTGGATAATTATTTACTTTTTTTTTCTCAGTCGCATCCATAGGAATTAGCCTGAGCGCTAAACTACTGTGGCTGAATAGAAATTAAAACTTTCCTTAATCCATACTATTTAAATTTAGTTCATGTTGTCGAATTTAGGATTTGCGAATTCGCATAGACGGGATAATTAGGCTATAAGTGCATGTCGCAGAAATACAAGGTGCAGGTTTCCTCATCAGGGCTTAAATGTCGACTTTTTTTCATGCATTATAATTAAATGAAACTCTTCAGGCCAGAAAATGCTTAAACAAGCTATTCATTGTCTAACTTTGTTTTAATTATATAGTTTGGATGATATCACAGATTAAAAGTAGTATGCATTGTATTAAAACTTATAATTCTTCAGCTTCAAAGCAGAAAAACTAAATTTCATTCCTATAGGAATTAACATCTGCGTCCTCAACTAGTCTGGTGTTGGTGAAATTCTAGGACAACAATTTAGAAATCCGTTTTGTTAAAAGGGCGTGTATAAGAAAGTGGCCTATAAGTCACGTCGCTTGCAACCATGTGGTTTCAGATTTGGCTGCTGCCACATTTTGATGATGTAAATCCGTTAGTCCCCTGAATATTAATTATAAGATGATCATTTAGTCATTTTCTTAGTCATCTAAAATATTTCATAGAAAGCAAAACAGTGAAACACTATAATATAAATTCGTCAATCGTTAAATTGGATGTTTTCCTTTATTACGCAGTTGTACTTTTCTTTTTCCTGTAATATGAATAATGAGAATATTCATGAATATACTTGCGGTCTCAGTTTTAAAGAAAGCCACAATCACGATCAACACGTGATTTATGGTTATCCCAACATAAAGTATAACTTCACCAAGTTATAGTATTTATTTAAAGATGTTTAGGTTTTTAATCACACTTTTCCTCTTTGTGACCACGGTTGGATCATGCGTGGATCCCTCGTTATTATAACCTACAAATATTCAGAGACGTTCTGAGATATTCTGTGAAAATTATCCTCAGTTAAATCAGTCGCAATTCATTAAAACCAAAAACAAAATAAAACAAAAAAATGACTAGATTTGACCTTTAACATATTCTAAGGGAGATGAACTATTCTGAAGTTTGAGCATTTGTGTCTCGAGATAACCACCTTAACTCACTGCGCAAAATCTGTCAAATTTCTGGTGGTTTAAGTAAAAACACAGTGGGATGATTTGGAATCCTCCCCTTCTCTTCTTGCACAGCAAACATTTTAGAGTAAGGGTCTCTAAATAACAGCTAGTTTGCATGTATACTCTAGTGTGAAGTTCATTCTTGTCTGTCTAGACTCTGATTACGACCCTGTTTGTCTGCGTTTTTTTACCTTGACCTTGGACTTCCGTGCAGCTGCCGTTTGGATGAGCCCTTCGTAGTTGCAATTTCCTTGAGACAAAAGAACTATATAGTGTCTGTCCAAAGAAGGAAAGGGGTCTAGTTTCCTTAGACTTTAAAATACACACACACACACACGGTGGCCTGATTATTCCCAAGGCAACTCAGCAGCGCAAAAAAGAAATGTTGATAAACTAGGCACCCTTCGTAGGGCAGCTCGTAGCCTGCTTTATGAGTGACTCATGGGATAGGCATTGCAGAAAGCCTATTTAATGGATACTTTGTGGGCCTATCCCATCGGTAACATTTAAGACTAAAAAAATACAGCCACGCTTTAAATATGAACCCAGAAGAAATTGCAAGAAACGAGCAAAAAAGGATCAGGATTTCCCCAAAGTGTCTAAGTGTGAGGACAAAGTGAGTTAAAATGAGTTTTTTTGCATTTTAGAATTAGATTTAGTCGGTGGTCATTGCTTCGTTTCCTAAAGCAGGATGTGTGTAAAATTGTGGAGGAAGAGTTCCTGGGGGAAATACGTCCGCATTTCTACCATAATGTCCAAGTGAATGAGGGCTGCAGCCTGCACCACATTCCAGCTCAAAGCAGCCTCTTGTTCATATTTTCGCCTGGGAGAGTGAACATCCTCTTCAATGGCATGAATGAGGAGGCTAGTGGAAGTCAAACATCACATGAATTCATATAATGGTTAATTTAATTGTCACGTTATCGCCAGACAAGCTTGCGGGCCCAAACATAATGCGGAACAACATGTACATCAATAATTCGAGCTACCATTCACTGCAGGAGATTATAGTGATAACAGCCACAAATGAAACCTCTAATATTCTCTCCAGTGTTAGTTCTTACCTGAGCCAGAGCTGTTAACCTCGTCGTGCGGTTGTAACTGCTGGCACTCATTTAACACATAACTTTCCAAATACTAAAATATCCCCCCTACACACACACACACAGGCATACACACACACACACACACACACACACACACACATAGTATACCCACTTTGCTGATGCCATGTTATCTCTCTTTTCATCTGACAGATTACATAAATAATAAACTAAATTAAAAAAAACGCCTCATGCAACAAAAAGTAAATAGTAGCTTTATGCTCTATGATAATAATCAGAGAATCAATCTGATTAAAAAAATGTAACTGGCTAACGATTATTGCGCACTGTGGGGGGAAAAAGTCGCCCACTCCACACCTAGTATCTCATCTCAGCATTGTAATAGATAACCCTATGGCAGTTATATTTGGGTTTACATTAAATGCGTCCTTCAAAACAGCAGAGGAGATAAGATTGGACGGTTCGTGTTTACAGTCTTGAAATCGACAGCTATATATTTTTTAATTCGTAAACATTTGAGCACGTTATGGATATTTATTTATAAGAAGACAAGGGGTTCAGAATTTATTCATTTTTGTGTCCAGTATGATATGAAATAATCAAAAGCTAAATTTAAGATGAAGCAAAGCCGAGCAGTAAACCCACTGAGGCGCAACTCCTGCGCACCAGTGCGTCATGACGCAAATTCTGCAACTTAGATTTAGAAATATACGTGTTTTTTATTTTATACCAACTTTGACATGTACCATTGGTTCTTATATTCTCTGGCAGCTCTCTAGGTCGGCCAAATTTCACAGGTTGTTTTCGTTTCCCCCAATCTTGAAAGTAGGCTATCCAAACTCCCCTTTAAGGGTGTGGGTTTAGGTGATTTAAGCCAATGATATGACTTGGTATTCTGCAGGAAAAAACTGTGACATGTGAGGCAGAGGGTCTTTAAAGGGCTGCTCTGCCCCAACTCACAAGCCCAATCTCGTAGGACTTGTTAGCATATCACGTGCCAGATTCTTAATGAAGTGGACACACGAGGGCCTCGTGTGCGCATGCGCTTGGTGTAAAATGTAGTTGGAAATGAGGTGTCCGTCTTGGAGTAGTCGACTTTTAAAAAGCATCGGCAGCCCCTGATATGACGACTTCGCTGGTTCTGCATCCACGCTGGGCGGACACCTTGATGTACGTTTATGAAAAAAGCCCGAATGAAAACAACCAGAATAAAAGCCAAACAATGGAGGGACTGAGCGGTAATTGCCCTGCGACCCACTGCAGGGACCTGATGTCGCACCCCGCGCTGGGACGACATTCTGGCACCATAGCGACCCACCAGGGCTCCGTCTACTCGGATATTTCCTCTCCAGACACCGGCCGACAGTGTCCCGCTCCCCAGACATCATCGAGTGCATCTTTGAGCTACGGTTATCCATTTGGAAACCCATATTACGGCTGTAGATTATCTCATTCGCACAACGTGAACTTGCAGCAGAAGCCTTGCTCGTATCATCCTGCAGAGAAATATGCCGAGCCCAGCACAGCGCTGCCCACGGAAGAACTGTCTACCAGGGCGAAAGAGTTTGCCTTTTACCCGAGTTTCGCCAGCTCTTATCAGGCTGTTCCTGGATATCTGGACGTGTCGGTGGTGCCCAGTATCAGTGCCCATCCTGAGCCGCGGCACGACGCCTTGATCCCCATGGAGGGTTACCAGCACTGGGCTCTCTCCAATGGCTGGGATGGGCAGGTGTACTGCTCCAAAGAACAAACGCAGTCAACTCATCTGTGGAAATCACCTTTTCCAGGTACGAAACCGATCACTTTTTATTTTCATACGTTTCCCACAGACAGGAATTCATGAGTTAGTCCAGCGGCTTGTTGGCTTTTAGCACCTGTGTCATCACATTAAGATAGCTATTTAAATATAGGCTGATATTTTACCCTGCTGAGATGTTATTGCATAGTCCATGAATTTTATTGTGTTAAAGTGCCAATATCAACTTACCAGAAAGTGCAGGGAAACACTAAATGTGCAGCTCAGACAAACAACTGTCACAGTCTCTTGTGTGTTGTCATTTGTGCGTTATGAACTGCAGACAATAGCCCACAATTTAACAAACCCTGCTTTATTTAGAAGTTTGCATAAAAATAATATTCAGAATTATAATTTTCTGTAGTTTTTCAATAAAATACGGTTAATTACTGGTTAATATTGAGTAAGCATTTGGTTTTAGCAGTGTGTAATTTTTCCTTCTTTCAAGTCATATGATAAGTAGTTCATTTTCAGTCTCGTTGAATATTGAAACACCACTGCAGGTATACCTTTGCCCCCAGTTTGACAATCTAGTGAAGAAGCCTAGCCTAGAGTAGTTGAATTGTGCCTATAAATCTGTGCGTCCTGCGATGTCTCCACAGTCTTTTTGCACACAGCATTAATTTGCATTGGCTGTTTCTGCACCACGTTACATGAATGCATCACGACCACTGATCAATTATGTCACTGTAATGAGCTTAGCCTTTTTGCATTACTTATTATCATGCAACATGCATGATATCTGATAATAGACACAAGGGCCCGACCAGTATGTCGTTTACAGAGTGTTTACTAGGCTGCTCCGTTTGCCACGAGGGTTTATTATCTTGGTGAAATCTGTAGGTATTTTAATTTCAGATAAGGATGCTCTCGGACCTTGACTGAACTTCACACTCGCCATATGCCCCCCGTTTACTGAAAATACACAAGATTAAGCCACGCAAGCACGGGCACGTAAACAAGCACGCGCACACACATGCACAAAAACACAGGCACACGCTGTCCGTGTGTGTGTGTGTGTGTGTCTCACTACATTCAATGACTAAGCTCACACACATGCATACACTCCACTAATACTATTTTGTCAGGAAATAATCTATAATCATCTGCCAGTTTTCACATAGTCTCTAAAACACACTCACAGGATACTAATATGTATCAGGGAAGTTGTGTGAGCATCTAAGTGTTATTTTGATATCCACTGTCCTAAATGAAGATCTATATAATCCCATACGACCTACATCAGCTATGAAGAAATTTCAACATCCCCAGACTGTAAAATTACACAGGGGTAAAAAGCTACGTGTCTCACAGCTTGCCACTGTTTCTCAGGGTATTACCATACTTGTCCTGTCATGTTTTTCATTGGTTGTCTTGAACTCAGCGTCAGTCTGGCCATAGGGTGTAATCGCAGCACTTTGTTCTCCTGAACATACATATATATATTGTACATATTTAT
>JAPQRQ010000026.1:17486983-17501325 GCA_037367365.1 Apogon talboti | reverse complement strand
TATATATAGCCAGCGTCGAAAGGTTTTTTTATTGAGTTCAAACATTTAGAATCAATATTGTTGGAATAAACGACGTGTCATCACAGATAAATTGCTATGCGTTTTTTGTAATATATTTTAATGGTATCTTTACGCATACGTTTTTGCGCAATAGGTAACTACAGTTTTCTGTTCTTGTCTAATTTGAGGGGCATATTCTGATGTCTTTCTGTTCATAGCCTGAGTTATTTTGTGTGTATCCAGACACATAGGCCGCCATATTGCTCACACTTCCCGTGGTTAAAATGAACATAGTTTTAACGCACAGTTCATTCTTCGTGTTTTGTGGCAGAAGTGAAGCCCAGTTGAAGATTTCTGAGATAGATTTATCTAAGACACGATTAGCAACTTTTTTTGGTTATAGTAAAAGTAGAATAAAAAAGCCGAATGGGACATAACAATTGTTATAGTTTGCGCTGAACAGTTCAAGGGCGTAAACTCACATGATATGATTATTACATTCCTTAATGTCAGGTGCAGAACACCTGAGAACCTGACTACACCAAAATTTCTGATGCTTGCATCCCCAACCCCCACCCCCCACCGTAAAACATACGCTCACGCACACACACACACACACACGCACATATGCAGACACACACCACAGAGATCCGAGGTCGAGCTTCTTTATAATTACACTTCATTTTATCGAGTTAAAATTCCTATTTATTTAAAGTTAAATGCAACATTCTTTTTCCAAAGCATTCGCATTATTCAGATTTTTGCCAAATTAACCTTGGCGTTTATGGTCTAACATTTTTCTTGCATTTTCTTTTTCGTTTTCCAGATGTTGTGCCACTGCAGCCTGAGGTCAGCAGTTATCGTCGAGGGCGTAAAAAACGCGTCCCTTACACCAAGATCCAGCTGAAGGAGCTGGAGAAAGAGTATGCAGCCAGCAAGTTCATAACCAAAGACAAAAGAAGGCGCATCTCGGCCGCCACAAACCTGTCAGAGCGTCAAGTCACCATCTGGTTTCAAAACCGACGGGTCAAGGAGAAGAAATTTGTCAGTAAATCCAAGACCAATCACATGCACACCACTTGATAAGATGAGCGACCTCCTGGAAACAGCAACTCATACCTTCCAAAATGCCATGCCATATATTTACCTCTTGCATCAAAAATCGTGGCTGAAGAACATTTTTGACTGAGTGTTTTTCTTAATTTAAGTTCCATCACCATCTTCATCGACCATTACGCCGCCCCACGTTTTCAGTTTAGAGAATAACGCTCTAAGAACTGTGAAAATACTGAAAATTCACTTCACATTTGTTTTATATGAATGTACATATATAAATATATAATATTTAAAACGATATCTGTATTTCAAAGACAAGTATTGCGTGTTTTTTTTTCTTTTTCCCTTTTCTTTTTTAAGCCAGATCTTCAAAAGGACTGATACGTTTGTCAGACTTGTAACGGGCAGATTGGTTTGATGTCATTCTAAAAACATAATCGCCATTTAAAAAAATAAATAAATAAACTGGAGATATTGCGGCAAACCTACAACTTCAGAGACTTAAAGACCTTCGACGAAAAGCTCACAGAAGGAGTTATGGGAGAACAATGATTTTTTTCTAAATATTTCTTCTTATTAAAAAAACAATGTTCCTATGTGTGGGATATGTTCTCTTAAGCCTGGGGTAAAACAAAGGCTGCTATGTTGTTAATCTGTATAGTGCAATGCCTTTATTTAATTCATATTATCTTGTATGGCGGAACTGTAAACTGGAATATCCCAAGACCTGTATGTTTTCCTTTATCAGTGAAGGATTCTGTCATGCAACTGGAATGATTGTAAACCATTAAAAGTCAGTGAGTATTACACATAAATGCACAATCGTTTTATTTTGTTCTTTGTAGCATTGGAGCTAATCACACGCCTTGTACGAAGCCTGTAATTTCTACTTTGTTGCAGTATGTGAAACTGTATTGTGGTGTTGAATTACGTACTGGTAACGTGTTTCATAAATAAATGATGATTATGAATATGCTCACATATTCAAGTCAATCAACCAGCCTACTTGCAACACTTCCTTTCTCAAGTTACAGCAAAAGTCGCATTGCATTGTGGTTGTTTTCCTTCATATGCAGAGTATGGATGGATGGGTAACTGAAGGGGTTAGGATTCAAGGTGTTGGATTCAAACTTTCTGGGTATTTTATGGTTTTTTTTCTCCCCCAGCAAAACAGGAGATGGTGATTACGCATATTAAGACTATCAGCATCATCCACGCCAAGTGTGATCCAGAGAAAAATACTAGATTAATTGAACTGTAAACGGATCTCTGTACCGGATAGGATGCTAGATGAGATTTTTACGCATCTGATGTTTCACAGGATTAATTTAGAGAATCGCCATCGGCGGGTGAGAGAAACAGGTTGACCTATGACTAAAAAAATTCCCATCATGGTTTCCAGCTCATTCCGGATTTTCAATCAGGTTAACGCCAAAGGTGTCTTCATTGCCTGAATTGTGACTTGGCAAAAGTAAAGTTGGCACTATCATCGCAGACATGTCAAAAAGCATATCAGAGCATTCACTCCTCAGCTGTCAGAACAGCCTGTACTAGTTTTACCACCAGTATTGTTTTCAGCCTTTCATAATCTGAAAGTATAAATTAGATCTAATGGGTTCGTGTAAAAGCAGCATTTTTTTGCGCCCCAAAAGGACTGTGTCAAACCCTGTCGACTGTTTTATCCATATTTTCCTCCTTATAAATCAGCATTACTTCATGTTTTATGAATGGATTAAAAAAGAAGCTGCGTTTAAAAGAGAGAAGTTTGCGTGCGTAAATATACATCTGAAACGCTGTGTGTAGATTTGCAGCTCCGTGCGTATTCTACTGTAGTGTTAGATTCAACATTTTATTATTTGTCACATGCTTATGTTCTGAACAGTGAAATGCAAAGTGTGATAAGCTCATATGAGCTGTGAATTGAAGTTTAATATATATATATATATATACTTTATTTTATGCATTTTCATTCTAAATATATCAGTTACTCTGTATGTATGCTCGCGGGCGGGCGAAAGTGTAAGCTACACACCATTATTAAACATGTTGTGTGGGATGTATTTAGTTAAATGTATTTATTATTTACATTCACTTATTCTGGATGTAAATCTTTTGCAGGCATGGTCCGTTTTTTCACATATACAGGCCTTGAAGTCTACTTTTGATTCAGAGCTAACACCAATTTGATTAAAAAAATGCATATTAATGCAACAACTCCATAAGAATAATAAAAGTTGAAGTGAACATAACTTTCATGTCTTTAATAGTGTATTTCTATTCTCAAAATCCAGTTTCTGTGTGAATAAGGTACGCACATGAGTCCTTAAATGCAAATAAATTAAAATAATCACAAATGCTTTTGCCCACTTCCACAAAACTCGCTTCTATGACACCGAACAACATCTAAATAAAAATAATAACGCATATTGTGGTTGTTTCGAGAAAATGACGCTGACGTCCCAGTTCGTGGAGGTTTTGCTTTTAGTTTTAAAGTCTCACATGGCCCGTTATTAGCGACACTCTTTCATTGTCCTCCGCTTCTTCACATCTTTGGAGTTTGTTGGTGTGATTTCGGGCCGCGAACTTTGTGTTTGTCTGGCTCCTACATTTTCAATCCTTGTGGAAAGTTGTGGGGCTCGTCATTTACCCTTGACCATGACTATGCAGTCACTTTGACCTTGACATCACAGCAGATTGTGAATAATAAATAGGGGGCTGGACACCAATGCCGGCGGTTTGTTTGTAGGCAAACAAGGTGCTATTTCCCTGTCTAGACAGCCAGGCTTAATGGCATGCCATAAATACATAAAAAAGGGGAAGTGTAGTGATATCCTCTGACCTGCATTTCTGACCATCTCTTATAGCTTTGCATTAACATTTGGACGCTTTTCTTTTTGTGCTTTTTACAGAAGTTCTCTAAAAGTAGTTGTTCTGGCCCATGCCTCTGGAACCACCAATGGTTTCATGCACTCATCATGAGGTGTGTGTTATTGACCACGGAGGACAGGTAGGACTTTTGACGTCTCACACCAACACCAGTAATCGTCAGCAAGCAGCCATACTGCCTACACAGCGAGAGGAAATGATAATACGACGTCGCCCACAATATAACGATTAAAGGTATGGCCGTTTTCTTCCTACTATGCCAGCAGGCCTGAATGGGACTGTGCTTGAAGACTTTTTAGTTCACTGTAAACGCTGTGCATTAAACGGACAAAACTTATGTAGATATAAAGAAATAATGTAGATTATGTCCCGTGACAGGCGTAGGTTTGATTTGTGCATCTTCAGGGCGCAGATATGAGAAGTTAAAGAAAACATCCCTGGTCCTGAATATGCACTGCATTTAATTCCTGTTACTTTGGATAATTACAACATATTTTTTGCACAAATTGTCATTTTAGAGTTTGCTAAGCAGCGCTGTAAAGCATTTAGCCACATGTAGAAATTATTATAATAAAACACTATAAACAATAACATGACACGGATATGCTAAGTGTAACCTGTTTTAAGATAAAGTGAAATTAAAGTATGTTTTGCTGTTATACTTTTTATTTGAAGTAAAATATAACTTCACATTAATACTGCTACTTTTGTCAATATAAATATATGCATAGGCTATCCAGAGTCTTCAATTTTTAAAATAATGAAAAAAAAAATCCTGCTCTACTTCTGCAGTAAATGCAAAGTAAATATACAGTATTTTTGTAAAATTAAATTCTTATTTTCTTGCATTGTTACCTATAATAATTAAACACACTCCCGGGATTGCATTTAATGCAATAACAATGAAGTCGCACGATAAAAACCCTAAAACATCACTGTGGGAAAATAATATAAAATGAAAAAGTGAGCACAAAGTTGCTTTATGCGTTAAACAGGATATATTTTTAACATAAAAACTTGAAATGTTGAGAAAGTTGCCTGAGTTTAGTTTGTGTGGAGGCTTGAAAGCGGTGCAGGCCAGTGTCAGCTGCAGACATGAGACAGGGGGCTGATAACCTCTGGTGGTGACCAGAGGAAAATATCAGGAAGTGACTCACTCTGATTTGGGACTATTTTAGATCTCTATACAGGATTTCCCTTTTGCACAGTCGAGACTCTGGGTTAACCCTGGTCTTAATTTAATGCATTTTACTTGAGAATAAACAACTGGTATGACTTGTCATGTTTATGCGGGTATTTTAAGAGGAGTTTGGGGCTTAAAGCAGATGGTACAGTAAATACATAAACACAATGTGTGTGACTCCTCATCTTTCTTCTTTTGTCTGTTTTGTCATAAGTTTATTGTCTAAGCTAAATATCACAAAAATCCAGTCCAATGATAATTTTGTGACTTTTCTGAATTTATTGCTGGTGTATCCCATTCGATCATATGAAAATGATTCGTCGCAACAAAAACAGGCAGGATTTCGACACTTTTCTGTTTTATTATTTTCCTTTGCTTATCCGCCCTTGTCTTTATGAATGTAAGACGGTAATATGCGACTGTGTTAACTCTGACAGCAGTGGTTATGTCAATGCGTTTACAATTAATCGTGCGGTTGAGGATTTCAGCAAAGTTATAAAATGTAGAATTAATTTATGGTAAATATGTTACAGCATTGAATCAGCAGATTGCATTTGGTTTTGATTTAATTTTCAACAGTCGCTCATACACGCGCACACACTGTTCACAACTAAAAAAACTCCTAATAAATGGACAAATTGATTTTAAATAGGCTAAATTAAGAGGATTCAAATATTTACTCATTTGAGGAAATACGCCGTTGTAGCTTAATGTAAATATACTTTATACGCAGTGTGATTGTACTAAAAATGTTTATATGACGGAAATTATTACAATTATTATTATTAGAATTATTTTTAGGCTACTTTAGATGTGATTTATTTATTTATTTATTTATTTTTTACATATTTGCGTGTTTTCACGCGACAATAATGCAAATTGCGTTTGAAGTTGTGTTATATTTTAGGTAAAATGTAGACATGTACATCTCTTTATTAATTCCACATGGATTATCTTAAACATTTAAGATACATCCTAGCTCAAATGAATATTTTTGATGCATAATTTTTTACAAATGCATTTATAAAGGTGATATTTATATAAAATAGCAGCAGTATCTTCTGTCATTGTAAACAAATGATTAAGATCAAATCAAGTAAACCTTTGCCACTTTTGTGTGTTCTTTGGGCTTCCCTTGGTGGTTTGTTTTCCTTAAAAGGGAGCTTTAAAAGGGTTGCACAAAGCTATAACTGTGGCAACCTGCCTGCAGAGAATCAAAGAGAGAAACTGGGAAGAAAAGCCTTTTGTTAAGGCTATTGCCCTGTCTGGACAGGACCAGTGAATTCCAGGAGGGCAATTTCAATATCGAGCAGACAGTGTACTAGACAGTGACCTTGACAGTGCTATATACTCAGTTTACTAACTTGTTTTTCATGGCAGATTTTCGTTGGGCTTAAACGCGAGCACAAGGCCCGCAGCTCACGGTTATGACCTGACATCATAGCTGAGCTGTAGATGCACTAAACAGACAGGCGGTTGTTTGCATGTGAAATGCGGATCTGTGGGAGCAGTGGATCGGAGGCGGGGAGAGACGAGGCAGGAGGCGCAACACATGGCCTCTTTTCCCCGAGGTAAAGTTGTCGACTTAAGCCTGCAGACTGGAGAAGCGTCCGGGCCGTTTTGTCATGACCATCACACTGGGCTGCTTCTGCTTTTGGTAACTGTTATCATAACAGGAAAAGCCGCGACGTGATACCAAGACACACCAGGGCCACCAGATATTATATTGGACTGATGTGCTGCATTGCGAGACTGACTAACTAGATCCAAGAATGTGCAGTGATAGGAAAGGCAAAGAGTCAAAGGGACAACGTGAAACCGTAACGGATCCGCCTGTGCTTCTCCAGTTTACACATTTGATATTTTCTGTCTATTTAAGGCTTGAGCGAGGCCTGGTGCCTTTGGGTTAGACAGGCTGCGTGGTCACAAGTGACGAATGCAGCTATCACATATCGGCTGAGTTGCAAATGGCTCTCAAACCAGTGTTTAAATGAATGCTAATGTTCTCACATAACACTACATTGGCAAATTTGCAGCACGCAACTAGCACTATTCATCACGCATGTGCAAGGTGTTAACCCTGCACCCTGCACATTTCAGTCAGCCTATAGTATTTTAGACATAAATGAGTGTTTATTTTTAGCATTTGGACTCTTATCAGTACGGTTATTTTTTGATTCCGCCGGATGATGGGTTACCTTTTAAATCAGAGAAATAGCTTTCATCACATCTCAGAATAGCCTCTATTCACATTTAATGGCACAAGGCTGTTAGTGCTCACTTTAAAACTGCCACAGCTTAAAAGGCTGTAATATGTTTATTGTGTTTTATGGAATATATTTTCAACTTGCGTTTATTTAAATTCACCATGCGAGTTCAACATCAAGTTCAACGCACCGTCACTGTGCGTAGTGAACTTGAGTGGGTTGACTGTGGACGCCACACTAATCCAGGTATTCCCGTGTCAGTCCCTAGCGTCTGAGGAGTCAAACTATTTGTATGAGATGAAGTCAGTTTTATTTTCTATATTTAACATCGCAGTGTAGACCTGAGCAGGTCCATGCTGCTGAGTTAGGGATGCGTAAAATGATTTTGTTTGCGTTTACAGAGGACAGCGGGCTGATGGAAGGCCAAATTCTGGAATTAGAAAGGCAAATGCGGGCTGAAAAAATATTGTGTATTATATAAATGTCCAGACCTAACGCTATATTTATTTTTAATTTACAAGACGTCTCTGAACCCCCGAGAGGAATGCGAACGCACACGAGAATATTTGTGGATGATGGTTGGGCAGTTTGATAACCAAAAACTGCATTACAAATTCTTGGCACGATGCCTGAATCATGGGCATATCATAAGTTTTCTGCAGAAAGAGTGCACTGTTATAGATGTGTGGAAAGTTTTTTTTTTTTGTCCGCAAGCCCCCCATCCTTTTTTTGTCAAAACAGAGGAAAGACTACAACTGACATCTCGCATATTTATTCAGTCTTCAGAAGTGCATCTACAAATCAACTAATTAGTGAGATATAAAGCAGAGAGACTATCAACTGATTGAACCAGTTAAATGCCCTCTGATATCTTGTAAAATTCATATAAAAGAATTGTGAGAGGTATAACAATCCCACCAGAGTTTGGCTGCGAACGTTTATTGGAGGTATCTGTTAAAGTTGTTCATGTGAGGTGTACTAGAATATTATGTGAAATATACCCTCTTAAAGTAACCTTGTAGAATATCGTCCTCTTTTACAGAGCCAGTGGCTTCAACCTGCTGACCCCGTTACTGTAAATATGAGTGGAGTGCGGCAATGAGCATCAGTCTTTTCTTAAAACAAGCTTGTAAAATTGGGACATCACAGCTTTATATGACATTGAATTCACCCATAATTTGCAAGAAAACAAGATGTCATATGCACCCTCTCCTTCAAGAAAAATAGTTTTCATAAGAAATAGCATTTAAAAAACTTTTGCCAGCTTATAAAGATATTAAACGAGGCCATGGACAGTTCCTCGAGTGTAAAAGGAGAAGCAGCCTGGGCTCCTTTCGGCTCAGCATGACTCAAGAGAAGAAAAACAGGATTCAACATTTTTAATAAAAGGTTTATAGTATTTTTAAAAAGCATATAAACCTCTGTAATACAGAAGTTAATGTTTTGTTTTGTCTGAGATGGACCAAGTGGGTGGTTCCATGTGTAGCAGAAGTTAGCCTGGACACGTGGTTTGAGGGTGACCAATCAGGCGCCCCTCCAGGTTTAACTATGTTAAATGTCAGATTGCAATAAAGTAGAAGCTGTTGGTCGGGCCCGCGGAAATGGGCGAGCATAATCTCCTTAATCCAGGGTTTGTGGGACCTTTGGTAAACATCCACACTGGAGACACATTTTACTTTCCGAATTTTAGAGCCTCAGGGGGACAACTGGCGGGGCTACCGTCTCTTTCCTACCCGAGAAGGGACAATGTTTGCTCCCTCCCGTGGAATCCTTCGGAGCCGTGCAATGGATACTCTCAATCCTACTTTAGCAGCCCCGTGTCTATTAACCCTTCTTTCAATCGGTCGTGTGAAATTACCAGACCAGAAGAGGGTAAATGTTATTATAGCAACGGCAACGGAAACAGGGAGACCTGTTCAGGTGGCAGCAGCCTCAAACGAGAGGATAGGGCGAGAGACACATCATCCCTAACATCTGACCACGGGATGCACAGTGGAATTGGCAGCACTGCCGCCTTTTCCAAATATGATTATGGGACCGAGCAGCTAACGCAAGATCCGCCATCCTGTCAGTCAATGGAGTCCGACTCCAGCTCCTCTCTGCTCAACGAGGGCAGCAAGCCTTCATCCAGCGACACACAGACCCTGGTGTCACCGGGAAGCCATTCAACCAACATAGCCGCAGGCGGAGGTGGGTGATGTTTATTTAAATCTGATTGTTATGAACGCTCTTTCACGTTATTTCTAACAAGGCTGCACGTAGCGTAGCCGCTGCAGTATGTAATTGTCACCAGAGCTCGTTATCTTGATGCACATCTTGCTGGTTACATTGAGCTGCAAGGCAGTTGCGTGGTGTGCAAACGCCGCTAGGGGTTGCCCTAAAATACTCCACTCGCCATGTGGTTGCATACAGTTATAGATAACCACACCAAGCCAAATTACCTATGGAGCTTTAGATAAAAGATCAGTGCTGCCATTGCACTGCCACAGATTCAACGACGCTCTGTAATTCGAGCACAGGAACAGTGCATTTTTTTGTTTACTATTGCAGCGAGTATACACACAAATTAAGGCTGTGATTTAAAGAGGTGAGATGTTTTGGTTGACTGCGTCTAATAGAGAGAGTTTTCTTTTTAATGACTCGTAAACAAAATTAATATCTGTCGCTGTGTACTCAAGAGTCATTTAATATGCTTCGAAACTCACAAATAAGTAGGGGTATTTGCAAGCACGGCTTAATTATCACGTTAATGCAACTTTAACTGCAACAATAAAACTTGCTTGACACAAACCGCTGTATATCGGTGGTCTCTACTGAGAATTTGAAAAATAAAATATACTAAACATGTTTTTACACACCATTGCACATAGCCTGGTGGATTCCTGACTGGCTTGTGTATCCAGCCCAGTCACAGTAATCAAAACAAATCCAGTTTGGCTGTGTTTGGAGGAAGTCACAGCTGCGTCAATTCTCTGAATCACAATCACAGAAAGCATCTGGTGTCTTCTGCAAAACTTTAAAACCATCCTGTTGTGTCTAATAAATATCTTAAGAAGGAAGGGAGATGTCTGATATCAGTATAATGTTATTGGAATTGCATTGCTCTGCTGTAAGTCTACTGATTAAATGAATGTCAGATTAACTTTGACTCTGCTAGTGCAGTTACCATGGATAGACCAGCACACGTCTTCTCATAACCTTGGAGGTGACCGTGATTTTGCAACTGTGGTGACAAATGTGTCGTATGCCCCCTCCTCCTGCTCCCCCTCCTCTAGGTGCCCCGTGGTACCCGATGCATACTCGGACCAGAAAGAAGCGTAAACCCTACTCCAAACTTCAGCTGGCTGAGCTAGAAGGTGAATTCATGCTGAATGAGTTCATCACCAGGCAGCGGCGGAGGGAGCTCTCCGACCGCCTGAACCTCAGCGACCAACAAGTCAAGATTTGGTTCCAGAACCGCAGGATGAAGAAGAAGAGACTCATGCTGAGGGAGCAAGCTTTGGCCTACTTTTAGAGATGCTGCAGAAGGTGAATCGATAGGCAGTAAAAAGCCAAGCCTTCTACGCTCCCTTAGGTCTTCTTTCAGTGCATGCACTCATCTATCCATCTTTTACATTGCAGGCGATTGTTTCAACAATTTCTAAGTATTATTTTCTTAAAGGTGCGGGCTAAACAAGCCCAAAACAAGCCACTATCTGGCATCCAAAACTATAATCTACATGAAAGTA
Source organism: Apogon talboti (assembly GCA_037367365.1). NCBI lineage: Eukaryota > Metazoa > Chordata > Actinopteri > Kurtiformes > Apogonidae > Apogon > Apogon talboti. The sequence goes on along the minus strand of JAPQRQ010000026.1, from coordinate 17,490,265 downwards.
AAACAGCCTTCATGTTTGTTATAGTCGCACAAAAAAAGCTGTGAGACTGTGTTTTCCTGTGTCGAATGCATCTCTTATGGCCCAGAGGGTTGCCCACCACACAATGTAAGACACACAGCAAAGTGTCACCGCAGTTTGGGATGACACGGAATGACAGTATCTTTGTTTCCTTTATATGCAGAGAGCGGGGAGAGAAACACATGATTTAATCTAGAAAATAGGCCTAAATATAAAAGTATGGTCATAAATACAGAGATGCCTGACTGACAGGCGGGAGCCGCATCTACGCAATAATTTATTATTTAACATTAGAATTTGATCAACAATAATCTTCTCCCGGTTGCTTAATATGTCCAACCATCATTTGCTGGGTTAGAGGGACTGAGGATGTTTTGTGTTAGTTTTTTCCCCATACTTTACTCCACACATTGTGGACACGTTCACGGTCACGGACAGGAAGTCTGGGAGTCTGCATTTGGAAAGGGAGGACGAAAACCGCAACGTAAACCATAACCATATCTTTATGACTGCACATTGAAAAAACGAATTTCCATGACTTTGGTCATGTGCTAACAAGTTTCTAGAAGTATTTTCTTATTTTTATTATCTTCCAACTTGTCTCAACAACAACCACAGTATCCTGCATGGATTGCATTTCTTAAACTGTGTGAGATCACCGTTTGAACACGGTTTTGAGCTGCTATTAAAGGTCCGCGTCCAGATTGTGCCAGTTAAAAAAATACTATATTCTACAGTAAAATAAACTAAGATTTGTAATTGAAATATCCAACAGTATAATTACATATTCAGGGCGACTTGGTTAAACAAGGGGAATAACCTGAAGTTGCAGCTGGGGAGGGGGTTTGAGCTTTTGGGCCTAAAAGAGCATTTATAAATCCTGGTGCTCGTAACAAATATAAATATGTAAAAATATAGAAAAGTTGATAATGCGTTCGCATCCTTAATATGGTGCGAATGCGGTGCATCATCCGTCATGTCTAATGAGTAAGCTAGCAGTGAAATGTATTTGCAGCATGTTATTGATGTGAAATAGCTATAAGTCATGTTCTGCGGGCTACTCTTTTCTGTAGGTGACTTTTTATACTTTTTTTCGGAACAAATCAAAGTCGAACACCAACGTTTTTGACATAACGGTCTACAGAGAATGTATTATTATTATTATTATTATCATTATTATTATTATTGTTATTATTATGGAAGGACGGATGGCCTCGTAGGCCTTCTTAATGTAGGCTACTTGCCCCTCGCAATGTGCTCAATGTTGTCCCTTTCCTTACCTTGTAATCGTGTATAAAATGAAATTACATATGTTACTGTTTGCATCCTATTTGAGGATCCCTTATCGCTATGTAATAGTGCTTTATGTTATTCATTGTCTTGTACAATATCGCATTCCATATAGCCTATTTGTGGATGTCAGGGTTTGGAAAATGTAGGCCTATTATTATATTATACTGCCAAGAATGGTATTATATGGTATATAAGAAATTCTACCATACATGACATTTAATGAAAACCCTGTTTCTGTGTAGTAGTTGTTTGTTATCGTTCTTTTATTTCGTCCCTCATTGCATTCCCTTCTTTGCGCTTGTAAGGATTGCTACGTTGTCTTGTAAAAGTAATAATGATATGAATGTATATGCGTAAGGTCTTCAATAAACAGAATATTGAAACATTTATTGGTTTTACCTCAGTCTGTTATTAGGAGGCTTCTGTTATTATTCTGCTTTAAAATCAGATTTTCTGACAGTTTACGGGTGGGATTATTTTATTAGTCCTGACCTGTAACACACTTTAAAAAAAATACATGTGTCCAGCACAATTAAATAAAGATCTGAACATTAACGGGACATTTGGAAGTATTTGAGTGGGTGTTTTGTTGGCACATAATTGTACATGCTGTGAACTATAAGCAAAAGGAGCCCACACAGGTTGGCCTTGTTTTATTGCGCCTGCTCCAATACAGAGGTAATCTATAGGTGCATGCAAAATGGCCGACATGTGCATATTCCAAACCCCAGGATGCACCGGCTGGTTCATTTCATAGTGTGATAAGATGTATAACAACAGCACCACTTTTCAACAAATACTGACTTTTTTTTTTCTTAACCTTTGTGGCTTCCCTTGAAGTTCGACCTAATCAATGTCACCGGTATGCTACAAGCCTATAACGGCGAAGCTAAACACGCAATAGCTCTGTAAAGCAGTAATAGGGTTACACCCCAGTGCTCCATATAGACAAGGCCTTTGGACTGGCTTTCCACTGTGCATCCTCTGGTTTGCATTAGGGCCTTTATCTATTTGGATGACATATCAAAACGTCTTTTATAAAGTATCACACATCTTTAAAACTACTGAGTGGCTTTTATAACAATGTCATATCTGAAATCCCAAAGCTCTCCCTACTGGCAAGGAAGTGTAAAGCATTGTAGGTCTGTGCATTACCAAGCATTATTTTATCTCCTCCAGCTTTCAGTCATAGTTAGGTGAAGTAGGTTCACTGGAAACTGTTATGCTGTCTCAGTGTTGAGATCAGATGTTGCCTTTTCAGTGAACTGTGAATAGCCGCTCCTGCAGCCGACACACTGTTGAGGAACGCTCTTCCTGAGTTAGTTTATTCACAATTACAACACATTACTAAGTGAAAAATCACGTGAGTTCAGTTGCTACAATACTTTGCCTACCTCCCACTATTACCAACTGATGCATGTAGAATATATTTAAGACAAACATATCTGACTGTACTATGTTTATGTCTAGTAGTAGCAGCTGTACTGTTTCCACTGACAGAAGGTTGATATGTGCTTTCATATAAAGATCACGCCGAAGCAGGGACATTTTATCCAAAACCTTAAAAAAATGCACTCCATCGAATACTACATTGAGTCTGGTTTGTATCCACGCATTTATCCAGTGTTCCTCCAGGAAAGAGAAAGGCCCTCGTCTTATGATCCGATACAGTGCGTCAGTCTGCACATATCAAAAATAATCCAAATATAATATGCTGTGAGTCTCCGAACTTTACTCTTTTAAATGTCTGAAATACACTCGGATTATTTAAGAAATATTCAATTGACATACATTGATATTAGTTGATGTTATAAGATTAAGGGAAAATTCGTTCCTCGTGCTTTTTACGCATGGGAATAAAACGTCATTTGAGGAATGAATTTAAATCATGACAAACTGGATCTGAACATTGATATCAAACGACTCAGTGGAAATGTTTGGAAAGACATGCTTTTTTCCTTATGATAAGAG
>JAPQRQ010000026.1:17435881-17450423 GCA_037367365.1 Apogon talboti | reverse complement strand
GGTGGGAAGCTAAAAAAAAAAAAAAAGGAAAAAGAAAGAAAAGAGCAGCGTCTGGGACTGTGCCGGTCGAGCAAGCCAGCTTTAACATTTGCTAACGCACATCCAAAGCACATGCAATAAGCCGGCTTTGAGCCTGCAAAACCTGGGGGGAAAAACACTCACGACTGCGAGAGAAATCCGGTGAGAGGAACGGCTCAGAGAGAGTGAGCTGCCGTAGATTGTCCAAAGGGGCAGCGTTTCTCCTAGTTCCGGTTTGTCTGCCTGTGTGCGCTGAGCGAGTTGGGACCCTAAACAAAAGGCTGCCATCATCCTAAAGGAGATATTCTGCTGCGAGAAAGCCCGTCTGCTTGATGCTAACTAAACATGAGCTCCTATTTTGTTAACCCTCTTTTTTCTAAGTACAAAGGCGGCGAGTCACTGGAGCCAACTTACTATGACTGCAGGTTTCCACAAAGCGTTGCCCGCAGCCACACGCTGGTTTACGGACCCGGAGCAGCCGCACCGGGCTTTCAACACCCGTCCCATCATGTGCAGGACTTTTTCCACCACGGGACCACGGGGATCTCCAACCCCGGATACCAGCAAAACCCTTGCGCTTTGGCTTGCCACGGAGACGCAACGAAATTTTATGGATATGAAGCTCTTCCGAGGCAAACGCTTTATGGTACCCAGCAAGACGCAAGCCTAGCGCAATACCCAGACTGTAAATCGTCGAGCAGCTCTAACCCCGGAGAAGGACAAGGCCACTTAAATCAAAACTCCTCTCCCAGTCTTATGTTTCCTTGGATGAGACCCCACGGTCAGAATCATACAATTATTTCCTATTCTTTCTAATGTTGCTCTGTGCGCGCGTGTGTGCGTCAACCTGCCTGTGTGTCTGTCTGTGTATGTGTGTGTGTGTGTTTGTGTACTAAATAACCCCTTGTATACACGAGTGTGTGTATGTATGTGTGTGTGTGTGTTAAACTATAAAACGAAATAAGTCAGGGAACATGATGGGGCACATACAACCTGTACTGCAGGCTGCTGTTACTCTGCTGCACATGTCCATACAGGGCTGAGTTGTTGCTTTCCAAAGTGCCTTTAAAAACTGAATTGCTGAACACAGCTCAAGACACCAGCTCTTTGAAGTCAATTATCGTTCTCATCAGATATTTCACAACCTCTAAAATGCACTAGTGGGAAAGATGAAGAAGTCAGAGTTGAAAATAGGGAGATATACCACACACACTACTAGCATGCAGAGTGACAGGAAGGTTAACTGAAACACAACATGCCCGATTATCCACAATCCGGGTTTTAGGAGTTTTGGGGGGGTAATTTGACCCACAGGCCCAATGTGGCTGAGGCTGCTCCAGCTATAATCATAAGGGCTTTGTAGATATTACCCCCTTCCATTCAGGGATCAGACTGTTCAGACTATCAGGCTACATTAACTCCACACAGGTGTAAGCTTCAGTTTTATTCGCTCTGAGAAATTCATCATTAGCCTGTCCCAAGTGGCAGTGCAGCTTTATCTAATTTCTATATTTTCCTACTTCTCTCATGTCTTATAGTTTTCCTCATCTGTGTGTGTGTGTGTGTGTGTGTGTGTGTGTGACTGAAAATTCAACCAGGCTTGTATAGGCCCAGGAAAACCACCCTCCTGACTGTAAACACCACTTAAAAAATAAACTAAAATATACAGCTTTTGGAGGCAATAAACTCAATTAGCTCCCATTGTTAGATTTCTAAATGTGTAACTAATACTTATAGTTTTATTATTTTACAACTCACCCTGTAGCTCTTTAAAGAGGTGGGTGTAAAAGTCTCTCCAGGTGGATGATGACTTCTGTAGACAGAGAAATATTGAAGTTATTATCATCACTCACACAATTTCTACCATTTGACATATTAGATATTAAAACGTAGACTTATAATAAAAACAGACTTTCCCCGCTTTTTAAAAAATGAATTACAGTGAATTAGCAGCTATATTTAGAATCTGGACTAGCAGTATTCCCGCTGAAGGAAATAAAGTAAATGCAGAATTAATTAGAAGTCATCTGAGTGTTTTTTATGGGGGACCGTGGTCAGTCCAGCTAACCTCTGGCTTTATTTCATTCAAGCCCCAGGAAGACGGAATGGGAGGCAAACCTACAGTCGCTACCAAACTCTGGAACTGGAGAAGGAGTTTCTGTTCAACCCTTACCTGACTCGCAAGAGGAGGATCGAGGTGTCTCACGCCCTGAGTCTCACCGAGCGGCAGGTGAAGATCTGGTTTCAGAACAGAAGGATGAAGTGGAAAAAAGAGAACAACAAAGACAAGTTTCCGGGTCAGAGAGGAGAGGCTGAAGCCGAGGCCGAGGAAGAGGGCAACGAGGACGGTGAAGGGGAAGAAGCGGAGGCAGAGGAGAAAGAAGCGGAAGAGAAAGAAGAGGCCAAGGAATGATTTTATGGTCCTTTTTATGGTTATATGGCTGAAAAAGAGAAAAAAAAAAGAGAGAGGTCCCATAAACAGACGAAGAGTCACAAGGAGGCAGAGAGCGTCAACTTTATGACCACCCTTTCATTTTGTCCAAGAGGGAACAGGAATCCCAACAATATTGCTGTCATAAATAGTCAAAATTCTACCTTCTCACCATTATCCCGATACGAACTCAATATTCGCATTGCCATTTGGATTTCTAGAGAAGCTACACACGTCTGTAGCGCATTTTCTTTGATAGAACTGTCGCCCTTGCAAAAAAAGGGTAAAGTAAAACGCATGTTAGATGGAAAATGGCTTAGCTATTTTTGACAAATTTGCTTTTAATATTAACTGTATCAGAAGCATAGCCAAATAAGATCAAGACATGACCAACGCCGAAATATGTTGTAAATAGATGATAATAATAATGATGATGATGATAATAATAATAATAATAACAGCCTACATTTAAAAAGTACATGGACGTCACTTCAGAGTAGCCTTTCTGCGAAATGTAGGCCTATAACTTAGTAGTAAGTGTTCCAAAATCATCGCAGCAGTTACATTGGCTATCAGCCCGTGTATAAAACCACAAGTTTTATTATTATAATTGTTACTGTTACTGTTTTACTCGTTTTCATGTGAATGGCCTAGACAAAGATAGCCATTAGCTCCTCAGACATCTTTTTTCTAGGATTACCAGGGAAATGCAATCGTTTGAAATCCTTGATGCTACCTAAACCTGGGGAAATTGCAATAGAGATTTCTGAATATAGAGATTTCATATGATTTTAATTTTAAAAGTGTTATATATCAACCTTATATTATTAAGTTATGTATGTAGCATTTACCCAATATACAGTATACACTTGTTGAAGACAATTTGTGAGTCTTGGGAAGACAATTAGCTCCAAGCCAAGCAAACAATTTTGAGATTGTACCACGGCACTACCTAAACTCAGAGCTTTGCCTTTACTGAATTTATATTCCACACTTTAGGCATCGCTCTGAATTGATTGCAAGCTATTTCCCCAACAACTAAAACTGCCTATAACGCACATTTACTGTGTATGATAATACCTGCTACAATTACAACAATTTTAAAGTAAGGGAATTTTTATTTTAATGTGCTGGTGATATAGCGTAGTTGTTTTGCACTGAATATAATCTTTATGTACGTCTTGTTATATATTGATGTTAACAATATGCTCGTTTCCTGGTGTTTTTCCTGTGAAAGACGGAATTGTGTGTCCCCCCGCCATTGTTGATGTAAAATCACGAATAAACAAGATGGCTCACTATCATTTCTGTTTTTATTGATACTACAGGCTCGTTTATTGAAATGATCCCCTCCTCCCCACACATAAAAAACAAGCCGCACACATATTTGGATTAATAATATCAGCACCTCCGTTCTTAATATTCTCCATCTCTTTTTTTTTTTTTTTTTTTTTTACTGCTTTTCCCTTAACAAGTTGTAAACTTTCACATACTGTGCTGAGTAATTTCATGCACATAATCCAAACATTTCAACGGGGTAATGGCTAAATATGCCACTGTGTTGTTGTGTTGTGATGATGCTTTGATTTTCAGCTCATATGCGTAAAAATATTTAGTGCGACGGCAGGAGGGAAGAGGAGGAGGAGGAGGAGGAGGAGGAAGCTTATTGAACATCCTCTTGACTAAAGTTTGCTTAATTTAAACTTTCCAACTTGTTCGAGGGGTGGAAAAAAAAGCGCAAGACAGGCGTTTGCGGATGTATTCCTTTACCTTTTAAGGAAAGGTTGCGAATCCCATTCACAGCAGGACTCCTCTCTGAAGTCTGACTTGTATTTGATTCATCCTCTTAATAAAAAACTTCCTGTCTTGAGGGAGGACGAGAAGCTTTTCTTAATGAATCCTGGGAAGAATAACGGCTGTTTGAGATGACAAACATCTGACGTGTTATCGTAATAATCAAACTAAATAATGGCGGAGCTTTTGGGAGGTTTTATTTCTGTCTATACCATCCAAAGGTGTTGCAGCATGTGTTGGTGAGACTTGGTGCCCAGAGCGTTGAAACCTCTGCAAATGAGAGGCCAGGTGCAGATAGACCAGCTTGTGTTTGCTCTTGTGCTGTTGGGCTTATGATGAAGGCGGTCTTTTATTTTTCTTTTTCTTTTTTTTTTTACTTTTTTTGGAGGGGGGGCAAGCGGATGTGAGTAGTCAAAATAAAATTTGTGCTTGACATTCATGCAGCACAAACGGCAGTAATTCCCAAAAAACGCACAGTGAAGTGGGCCTCTTGTTATTGCAGGAGGTCAAATAGTCCACATGTGTGGGTATGGTGCTGAAAATGGGATCCTTCTGAAAAAAAAAACAAACATGATTTTTTTTTCTTTTTTTAATCGTTATTACCTCCATTCTCTCTCTTTCATCCGAATCACGAATTTTATTTTGCGTTTTTACACTGTTTATTCAGCGCGTTGAAGTTGGGTATTTACAATTTGCTTCTCATCAGAACCACTGTCTTATAATTACAAGTGTCATCCTTCGATATGCTTGTTTCAATGTGTAGTGCAGCTAAATTATTCAGAGCTTTTAGTGCGTCTAGTCTGTTTTTATCGTTCATTCATTGTGTATTTGGAGAAGCTGAAGTGACACATTCGATACACGAGACACTGTGGATGCAAATACTGAGTTGTGTATGTTAGGAGACACTTGTTCCCCAGCTTTTAAAAAATAAATAAATAAATAAATAAATAAATTACGATGCTTTTATTTTAGATTAATTTAAAAAATCTTTTCTTTTCCCTTTTTTAAAAATTCCTATATAAAGGCGGTTTATGGACCTTAAACATTACGGCCTAAATGGACTTATACGCATTTCCAAAAAAAAAAAAAAAGAAGCTGCAACTTTTTTCCCCAAGGCATACTTACTTTCTAACTATTTTATAATGCTATTGCTTTATCAGCAAATCAAAAACTGGAGCGAGAGCCTGACAATTCATCCTTTGTGCTCCTGCAAGCTTCATATTAAACCCTAACGAATAAAATGGAGACGAAAGCACAAAATAGTCTGGATTAAGCCTCTGCAGAGGTTGGAAATTCCTGCCTTAAATCCAGTGTGTCCCTTTAATCAGCAGCTCTCCATGTCCCATGCCACAGAGGGATAAAGTCGTGTCTTGTAAAAATAGATTTTCCTCCATTTGGTATCCTTTTCTCCCCTTAAACTGCACGTTTTTGCGTCAGGGCGCAGCCTTTTGTGTGCGTGTTGTGTTCCGGATGTGTTCCTAAGTGACAGCTATCCTGCTCCTCGGATGGGCCATTGTGTGTGTGTACTTTTAACATGGGGCTGACATTACCAATAAACTTTAGTGTACCTGCTGTAAAGTTTATTGGCGGTGTAAAGGCGCAGCTCGGATGGGTCTTCATCTTTTGTCTGTGTGTCGAGGCTCAGTGTGGAGATCGCGGCCTGCAAGGACAAGATGCACGCTCATCCAAGTATGTAACACATATTTCCATTAATACTTAAGAGACGGTCATGTATATATATTCGGTTTTGTGGCTGCATGTTGTCATTTCCTCTGAAAGGCGAGAGGCCTTGGTCTGTCAGTAGAATTTAAAGGGCGGATCTGCGTAGTGGCTGCGTAAAATTAATTTATTTGCTGATACTATTGTTTTACTCATGAACCAGCTTTTCCTCACGTATTTTTCAGATGCTTTTTGATGCAGTCTATTCGTTGAAGGCGTAGAAAATGCATTACAAACCCAGTGTTGGATTCATCTTCTTCCTATCCATGTCAAATTTATGTGCGCCTTTTCCAAAAGCGTCATTTTTTCCTGCTGTCTCTTCGTTACTCGTAGATCTCTCTGAAAGTTTGAACTAGATTTACAGGAAATGTTGATTCATTGTCATGTAGGTTTGAGGATGATGCGGTGTGTGTGTGTGTGTGTGTGTTTTTGTGTGACCCCCCGCAGGCGAAAACTATACTTTTACCTGTTTTTCAAGTTTGAAAAAAATGTCGACGCCCTTTTGCGCATGAGCTAAATTGGACATAACAGTTATTTAACGCACGCACCTGAAGCATCCACTTGATGTGTAATTGTCTAGGCTACTCTGCAGTGTAACAGTTAAACCTGACATCTGTTTACTGTCATGCAATCCATCCTGAGAATCAGCCAGTGAGAATGAGGCCTTAAAATGGACGCACACAGACGAGTTTGGTCTAATTGAAGTCTAATTAGACGTCGCTCTCTCTCTTTCTCCATGTCCCAATGTGCCTCTCCATCTCTTTTCCTGTCCCCCCTCCCTCTCTTTCTGCCTCACGCACTTTTATTTCCTTTTCTATTTGGCGTGGGTACATCATACCACGCAGCCTTGTCCACCGGGGGTATACTGTCATTTTTTTTGACGTACGTTGAAATTGTCACATTTTGGAACATCTCCGCTTTCGTGCGTCAAAATGTGTGGCCATTTTTAGTTTTGTACAATCGAAAAAAAAGAGGGGAAAAGATGGGTGCAAACATTCCTGGTTGTTAAAGGGAGAAATTTACAGCTGAGTAATAAAAGTTTACGACTGAATCCTTTCTGCGATTGGCTGCAGCGAGCCACGTGGCACACGCTCTATGAACATGAACTTTATGCTGTTGTCTATTCTCTGGTCCTTCCCTTGTATCAGCAGCAGACTAAGCTGGGGCGTAGAAACCTCTTTTTTTTCGTTCTTTAATATAAAAATACAAAATAGTGTTTTTATCGCCGTTTCGTGTGATATTCATGCGCTCTCCGACTTCCTGACAGAGGGATCTTCGGGACAGTCGCCGCCTCTGTACCCGCCGCTGCCTGCGTTTATCCCCCCGGAGGCAATAAAGCCGCGACTGGGAAAAGGAAAAGGAGAAAGCCTGCTATAGAAAAGACTTTCCCCCCTTGCAAACAGCCCCTCTGTCTCCTTGAGCTCCTTATCGCGGGGATGTGAAGGCAGCCGAGCCCACAGTGGAGATGTGCGCTGTGTTGATATTTCCCACTCGCCATCGTGACCCCTCAGCTGCTGCGTTGAACCACAGTGAAGCTACAAACTACGGAGAGCCCACAGAGGGTAAGGCTGCTCATTTCCCTATCATTCCTGCTTGCTGTTTTTAATGCTGTGTTTGGGTGTGCGCTTGTGCAGGCTGGTTGCAAATGACGAATGATGCTGAAGAGCGAGTGTGTGAGATCATGAGAAGGTGGAGGAGCCTATTTCTATGGAGCTGTGACCTGACCTGTAGCCTGAGAGGCTGCTGCTGCCTGGAGCCATACTGTCATTACCTTACCTTACCTTTCTGCAGCACCTGAGTGTGTGCTGGCCGCTTTAGCCAACATTAGTTTTGCATTTTAGAGATGTTGTGCCAGTGTGCTGTAATAAATTGCCTGCTGAGAGTAAACTTTCTCATCAGTCACAGGCCCTTCTGACCAGGCAGTGATAAATTCGTTTCATAGCCTGGCTGATGTGCTCTAATTATTTCTTGTTTCCATATTTGTTGTCACGAGATCTTGAGTAACATCTATAAGCTATGTTCACGCACGCGCATGTGCAGCATCCATACACACAGGATCACCCGCGCGCGCACACACACACACACACACACACACGCAGATAATGTACACAGTGATACACTGGGATGCTCCCGGCAGTGCCCCCTAGCGATGAGAAGTGTCGCATGTGGAAGTGGGCGGGTGTTGAGCCTTGTTGTTTATGGTGCTGGTTTTCGGCGGCGGTTCACTGCGGATGTCAGCTGATCCACTGCTGCCACATACTAACTGCACCAGCTGACACGCAGGACTGTTTCTGACACTTTGATCCGCTGTTGACACTTTGTTGAGCGTTTGATTTGTCTCTTATTATAATGCGAGGGGCTGAAATGAGTTATTTCTCAATATCTAAGATGTTGCTCCACATACATAATCACTGGGGACATTATGAGAAGTAGTAGACCATTTATTTACACCAGTATGTTATATCATCACAATATAATCTCCAAATGATCAGCATCAACAACAGTTAACATGACAATATTGAACAGGGTGCTATGACTGAGACAAAACCAGTAAAGCTGCGTAAATAAATGAAACATAAATGGTCCATAATAATGATGAAATACAAGCCAGGTTTGTGTTAAACAGTTCACAACATTTGGACATAGAATATGCAAGATTAATTGCAAAATACCACATGTTAAACCCCACAGACTGGGCAGAAACCCAGTATTATGCGAGTGTGTTTATGCATGAGAATGATAGAGCACGTGAGGGGAAAAAATGAGAAAATGGAGCCATAGGAATCATGATAATATCCTAAAACTCCCAATTTTGTATAATAATTTGTGTGTTAATGTGTGTGTGACAGAGACAGGAGTTTTTGTGTTCACTGGAAGTTGAAAGCAGTCGTTTTTACCAAAGCTCAGCAAGGGTGCTGTGGCTTGGAGAAACGCTCCCTCTGTGTTCTGTTATTTTCAGTGCTCAGACAAAATATTTTTGCATTTTAAAGCGACTGAAGCTCAGCAGTCCCCACGTTTCAGCACAATGATTGGAAACGCCTTGTTCTGGAAGTCTTTAAAGTCTTATAACCTACTGTTACACACGTTGTTTGTTTTTCCCTTATGAAACATTGCTGTTGCAGTGGGTCGTGTCCGCTGCTGCTCCAGTCACTATTCAGCCTGGAGAAAGAGAGAGAGAGAGACAGACAGACAGAGAGAGAGAGAGAGAGAGAGAGAAAGGGGAAAAGACACGGAGAAAGAGAGTCCATTTAATAAATGCCATTTGGACTGTGAGGTAAATCTTGGTTTTAAAATAAAAGGGGGGAAACCACAGTGTATTGTTTTGCTGTGTTTTTAAAAGCAGAAATAGATTCGCATAAAACTCCATGAAGTAATGAATCTGTCCGCATCACCACATTTAGAACCTCACTTACAAATCCCGACAGGGCAAAAATTTTTGCCTGCTAATGGTCATAATTTATGATGTGTGGATCAACATGCGCTCATTGGGCAACAGCTTCCTGAGTGCTTAACGAGCATAAAGTCGAACACTTCCGGACATTAATTGGGCTAGCCAGCGATGGCAAAGTGCTTATAGAGGGCTTTACATTGTTAGTATGTGAATTACTCCTTATTAGTGAGGTTAGAAGCCGGGGAGAAGAAAAAGCATCAGTGACTGACCACGCTTTTTGCCTCACTGCCTGTGTTTTTAATCACGGCTGATAATGTAGAAATTTTACAGATCCCTTATAACTAATACTGAGTGATGTTGTGATGTTGAATGCTGAAGTACATCTGCAGGAATGCAAGAGAAAATCCATGGGTCCGTGGACGTAGATGGGCCCTGTTCTGCTGCAGGGGGACAGGCTGGGAATTAGGCCTTCATCAATTAACGTAATGCGTAAATTTAGAAATGATCTAAATAACATGGTAAAACGAACCTTACAGCAGCAACAACACGAATAATAATAATAATAATAATAATAATAATAACAATAATAATAATAATAATAATAATAAATGTTACGCAGGGTTATGCGTAATAAATACGCGACCTTTCATGCGCATTCACTGCTTCTAAGCATAAATTAAAAGAATATTTTCCAACCATTAATTAATAATTAATGGTGATTATTCATTTCCATGGTTAGTGTAGTACTAGGCTATTATTAATAATTAATAATTTACTTCCTAGACCTTTTCTGGTTCCTTCGTTCATCACTGGACATATGATCTCTTTAAAGACCCTGGAAACGTGGACCAAACGGCTTCTGTCCTCCCTGCATCAAAAGCCGCGCATGTGATTTGCCTTACGGCCCGCAATAAAACACTAAAACTCGAGGGAAAGAATGACCTTTCTAATTCTGCACACTGGCACAACCTCTGCTGCATTCCTGCCTCCCCAGTCCTCATATTGGCTTGGCTGTTTCGCCTTTATTTACAACCCAAACTTTATGATCCGCCGTGTGTTTTGGACTGTGACGACCACAATAAAAGACCGTCAGTGATTCTGAAAACCAAATAATATTAATATAATTTTAGTTTCAGTAAAGTATTGAAACAAACCTTTGAATAAAAATCAAGCTTTTTCAATTTAATTTTATAGCTGATGTATGTTGACGACAGTAGGAAATTGTTTAATAAAAGAAAACCTCCGCAATTGTTGCACATTCTACGTTTTTTTTTTAATTTTGGCTATGAAATTTTAAGAGCAAACCACAAGTATAAACTATTTCAGGTTGAAACTGTATTAGTCATTTTTATATTTTTGTAGATTAAAGTTTTACTTCATTAAAAGTAATGGATAAAGTCCTAAGATTTGGATGAAGATTAATTTAGGCACATTGAGAAATATACTCCCTGTAATATTTCAGCTTTAACACATGTTGGTTTTATCCCGTAATTATCTGATGTCTTAATATTAAAGTGAAGAGGAAAAATACATATATTCCGGTTCAACAATAGTGGGACTTCACAGCCTCTAACTTTTGCGCCTTATTTGCCTCAAATTTGTGCGTCGTGGATGTCACATATGGCCACGGATAAGGTGATGGGAAGCTTTTATTGCACCAGCTACTTCCTTCTCTTTGTTCGTGTCTCTTTTATGGGCTATTCAGGATTCCAAACAACAGACCAAACAGTGTTGCACGTTTAGGCTCAAAGTATTCACTCTATTGAACAAATCAATGAAGTGGACCAATAAGCTGCAGCTACAGCGACTGCGACTGAACCATTTTTTTTCTTTTTATGTATTGATTATTTTATAAGTATCTATTTTTGTCTGTTGCGCCATGACAAGATGCTTAGAAATGTGAGCAAGGTTTAGAGTGAATGTGTGGAGATTTATTTTACAAGAAAAATAGGTGAAGACAAAATTCTGACAACTTAATGCTCTCTTGACAAGTAAAAAAGACTTTTTTTTAGTTTGGGTTAATCCTAAAGACAGTGTAAGGGAAGTTGTCCATTGTAATATCAATAATTTTCAGTTTTAATTTAGACGTTTTGACAAGCGCTTAGATTTTGTGCTTAGATAAATGCTACATTTTTTGCAGAGCATCTCAAAAGTAATTCTCAAACCCATCATTTGCTGCTCAGATAATTATTGGTTCTCCTTTCCTGGTGTGTGTCATAGGAATGTCGAAAAATGATCAGAACAGGGAACAAAAAAACAAAACAAAAAAAAACCCATCTGCATAAGCGTTTTAACACTTCTTATGTCAGTGTAGATTCAGCTTTAAATCTAGAAACTGTGCGCGTAAAACGTAAGCTTTATTTTGTGAAGTAAAGAGACGGTACCTGAGAGCACACGGGCACAGTTGGCCTGTGGAGGATTTTGTCTGACGTGGGCCGGAGAGGTCGCATAACTGATTAGATTTTTAAGAGGGTGGCAGAAATGATCCTCTCAGACGCAGATCTGTACTTGTCGGTCGAACCTATTGGTATTAAGTATTTCCCTTTTGCTTTATGCCTCCACATGCTGTGCGGTGCTTTCATTTCTGAGCCTGGTGAGGTTGCTGCTCGTGTTGCAGGCTTTGCTGCAGAGATAGTTGCTGGTGAGCTGGGGAACGTCACTTGTTTTATTGCCCTCACAGAAGAGAGACCATAAACGCATTCTTACCACCTACACCCTCCCCCAGTTCACTGCAAAAGCATGGAAATTACTCACATGCCAGATAATTCATACACAATGGAAACATTAACAGTATGTTGGAAAGTGGTCGATAAGGCTGAGATAAACAATAAATGCCAATATTCATTTGAGTCTGTATACAGAGGAGACGCGTCCTGCGGGATGAGGACGTGGGGATGTTATATCTCCGCAGCGTGGTTGTAAAATTAAAACAAAGTGAGTTTTGGAAATAAACACACGCATATCAAACACAAAGACTGTAGAGCACAAACACAGAGTAAGGACAAAGGCAAACACAGGTGAAGAGGAGCGATTATTCCACATAATATGAGTTAAGAGCTGTTTTAATATGTTGGATTCTTTAATAAGACACGTTAAGACAGGAGTTGATAATTGTTTCTATGTAAATTTTCCTCCTCTCGTTGAATATCATGGCTGTACTGAATGACATTGGCCACATTCTCTAACACAGATCCACCTTTAAAAAAAAAAAAGTCCTGAACATCAAATTGAGGTTTTCTTCTACATCTAATGTGTATAGTGTGCCACACCAAGTCTACGTTGTGTTTATCGGCATTTAGCACTAATGTTCAAGCTCTGAGCTAAAAGCTACAGTTTCTCCTCAACTCCTGCCTCTCAATTGGTGGAGAATGGTCAGCTGACATTGTCATATTGTCTCTCACCGAGCCAAGCCTCGGCTATAACACTCGGGTTTGTGCGTCTTAACCGGAGATTGGAAATTAATAATATTGAATCCTCAAAGTCCTCAACGTCCACTTAGAGAAAGAGAAAGTCGAGGGGGAAAAAAAAGAAGACTTTTGGAGAAAAGGAGTGGTTGGTTGACAGAGACGGAAGGAGATTTACAGAGAAGGAGATTGAAAAGAGACCGATAAAGAAGTGGGGAGAGTTGGAGAGAGGGTTACAAGCAAGGTATGAATTCTTATTTCGCAAACCCGTCGCTCTCCTGCCATTTATCCGGTGGTCAAGATGTTTTGCCTAACGTGCCCCTAAACTCCACCACCTATGACACAGTCAGACATTTTTCGTCGTACGGTGCAGCTGTGACCCAAAATCGGATATATGCACCTTTCTACTCTCCACAAGATAATGTCGTTTTTGGGTCTGGCAGGGCACAGTATGAATATGGATCAAATGTGTTTCTTCAAGACAAGGACGTGCTCCCCAGCTGCAGACAAACAAACATGGGACTCAATACACAAAGCCACATTGCTCAAGAGTACAGTTTGGATCAAGGAAGAGCAGGAGCCCAGGACCAGAAAAGCAACATCCCGATCTACCCGTGGATGCAGCGAATGAACTCACACAGCGGTGAGTTTTACTACGACAAATAAATTAAGGAAATGGGCCAGTTTTACGATATGTCTTACCAAGAGAGTAAGTTACTTTTTATGGCCCCATAAACCATTACTGTATCCCCTCGACTTGTAGATGGGCCTTTACATGTGCAAACAAACAGCTTTCATTTTAAGAATGATATAGTAGCCATAATCAGTAGCGTGAGACAGAGGGGTTACATTAGGATGCTTTCATTATTTTAGATAATAAAGCAAAGATGCCCTCTGATATAGATCGTGTTTTACAGTTAAAATATGTTTATTTGTCTTGGTGGATTGAGATTATGATAGGAACAGTGAGGGAAAGTTATGCTTAAGTGCCTTAAAGTATTATCAGGCTGCACGAGACAGTTTTTATGATGTCAATATGGCTTCGCTTTGTAAAATTAGTGACTTTACTTTGTATCCCCGCAGGAGTAGGCTACGGGACAGACAGACGCAGAGGACGTCAAATATACTCTCGTTACCAAACACTTGAGCTGGAGAAGGAATTTCATTTCAACCGCTACCTGACGAGGCGCAGACGCATCGAAATCGCCAATGCGCTTTGTTTAACTGAGCGTCAGATCAAAATCTGGTTTCAGAACCGACGCATGAAATGGAAGAAAGAGAGCAACCTGACCTCCACGGTGACTGGAAGTGAACAGACAGGAGCCTCTCAAGAGGAGGAACGGAATGGCGCAATGGAAGAAGAGAAGGATGAGGACAAGAAGAAAGAATAGTTTAAAAAAAGAAGGAAAGAAGGGAAAAATAACACCTGATGACCATGAAAACCCAACATAACTACCTAAAAAAATTCTATATGGACCTGAGAGCGACTTCACTGCATGTTGGCTACCCCGCAGCTCTCCCACTTATATCTCATGTTGACCACAGGAGTATTGAGCCTTAGAAATCCAATTTATTTCAGCCACATATGGCACATGTGACATTGAATCGCAGCGTTTTTGTCACTGTAATGTCACACATGTATTGTAAAAATACAAAGAAGTATTAATTTCTACGTTATTTCCTATGCCAGTAAAAATCAGTGTATTTATCCCACCCCCCCCTCCCCACACACCCGATCCATCACTGTGAACTCGGTGATCACCTCACCAAACACCGTGTTGGTCA
>JAPQRQ010000026.1:17420173-17431931 GCA_037367365.1 Apogon talboti | reverse complement strand
TCCTCCTCCCTCCCTCCCTTCTCCCCTTCTGCTTTTACATTTCTCTCCTCTGATGTGGATGTTGCAGTGCAAACAAGTTGGTCGGATGTGTGCTGTGTCTTTGTGTGTGAAGGTCCTTGAAGGCACCACCATGTTTGTCTGTCATATCGTTGTGAATCTTAATCATTTCGTGTAATTAATTCTGCGACTGTATGTGATAGTATTGTAATGTGCAATGAAACCATTTCTTCCCTCTGTTAAAGTCGAAGGTGCCTGGTTTACAGCAGGCCTAGAATCACTGATAGATGGCTTGTTTGTTGATTGTAACCAATAAAGTCTCATCATTTAATGTGAAGAAATCTGCATCTTCTTACTGAGCGTAATTTCTATTATTTCGACAGCCGAGGAAATAATAATAATAATAATAATAATAATTTAAAAAATAATAAAGATAGTCTACTAATAATATAAAATATATTCCAACACTGCGGTTGAGTTTTGCAACATTAACAAAAATAAATTGAATTTAACTTAATTTTTTAAAATATGGACAAATTGACTGCACATTCCCCTGTTGTTTTGCAGTAGTCACGTTTTAAGTCTGGACCGAAATCCTCCGAATTTCATTGACTGACAAACGCGCACTGAAGTTTCAGGCCCTCATAAAACTTTATTGCCCCTTTTTTCCTCCGCACCACAGGCTGACTCCCGTTTCCTGTTTTGTCAGGGAAGTAAAGGACACACACTAGCCCTGTGATAACACTCGGCCACAACACAACGTGGATGCAAAACGTTGGTTTCCTGTGGCCGCAGCCTGACGCGCCATCACAGCTCAGGCCATATGGCGACTTAATGATATCGCTCTGCATTTTCATGGTGGCATCATTACAGTCTGGTTAGAACAACACTATATCTGCTACTAAGAGGACATGAAATCATGCCAGTTGTTTGGGTTGGTTGACTGGAGCTGAGCTGCAGCTTTAGGAGAGTAACATAAGGTTAAGACTTAAATCGTCTATCTATAGCTCTATACTTAAAGGAAATAAAAATCAACTCACCTTTCAAACTAATAGCTTCCTATAACTTCCTTGTGGGATAGAGAACTGGTCAGAGCAGCGTCCACTTTCTCTGCGCTCTGTTAGGCCTAACCTATACGTGGACAATGTATTGAATCCCTTTTTGTATGTCTTTCTTTTAGGGTATTTTAAAGTTTACAAGGTTACATATGCCAATTGCCCCAAGCAGGGCCTGTGAATGGTGCATAGGAAGCACGTGGTGCCATTTAAGTGGGTTTTATGGCCTGGAAGAGCTGACAAACCTTCGATATATACACATCATATATAATCTTAACTGTCCGGAATCGCAGCTGCTGGCTTCCCCTTATCTGAGGAAGAAAGGGCTTTGTGGCAGTGAGGATGCAGTACCTTTCTCCGGACTCTGTAGTCGGGCGGTGCGGAGGACTGGGAGCTGCTGCAGTAAGTTGCTCTTTAACTTTGCCTACAGGCCTGCGACTGCTGCCTTATTTCACCGCGAGCCAAGAAATAGGATTGTTTCTGTTTTATGCAACGGTAGATTTTGTACATAGGCACCAAAAATGCATGAATGGTAATATGATTAATTCCGAGATGAAGAGTCTTAAAGCACACGAGGCTGCTTTTGTTCATTTTTGAAAAAAAAAAAAATACTAAGTAGATTTGGAAGAATTTATAGAAATGCTTGTGTTGAGGTATAAAGTGTTGCACATTTAATTCGACAGATATATGTTTATATGTATGAAATATCGGTCATAGTTTAGGTTTTTAAGCTTGGTTGAATTTAGGCTAAAGAATGCCTGTATTTGTAATAATAAGATTTAAAGAAAAAAATAGTCTTTTAAAGCTACAAACGCATTTATTGTTCGTTTGTTTCAACAGTTTGCGTTACGTGTTGATTTTCAGTGAGTGAAAAGAGAAATGTGTGATAGGAAAGGCGAATGTGAGGAAAATTAAAAGTCAGAACTATCAAAAATCATCTCCCTCCCTATTTACCCCACCCTCACACACTCACTCTGTCATACTCTCACACAAACACACACCGATTCCTCCTCTGTGTTGCATTTATACACGTGCATTTCCTTTTAGAGAATTATAAATATTCTATTTCGGCAGAAAATGACATATGTGGTGAGAATTAAAATGTGACTTGTTTAATGCGTTGGAATAAAAATGTTGCATTGTAGCTTCATAAAAAAATCTCTATACGTTCATTAAAAGCTGTGTAATGTAAAACCGTGTGGTTAAAATGCTGAATATGTGTTTCACCTTGACATAAGGTTAGTGTTTGTGCTCATGAGCTGCAGTTCCTGTTGTTTTGGGGTCATGTAGGGGCCAAGGGACAGGTTTCATTCAAAGTCACTTTGCGGTGTAATTATGGCATCACTCAAGCTGTGCTCTGCAAAAAAAAAAAAAGAAAAAAAATCTGCACAATCTGGAAGTGAATTGAAGGCATAACTGTTCTTGAATGTTCTATTAAACGCACCTTTCGTGAATTATAAAGGACTGTTTGTTTTGTCTTCGTGACTTGGGGGTGACCTTTACATCTTATTGCAGACATTACAGACCTGATCCATCTGCAAACTGATGAGGCGTTGTGATCTTATAAGCCCGATAAATTTCTGTTTCTCCATAGGACACAGCGTTTAATTGCCCATATTTCTTAAAAAAGCAATTCAGCCTACAAATTCTGTTCTTTTCTTAATCAATGCGTAGAACTGAAAATGGCTCATTTTTGATATTAAGTCGTGTTTGGCTCCGTTTAGCTCGACTGGCAGAGAAATGTGCAGCATGGGATCCACATTCTGACGAGCAAACAGCACCAGCAGCCACTGAAGGAAGTGCATCTGATAGAAATGGACAAGTTTTGATTCATTTATTTATTTAATTCCCATGCTGTCAGCAGGCCTGCGTGGGGATCTGCGCACAAATGCATTTATGACTGAACATTGATTACATTAACACTCCTTCATGTCTGTTACTCTGTGAGATGCCGTGCACTTTTTCACCTTGTACTTGTGCCTCTTTGGCTCTCTGACTTTACTTTTCCTTCAGTGTGCAGGTTATCTTTCAGGTGTGCACACATATCAATGATGCACCTCCAATAGGGGGCACTGTGTGACACTCCTACACTGCGTGGGCAGTGTGTTCATGTACCAGGCCACGGAGTACTGTCTGTTCATACGAAGATTTACTGTCATTTTTTGTAATATTTTTAATTATTACCAGAAAAATATCACTAAAAATCAAACAAAATAAATTGTAGCACCTCTACAGAAGTTGCAAAATGTTTATTCTAATGAAAATTATTCAATGCTCGTGACTTTTCAGTTGTTGCTTGTTGAAGGAGCTTAAATCAAAGATATTTAATGAAACTTCTCTGCAAAATAAAAATCTACTCTCGCTACAGTAAAAGTGAAACAGTGCAAACATCCGCTTTCACTGCCATGTTCTGCTGTTGTATTCCTTTCTTTGACCTGTGGAGCTGACACTGTCATTATTCAATCCGCAGAGGTCATATCCGGGTGAACACAGACTTCCCTTTGTCTGAGTCCAAATAAGAACCATAAAGTCTCATTACATCGTTTTTTGGAAGCAGACAGAATTTATTTACAATGTGAAGACAAAGTCGTGATTTTTTTATTGACTGTTTGCCATAACTCAGCCGTACTGAAGTCTGGGGGATTTCTATTCATAGAACATTTGCCCAAGGAAATACCAAAATGCCTGTAAATTTAGTTTTACTGTCTGAAAATGACCCGCCCTAAATTTCTGTCCTCGGTCCCAGTTCTGCAGGAGCCCACACATGTCAACGCTTTTCTGGGGCAGCTTTCCTTCAATTGGGGCTAGATAACAGAGCAGATCAGAGGGGACAGGCTGAAGGATCATTTAGATAAAATAATAACTCGGCGTATGAAAACCATTCCTTTTCTGCATCTGAAAACTGCAAAATTAACTGTAAAACCCATTAAAAGGGGGTTCAGAATGAAATATGTAGGCCCACTTATGGATTTCCGAAGCTTTGATATAATTTATAGTGCTTGTTCTTAAATCTCTTATTTTTATTTATTAGTTTTTAGCTCTGTTAAATTGAACAAAACGAAATATGCACATTGCGTCCGGTTCTTTCATCTTGATGCGTCTCATATCAGATGTTTTAAAAGTATTTACTTTATTTATTCAGTGGATGAGTTGATTCTGCACTAAATTATTATTTACTTAAAGGGAAAAAAAATCAAACACCTAAATAATTTTCTTATCATTATCAAGCGTTGTAATTTCCTAAATTTACTGCAACAAAAATCTTTTTTGTATTAAAATTGGAATAGTTTTAGGATCAGCCATTTTTTTCTTCTAATTTTCGTTTTCTTTGCTTTTTTCCAGACGGTTCATCGGGTCAAAATGAATGGGACCGTGGATTTATCAGTAAGTGTTATCCCCTCGCCCCACGCTTTTCCACCTGGCTTCAGTCAAAAGATCTGACACTTTGTGGAGCTTCTTATATTTGGCTTTAGGCAAACAGCTGGCTGCGCTGACATCCAGGATATTTATGCCTCAACCTTTAACGGAATTTGGCCAGTGATACTGTGTTGCACATATTTGGACACTGTAAATGCGTTTTAAAAATTACTTATTTTTTTCCCCCAAAATATTAAAGTTCAGACGCGTTTTTCCCAAATATTAAAGCTTTTTTTCCCAAATTTTAGATGCTTAAATAAATAAGTACGACTTCCCGTCATCCTGTAGAGTCTGTGGCGCTGTTAAAAGTCTGAAAAGTTGCACTGTAACTGCACAGGTGAACTGAATTTAACACTATAACTACTGGCTCTAATGAACCGCAACATTGCTGTAATGAACTGCAAACCAACCAATGGTTTCTGTGGGGCATCTAGTATCTTAAGCCTCTTTTGCTCCTCTGGCTGCAGTTTTTACAGGCTACTCATATCCAACTAGTCTCCAGCCTGCCTGCACTTCATTAAAACTTTTTATTGTAACTGGACTGTGCAGCTTACCGTTATTACACCTGGGGAG
Source organism: Apogon talboti (assembly GCA_037367365.1). Taxonomy (NCBI): domain Eukaryota; kingdom Metazoa; phylum Chordata; class Actinopteri; order Kurtiformes; family Apogonidae; genus Apogon; species Apogon talboti. The sequence goes on along the minus strand of JAPQRQ010000026.1, from coordinate 17,426,889 downwards.
AGTAAACGTGTAAAGGCTATTAGGTTAAGGGTTTGATTAAAAGCGCTTTATATAACCCTTTGCATCAGGGAACGGGGTATTGTTGCAGTGTCTGCATCCAGGTCAGGTGCTGCTGCTGCTGCTGCTGGGGCTGGGGCCACCAAATTAAAAACAGCCATGCATGAACGGACCAACAACTAGCGCGTACTTTTGCGCACGGATTTTGTTTACATATGTATATTTGTGCGCACGTTTGTATGGCTATTATTTTGCAGCGAAAAGGGAAAGCTTAACTATTTCTCAAATGAACAAATGAAACATCAAATTAGTGCGCCTGAGGGCCTCATTTTTTGTACTTCTACATTATAACTAGTTATTGAACTAGGTGCACGATCTGAAAGCCATTTGTGGGGAGAAAGAATTCATTGCTGTCTCTCCATCAATAATCCTTGGCAGTGAACTATTGGAACCAGTCAAACGCGAGGGGTGAAACGCGGGTCAGGCTGTCTAACTAATATTAAAATGCGTCCGCCAGAGCGCACGGGGCGAGAGGGGAGTATGGGGTGTGCGTGCAGCTCTGTCAGACTGGTTGGGTGCACAACAAACAGCATATATTTAGAGGAGAATATGACAAAGCCAAAAAGAAAAGGAGCCACATTCCTGCTACTATTTCCTCGTTAGTTCTCAGCTGTTGGCATTGTTTGCTCTAAAAAAAATCTATGAAATTGATACACGCGGAGAAATATGTAGATTGAGATGTTTTTTGACAGTGTTTGAAGACCCCTGTGCATTGCCACTGTAATCAATTCCATTGATTCACAATTTGAGCATGTTTGCTGTTTTTAATAACCCCCTCGAAACAGGTCACATGTCTGATATTGCATTTTTCATCCGAGGCTTTTCTCATTAGCTTCCAGAGTGGCAGGAAGAAAGGTTACCGAGCGGTCAGTATGGTAATAGCAAGCAGAAGAAATGGTTGGGAACAATAGAAACTTATTTTTCATCTGCGCTGTCACGCCGTCCCTTTGTATGCGCCGTGTTTGTGACTGAATATTCATATAAGAGCTACCTCAAAGGCAGAGGTTGCATGTTGAGAAGGAGAGCCTCCTTCTCCTTTGTGCGTGCATGGGTGCAGGATTTGTACGAGCAGAATATTTTTTGGTGGTGAAGTGGCTTTAAAGTAGCATTTTCTGTCCTCTGATTGCAAAGGGAAGAGCTGAAATCATTTGTCTTGGAGGTCTCAGGAGTCCTCAAAGGCAGCATCTGCTTTGGCGCAAGCTTTGTTTCTACTCTTTTTTTTTTTTTTTTTTTTTTTTTTTTTTGCAGCTTTAACGTTTTATTATCCTCCTTGCAAAAGCATGCCAGTCAAATTTCAACAACCCGTTTGCATACATGTTTGCCTGAGAGATCACCAGCGTTGTTTGTCACGTTAAACACGTTAGTTGTCTATATGTACCCTGTAGAACCGAATTTGTGTGAAGTAAAAACAATCGCAAATACGTCTCTACAGGAATACATGGGCAACTGAAATACCACGGCAGCCAATGGACTCTCCTGCTTCTGCTGTTCTTCACCTCCCTTTGGCTCCAACGTTTTCCTGCTATTTCACACCCGTCCATCAGTGATATACACATATAGCTCTCACGCAGCCACTAGCAATGCAATAATATTGTCACAAAGTGTATTCATAGTCCAGACAGCCATAGATTGGGTAGGTGCAGGCCACAGAGAGCAAAGCCATGTGTGCAGTGCGCGGCTACTCCTGTGTCAGACCCTGTAAAACACGTTAGGAACAAGGGGTCGTTTTAAAGTGACTGATTTACGGCTTTTATTGCTCTATAAAACGCCTCTAACATCCTCGCTAAGGGTAATAGAAATGTCGTGCGCATTCTGTACAAACAGGACAGCCGGAAATATGCCGTTTCAAGTCGATTTTTAACCATTTTATGAAATTATTGCTTTGGAAACTGATCCCTGTTTTACTTTGTAATTTAGCACCAGATTGACTTGCATGATATTTCTCTAAGATGAATGTTTCTCCATGTGAGAATCTGCAGAAGGCAGTTATTATTTTCATTATTATTTTCTACCTGGAATTTTGGCTGTTGTTGCCACACATCTGGATGCATATCAGTGAAGAAGAGCCTCTGCTGGAACCAGTCAGAGAAAAAGGAGTTAACCTCTGAATGCAGATAAGGGTGGACAGCTTACAACTCATGACAACTTAAGCAGCCTGGCAGTATCACTTTACCATACAAAAGCAGACTTCCCGGAACGTGGCTGATGGTCAGTGCCTCCGCCATGATTAGCATGTGACATTCCACATGGCAGTTACACTGTCACCCTTTTATTATACTCTTAGCATTTCATTCTACTTCTTGGTGATACATATATAATGTAGAATGCAAAGTGCAGCACGTGCATGCAGTATACAGCATTAGCTTAAACATGAATTGCTTTTAATCTGAATATTTAGTAACATTTGTCCTTTTGGAAATCAGTGTGAAGACTTCCTGTCTGCATTTTCTTTTCTAAATAAAAAGATAGGAAGTGCATTGTGATGATGTTTCCTCCTCTGTTGTTCACAGAGAGAAAATGTACACAAACAGATTTATGTTGAAGCCATAATAAAGGCCACAACATGCACTAACCTTTAAAAGTACAAGGCAAGGGTTTTTCTTTTTTTTTCTGTTTTTTTTTTTTTTTAGGACAATAGATACCAAGGAAGAAGGGTAGAAGACAGGTAAATAGAAGAATATGCAGCTCTGGACTTTTACATATTTGGTATTTATTATATTTTGGATGTTTCTTCTGTGACTTAGCAACATAGAATGTCTATTAAAGTTTATTATTATCTAAAGTCAATATGCTTGACCAGAACAACTAAATTTACCATAAATCCCCGCTGACACAAGACCTGTCCACTGTCTTATCACACTCTGCTGCTGCCTTTCCACTGATCTCTTGCTCCCTGGCCTCATAATGGTGCACATCCTCTGCAGACTGGTCTTTGATATAATGCATTACTCTACACAGTTGTCATGTTTGTCTATATCAGCAGCTCATGTGTAGGCATGTGTTACATCCTGGCCTTTTCACTGGTTTTGCACTAAATATCTCTTCTTACCTCATGTTCTATATTAAACAGCACAAGTCACTTTTGTTATCAGATATTATAACACATTATTTATGTAACACTCCTCCAAAGCATGACTACAAAGTGCTTTACATGGGAAGGAATGCAGAGGAATGAAAACATGTGCATCATAAGAATTATGATAGAAAGAGAGGAAAATACATAAATAAGAGTAATAAAAAAGCAATTAAATCAAAGCCAAGCCAGATTAAAATGGCAATAAAACCAAAAATAACAACAAAAAAAGAATAGCAATAAAACCAAATTTAGACAAGTTGTCTTCCAGCAAGTTTGTTTTTGTATTAGCCGCTTCGCTTTACATGCAAAGCAGCTTCTAAAGGTATTAACCTCTGAGCTTTATTCCTGAATCCTCATTTGAATCAGTCCCACGCGTTTGGTTTTCTTTACCAACTGTCAATAAAAGGTAAAGGCCATAAAAAAAAGACCCAACTTAAAATAAACAAACACCGTGTTATTTTAATAGAGCTGTTATTAGAGCTCGACTCTGCCTGTCTGCTCCACACTATCACTTATACTATAAAGCTGATTTACAACCACAGTTACAAGTTTCTGCAGAGCACCTTACCACTCCAGTCTGCTCTGACATGAAGCCTCAAAATAAAGCCACTGTAATGGTTTTAATAATATCACCTCTCACGACTGATGCAGTTCTGATCCTATATTGTGTTAATGGAGCAGAGTCTGTTTCACACTTGAAGTGCTGTTGGTAAAGACTGTGCATTCATTAATTAGTAGATAACCTTTATATAAGGCGTGCACGCTTACAAAATGATTGGTTTGCTATTGTTGCATCTTATCCTTGGCGAATCACCTATTGTCCCTTTGAATAATTGAGTCCATAGGATTTTGCCTGTTTTGTTTTTTCCTTGGTCAGCAACTAGCTACTAGTTTTGTCCCCAAGATCAATTGCTTTGGTAACACAACCAGAGAGAGAGAGAGAAAGGAGAGAGAGAGAGAGAAAGGAGAGAGAGAAAGAGAGAGAGAGGGAGATTTGTGCCCACAATGGCGACTGTAGGTATGCTAAATACCTCTGGTTCCTTATCCGGGAACTACCTCTTACTCTGCTATTGGGCCACTGGGTCACGTGGTAAAAGTAACTTTACAGGGCTGCTCGCAAGTAGGAGGGCTTTATGGAGCAGAAAAACGACAAAGCTAGAAAAATTATTTTCCACTCCAGAAATTAATGATCATGAGCTCGTATTTGATGGAGTCTAACTACATTGATCCGAAATTTCCTCCATGCGAGGAATATTCGCAAAATAACTACATCCCTGAGCACAGTCCAGAATATTACAGCCGCGCAAGGGACACTGGCTACCAGCATCACCATCAGGAGTTATATCCTCCGCGGGCGAGCTACCAAGAGCGCCAGTATAACTGTGCAAGCATCCCTGAACCTGACACGCCAAGGGGACATGGAATACCCCATTCTGCGCACCTGCTGACAGGAAAAGGGCAGCCTGCTTCATGTGAAACCCCACAGTTGTCCATGTCCCCTGCCACCCCACCGGCCGCAACGTCCGCCTGCAACCAAGCTACCCCGGAGCATCCAAACAGCACAGCCTCCTCCAAGCAGCCCGTGGTGTACCCATGGATGAAGAAAATTCACGTCAGCACTGGTAGGCAACTTGTGTGTTCATGTTCCCTGCTCTCCTCATGCTCCTCTCTCCCTTTCCCTCCCTTTATCTGTGCCTCTGACTCCCATCTCGTTGCCAGCCCCTGCTCCGATAGCAGGGAAGCCTTTGAAATGGCACAATTGAGGCGGATTTACGACTCGGCATTGGTAATTACACCCACCATAAATTTTATAGCCGAGGTATACTCAGGGCAGCCGTATCACCATGTGGCTTCTGCTGTTATGTATTGCGCGATAGAGAGAGGGGGAGAAATGAATAAGAAAAAAAATAGAGCTTTGTAATCTTGCATTAATAATTTAGCTGATAGTTGGATGTGAGTGTCCTCTCATTACGCTGAGAAGTTCTTAACTTCCCATTTAAATTTCTCAAACAGCTAAACATTCATATCCAATAAATCTTTCTGCACATATCTCAGTTGAGGCCATTCTTGTTTACCCCTCCTTTCCTCCCTTCTCTGTTCTCCCTTTCTCTCCCACTTCTCCTTTTTCCAGTGAACTCGGGTTACAATGGGACGGAGCCCAAGCGGTCTAGGACAGCATACACCCGGCAGCAAGTCTTAGAATTGGAGAAGGAATTCCACTATAACCGATATTTAACTCGGCGGAGGCGCATCGAGATCGCCCACACCCTGGTTCTCTCCGAGCGACAGATTAAAATCTGGTTTCAAAACCGCAGAATGAAATGGAAAAAGGATCACAGGCTCCCGAACACCAAAGTGAGATCTTCGTCCTCCTCGTCCGGGTCCAACACAGGCTCTGCAGCCGGCGCTGTAGCCGCTGCCTCGGCCACTAACACTGGGGCCCCCGATGAACTCACCGGAGCACAGCATGGCGAGGATATTACCAGGTTATAAACCACGAACCGAGATGGGGGGTAGAAAAAGAACTGGTTATTTATAGAACAATTATATATTTTGTTTTCGTAGCTATCTTGTGCGGTTTCCTTTAAGTCCAAAGTTATATAAAATGCATGTTATATAGCATGGATTACTGCGAATACCGATGAATTATTTTTACGTGACACAGGGTTTAATTTATTTGAAGCTCAATTAAAATGATGTTTTTTATTAAAAATGTTTTGAATGAAGGAAAAAAAAGTAGAAAAAATATACATTTTATCAAAATGTTATTGTGGGCCATTCTTTTGCCCTGCTGCCCAAGGTGAAATGCACAATCTATTTATTTCAAACAACACTGGAAGGAAATCAATATAATAATAGTTATTTTTGGTATAAAAAAGCTGGAACACACCATTGATCTTGAACTTGTATGTTTAGGATAATAACAATGTGTGAATTACCTCGTGTATTTCAGAAACAGGCTTTTGATTTCTATTTAGTTTTGTGGTGTTGATGTTGTGTTTAGACCGTTAAAAAGCAGATTATTGTGAAATGCAATAAACGGAGTTTAGTGTACTTGTGCTAATCATATTGGTCAATAAAACAGTGAGTGTCTACTAGTTTTAAATACGTTTGGTCGAACTTTATTCTAGGCAAGATGAGGTCTGCTATTGTTTGGGTTTTTTTTCTGGAAGGATTTACCTGAACACTGTATAGATTTGTGAATATTTGAACATTTCATGGAGGAAACAAGAATCACTGTGTCTTCAAACTGTGTTTAACAACCCTGCAGCTTTTACTCCTGCGTTAAATTAGCAATGTGTACAGAAATCTGCCCAGATAAAGCAGGTAGTCCTCAGTGTGTGTGTGTGTTTATGTATATGTGTGTATGAGAGTGTGTGCGTTAGCTACTAATGGACTGAAGTATTTCTAAAATCTGAAAATGAAATAGTTTGCGCTGTGCATTATGTGCAACCTCATCAGTCTGAAGGGCATTCAATTACCGATAGAGACAAGCCACTGAGGCCCTCCACTCCACTCCACTCCACGCTGCACTGCCTGAGCCAGTGCCACGAAGGAAGCTCACTGCTGCCTTCATTCTGAC
>JAPQRQ010000026.1:17398504-17414048 GCA_037367365.1 Apogon talboti | reverse complement strand
ATAATAATAATAATAATAATAATAATAATAATAATAATAATAATAATAATGTAGTTTTACATCTAAAAGACACGAGCTGATGTCAACATATTGGTCTTTATAAGTTACTCCGTTGCCTGTTCACTTATATTGACATTTCTGAGGAGGTGCTGATAATTAGTCATTTTAATGGATACGCCACAAGAAGTAAATCAATAGCCTCCCAATAATAAATCTTCTTATTATTTTTTATCCTATATTTGAAAGCTGAAGTTAAAAATCTGTATAAATCACATCCTAAATAACAACAGAATTAAATAATGTAATTGTTGATCATGTTTATGGCCACAGCAGACAGAGTCAGTGGCCTAACTTAGTTCCTTTCAATGATTCTTTTCAAAACAAATATATTTTATGTTGAGGGAAAAAAAATGTCAAGGACGTGAGTCAACCCTGGAGGTGCAGGTAAAAACCTCAGTGATGGTGGCAGCAGGGGTGAAACGGAAAAGGGGGAAGGCTCCTCTGTTTCCAAGCTATGCAACCCTGAGTGCATAATCCATCACCGCTGAGAGACATCTAAAGAGGGTTTTCTCGACAGCTTTGTTGTAGTGAAACACCAGAAGGAACTTATATCTAAAGAACTAAGATTGATAATGGCACAGAATATGCTAACATTAGCCTGCGGAAGCCTCTCGTTCTAGAGGGTGCTTTTGGGTGCACTATTTAAAATTTCCTGATAGCTTCATTATTCTACTTATTAATCCACTTTGCATACATTTGGGCATTGTTGAAATTAAGCAGCCACTTTTTATGAGGTGCTTTTTCAAGTGTAACTCAGTTAGGCCACACTTGATGTAGCTTTTACCCCAAATAATTTCCCAGAAATTATATATAATGGGGGCTTTCATAATGAAGTTGGAGAATTTCTATTTTATTTAAATGCATTTCACCTTCATAGCTATATTTCAAAGTTGGTGTTTTTGCATGTTGTACATTGTAGCTGCACAGAAGCGCACACAGCTCAACACCTCCACCTCCTCTTTGTCCATTGAGCCGTGCAGTGCAGCAAACGGGGTGTTTACCATCAAAAATGTCCATACAGATTGACTGTTGCCTCAGAGCTGCAGAAAGGGACACTTGATACTGTACAGTGATGCCTGATTAATGCAAATGCATGAATCACCGTATGAAAAAAAAATTCTCTAATGATTGCTTCCTTTGTCTTTGTGTGGCAATGACTGTCATGCCTTTGTTTGACCACTCCCAGTGCATCCCATTAAAGCTGCACTTCCACTCCGACAGTTACAAGCATATGCTGTTATTTCAGGAAAAGCCCGCCGATTTAAAATAGACAGTTAAATTGGTTGCAAAATAAATTATCAAAAAAAAAATAATCGGATTGATTTCTTTGAAATTGAGAAGCAGCTTTGCAACAGAGTGTCAATACACAGATCAGCTAATAGCATAGAAATACGGGAATCAAAAGTATTATTTATCATATATAATGGACAGCTAAAAGTCACAGAACATAATTAAATTTGACATTTTACATCTGGAATAGCCCCAGCAAAATAACGAATTGTGGTCGATTTCCCGTTATTATCCAATATCAGTCAGTTTTCCATGTCAGTCTGCAGCAGGACAAACTCCTCTCGTTGCTTTTCATAAAACCTACCACGAAAAAAGTTCAGGATGTGCATCTGCAAGCAGTGGCTCCCTCTAACAAAAGCAACCTGTCAAAAGATTTAGAACATTTTAAGAAAACACCACTCAGGCTGTGATGAGACGTTCGGCTGCACATGTATAATCTCTGTCTCCCCCCTCTGCCATTTTCTCTCCTCGTATAAACAAATCTCTCTGTTTCTCTCACACTCTCAGAAACAGCACAGTGATAAGACAGTTGTTGGCGCCTGTTCATATTCCGTTATGATTTTTCTTTCCCTAGGTAAGGAAACGCTGGCTGCTCATTGAAATGTTGTCTGAAGAAATATCGCAGAAGCTTCTCCGGCGCTCCAAGTTGCCAGCGGATTACTTTGCAACTCCAGCGCGCGGTCATTGGAGGAGGGCTACACGTGACTACGGCACCCTTCTGGTAAATATTATTCAAATGTTCCACATAGTTACTCCAAGTGCTCTTCCCTGCATGCCTTTATACATTCAGGTTAATTGTGATCGGATATTAGACAGACACGGGTCTTTACTACTGTTGAGGGATTCCTGGTTTTATTTGAGACAGTTTGATGAGCTGGGTCCATGGACCCCCAACAGTCTGCCCTCCCACTGCAGCTGCATGGCAACACTTTTGCTATGAGCTCTGGACAAGTGCCAAAGCTGAGCTCTGGATACAATGAAGGAGGAGGAGGACGAGGCCAAGAAACAGAACTTAATCAGCAAAATCTGACCTCCTCTGCTCGTGTCAGTTCCAGGTTGAACCCACGTGAGCAGTTTGAGAGCCCACCGGACCCCGTGGGTCACTGCCATGCCAAGGGCAAGATGGGCATCAAGAGCAGGAGCTGCAGTCTACTCACCATCTGCCACTCAGGATTAATTTTTCCCTGGATGAACCCACGGACAAGTGACTCAGAACATCCTGGTAATGCTGATTTTGTTTGTTAAAGTTCAGTTATTTGATTTTAGGACAATCTTCTTTAAATGAAGTGGATTTCTGATGCAAAGGTCACCAGTGTGTAGAGCTGCATGAACATGCCTAACTTCAGTGCTGCAAAAACAATCCATTGACTATTTGTTGTTATCTGCCTGAAAAATTACATTTCCTGCAGACAATGAATGCAGGCTGTAACTAAAAAACCTACTGTTCTCTAAGTCATTGATTCACTAGTCTCACCTTGGCCAACTGCATAATTTATTAGGAACAAAAGTGCATTAATAAGATGTATATCTGCTCAGAGAAGTTTTAAATACATGTATAATTGATAAGAAAAGGTACAGGACAGTAAAACAAATGTTCTCATGGTCAAGTGATGTTTTAAAAAGATAAGTTGCCGTAAGAACTGTGAACTACACTTACAATGACTCCCTATTATCAGGAAATATCATTATCACCCATACTTGAAGTATTCATAATGATCATTTCTTCCCACATAAATATTCATTAAAGATGTAAAAAAAAGAGAGGAAAATAATCTCCAGTCCCCCAGTGATGTACAGATGAGTAAAAGAGTGTTGTTTTCTCTCTGAGGTCACGTTAGGCCCTTTTTAATATCCATTAACTCTTGTATGCTGTATTGTTATCAACAGGGCCCCGGTATTGCTCATATACATGTCAAATGGAATCTCTAATGGTGGTTATTTTCAGTGGTGGTCCCAAGGTACCTTTTAAGTGACTGAGATGGGGATTTGACAGGTCTGCTTCCGTGTGTAGCCGTGATTAATGTGGCCTGTCAGACAGCCGTAGTGGCGTCAGATGTTTCCCCCAGACTGTTTCTTCGGGAGGTAACTTTCCCCGAACACATGACACAGTCGACAGCCAGTCTTGTACATTGTCTGAGCATGACTGAATACACAGGAAGAGCTGAGGGCCCTACTTTGTCTCAGGTTGATTGGCTGAGGACTAACATGAGCCTCAGAAGTTCTCCCATGGAGGGCACACACATGGTGATAGACTTATTAGACATGTGACACTCAGAGGCGTTGATTTCAGGGGGGGAGGGGTCGCAGGGGAGACGTTTCCTCTTTAATTTGTCCCCACAACAAACATGAATATAAAACTTACAGAACATGAATTATGAGCTCATACAAATACAACCACTGAATCTAACACACAGACACTTAACAAGGTCTCATTTTATGAATAATTTGATCATTTATGGCCAAAATGTGTTGTAGATCTAGATTTAAGTCAGAAAAAAAATCATACATATGCTTAATTTTTTTATATGCAGAAAGTTTTGATGATAAATCAAAAAGCAAATGAGATATTATAGCATTGGTGGTTTAAACAGGAATTAACGATCAGTTATTTAAATTAATTTATTATTGACATGTTCAGTAGCAACTTACTGGAACAAAATACACGAGGGGACATAGGATTAAATCATGCTTATATGTTTGTGGTCTCTGGAGGGGTAGTATTAAATGCACTCTAAAGCTGATGTACGAGAGAATAAATAATTGAAAGCGGTGAAAATGTCTCCCACCCTGTTGCAGCCCATTATAATTTCAGTCATCATCTGGAGACCAAATTTTGGGTCATGTTTTATTTAAATAAAGACATTTCTGGCATAAATTAATACACAAAAAGCACAAATAAATATTTAAAAATCATAGAATGCAGGAAAGTAAGTATTTGGGACACTAAAATTCCTGACTGAAGAACCTCGGACCCCTGCTTAAAGTTTCAATAGACACAAATCAGGAAGAAAAAACACCTGAATTTAATACAGCTCCACCTCCTGCAGCTCTCTCCTCTCTGTCCTAACGACAGGCTGCATAAAGATAGATATCATAACACAGTGTCGTGCTGCTATGGAAAAGTCAAGCCAAAATATCAGTTGCAACATTACTTCTTCACGTTGACAGATTGGAAAGCAGAGCCAAGAAGGTCCAGGAGTCTAGTTTCTTCCCAGACCTCTAGAATTACAATATGCTGAAAGATTATTATGGAATTTTCCCCTTTTGACAACACTCCCACTCAAACTTTATTGTATGTTCAAACAAACCCATGGTAACTATTGTTTTCAACTCGCTCTCTTCCTCACGTCTCCTCCTGTGTCAGCCGGTGCGGAGGCTGGTCCCCTGGGCCGAAGCCGAGCCAGAAACTGCGTCAAGAGGGAGAGAACGGCGTTCACCAACAGCCAGCTGCTGGAGCTGGAGAAGGAGTTTCACTTCAGCCCGTATCTGTGTCGGCCTCGGAGGCTGGAGATGGCCGCGGGGCTGAAGCTCACAGATCGACAGGTAAAGATCTGGTTTCAGAACCGCAGGATGAGGCACAAAAAGGAGCAGAAGTATGGAAAAGTGGCCGGTCTGTCTCAGTGGAACCCCTCATCCAGGTCATGTGACGTCCAGCTGAAGCTCCCAGGTGCATGTGCTGTGAGAACGTCTTCCTCCCATTCATATATGCACTTCATGGATTGTGCTCCCATGTCTTCCTCATTCTGGTCTTCTCACAGTGATACCAGCAGCGCTCACTATATTCATGTTAATCCAATGGACGTTTCCAATCTGAACTGTCTACTTCCATCTGTTTCAAATGGTCCTGTATCATCATGTGCAGGCGTAGACAGTCATCATCATGCTGGCATTTCCAACTGGCCCTAGAGTATCATAATAACCCTCCTGTGCTCATCAAAACCTCAATGATACATCTTTCACTCATGAAAAACTAGAGGATCTTTGATTAGCATTGCTGGGTTGAAACCCCCTGAACATGCCTTTTCAACATTCATGGAACATTTTAATTAGAGTATATGAACACGCGTTAATTAAAGTGCTACCATTTTCTCAGGCATGGTGACTGCAGGTCTTCTAACTTGCTGTTCATGTTGTACATAGACAGCACGCATGGCACATTTGACCAATTAATATCTAAACGTTTCTTTGCTGCAATTATGTGTCTGTTACATTTGCATTGTTGCATGTTAATGCATGTTGGAATCTTAAGTGTGTTTTCTATTTCCCTCTGTTGTCAGATTACAACTAAGTGGTTTGTAAGTGTCACATTAGGCCTCTTTTTCATTACTGTAAATAGTAGTTCATTTATGTAAAATGTTTTAACTGTGAAATGGGCAGAATAATGTTCATATTGAATGATGTTATATTTTTGTTAAAGCCATTACGGAAAGTCTTTGATACTGTTCTTGATTAATTGAGATGTCATATACTGTACATGCTTAATAAATGCATTTGGGAAAACGGTAGCTCTCGTGCAATGTTTACCCTATTCATCGCTGATTAAAATTACATTTTTCCCGCGGTATATTTCATGATTAAGGATTCCTGGATTAGCTCCCAAATGGGAAAAATGAGAACGATTCTGTAATCAAATTAAGCCATGCCTTACATTCATTGAAAACTCTACAGTATTGTGCATTCAAGTTGCACAATCTTGCCACATAAGCCTCTCCCTCGTTCCTGCCTTCGAGTTCCCCGCCATTAATCACCGAGACAAGGCAGTCTTTCCAGCACTCCAACCACAAGCTCTGAACCCACTGTGCACCACGACAAGATCTCCTGCCTCCTCCTTCCCAACCCCTCGCCTTTTCAATAGCCAAATTGTACTGCTGCAAGTTGGGGCTGGCCTCCCTCTCAGGGGGCATGTTAGTTGTGTAGCTTAGAAGCCCTTCCAGCAGCCCATAGGCCACAACAGACCAATGAGGTTCAATCACTAATGACAACATATTATTTTAAAGAACAATGAAGATACTATGTTTTTAACTGGCATCCTCTGAGCCATTGTGACACATGAATTCTTCACCACAAACAACGTCATGGAACAATTATTTTCTTCTTGCTGCTTTCTGCTTTAAAAAAAAAAAAAGAAAAATTCTCATCTATGGAGCTAAATTATAGGCATGAGGCATTATGCGTTTATTTGACAGAAGTGGGTCACGGCTTCTCCTGGGTCTCAACAGTTATTCAAGATAGACAGCAACTTTCACGACTATGATGAAGGAGCAAACTCTCTTTTAGACTTGATAATGAAAGCTCTGGTATCAATATTCTAAACAAAACTCCACTCAATTTGCGGACATGCTGACAGTTTTATATCAGTGGCTGTACTGTAAATGAGCTGTCACTGAGGACTACTGACAGCTATGAAATAGTGGAGGTAACAAGGAAACTGATCCCCTACTGGTCCCGGATAAAATGACTTCCTGCTCCTAATTCATGACCTAATCAGTCTCTGGATCAGCTGCCATTCTGTAAATATTTGACACCATTTGCTCCAAGGTCTCAGACGTCGTTGGGAGGGAGGCTTGGGAAATTTAGAATAAAATGAAATACACCACATCTGTATCAAAGATGTGTCGACAGCGGGGTAATTTAAGAGAAAAGTAATAAAGGGCAAAAGAAAGATAAAGTTCTTCTCTACAAATATGCTTGCTTACAAAGACACAGAAAGAGCAAGGACTGTGGAGAAGAAGGCAGACAGTGCTGGATTCCTCAGATTCTTGCATATGCTGTGTGATTTATGGTGTTAATGGTGCCGAGGCTCAATAGGACCTTTACCTCTGGTTCCTCAACACATTCTCCTTCCTGACACTAAAAGCAAGGAGGATCCACACACTGGAGTGCAGTAATTCTGTGAATAAGGTCAAGGGGGATCCCCAGGGGTCAAGGAAAGCCCCCCCAAGGGCCCCACTGCAAAGGAGTGGGGGGGGTGGGGGGGTGGGCGACCTCCATTTGAACATTAAGTTAGCCAGTTGTTCTCACACTGTGTTGCTCCTTGTTAAAGTAACTAAAGTCATTATTTCCTTCTCAGTCACCCGGCTCCTTCCCCCACTATGATGACATTTGTTTTTAGAAGCCAAAGCCAAAAATCTGTACATGTTTTTTTAATTTAATTCTGGGCTTTGATCAGACCCGAGCGATGCATTAAGTGGATCTTTGAAGTGATAAATGATACAAGCCGTGCTGCCATGAAACGGGCTTTGGTTACGGTCAATCATTAATTTCAGAATTTTGCGTTATGTCCTTTACAGTGACTGATGGCCCACTGTCCCATTTGCAGCTGTTGTGAAACTGATTTTGGGGTTAGACTTGAAAAATGTTCTATGCATAAAGACTTTTCTAAAGCTCCTGTGAAAACAAAACTGCAGCGTGTTTAACAAAGACTCACGGCTTTAAATGTACTATTAGCTCTCTGCCCCGTTCTAACCAAACATAAGCCGTAGTAAGCTACGGATGTCCACCAGAGTCTTATGTTATAAAGTGCTAATTCCATCCATTATACGGGGATCACTATACATGATAATGGTCATAATAAATGTGACAGTCCCTGCTTGGGCTTGTGTGGGTTGTAGCTTGGCCTGTTTTTCAGACTCTATCAAACATCTGAGCCTCGTGGTGCAACTTTTTCCAGATTATCCAGAATTCTCCATTGTCTCTTGTCTTAATTTACTGTTTAACGTTTTTCAACAGAACCCACAGACTTATATTTACACCACATATTATGGACACAGATCTCATTTCATGGAATAAAAATGACAAATGTGAATACAGGCATTCTTACAGCACAATAATGTGTGGCATCACATTTTTTTTTTCCTCCCATGATGGTATTTCTGCAAACAAGCTGGCGTCAAAGCACGATAAGATACTCTGCTGTTCTCATAGCCATGAAGAAATCATCCCCAGGTGTGTAGGCGAGGTTTAAGCTTGCACTGAGTACAATAGAGATCATTCATTAAAGGAAAACAAAACTACATTCCATCATTGCACATCAGTAACAAACATCATCTGAAACACTTTTTCTGTAGAAAGTTAATCTGTAAGGATATCAAAACCGTAACATTCAAGCACATAACATGCCTGCTAAGTTGTATTGATAGTAACTGCAATTGTAATAATTGCATTGACTTGCAAAAAGAGACAAATAGAACAGAATATTCAGTGGATACACATTAGCTAACTGTTTGTTTATGCTTATTTCTGCATTAGCTAATGTTAATTAATGCACCCTTATTGTAAAGCGTTCCACTGCATTGTTCACAACAACAGAGAGCGCTCTGCATAAATGCTGCATGACTGACTTCAATTAAATTTGTGAATTTATTTTACTATAAATATTTTATAGATTTTTAAAAGTAAAGATTTCATTTGCATTTACTCTGGAAAACCCGGTGAAAGGCTTATGGCCCACAGAGTGACTACAAAGGCACTGCAACTGCACCCTTTAAAGCATTAAAATGTTTGATAACAGAATTATATGCTCTATAAAAATCATAGAGGTAAAATCGGCCCATCGGTGGCTGTTTCATGCAGTACTCCGGTCCTCTGCTGAACAAAATCCTGAACTTTTATGCCCGGCCTTTAGGAGGTTTTGTTCTCTTTATGACCTATTAACCTTCTCAGCCTTCTCCCTCCACAGTACTTACTGTTGCCCACCAGTCTCTCCAGGTGCTTGTTGCTCAAGATGATTGTTAAGTATCAATTTCCTGTGTCACCTTTATGGGTTTTATTTATTTGTCTGCTCCTTCATGTGGAACAGAGCCTGAGCATCACTCAGGTAGATGGATTATAACTCAACTGCTACGACTCATCAATCTCGGAAATTTGACTTCCTGAATCTCATACAACTGTTACTGTCATATTACGGCACAGCATTATCAAGATCAATGACATTTTAAATGCTTTCCAGTTAAGGATGATCGGTGACAATAAAAAGGTAAGTTGGTGATGAAACTGTCTCAGCTGTGGTGAGGCGTCACTGTGCACGGCGAGCGACTCTTCCTGAGGAAGGCACAAGCAGCCAAATGAATGAACTCACAACAGTCACCTGCTAAATGCCACGTGTTGACCGTTATTGACCAATCAAGAATTATCAACACCCAATGACTTTATCACACAGGAAGTAATCAATGCACAGTGTCTTTTGGATACATTTCCATAAAAAGCTTTTGTTTGAATGTTTTAAGATCTAGCTACTGACTTCTATTCTATTTTCCTGCTGTTCCTGTAACATGTGAAGCAGCATTTCCATTATTTAACCTCCATTAGCTCTGGTTATGTACTTAACAGCTCATTTACTGATTGGCTCTGGAATAAAAGCTGAATTATAAAAATTATTATTTTTATCGTTGCTTATAAAAAAGAATAGACCATTATTATTCTCAAATGTTCATAAATGTCAAAATAATGTATTTAGGATCACTTGTACTAACACTTTAACAACCTAAAATGAGAGCAGGAATAAAATAAAATCAGTTTTCCACTTTTAATCAAATAAAACACAAGTACAAATCAGTTGGAGATCTGTGCAGTAGTAGATACCTGAATATTCCACATGAACGCCATAAAACACCATGATTTAATAAATAAACAAACTGTTTTTATCAGTGATGAATCATCACAGACCTGACACCAGACTTTATGCAGAAGAAATAGATGAACATTTTATATGTAAAGGAAGTAAGAGATTTAAAATAAAATATAATAAACGCGTATTTCACCAAGATGATGGACAGTTTTTTGTTGGAAACATGAAACAGAGATGGGATCTTTCCTGCAATGTAAATAGGAATGTAATGTACTTTAAGGACAAGGGAAAGATTTTTAACAAATATCGAAGGTTTTTTTATTTTCTGTATTTGTGGTGAATTGGATCAAAGCTTCCAGAATTATTTTGACACATTAGAAGATAAATCTCCCTTTGAGAGATTAGGTAAACACAGTGGCTGCGACTGCATCCTATAAGTCTATGTGTTTAATGGATTGGATTGATACGCATCTTTGCAGGACGATATTTCAACTTCAGACCTCTTCAGATTCACATGAAGATGGATGAAGATGTAGCTTTGATTTCAACATTTCAAGCACATTTCCTTTCTGTTTCATTGCACACTTTATTTCTCACTTCCAAATGCGCGGCTTATTTTGATTTTATATTTTAATGATGTTTTTTATGTATATGTCATGCTTGTGATTTCCATTCTATAGGGGTGAGTTGATTTATTGATACAATGCACCACTTTTTCTATCTTATTCTTTATAAAAAATTAAAAGAGAAAAGTATTTTAGCTTATTATGCATATTATAGAGCATTATTCCCTTGCTAAACCATGCTAAACTACACATATCACACACAGTAACAGTAACTTTGTGTCATTTCTGTTTGTCAGTATTTTAGTCCAAACAACCAGCAGCAGCCCAGCTGGTGTGTCAGTCATTACAAGCTCACGCTGTGTCGCCAAATATTGTTCAAAGCCACAGAAAATGTGCCTACATTTCAGTTCAAATCTTCCAAAATATAATCAGGATACATTTAGCTGATTTTTGTATTAAAATGCATTAGACTATTTTCATTTTGATGGAGCATTTTAGCTAGAAACATGTCTAAGGTCTGGAGTTACATTCAGTGTAAACATCATAAAACTTCAGTGAAGAGTTGGAGCGAGCAGGAAATATATGATGCTGTCAGATAGTTCAATATGGATATCTACCATTTTATTTATCTTAACTTTTACCTTGTAACTTTGCTACACTGACATTTTTCCTCTTTTTGTGACTGTAATACTCTACACTATGAAGCCTTCCTGCTACTCAGACAGAAGATTAGTGCGAAATTAATACAGAGTCATTTTTCTATTAGCATTTTGCTATTAAGCATGATTAGCGTGCACAGTAGACTACTGATGTGCATTGTGAACAAGCTGGGGATGTTTAAGACAAAAAAAAAATTAAAAACCACTCCTTCTCTTTCCCTGCAGCGAACACAGTGCAGTATAAAGGAGAATATTACAGAGTGTGGTGCAATGACGAACATTTCCTCCTGTTTCATGTTTAACCCTGCTCATTTCCCACAGTAAGAACTCCGGAAACACACAAGTGTGCACAGCAGCTTGGGGGGAAGATGACTGATGGCTTGTTGTCATGATGTTTGGGATTCTGCCGACTCCAAGCCTCTTGGCTCACTGAAGCTGTGAAGCGCTGCAGTACATACTATAGGCTATTGTTGAAAAGTCCTGGTATTAGTAAGGTATTGCTTCAGTGTCATGTTGTTGAGCTGGTGTTGTGTGAATGTAGTTATGTTTAACCCATAAAGACCCAGTGTTACTTGTGTGGCAGTTCCTAAATAAATTTTTTTCTCTAGATTTTACCTTTCTTAAATTATTTATTTTAATACTATCCTCTGTATTTTGTGCTTTTTTTTAAAAATGAAAACCATGTATTTTGTATTTAATTTACTGATCATGTAGATGTTCATTGAAGCTTAGAATAAAGTTGAAGGTAATCATATCAGAAACAGAGAAAACGTGACTTTCATTAAAGATATCAATAACGTAACTTAAAAACAAGAGTGTCCATCCACTGTCATTGATCCAACTCCATGGGTTTTACTGGTGAATCAATGTTGTAGTAGATGACAGTGTTTCCATATTCAGTACAGAACCTCTGAACGTCCAAATGGGTCATATCTGATGACCATGAAAAGATGCCAAACTGCATTTTACACCGATTATTTACATGTAATGATAGGATTCATAGTTCCGCCGTTATTAAATATTTCAGATCAGTATATGGTTTTTTGGTCGCCAGTTGCTGTTTGGGTCTTTATGGGTTAATGTCCCTGGTCATTGTAGTAACTGCAATGGATACATGTGATTACGGTTTATGCCCCATGACAGATTTCATAAAATTCTACAACGATGCAAGCACAATTATTAGAATTTCACACTGAGAATGGATTTTTTTTTTTAGAAGTGGTATTCCCTGGGTTGTGTGTGGGCTGGGTATACACTAAGCTAAACCTCTCTCTTCATATCACTATTTTTCAAAAATGTCAATATCTGAAAAAAAAAACCTGACATGCTCTATCAATCAAATGGGTAGTCATCTCTCAAACAGTCAATGTGCCACACTTGAATACCTGTCTGCTTGTACCTCAGCCCTTCTCTCCTCTGTTTCTGCCTCTCTCTCTCTCTCTTGCTTTACTCCTCATTGTCCATGTGCCATTTTACAGCTGTATCATGATGCCACATTGATGAGCTCCAGCTCCATAAACATGGCATAGATGGCTGTCATCTTCACCTCCTGGAACTGCATTAACGGCAGTGACCTCTCTGGCTGCCGGTGACAATCGTCTGTCAGCGCTGCTTAATTCCCAGTCTTGTGAGGGTCAAGAGCTGACACATAATGAGGCTTGACAGTGTTGGAGGGTTATACGAGGGTCTGGTGTCAACAGTGGCCCCAGCATCATCATGTCAACGGCGGGATGAGGGTTCAATTCAAGCCACGGAGGTAATCCGAGCACGGCCCCGTTGATCCCAGGGCCTCGACTGCCTATTGACACACATCAGAGCATGGACGCAAAACAAATTAGCATCAGTCAATATTCTCTCCCTCCTCCTGCCTCCTGACACAGCCACCCAAGAGCTGCCATGTTTACCTCACCTCCAGTCAAAACAACAGACACAATAGTGATAGAAAATGCCTGCACTGACTCTCAAGATCCTTTTGGGGGGGGGGGGGGAGTTAAGGGAGGAGAAAAGGGATATTTTTGTCTAAATGGTGCACAGAATTTGGTTGGAGGGAAATACAATTCACAATTGTATCTGTAGCATCCATTTCAGCTATATTGTGGGATTACTCTCTTTCTTATTTCTGAAGATATCCCATGCAAAATATGTGGTTTAGGGGAGACAAGCTGTGCAGAGAAAGGAGATGAGACTAAAGAGCACTTGTTTTCTCTGCTAAATGTGATAATATAACTTCTGTTGTGTAAAGGTGCTGGGCAGTGATGTGGAAAACACTTCAAATATGCTAATCAAACATATGGCACTTCTAGGAACAAACAAGGATTGGTATTCTTGTCCTACAAGATAAAAAGGTTACTTGGTTTTAAATGTAATTTGAATGCATCCAAGGGCTGTAATAGGCTGAGGTTTCTGTATTTTTTTTTTATTCGTTTGCATACGGGAAAGCAGAGATTGCTCACACCTGTTTTTTCTTTTCTTTTTCCCCTCTCTGCAACCCCTCTTCGCCCCCTCCCTCTGCTGAAAGCCATTACAGAAATACAATTTCTAATACCTCCGCACAGGTCTTCGATCGACTGCAAACAAATTTATATTCAGGCGGTAAACAGAAAGCTGCAGAGATTTATTTATTGAGTGTGGAGGAGAGAAACAAGCTAGCGCGTGAACCCTGAGTAACCTCCGAGCTGACATGAAGATGGATCAGTGCACCATGCAAATGCATGGAGAGAAGGGATATATTGCACTCAGTCATTCAGCACATCGCTGCCTGTAGAATCCCATTAACTCCCACAGCTGGGACCATATTTCTGTGTTGTAAGAATGCAGTTAGAAGTTGTTCATTACGCTGAATTATTTTTTAATTACTGGAGACCTAAAATACATAGGAAATACTGCTATAAGCAAACAATAAGAACCGAAGCAGCTCGATGTGTGAGGTTATGAACAGCTAGTTTTGCAGTTATCTGACCTACAAATAATGATAATAATAATAATAATAATAATAATAATAATAATAATAATAATAATAATAATAATAATAATAACTGTACATTTGCGGGGCCATTTAAAGTAATTTTAATATATTATAAATATATTGGAATTAATTTTTTAATTGAATCTTGTTTTATTTAACTAACGTATGTAAATATAACGACGTACCACTTTTCATAACAGCACTGGTCATTTTTATTTGCACTATATCAACAGGAACCGAATTAATAAAATAAGAAACTTTAAGAAGAGGCTTTAATAAATAAATTGTCATATTTCTTTGGCAATTCACGATTTCTGATTAAGAAAGCCCAATGCAATGAAGAATAATAATTAAAAAACTACAATTTGAAGACGTATATATGAATCATATAATATTTTAACACATCAGTGCATCTTCTCTTCTATTATTGTAATTTATTGGTACATGTATACTGGTAGTCTGAGTCACACAGTCATGTGTGAATTTAAAAGTAGGTCAACAAACTAAACTTGTGCAGCCTCTTGACATTTCCACTTCCGTGGGCTGCTGCTGCTGCTGGATGCTGTAGCTGTATCATTTCAAATGTGTCATGTTTTATGACAGCGTGGGCGCAGCAGATTCGGGATTTTGGAGGTTTTATTTTCAGCACATCTGTGTCTACATGGCTGTGAACTTTCTCTCAGTAGCTGCAGTGTTGTTTGCACGTGCATGAGAGTATGAGAGTATGAGTCACTGCTGAGTAAACACACAGATGAGAGGAGAAAGAATACAGAACAAATACAGGCTGTTTAATATAAACAAATATCAATAGCAGATTTTAGAATGTATTTTCTGTGGGACAAACACAGCTCGTCCATGTGAGGGTTGTGTGGTTGCATCTCGGATCAACATGTCCTCTCTGTCAGTAACTTCTTGATCTTTGCTCGGACCATTTTTTTGTATTTGTTGGAGGCTAATTACAAATCTGCTGCCACTGAACTTCTAAATACCAGCTGTCACGACCTCTGAACCCATTAAGTGTGCCTTTCATATGACCTAAGCCCTTTACTAAAGAGGGCCGCGGCTTTTCAAGACGCATTCATACATTTACATAATCCATTAGCCACATCAATGTAGCTCTGTATTATGGTAATTCAGCTTTGGGGAAAGAAAGTTATCATTGTTGTAAAAAAAAAAAAAAGTATAAAAATCCAAAATTATCGCATTAGAATCTCACGCAAAAAAAAGATATTAAAACCAAATAAGTGTTGCAGATATGATACCAAATAATGCACTCAAATGGAAACATGTTCTCTGTTATCTACTTTTATTCTCCATATTTGATGAATAAAGATGCTGGAAGAAAAAAGTGACACTAAAACCCCTGACCTGGTTTTCCTATCTGTGTGATGAGGCCCACGCAGGCCCTCAGAGGCTCCTCACACACACACACACACAC
>JAPQRQ010000026.1:17369038-17388517 GCA_037367365.1 Apogon talboti | reverse complement strand
GGGGGGGCGGTGGGAAGGGGTGCATGCAAAGGTGAAACTGTGTCAAGGTTGAGTGTGTCTGTCGTGCAGGAAAATTCCCCGTGTATCCTCAGACATCTGGTGCTGTGCATTTGCATCATGCACTGTACATACAGTAGCTCCCCGTGGCATCATGCAGCATCAGGAGAATCAAACCAAGGTGGCTCTGCTACTTATCTGATTGTGGGGAGTTTCTCTGACCTCTCTGTGCAGCTCTGTCTACTCTCTATCTTGGACTGCCCTTTCAAAAGTTGCAGACAAGCATAAAATGAGGAGAAAAGGGGAAAACAATGCAATGAGCCTTTACACAGATTGCTGATCCTGCATCTAAGACACAAGCTACAACCCAGTACTATCTACAGTATGCTAATAATCTACCGATTTAATGACCCCTGTCCTGTGTTGGTATGCTGCTTGTTCTCCCTTTAATTTAGTATTCAAGGGGGGGGGAAATTATATATATAAAAAATATATCGTCTTCAGTTAAGAGGATTTCTAAGGTGACATCTCATTACATTAAATGTGAAATTTTCCAAAGACTTGAATCAATACTTCCTTTTTCCTTTCCATAATGTTTACAGTGCAACTTATGCTTGGCAAGATGCTGCACACAATCTTCTGTCAATAGACTCTTATATCCCGACATGTGTGCAAGTACACACATTTTGACCTCTCATCAGTGTATCATAATCCCTAAACAAACCATCATAAATGAGCCCTGCGATGCTTATTTGTCTGAACGTAGCCCCCTCCTCCTCTGCCCCTGGGGTGAGGTTGCCATAGTGACAGATTCATAGACATATGGAGAGAGAGGAGAAGGGGAGTTGGGTTGAAGGGGTGGGGCTGCAGGGGTGAGGAGAGAGGGAGGGAGGGACAGAGGAGAAGGGGATGGGTACCAGTTTGAGGACATTGGCGCTGTGTCTTTCAGATGTGTCTTTGTGTTTCATCTGTCAATCAGCCATCCGTGTCGGTCTGCGCTTAGTGAGAGAGCAGTTCATGAACTTTTCTCAATCACGTCTCTGTCAGGCGCCATCTTGGCTGTACTTCATGGCTGAGAGGATTGATTCGTATGTCTGCATCACAGAAATGTGTATCTGAAGGAAACATACAAAGTAGTCCCGTTATAATAGCTTTAGTTAAGACTGCATTCAATTTATTTCCCTGTATTTATTTTCTCAGCAAAAAAAACAGTTTAACTAAAAAAGCAAAATGTTTGGAAGCAGATGACAAAAAGGAGAGTCTATAAATGAGGATGGCTATATGCTAACAATTTAACTGTTTGATATACATATAGACTTTAATAAACACTGTATAAACATTCCAAACCTATTTCAGTAGAAACCATGCAGGTTATGTGATCGCTCCCGTCTGTCTGCAGGATTACATACAGAATAATGCACTAGTTTTCATGAAACCTGGTGGAAGCGTATAAGGCAATGAGCAGAATGAACCACTTACATTTTAGATTAAATTCATTAAAGAATGATGGAGGCTGGGAGTGTTTTTCACTTTTTTCCATCACCAGAGAGAACCACACAAAGTAACAGGCTAGAACGGCACTGTGGTGGAAAGAAGACCTCTTCTTCTCATTCCACAACTCTCTTAAAGCACAGACAAACCATAAGTAATGACCTGTGTAGTTCTGTTATGTGTCAGTTGGTGTCACTGGTTAGTCTAGCTGACTGTTACCATAGTAACAAAGGTCTTGGGACTAATTAGTCAGTTGTTAGAAGTTGTCGGTTCTTTTCCTTAAATTCATCTGTTTCTATTCTAATGTATAACTTAAGCTCTGTCCTTACTATGTTTTGCAAAAAAATGATGTTTTTCTCCGCATTTGGGCCTCTTGTCTATACATTAATGCATTTTAGGTCCCAACAAGTGATATTTTCAAAGATATTTTCCAAAGTGAAAAAGTAAAAAATGATGATATCATACCTGATATTGTGCATGTGTATTAATTTGTAAATTGAACATGAATGTGAAACATCAAATCCAGGTGTATGAACCAGTGTGTGACCTACAGTCGAGTGAAGCCAGCACAGAGACCTCCAACTGGTGTTATGATGAAATCCACGTAATATAAATTATCAATCAATCAACCAATCAAGTTTTATTCATATAGCATCATATCATAACAATGTAATGACACTTTACATTTAGAGCTGACATAATGACAACCCTTTAGGTGATTTAAGTTTAGATCTTTACTTGTTGTTGCTGCTCACTATCCTGTATTATCCACGGTGTCCAAAGTTATAAGTCTAACAGAAAAAATAGGCTTGTCCAAGTCATTTTTGTGTTGTCTATTGTGGAGAGAGACATTTTGCAAGATTGAAGGTTGTGTGGACAGAGGAAGAAAATACTTGTTTAGAAACATATCCATGTTAGTGTGGACAGGGATTTAGTCAGGGTTTCTCCAAAATCCAGCTTCTATCATTTTTA
The DNA here is from genome assembly GCA_037367365.1 of Apogon talboti. Lineage (NCBI taxonomy): Eukaryota > Metazoa > Chordata > Actinopteri > Kurtiformes > Apogonidae > Apogon > Apogon talboti. The sequence goes on along the minus strand of JAPQRQ010000026.1, from coordinate 17,386,057 downwards.
TATTTCTCCTCCAAAATATTGTAGGTTTGTTCTCGATCCATGCCCCACCCCTCCACCAAGTTTCATGAAATTTGGTGAAACAGTTTTGCAAAAAAAACCCCCAAAAAACCCAAAAAACTGGAATGTTCATATAACCTCCTAGTAAAGGGAAAAGTAAACTATGGACAAAAAGCATATGTCATAATTTGTGGTTTAATAATAATGTGGGGTGGACTATTGGCCTTGGTGGAGGTCTGCACTGTCTGAATGTCATTCAAATTATCATGAAATTCATTTAGAGGGCTGTTTTTTATTATCCACATTGACTAATCATCATAAGGAAAACAAACATACAGATGTCTTTGCTCCTCACTGACCGTGTGCGGATGATGTAATGAACCTTTCAGCCAACCTGAGGACGGCTTGACAATGACGGGGAGAAAGGGTAAGAAGGAAAGGGAGGGAGACTGAGATGGTAAGAGGAGGGTGGAGAGGTGTATGTGTGTGTGTGTGTGTGTGTGTGTGGGGGGGGGGGGGTAAGCGGCCATCAGAACTGGCCTTGCTGCTATAAAAACACATTTTTTCATCAGCCATTTTATGCAAAGGGGAAAGACCAGGTGCTCAATCAAACCTCACGCCTACTGTTTTATTTTTCATCTTCACCCCTCCCAGAGCTTCTCTCCACAAACCTTCTGTGTGCCTTCGCTCTACCCTCGCGCTATTCTTCTCCTCCTCTTCCTTCTCTTCATGTCATTCGTCTTCCCACCTGCCTCACCACTGCCTGCTCTCCAACTGATATGAGAGAGTGACCCTCAGGCCCTCAGGGGTCAAGTGATACAAGGTCATTGGCAGGTCATCTCTGCTGACTGGCTGACCTCTAAAAGGACTTCTGGAAGGAGCCAATCAGGTCTTACTCCTTCCCCCTAAGGCGGATCCCCCCTCCCCACCTCATCAGCAGCCTGTGTCACATGACCAGGGTGAGGCGTCAGAGGGAGGATGATTAATGATGCTTTTAGTACCTGTTTAGAATGAAGCTGTCCACACCGCACTGTAATTACCCACTCCCAGGCGGCAGCTGCCCAACATAATTGCTTTTTGTTTGTTGACCTGGTTTATTGCTGAGAAAGATGGCTTTGGCTTTGGTAAGATGGTGTTACGTTCTGTCTACAGAGGTGAGGATGCATGTTTGATAAAAATTTGCGTGACAGCGAGTGTTTGTAAACTACAAGGTGAGAAGACAGAAGACTTGTGCTCTGTGAGCAAAAATAGAGAAGATACTGGACATTACAGGCATGAAGTTGCTTAACTGTACTCAACTTTATTTATAGCACCATTCATACAAACATGCAGCCCACATGACGTCACCTAATGGAATGGAAACATGCAGAAATGGATATGAAATAGACAACAATAATTAAAATTCTGCAAGACTAACACAATACAATGGTGTAAATAGACAAGTTTCAGCAAAGGTAAGGTTAAAGTTAGGTAATGCATCTGCACAGCTCCGTACTAAATCAAATGATATTCAGCTATGGTATGTTGCCAAAAAAGTCCCTGTCTGGAAATACTGACACATCCAACCCTCCCACAAAAGGTCAAAGACAGCCACACCTGTATGCGCATACCACTGAAATATACAATTCTTCAACATGTGCTGTTAAGGAGGGGTGTGTTTTGTCATGCATAATTTATATCAACATCTCTAAAGCGTGAGAGCCGTGTTGCTCTGAAAATTCAAAACTAAGTTCAGAAGGTCAATAGAATATTGTACCTAGAGATCCCCCTCCCCCTCCCCTCTCTGGCTACATGCCTAAGGCAAATATGAAAATTTCAATACCTGCGGCGCAGTGCCACGAGGACAGTGACAATGAAACCCAGATAAACAGCCCCTCGTTTGACCTATGGAGAGCATAAATTTACCTCCCATAAATCCTTGAGTGTTTCAGCTCTGTTTGGCGCATTTGCTGTGCCTCTCTACCCAGACTGAGAGAGGCAAGTGTCGGGTATCAGTGCTGCTGTATGAGCAGCTTTCATCTTGCTCCTGGTTCTCACATAACTCAGTCCTGCAGCCTTTATCACCGCCTCATAAATAACTAGGCTATCGCCTGATAATGTCCGCTTAATGCTTAGTCAATAAAGCCCACAGTAAGAGGGGCCTTTTTTAGCCTCTCTCCTGTACATAAATATAAACAGTGCAGTAGATTGATGTGATGGGCAGGCTCTTTCTACACTGGGACAAAAAGAGGCAGCGTGTGGGCCCAGGAGCTGAAGGTGGGCTGTGGGGCTGCAGGTGTTTAGAGGAGATAGCGGGCTGTAATGAGGGGGCTGCAAGAGAAGGGCTGAGTGGATAGCCTTGACTGATCACCTGTGAAAGGCACATACACACTTATACACACAAATGATAGCACACAGACACTAAGGCGCACAGGCGCATCCGCACATAGGCACACTCATTCACACACCCACACACACACTAATGCCATCATTAGTTAACCCATTGATGTCGATGGCTGGTGCACAAAAGCTCATCCTCCCTATTTGAAGGGCATTAGAGCATTATGATAAAGAGACTTCCAAATGGGCTGATTTTGTATCTTGTTAGCATCTTCCTTAATCTATTGACGCATTTGCAAAACCAACCGTATGTTGCTACCACAGAATTACATCCAGGGTTGTAGGTTTCATTGTCTTGCACATTGCAGGGACAGTTATCGACCATTCGCACAAGTCATCAGACCATCCAATTCCAGTGCGGCGCCAGGGGCAGCTGTAGTCAGTGTGATGGCTGGAATGGGATCAGACTGAGCCCTGGGGAGACAGAGGAGACTGACAGGGATGTTGCTGAGTTGAACGAGGGGGCTGATTGTGATCCATGAGTTAGTCAGCCCAGCAGCACCTGGGCTTGGAGCAGCAGCTGGGAGAGATGGGCAGGGTGACACGCACTGGGTTCAAAATGAGAGGGATGACCCAATCAGCTTACATCCACATGATTTGCAAGCCATAGTTGGTGATTTTGTTTTTATTTGACGTATTTTGCCAGGCCAGGTTTAGATAGTTCATCAAACATGCACTACATTTCTCACTTTAATTTTTGCTAAAAAGTTCCTGCAGTCAGTTTTAGTTAGATTTGTTCTGGGGACCATCTGGGAACAACTTTTTCATCAGAGCTTTTCCGGCACCAAAAGACTATAAAACAGCTACTGATATTGACCTTTGTGTCTACTCATCTTAGCTTAACTTGCCATATCCACACTGGTCGACCACTTTGCTTTCAGCAATGGTTCTGAAGAATAAGTCGCATTGTAATATGAGAAGTCATGCATAGCATGTGTTTACCTCAAGGAACCAACTCACTAAATATTCACATTGTAACTCTCTATAGTCATCATTTTCTCCACATAATTTAAAAAGTTATGATGTTTCACAAGATCAGATTCAGATTAAATGAAATTATACCAACACTATATTGTGGTATTAAGTATGTCAGTGGCTGCCAACAGGTTAGAAACTTTCCTACTAAACAAGGCACATGATCCATAAAACCTTCAGATATGAAAGTGAAAACATATGCAACAAATGTCAAGTAGTTTGTGAGACTAATTAGAACTGGATTGACCTGTCAGTGTAACCCTGTTGCCATGCACATTATAAACACAAACAAACATCTTTACTTGCAGTGCAGCAAATGTTAAATAGTGTGTTATGTTTTAGCTATTTATTTATGTATGCAAAAGGGCAGAAGGATAACTTTAATTAATGTTTAAAATTTTTAACATAACACAGCAACATCACTGTGTCACTATCCAGAAAATATGACCTAGCAATTAATGCACAACGTATAAGGACATGTAATAAAAATGACTCAACACCCAACCCTGAAGTAACTTTTTTCTCAGTATTGAAATGCTAGTTGCTCTTAGTATAGCTCCCCTCTTAATATGCCACAAAGTTAGCAGCAGCACAACAGCTATTTTTCAAAAGAATGCAGAGAGATGGGATTATTACAGATGAGTTTGTCTGACTGGATAAGTAATACAATAAATGTATTTGATAAAATATTGGGTGTACTTAAACGCATTAACCAGTGTGTCTACAAAGGCATCACTGTCATCTGCCGCTTACACTGGACATCATTTATCAGTATTTGCTTTGCTGAATAAGACTAAAGACTGCAAGAAGAGAGACTGACCATATAGGAAAATGTTTCTAGGTTCTCTCTTTATTCAGGTTTATGTGGGTTATGTAACCGTTTAGGAAGCGTGGTACTCGATTAAAACCTGATTTGAATCTGTCATAGGAGGAAGACCCAGTGTTGAGGTTGAGTAGGGGCCACATTTAGGAGAAAGGTGAGCTCAGGGGTGCCCACAAACTACTGAAGGCACCGCTCCGAACACTGCGGCAAATGAATCTCCTGGGTAATGGAGACAGAACTATTGCAAAATTAGGAGAGACATTAACTGGGGTATCAATAAATAAACCTCTAATTAGGAAAAAAGAAGCGGAGCGGAGCAGGAGCAGCAGCACTGGGGGAGAATATCAATGGCACGCTCACATCTGTATGCAGGCACAGCTCTCTGGTGAGGGGCTGGGCCTCACGGGGGCTTCACCAATGGCATTGGCTCACCCATCCATTCTTGACCCGCCCTGGTGGAGAGCGTGCCCACTCTTTGACTGTGCAGTGAACCCAGATCATTGCACCCCTCTGTCTCCCAGTGTAACTCCCAGTTTCTTCTCTTCTCTTCTCTTCTCTTCTCTTCTCTTCTCTTCTCTTCTCTTCTCTTCTCTTCTCTTCTCTTCTCTTCTCTTTCCTCTCTTAACCAGCTTATCTGAGTGCCCTGAGTGTGCTGCTGTGCTCTGTGACTTCGCCATGATTGATTGTGGTGGGGGTCCTCCACTCCCTTGGTGAGAGAGAAAATGGAGGAGGGAAAACAGAAGACAGGGAGAGAATGGAATGGGCAAAGCAGAGAAGCCTGGAGAGAGAGCGAGAGAGAGAGAGGGAGAGAGAGTGTATGATGGGTAAAATGAAACAGAGGCGGCATTTGTCTCTGCTCACATGCATGTGTCTCCATCTATCGGTGTACATACAATACCCAAAAATATGCTCATACTTGCAGTCTGTGCATGTTTCTTTGAGTGTGCACATGCAGGTAAGCAGCCAGTTGTAATGTGTCAGGATTAGTTGGCTGTCTGACCAGCAGGGGGATGCGGTGGTACAACCTAGGTGTTGGTGGAGGGTGGAGGGTGGAGGGGTGCGTGGCGCTGACCGCTCCCTGTCTCTCCCCCTCTGTTCCCTGGAGGGTAATAAAGACTGATGACACTGATGCTGTGCCATCCGGCTCCACAGTCTCCACTGCACAACCATTTGCGCCATCATTTATCCCGCTCCCCCCCTCCCCGCTCTAATTCTGCTTTAATAACCGCCAGCTCCATTCATCAGTGTATTGACGGGCATGACAGGCGGTGCGGCACACACTAACTCCCTGCCCTTTACTCGCTCACAGCCGGGGTCAGCGCGAGGTCACACAGTCAATAATCACAACACACCTCACTGTCACCTTGGAGCGACTGCATGCCCTGCATATCTATCCTCACGCATGCTCCAGCTCCTCATTGACTTTACTGCTTAGTACCCAGCACTGTGCACATTTGTTATGGTCTCCAAGCTTTGGGCAGAGTTAGAGCAGCACCACAGGAAACATGCACAGAGGAAGTGTCAATGTTGCTCCACTGGTGATCCAAATATGTGTGGGCTCAGAGGACTCCGCTCCATTAACTGAGCTGGAATATTTAAGTCATGCAATGTCAAAACAATTTACTGCACGACCCCAAAGTACGTATTCTTTTAACACAGCAAGAGTAAGTCTGTCAAATGCAACACCGTATTTACAATTTGCTCCCACCACTTGGGTTTTGAAGGGGAAGGTTTTGGAGGGGGGGCTACGGTCATTTGTTACAGGTACAGCCTCTCTCTCTCTCTCTCTCTCTCTCTCACGCACACTCTCTCCTTGGGCATTCACCTCTTCATATGCAAAACATGTCCTGCTGTCCTCCGACTCCAGCACAGTTTGCTGCCATGACACATTTTTTCTTCATTTCAGCTTGACAGTGACATTTATGTTCATTTGCTCTGTGCAATTGTGAGGCATCTGGAGAGGCTGTTTCCCTTTTTTTTTCCTCCCCTCACCTCTTTTCCTTTTTTCTTTTCTGACAAAAATATTAATGCAGATTTACATGCCACAGTGACTAAGCCCTTGATGAACAGTTGGATTTTTGTGGGGGAAAAACACCTCTGCAATTACATATGGTCCAAAGACTGTGTAGTGCAATGGAGTCTATAGTGTTTTCACATAGATTACACTGACTTAGAAAATCGCCAGGATCAGTGGCACTGGGAGCTTGCACCAGTTCATGAATCTTGTGATGCTGCTGAGTGTAGTGATGCTGGGAGTTGTGGTGCACTGGGGAGCTGAAAATACTGCACACTGCGCAGGGGCAGGTGGCACCCACCCTTTCTCTTCCCTGGTCACATTCTATATCCTCAAGCGCTCATACAATCCATAGTCCCCTTCCTGACCCTTTGACGCAGACGCACAAACACACCACAGGGACAAACGCGGGCCTTGTGTGGCACATGCATATAAAAAAGAAGCGATGAATTGCATACAGTATATTCAGTACACACATACGCACACACACACACCCAACCCCCACCCAGCCCTCCTTCACCTAACCTGGCCAAGCAGCAGCCAGGGGTGTGGGTGCTGAGGGCGCTAATCCACGGTGCAGGTCCCATCGGCAAGGATCATTGAGCTAATTAATAACGTGGCACAGAGAGGGATGGCAGTCATTAAGGAGCCACTGCTGTGTGTGCTAAGATGCTAAGGGCTTCTTCTGCATGGGAGTGTGTGTGTGTGTGTGTGTGTGTGTGTGTGTGTGTGTGGGGCAGACGCAAAGGCGGGTGGGAGTAGGGACTCACTCTGGCATGCAACCCTATGAGTCATAATTCACAGAGGCCAAGCAAACATGAAAGCACACCTTTATGTTGCCAGGTACACGTGCACTTACTCAAATGCAGCATTATTACCCACACATACGCAGAGTTCGCACATTGTACGCAAATAAAAGTTTAAATAGTCTGCGGGTCAGCCAGAGTGCAGCCAAACAGGATTTCCCTTGCTTTTGTATCAATGGAGACAACTCTGCGTTACTCCAGTTAGACTATATTGTAACTCAGAGACAACTGGAGTAGCACAGTGCTCCACTGGGCTCAGTATAAAACATTCTACTACACCAGAAGAGCCTATCATTTCCAGTCTGGAGCCATATGTTAGGAGGCACCGTATACATCGCCAATATTTACTATAGGCTAGGGGACCAGAAGGCTAAGAGCACTTAGTTGTGTGAGGCAGCCCAATAGCTCAGCCTGGGCTAATGAAAGGAAACAACAGGAGCAATTAGCAGTGTAAACAAACAGCTCGCTGAGGCCCCAGTCTCCAGCCTCCCCCCTGACAGCAAAGGGACTGGCAGCCTGGAGAAGGAGGTAATTGGGGGAGCTGGGAGCCGAGACAAAATCAATGGCAATGCATGCACATACACAGCATGATTACTCACCACCCTGTGTCGCAGCCCCGGGGACTCAAACACGACGAGGTATTGTAGCAGGTTTGACCCCGCCGAGCTTACACTCATGGCAGAAAAAAAAAGGCTCTTGACTGAATATCAGTTACGTTTATGTTTACTGTAAGTTCTGTTCATTCACTCATATAAGTAGAGTAACTCTCATTTCAACCCATCAACAATTAGACACAGGGACACCACACGCACATGCACTTACACTGGCACGAGCCTCACACTTTGAGGGTTGTCCATACAGGGGCCTAACGACCTTCCTCTCAGTCTAATTGATCTCATCTTGGTGCCATTTATGTGTCTGCCTGTACACTAATGTCTCCTACTCACTCACTCATTGGGAAGCATCAGCATCTATGGTGCGACCATGTGGCTGCAGCCTGCAGACAGCGGCGAAGAAGCCCTGTCCGTATATGTCTCCTCCCTCTCCCTGAGTGGAGCCGCAGGGCAGAGGGGCATCACTAATGCAGGAGGCTGCTGGGACATCCACTCTGCAGGGCACATTCTGCTGCAGGCATGGGGCCTCTGCTATTTGAGTGCTGGCCAGTGGACAACACTCAGCAAGACAGACATGCCAGCAGAGTTTTACAGAAGTGCATTATGCAGTGATGGAAAGCGACTAACAGCATTTACTTAAGTGCAATTTTGAGATACTTGTACCTCACTTGAGTGTTTGCATTTTGCGCAGCTTTATTTTGTAACCTTGACTCTTTTTTGGTCAGTAGCACTATCCAGTCTCTCTGGGCTGCGGGTGGTTTATCCTGCATTAGTCTTCTTTATTAAACACCAACATGGCAGGACACTATACAGCAACTTTACTCTGTCCTTTTGACTGCATATGTTATTCAGAGGCTGTCGCACTCACATTTGTCACATCATAAATAAAGGAAGGAACCAAAGGTAATCTCAGGTAAAGGGCTGTAGTTAAATTACTAAAATGTTTCACATATAATTTATACTGAAAATAATAGGATTTGAAAACATGCATAATGTATACAGAAAATAATAGCATCTTAAAATTCTCCAAAGTCTTAAAATAACATTACACACCTTAATAAAAAACAGAAATGAATGTCTTAAATGTAGTCATTGCAATATACAAAAGATGTACTAGTTGTTTGTTAGTTATGTATTTCAAACATGCAGGAAAAAGGAGAACTCAAGAAATCAATTATCAATCATTCCATAAAGACAAAATAATACAAATGGTAAGAAAGAAAAAAAGTCTCTTTACATATGGGACACACTAGAAAACAAACCAAAAAATATAAATTATTAATTAATCAAAAAGAAATAAGAATAGTAGAAATAGAGTGTGTAAAAAGTTAATACTTATTTAGGTCCAACCTAAAACATCTTCTGATCTAAGATTTTTAACAACTTTTCAAGCACTAATCCTATCAATACTTTTAAATAATATCAAGTTAAATGCAGTTTCTCAAGTTTGCAGCATCATCAGATATGACCCATCTGGACCTTCAGAGGCTCCATCATGAACATGGAAACACCATTATTTTCTGCTGTAGACATGTGTTTTTATGTTCAGTTAATGATGTATTTGCTGAGTAAGTCACTCTTTCTTCAGTTTTCTCTGGTTTGATATAATAACCTTTGAATTTACTCTGAGCTTTTATCAACATCTACATGATCAGTGAATTAAACGTAGGAAAATACATGACTTTCACTGTAAAATACAAAATTCAGAGGATAATATTACACTAAATGGTGATAAATAACTTTGGAAAGGTTAAATGTAGAAAGAAATTCATTTGGAAATATTTCTAGGTCTTTAAAGGTTAAATTGCTTCATGTTTGGACATTTTGAACTCCATACTATAGTTATTCCATAGATACTTTACAATATAACTTTCCTTTTGTTCACCAATTTTTTTTTTTAAATATTAACCAGTAACTGATGATTCTTTTATGTGAACATAATTAAGGCTTTTTGACATTTTATCTTGTCTGTGACATTAAAATTTGCTACTATAAAAATAAATACTGTATGTGATTCTAATACCCAGCATTGTGAATTAATCATATTGCTCTTTTTTGAGGAATTGTTGTTGAACATAAAGTGTTTCTATAGTTATGACCCCAAATCTTTGCACAGTACCATACATTTGGAAAAACCAATGAAGGCAACACTTTTACTCCACTTCATATATTTGATAGCTTTGCTTATTTACTTTATACACAGTGGATAATAAAAGAAGCTTGAAAATACAACACTGTTAAAGATTAAACCCTTTTTGCTCATGACTTCTTACACATTTTAGATATTTCAATCTCCACCAAACAGTGAATTTAACCTCCAAACTGCTCATATAGTTTTATTTCAAAAAATTGTCCAGTATTTCACCAAAAATCAAATGTTAGAGGAATATGTAAAACAAATGAAAACAGATTTGTGTATCAGAACTTTGTTGTTTTTTTTCTTCTTTCCTCTCCCATTATTCATGTGATGGGTGCTCAGATTTATCTGGTGCTCCTGTTTAGAAAACTGAATATAAAGTAGTTGAAACAGCTCCACCTCCAGCCGCTACAACAGTAACACGCTGCTTACAGCTCATGCTTCAGTATTAATAATCTCATGATTTAATACATAATAATATATCAGACATCTACTGCTTTTACTAGTGTGCTTTTACTTAAGTCTAATTTTTCATGCAGAACTTTTACTTGTAATGGAATACTTTTAGCCAAGTAAGGAATCAGAATATTTCTTCCACCTCTTATATTATGGCATGTTTTTCATCAAATACAGGTTTGACCTGAACTGGGACCTGTTGGCTCTTGTCATGGGTAACACAACACGTGAGAGCACACCTGCATTGAAAGTAATCTTTACATGTTTTACTTAAGTGTATATATAGATGTACCACAATATAATGATATAATAGATATAATAAATACTACAATTATATAGTATTGACTATGATTTGAGAAATGTAAGGTGCAAAAGGCCTTCTTTCATATATGAAGGATCATGCGTCACATATAAACTGCAGGTGTTAATAATATCACACTGAAGGTCCCATAGGCATATAAAGTTCAACTATTAATAAGTATGCAGTGAAGAAGTTCCATAATATGCAAATTTAGTGAAAGACCGCAAAAATGTCCTCAAGCATTGTATACATTGAATTTCTTTCCATTGAAGAAGCTCACAGCAGAACACCTGAACCTAAGCTTTTTGTCAGTCACCAGTGGACAAATAGGGCGCTGAATTAAAACAATCCCCAGAGACACTGCATTGTGACACTTTTTCATCTATTTTCATTGCATCTGAAAAGAGTAGCATCTGTTATTATCACTATTTCTTCTTTATATCAGCTATGCTTAGATCTGGAGTACTGGCTTATTCTGTTTTGCAACATTTGCTGCTATTTTCATTACTTAACAGCATCAGGAAATGCCAAAATGGTGACTCAGGCTGAATGAGTGGAGACTGTATTTCAACAGGGATTCCACATGGATGTGAATTTTGAGCTCACAGTGTCACTTAATCTGTATCTAAGAGACTTATTTCATCATTTATGATTCAAAATTGGGGGGGGGGACACTACATTCATCACCTACTTCAGCTACATTTCTGATTTACTGGTAAAATGGATGGATATGGCCTCTATTAGTCCTCATTATTACAGTAAATTCTGCAATACCGCCAGGTCGGCTCGGTAGGGATTATGGACCATTATGAGCAAAGTGGAGACAGAGATGTCTTGCCTATCAGATGCAAAGCAGGCAAAGTGGAGGGGCAGGGAAGAGGAATGCGACATGGCTCCATATAATGTTAATACAGGAGACAGAGCTCTGACTGGGGTGCAGCACAGTCCCGTTAAGCTACACTTATCAGCATTCTCCATAAGAGCATCCCTCGCTTTGTAGAGCCAAATGTCTGGGCACTGGATGCTGCACGCACACACACTCTCACATACACTTGCCTGCCCTCCAAATACCAGTGCATTACTGCCCTGGCGCTCATTGACAAAGCCGCCACTCAACACGAAGATGGATGCAGCTCCTGGGACATTTCCAAATCTCCTTCATTGACTCATTTGTTTTGCTGATCTAACTACCTTTGAACACAATGCTGAGGTGCATGAGAGCGTGTGCTCGTATAGTCAGGGCATCGTCTTCCTCTTGCTTAACCTTTTTTCTGTTTGTCTTTTTCTGTGTATTTTTGTGAGGGCAAAAAAGTGACCACAGCTCCCTTTTACTCCACTGGCATTGGTAAAACACTCTCACGGGGCTGCTAACAGTCGGTACAGAATTAGAAAGCAAGCAACCAATCTTTTTTCCCTGTAACTTTAAACTACAAGTGATGCTCTCCCTCATGAGATGCTGTGCAAATAAGTCCTGTTGCTCATTTATGCACATTTCCCTCCAAGTTCCTTGATTAAAAACATGTAAATGACTGGTTTAAGATCCCAGCTTCCCTGAGCATTATATTAACCCAAACAAGCCTGTGAAATTTGCATTTTCATTCAACTCGAAGGAGGCTCAGACATCTTCTAGGCACCATTCTCCATTCCACTGCACACCTCCAATAACATCTTCATCTCCTATTGGAGTGTGTCACTACCATGGTCTGCACACACTTCGGCAGACAGCCATGCATTTATCACACACTCCCAGCCATGTCGATAGTTGCCAGACTGAGCAGGCTCATAATGAATTTGAGGAGTTGCACACCTATAGCAAAGTCATTTACTTTATCAGTCGGATAAAAGGAAGTGATAAGATAGTGGCTCGGCACTGTAAGACTATCAGCCTTACTCGCTATTCATCTCACCAAGATCTACAAATGGCAAAGCTCATCCCTCAAGGCAGTCGCACTGAGCCTTTATCTATAGAATTTAAAAAGGGGTTAATATCTCATCAGAATGTGTGCTTATGAAAACCATCATTTCCATATCATTATCAACCTGAATATCTGACTGCCATACTAAGAGCCTCTCTGGCTCTCTGTATCTATTCTGCCTCTGGTTGAGGAACTGCTGGGAGAATGCAGGTGCAAATATGATTTGGGCCTATTCCTCTTATGAAGTTGACCTCCTGTAATTGACACAGACACACTGGCAATTTGATTAGCTCTTCCTGCTGCTTGAGGGCATCTGACCATAGCAACCTCACTGCCTGTTTTATGTACATAGCTCCACCTATTGGGGAAGGTGGAGAACAGCACATAGATGAGGCTGAAGTGAGTTCCTTCACTCACATTGTGTTTGGGTTTAAACCACTGGGCCACATTTAAAGATATTTAACAAGCCAGGTGACCACACAGGTGACTTCAACACATTAATAACACCAGCTAAGCTTTGCAGGAGCAAGGGCCTATCTGGAAACTAATTCAATGTTTTACTTTTTTATGTTGTTGGTGTACTATTTAAAAAGAAATAATTTTACACATCTTTCTGAAATTCCTAAACATCCCAGATTTATTTAGAAAATAAATTAAATCTTTGTATATAAAGCTCAGTTTCTCTTCCAGTGTATGTATGGATGTGTACAATAATTAAGCGAGTGTGTGTGTCCGCAGTCGTCCTATGGGTGGGTGTGCAAGTGTGCAATTCAAAGTAACTCAGTGCATTATTACAAAGAAAACTGATAAGAACCTCTTGAAACACTTGAGATAAGGTCACTGACTTAAGAGCGCTGACATTGTCGCCAAACATGCAAGGCATAGGAATGCAAGTAAAGAAAAATGGGAAAACACACACACACACACACACACACATGCACTTCAATAGCAGTTTCATTCACAGCAGCGAACAAGAATGTGCCTAATAGCAAAACAGTGTGTCACATGAAGTGAAAATTACTGTACATCGATTCATCAAGATACATCATTAAAGCTGTCAAACATCAAAAGCTCTCTGATCACAGCTCATTCTTAAGAGAGACACCAATAGCCTCATTTATCATATTTGTTTGAGCAAGAGAGACAGACTGAGGCAAGATGAGAAAGAGAAAAGTCAAGCGTTAGAAGAAGAGCAGCAAGAGTAAAAGTCAGGAAAAGTACAAGAACTGAATATTTAAGAGGAGGAAAACTGACAGAATAGAATAAATGAAACAAGCAAAAGCACACAAAAAGAAGAAGCTAAATTTGTGGTTAAGCATACAGAAAGTCTGAATAAATTGAGACTTCTGTCAGATGAGAGATAATTAAAAACAAGCAGCAACAGAGTTTTCTAACACCTCTGTTTGTAGCAGGACGCCACCTGGACCGAGGCCTAACGCCTGAGGCTCTCTGAGCTAAGCGTGCTGGTTCAGAGCTTCACACACCTGCATGCACCAAAAAATGTGCACAAACCGCTATCTCTCCCACCCTAACCTCTCCTATCTTATTATTTTTATTATCTCCCGCGCTCAATCTCACCTTTTTTTGACCTTGCGAGACTTTCAGCACATCAGTCACTTCAAGTCCAAATGTATTATCGTTTATCATCTTATTAACATGGGAAACATTTTGGGGGGAGAGTGTATAGCTCATTTCTATCCAAATAATGCTTGTAAGAGGACATCTTCAAAGTTTATGCAGCTCCTGATCAAATGTTTTTTATATATCCCCAGGCTCTTGTATTCTCCAAATTGCTTCAATAAATAACTTGTAAGTCTAATTATGCAGCAATTAATTGCAGCCAACATGGAATACCCATCAATCTTGTAACTTGAAAAAGTCTTCTCCAGAACAGCCTGGCAGGCCAAATAAGAAATTTGATTAGATTTTGCGAGCATGTGTGAGATTGTATGCATGTGTGCCAGTTTGTCATTATGTGTTCATGTGTGATTGAGCGTGCGTGCGTGTGTGAACGTGTGTGTGCACCCGTGGAGGTTACAGCCAGATCACAGAAGAGAGAGCTCCATCCCAGCAGCTCTCCGCAGTCTGCTCTCTCTGCCGTCTCGTCCAGTTGCTATGGCAGCAGCAGTGAAGGCTGTATCCATGGCCAAAGGAGGAAGCTGGCATCCCCCAATAACAGACCTCCCACCCCTCCTCTCCCTGTCCCCCCGCCAGGCTCCTGACCCGCTGGTGAACCTTCCTGGGGGTCGGAGGTCAATGGCTCAGAGCTGCCGAGTGACAGTGAGGGATGATGAGGGAGAGAATGAGAAAGAGAGGAGTTACACCACACAGATGGGGAGGAGAGATGAGAAAATGAAAAGATGAGACCAAATTTGATTACTATCAAGAGGTGTGGGTGGGGTGGTGGTGGTGGAGGTGGGGGTGGGGTGGCGATTTCGCATTTTAGAAAATGGCTGCTGTTTTGTCGGGTGTCTTTAAAATGGAGGTGGAATGCGGATTGTGTTAACTGTTTTTGTTGTTCTGCAATTTCAGTGAGGCGTCAGTTTGCTTATTTGGGTGTGTGGGTGTGTGCCAAGCAGAGGGGGTTAGGGGTAGGGGACAAGGGAAGGAGACAGAGATGTCAGGAGACGGATTATTAATCACTTCCACTTTTTTGTTTATTGATTCTGTGCGTGTGTGTAGGGGCCACAAGAAGAGAAAGTGTCTCTTCTGTGAACTGTGTGTAGTACAACCTGTGTGGGGAGAGTAAAGGTATGTGTGATGGGAGTTATCTGTGTGCTTAGTATGTAGTCAAAGGGGTTGATATGGTCGAGGGGGGGGTCAAGTGAGTTGACCCCTAACCTCTCTGCTACCAAGAGGTCAGACGGTCTTGGGTTAGCTCCGAACAGGACTTCCTCACCTTGAAGATTTGTATGCTTTCATACCTAGGGGCCTTTAAAAATATGCAGTAGTTCATCAGCATTTGTCAGTCGCAATTTCCCAAAGCAAAGATTTGCTGACATCCTTCCACATTTTTCCACTCAGCAATGAAATGTGGTTTTAATTTAGCCGAGTTTACCTGTATTGCATGTGGGAGAATTATTATCAAATATCATTCCGATTCTCCGTGCATGGGTTTTCATTATAGATCGACCCATTGCTTTTTTTTTTTTTTTTTTTTTTTTTTTTTACAAACTGAACGAATAAGAAAGAAAAAGGAGCAGGGAGCAAAGAGGAGGCAGAGGAGACGACCCCCCCTGCAGATGCACAGCCCCACCACCTGCATTGTTACAACCTGTGGCAATACATTATCATCAACCCTACTGCCAATATGAACCTGGAAATCACCCACTATAGCCTGAGATAAGCCCACAGTGAACACAGTGGATTCTTTGAATACTGTGAGGATAACATTAGCCTACCCCCTAGTGGTTATTATTCATAACTGCAGCCTGAGACTCATGGGTATGACTGAATGTCAACAGCAACCCATACAATCAATCTCCATTGGTAACACTCTGTGGTCTATACAGTAGCCATGGAAGAAAAGCTCTAACACTCTGCCTGTTCCATCTGATACAAGTCATACATCAGCACTATCACCCACTGCTGTATAATTTTGGTAGATCTCTGTCATTATCATTGGTCAGCATGAAGTGCAGGAGCCAGTCAGTTAGGACTGTCAACCAGAGACGCACATGGTAGCCCGGCGGGCAGGAGACAGCGCGCCTGTTTGCTTTCCACACACAAACACACACACACACACACGTACGCACATGCTCAGGGCGCTATGCAGACACTTTACGCAGTCCCTCTCACTGCTGCATTCTTTTTCTTCTGCGTGTTCTCCAGATGTCGTGTCCTCTTCGTCACCCCGTTCCTTCGCTCCGCTCCGCTCGGTTCCCCCCGCCCGGAGACTTGTCACAGCCCCTAACCGCATCAGGAGCACTGCTAGATTGGATATACATGATCTGTCCATCCATCAATGGGAAGAGGGAGAGAGGGAGGAAAAAAAGAGAGAAATGGTAGTCTATCTGTGAAGAGTGAGATAGAGACACGGAGAGGAGAAAAATTGGGATGGGGTGTCATTTGCAAGCTTAAATAACACATGGCAAAGAGCATATTTCAAGAAAAACAGACACATATTTAAATTATATCCTCACACAAGACACACCAGCATGCATATGCACTTTGCAATCTTAATGGGGTTCACACAGGAAAGAAATAAAGAAATAAAAGGTACTGTCTGCAGTCCAAGGGTGATCCTCCAGCTTGCTCATGTCAGGAATATGATTAGTGATGTTTTGTATCAATGGGGAAGTGGATCAGTGTTGATATCAGAAGTAGTGCAAACTCTTTCCAGGGAAGTGCGGGACAGTTTCAGGCTCCATGCGTCTCAGTCCCTCATCATCCGTCTCTCAGTGAAGGTTAGCCGGTAAGCGGTGAATCACCTCGCCACTTTTTTCCTCTTCCATTCTGTGAGCCGAATGAGCTGGAACATGTGTGTTATGGCCCCTGTAAAATGTGATACAACACCGACATACACTGTCCAAACCTCTGGGAGCTGAGATTACACTTTATGCGTTTTTATATGCAGGTGTGTCGTATTGGGGGGGGGGGGG
>JAPQRQ010000026.1:17349692-17368996 GCA_037367365.1 Apogon talboti | reverse complement strand
CCCCCCCCCCCCCCAAAAAAAAAAAAAAAAAAACACACACACACTCTAACAGACCATGTAAAAATTAAGTCAAGTTATATTCTGCATAAAATGATGAGACAAACTATGAGATGCAGGATTTGTCATGTTTGGACCCATGATCTGCATATATACGACAATTGTAACCATATTTGGTGTACTATATTTAATGCTAGGTAAGATAATATTGCACTATTAAGGGTTGTTTGACTTTTTAATACCAATCATCATGACATCATTCTGGAGATGCATCTATAAATGTGTCCATTTTCCCTTCTGCTGCCAAAAGAATAAATCTAAATGCAAAACTTAACAGCTGCCCAAAATAATAATAATAAAAAATAATACAGCTCCTATTTCTACTTGTGGTATTGCTTCTCACAGCCGCAGACAATGTAGTGTCATGACTTTGTTTGATGTTGAATATACAGTATAAGAGGGTTCAATCTGGGGTTGCCCTAACACTCCATCGTTTTATCTTGTGATATTCATCTATGTCTGCTCCTCTATCTTTTCCATGCATTTTCAGGTGATGCTGTATCATGAGCACATCTGTTCGTCTCCTCCTCTTCTCTTCTGTCTACGTCTCGCCGTCCTTCTTCTCTCAGTCTTCTTCCCTTCCTCTTTTTGTTTTTCCTCCCACCTTTACCTCTGCCTTTTCCTATCTTTCCTTCCATTTTCATACTGACGCCCCCCCTTCCCCTCCCACGCCTCTCTCTCTCTCTCTCTCTATCCTCGTCTTCCTTTCTCTCTGTCCCCTCTCCTCTCTCTCTCTCTCTCTCTCTCCGCTCTGCGCTGATGAATTGCCTTCCCCTCCCGGTGAACTCGACCGATAATCCTGGGGAAGCAGTAAAAGACCATCGATCAGCCTTGCAGACAGGCCCACAAGCCACAGCACAGGAACAACACGCTAACAACAAGACGTTGCACTTGGCTCTCAATGTATGTATATATGCTCATCTATGCACAACCATGCATGTGTGTGTGCATGAGCATGTGTTACTATACATGCAACATGCACACTTAATGCACACACCTATTTAAGATGAGGAGGTGGCACCTTGAGAGAGGAGATGGCTTTGTCTTGTATGTCCAACACAATGGATGTTTTTGCACAGAGTGGAGCGCTGCTTTTTTGTGTTTCATGTACTATGTTTAGCTGCATTTGTCACCAGCATGTTTAGCATACATACACTGAAGAGTTCCCTCTGTGCTCATCCTGCTTCCTCACGTGATCAGCCCCCTGCTGTGTGTCATCCGCTCGGAATGTATGCATATATAGACTCGCTTAAATGTCTATGTGCGCAGAAGTGTTGTGCGTGTGTAGCTGTGTCAATATCTGTGTGTTTCCTTCTTGAATGTGTACGGATGTCAGCATGTGTGTGTGTATACTATTTGTATATGTATGCAGCACACACAGGGGTCATAAATCATCTGGCATTCTCTTAGGCCCATCCTGGAGGAGAAGGGAAGAGAATGCACACGGTCTTGGGCAAAGCTTGATGGCTATGAAATTGACCAATTGATTGATTAATACAATTAATTTTGCACCATGCTTTTATGGCTGAGAAACCAAGCGATCATTAGTTTGCAACAAGCAAGTGAAGACAGTTGGATTGTTCTATAATTTCCACCGAAACATAGCAAACGACTAGATTGTGCTACAGGCTTAGGGTAATGATAAGCTACTGGCTATTGGTTTAAGTTATATGACATGATATGATAGCTTAGACGGTGCAAAGTCATGTATGACATCCATTCATCTTCATTCTACATTTTGCACACAAAAATAAGCCAAGTTGAGCGATTCAAGCATAAGGCAGCCAATGGTCATTATTCTATCCCCTTAAATATGACAAATGGAGGAGTACTTCTATTGAATCCCATTCTTTACATGCCATATTACAACGCACTCCTCTTCGCCAGTGTAGAGGAGCTTGACCATAAAAAGCCAGTTGCTCAGAAAATAAATCTCTACTTTGACAACCGGTGAACTGCTTTTCATTGAGGAGGCTCACCATTCATACTTTATCTCCCTTTTTATTTTGGAACTGTTTGTGAGTTGTCCTTCAGTGCCTTTCTCTCTGCTGCCTTTGTTCCTAATGTACTGGCAAGGCTGACTTCATTAAGCCCTGTATGCGGCAAACACATTTATGTCCTATTTTCATTTTTCCTATTTCATTTTGCCGTGATACACCACAGCACTGCCACCAAAGCGGAAAATAAAGCCCCTATCAGGCTTGGAGCCATGTACAGTTTGTGAGCAAGGTGACACCTTGTGGCTGAAGTGTAGAACTGCAACAACCACTGAGATCCAGCAAATGTAAGAGGAGGACCAGCTGATGTACTGTACAATGCAGCTTATTCCCACCAAGGAAGGTAACCTACAATTACTGGCAATTTTCAACTGACAGTACAATGCCTGTGCAGCAACCCGCACGCCACAAACCTCGAAAGACACCTGCAACAGGTATCTGTGGTATTTTACAGGTATGAGGAGGCGTTTCAGGCCCTGATTCTTATAATACTTGAGGAATGACTTAATGTGAGGGCGTGTGAAGGTGCGTGTGTCCCTGTGTGTTTTTCTGAGAGTGAAACGCCACCACGGACATTGACAGATCGCAGGGGAATGTTCAATTGCAGGTTGTTGCGTCTTGCTGTCATTGGGCTCATCTGTCACAGGGCAAGGCTAGCTGGGAGGCAGGAGGAGGCAGGAGTGAGGGGCGTCACTCCTACTGATGATGATCACACCAGGGCTCCTGCCAAGCCGGCTGCTGGCCCTGTCTTGCTCCTGTGGTCCCTCGGAATTCTTCTCCTTTACAGTCAGCTCCAGAGCAATAATAATAATACAGCTTTGATAGAATACACTTTAGACAGCAGGCTGAAGCAGCAAGGGATTTTCCCACTTTTGCACACTGCAGCTTTGTATCTCTATCTCTCTATCTTTTGGCTACGTTACTGTGTTGACTACACAGAATCTTTGTTAAGATTAATTTGGCAGCTTGAGGGATTGTTTTGGCTAGATGATGAGACATTTCTTGCTACAAATGCCACACACAGATGCACTGCCGGAGAGATGAGTCAATACCAAGCCCTGCAGGAACAGAACTGATCTGACCTGCTTTCTTCCTCCCTCTCTCTCTCTCTCTCTCTCTCTCCACGAGTTTTCTCTTATCAGCTTTGCTCTCCAATAACCTTTCTTGTGTATTTCCCAGCGAACTCATTACTTCCTCACCCTTCCCTTCTCCTTTGTTTCTTCTTCCTGTAAAGAATCTGTTGTTGTCATTCTGACACAGGGCTGCACTTTCACATGGGCACCCTCTACAGTCAAGGCTGGGAAGTGTCTTTGTTGTTACATGAGAAAGGATACAAACAGGAAGGCCAATTACAGCCCAGCAGTCATCTATCTGTCAACCATCTGACAGGAACATAGCACAGCCAAATATATGACTCCGTCATAAATCACAGCATCTCATTCTAACTAGCCTGTCTTGTGTGAGTAATTAGTAGTATCATGCAGAAGCATTTCAACGTCCCGAAATACCATTAGATCATTTTACTTTTGATTTTCAGTCACTTTTCTCCAAAACCCACACACTCAAATAGCCAAATGTTCCTGAAAATTATATGCATAAAACTGATTTAGGAGGCACTCAGGAAATCGATCATGCAACAGAATCGTTTAATGTTTAAGGAAGGGCCTTATGATTTGTGGATGTTGAAACAGAGTTCATATTCCACATTTAAAGATTAAAAAGAGGACCTTGTATTTTCATAGTGAACACTAACCGCCTCATACCCCCTTGCAGCAGTCCCACCCTGAGAGCTCCATTGCTATTGCAGATGCTTTATGACGGGCAATTTAGCTTCAGCTGCTATCTGAGCCATCTCAGGAATGGACGCGCTTAGAATCAAGTGCAATAAAGCAGAGAGGGAAGTGGAGAAAAAGAAGGGGGCTGAGAGAAAATAAAAGGAGACAACAAGCTTGTCTGGACAAACCCTCTGGACAAAAGGCTTGGGGGTAGGGTGTCCTGTGGACACACACACAAACACAAACATTGGTTTCCCAGGCACTCGGCTAGACAAGACAGAGGCATATCTGTTTGTCTTCCAAACAAGGCCAAGCGTGAAAATAAGCAACTTACTTTTTCTATATGTAAGCATGTTTTTTGTATGTTTATAGAAAATTCTGTAGATACGTATGAATGTGTTGTGCCTATGTGTATACGAGTGTGTGCACGTGCATGTGCACGTGAAACATTTGGTCCTCCACACCGGCTAGGCTTTGTTGAGTCTGCTGAGCTCCAGGAAATCTCCTGAGACGGGGAGACAGATTTACACCCTTCCCCCTGAGAGGGCTTTAGAGCCTGGGACCCAGCAGAGCAAAGCAAGGGCCAAGAGCGCCAAGTGAAGAGCAGGGTGATGAGACAGAAAGAGAGGAAGGGAAAGAAGGGAAGGATAAAGGGAGAGCAAAGCGGATAAAATATGGCAGAGGAGAAGGAGGGGGTGGATTGTGATATCGATGGAATGCAACATGGTTGCTATTTGCTTGCCGCCCTTCGCCTCCACTTACATACTCTCTTTCTCCTGTACCTTGTGTCTCTCACCCTCAATTTATCCCTCCAGCTCCTACACTCACACACACACACACACACACACACACACACACACACACACACACACACACACATGCAAAGACACACATGCACAAAGAGAGCTCGTAAATCTGCCAGTGAGTGCTGCTAGGATAGAGACACCTAAGACAGGCCTATGCTGTGTTTGGAGAGAATGCAGATGTACCTGCCTCCAGCACATCATCCTCTGTCCCTCTGTCTCTCCCACATTCTCCTCCTCTCTGGCCCTTCATTTTATCCTCTCTATCTGTCTCATATTCTTAACCCCTTTCAACCTTCCTCCAGCGTATCTATCTATCCACTCCACCCAACTCCCTTTCCTGCACCGATGCCTTTGGTCTCACTTTAAGGGTCGGTGCTCTCCCACTTAGAGGGAACAAAACACTCCAGCCGTGTCCCATGGTATTGTTGAGACCAAGCCAAAGGACGTACAATAGGACGAACAGAAGGAGAGACATGGCTCATACTATAGGCGGCACCTTGTGGAGAAGTAATGGTAACAAATATAGGGACTATACAAGCTGTTTGCTGCAGTTCCTGTGTCTGAGAACCAGTATCCATCATCCACTGACAGGTCTAACTACCTGCTGAGTGATACCTGATGTCCTCAGATGGGCTACATTCATAGCTATTTGCCTCTATATGATATGTCTACGATATATAAATGAGGACATCACAAAAGAAAAAGGTAAAGTCTTGAGACGGTTTCATGTTTTCCCATAATGTACGATGGCAATTGTTGCTGTAAGTATTGAGGGGATCTATTTAAAACATCTTTGTGAAGCAGACAGGTTAACAACCAGCGATAGCTAAGGTTTCAGCCCATCTGTATTGGCTGTGATGGCCTCCAGACAAAACAGACCTACAAACTCATGTAGACAAAGCAGTAACACCTATGTCCTGACATTATCACCCAGCCAAGCATAGCCTCTTTGCAAACACAAGGTCTAAAACAGAGGCACACACACGTAAACACATGCAGTCTAAACAGACGTGGCCTGTATGACCTGATTTACAGCGATGTAAACGGTTTAAGCCGCACATCTCACTCCAACACCTAAACACCTGACAGGCCTCTCATAAATAAGGCTGGCCAGAGACTCCCACATAATTTACACCTTGGCTATCTCCTAAGCTAACATGTAACAGGTCTCCACTCCATATTTCACCACTCAGAGCCCACCACTCACTGGTAAAAGATAGAAGTGCAAAAGTAAGTCCAGGGGAAGGGGGCAGGGGAACTTCAAAAGCTTACAAGAAAGGTTTGGATTTTAGGATGTGGTGTTGGGATTGAAGGTCTGCGAGCCTGGAGTAATGTGTGTGCATGTGTGTGTGGGTGTGTGTGGGTGCAGGAGAGTCACCACGGCCCGGGGCGTAGCCTATCTAAGCCTAGCCACGCCCCTGCTCAGATCAAGGCCTACAGCCAGGAGTTCCACTTCTACGTCTGCCATAAATCGTCCTGCCTTTGTCTGTTCTCTCTTTCTCTGGCTGAAACTTATCCTCTTCCATTAAGAGTGATGGATCAGTAGCTCTCAGGCCGTAAGAGACTTTGAGGTTCAGGTCCTTACAAATATTGTACTTCACACTGCGAATGTGAAATAAAAACACATACAAGCATCCACATATGTCTATGTAAACAGACAACATCTCCAGGTAAAATAAAATGAAAACAGTACTTTAAGCAATAATTATTTCATGGTTATTCTTATGCCTTTTTGCAATGGTAATTATTTACAGCACGTGTAAAAACATCAGTATATATTTTTAATGCTGCCATTTACAGCCTAATGGTTTGTAATTGTCAGTATCACTTGGATTCAACAGCATCTGTGCTCCCTCTGGTGGCTGTTTTCTGCAACTGCATGATGACATTCTCAGATTTACTGTAGGTCTGTTCTGCTGTTGCTGCTGACATTACTAAATGTAAATTAATCACAGTATAACTTCATGTGTCACTCACACCTGTAATATAATATAATTTAATTAATGGACAAATAATTAACACCTTCAATTACGACAACAGTAAAATATCGCTGTAAATAAAAATAAACCAAACGAGGCCATGTTGTTTTTCAGCCAGAGGCGTTGGCTGAACACATAAGGCTGTTTTTTCCCACAGCAAGACAGAGATAATATTTTGGCAGGAGATGTTACAAAACTTCTCCACATGTTACAACAACGACCTCAGATCAGCAGCTGGGGGTGGGCGTGTGCGTGTCTGTGGCTCACTATTTACTTTAAACCTCTGTGGCGAAAACACATGAAATATGTTTTCCGTCCTTGTAAGTATTCAAATAAGGGTAATTAAAAAGATTAATAAGTGTAATGGTATCGCACCGTATTTAAAATGTCAAAAATCATTGATAAAACTATTTTATCATGACAGCAATCTAAACCCAGACCTGAGGATTCAGCCTGAAGTAGAGTTTGCGGGAGATCGAGATAGATCTGACACGTGACATGTAAAGAATCTGATGGGAAGTAAGTAGCTAGCAGTCAAACACAACAGATTAGTCTTATAAGTAACTTCTTGGCATTTTAGGTCTGGTTTTAGTTGCATGCATGTGGCGGCGGCTGGAGGCCAGATGAGTGATGCTGCCCTCGCGCGGTGAGAGTGGGACGTAACACGAGTGGATGTAGAGTCCATCAGCCAGCTGAAAGATTCACTACTGCTGCTTTCATCTGCTCGCTTGTATAGTACCCCATTTGTGTTTGAATGAATCGTGTTTTTGATTTAGATTGCGCGTGTGTGTGTGTGTGTGTGTGTGTGTGTGTGTGTGTGTGTGTGTGTGTGTGTGTGTGTGTGTGTGTGTGTGTGTGTGTTGCACGCATGCGCAGTGATCGGCTGAGTAGTGGCCTTTGTCTTGAATGTTGGCCTGTGCGCTTGCGCGTTTCTCTGCCGGACAGCGGAGGCACATAAAGCCTGGTAAATTGCACCAGGGCAATAAAATGGCAATAAAATGACAACAACAGTGCATTAATCCATCACCAGGGAGCGCTGAAGGTACTGTAAAGAGCTCTGGCTGGACTCGGGAATGATTTCTAGGGTTTATCAGCTCAGGGGCTGCAGAGACTATTCAACATGCCAGGGGGCAGTGAGGAGCCAAGAAGGGCTGAGATTCTGTTTCCCACTGGGCTTTGAGTGTATTAATATCAGACATTTAGGAAATAAAAAGATGCAGCAACTTTATATTGAATGGTCCAGCCTCTTTTAATTAGACGAAAGAAGTAATGAAATGATGGAGTTGAGTTTTAAAGAGGCAGGGGGTTGATTTCAATCCCCAGTCTGTCTCTTTGAGCTCAGCCTTATTTGGAGGAGTATTTTCCATTATAGCCCACTCTCACAAGGAGGCAGTGCTTCACTCTAGTACTCTAGCAGTGGTACATCCCCTGTTCTCCCCCCCTCCCATACTCCCCTCCCTGGCTCCCCGTGGCTCCTGGAGAAAGAGAGCTTTATTCAGGAGCACCTGGATTTATGTGGGGGGAACCAGAAGCAGCAGGTGATGGAAACTGCTGGCCCAGTAGGTTGGCTGTGGCCAGGGGGGTTCTGGCAAGGTAGTAAGTGGGCCCTACGGGTCACACTGTCATTTCCTGTTTCTTTACCCCTTCACTCTCTTTTTACCGTCCTTCTATCCCGGCCTGCCCCTGCCTTCCTGCCAGAATCACTTCCTCCAATAAGAAACAGATGAGCAGCTCCGAGTCTGAGGTGGCCCTGCTTTGCCCTTCCCATCATCAAGGCAACACATCTGACATGCATTTTCACATAGTTGGAGCTAAAAGATGCCTTTTAAAGTTGTCATTTTGAAGCAACGCAGCCTTGCTAACAAATACAACCTATAGCTATTTTTCCTGTTTCCTGTTACATGAAACATTCTTGTTGCTTTTGCCTGAAGGCGAAACCGTGCGCTTCAGGTTTCAGCTTGGATACTTCAGCACTGTTTTCCCTCAACAATAGGTATTTGTTTTGTTGGCCTGCATCTAAGTGTACTATTTTAACGCTGATAGGACAACCAATTTACAGAACACACAGGATAACCTTAGAAAAGAGGCTCTGTGGTGAAACCATGCAGACCTCTGCTTCCCAGATGAAACCACTCGCCGGTTTGCCGTCAGCTATTCCACAGAAACGGCTTTCTAAACTGAACCAGGTGTGTACATGCCACAGAGGAGAGGTCAAAAGTGGAAACACATGATCCACTCTTTCTTCTTCTTCCTGCTCTTCTGCTGCCTGCTTAAAAAAAAAAAAAAACTCTGTGCTAAAATGGCTCATTAAACCTTCCAATAATGCTTATGTAATATGTAGCTTGGTACATGGGGAACATATTTCAAAGCGGGACAACACAAGCACAGTGAAATTAGAAGGAATGGATAAGAGGATAGAAGAAGACGAGCAGACAGCCAGGTAAAGTAGAGGACAGACAGCAGAAACCAGGAGGGATAGTAGGAGTGGGAGGTGTCTATGTTGTGGAAAGACATCTGTTTGGTCTGCTCTGCTTCCCAGATTCTCTCACGTTTACTGGGCCCCTGCCACACTGCTTTGCCTGGGTTTATTTCTGGCCAGCAGTTGAGATGAAGGACTCAGTGTTTAGACATGAGCTGTTTGGATAAATTGGCTCGTATGTGTTACAGATCCTGAAAGCAAAGCCCTGTATCACTCCAGCGCCCTCAGAAGTATGACACCAAAGACACATTATATTTCACTAAGATTCTACCATGAATCAATATGCAGACCATCTTCCTCCATTTCACTAAGTTTTATTACAAATGTGTTTACTGCTAATCAGTGTAATGGACTCGACTGTGAGCACTTGAATGTGTGTTTAACGAATATATCCTGTGGGCCTCCGGAGATGACAGGCCCCCAACGTAGATGGTGGTTGTAATATTGAATTATAAAACCTATTCAAGAACCTGTCAAGAGCCCCTTTATCCTGGTGGAGTAACATCTATACCTTCTTTTATGTGTTAGATTTGTTATGCAATGTGGCTTTATAAAGTATTTATCAAGGTTTTATAAGACACTAAAATTCTAATCAGTCTAGGAGCCACCTTCAGCGGCAGCAGACCATCCCATGTTGTTGAAAGCTCTCTTTTTCTAAAGCAGGGGCAAGCCTCGCAGCATTTTAACTTCTGCCAGCACTATTCCTCGCGGATCATTTAATATGAACTTCAACATCTCCTGCTGAAATAAATACCCCCACAGAAAATCCTAGGGATTTCATGGTCTCTGTGAACTTTAATCCACAATGGAAATAGAAAGGACTGAAACTTTATGTTCATTTGGCACCCTACGATTAAAATATAAGATGTGTAGAGTTGTACAGTAGACAGATGTGATTTTTTTTCCCCTTCTCTGCTGAAATGAGGCTGTCACAGCTGGACTTTTCTCACTCGGTCATAAGCCTTGCATATTGGACCTCAAGCGTATAACACTTCACATTCTTATGCAGTGTAACATTAGATAGTTTATGGCGCTGTATTATGTGGAGGCAGGCTGTGGCTGGGAGCAGAGGCAGGAGAATGTTGTGGTCAGCAGTGGGTCAAAGACTGTCAGGGCTCTGTAAGCCAGCCTCTGTACGTGTCTGCTCTGAATGTTAATGGATTAACGCTCACCACACATACAGCTACACTGGGAAACTTAAGATGACTTTTAACGTGAAAGGCCGCCAATAAGTCGCCATCATAAATTCAGGGACACATGCTGTCTGTAGCAGCACAGGCAGTCAGACGTGTTCCCTCTGGGAGGCCAGGGCTGAGGGACAGTGTGATGGAGAACGGGGGAGCAGGTGGGCTCTGCGTTGGCTGACCTTGCCTCTCAAGCCCCACAAGATATGATCAGCGTACGCTGGCAGCTGTGGCCTTGCTCAGTAACACCCAAGGTATCATGTAGAGCAGGTATATCAACGGTCTGTTGTGCACCCACAGGCTGCTTTACTGTCACTTTAGCCCGACTCAGTTTAGAAACAGCTTTGGGCAGTAATCAGATATATGCAAAGACATTACATAACTAAGTTACTGAGTAAAAGTCATTGTAATGTGTTATAGTATATGTTGATTTCTTTTTGGAGGTTGTTGTTTGTGATCTACTTAATTGTGATTTGTTCTGGTGGCTATGCTTTATATATATATATATATTAAAAAAATCTAATAATATGGAAGCATTTATTAAAACAGTAACCAATGTACTGTTGTGATTTACACTAGCTGATTTAAGTTTATTTTTCAGCTTTAGTGGTGAGTTTAAATAAGTCTTATAGTAAATGTAATAAGATATACTACTGTGATGAAGTAATTAACATACATTACTCTTTACATTTTTAAGGGTTAACTAGTAATCTGGGACCTTTCCAACTCTTTAGTACATGTTATGATTCCTATTCAGTGTTTTCAATTGACAACCTGCTGATTCTGTATTTCTCACAACTACTAAAGC
Source organism: Apogon talboti (assembly GCA_037367365.1). Classification (NCBI taxonomy): domain Eukaryota; kingdom Metazoa; phylum Chordata; class Actinopteri; order Kurtiformes; family Apogonidae; genus Apogon; species Apogon talboti. The sequence goes on along the minus strand of JAPQRQ010000026.1, from coordinate 17,357,911 downwards.
CCCTTCTGTTGTGTTATTTTCTCTTAATTGCTTTAAGCGAGTAACATGAGCTTGTCTAATGTGAATTTCCACATGGTAAACAGAAGTGCAGTTGTAGAGCTCAAACACTGCAACGACGCCTCCAATCGCTATGTGTAATTTAGCAGCAGGGGACAATGAGCTAATCTTGCAGGAGAGCATATAATGAGCTAATCTTGTAGGGAAGTACATACTCCAATTTAAAATCAATCAAGATATATTTGGTTTTTTAAGACTTCCACATGAGCTGTGCTGTAAATAAGACCCAGTTCGGAGCACAATTGTTGTCTGGCAGCATGGGGGGTCATTTTACATCCACTGATGGATTCACAGCACATTTCACTGCAAAGTTTCACACACATTTTGACGCTAATATGCCCCATCTTTCCTAATCATTTTGCTGCTGCACTGCCAGTAATTAGGTGTAATTATGTCAGTGAATGATTTCTAGCTTCTTATTGAGGAACTGACTTACAAGCAATCATTAGCGGCAGCATGGTTTTGAACACTTGAAAGAAAAACAAGTGGCACATGAAGGATCAGAAGTTATGGTGTTGGAATTTGTAATCCAATTATTTTACTCCAGTGAATAAAACACTGTGCTGTGGTTTCTGTCTGATTTTCTATCTCCAATCAGGGAGGACTTACTTAATGCCTTCAGTCTTTTCTGCTCTCTCTCTCCTCTCTGCAAATTAATTTATGGTCTAATTACAGGACAAGCCTCCAGATATGAAGGAACACAAATCACTGGTCCTTACCAGATGGCAGAAAAACGGCACAGGATAATTGAAAATCTAGAAGTGGATCAATATTTAGAAGCCCAAGGTTACAAGAAGTATGACATTACTATTAACATAGAAATATGATGCATTACATCCGCAGGCAAATTGGTTTCTGTTATTTGATAGTGAATGAGAACTGACTGAAACGTTTTCGACTGTTTGCTTCTCAATAACAAAAGACACTAAACCAACCAGGACAACTTCTCCCATAAAGTCTTCAGAACCTGCAGCTGCAGTGTACCCTGCACACATCCAGCCACATCTGCACATTTACACGCATGTACAGGTACAGGCCAGTAGTGTGAGAACAAGGTCTGGAGATCCTCTTTTCGACAGAATGTACCATGAAGGCTCACCATGTCACAGACTACCTCTGACCCACCCCACCCTTCTCTAGCATTTACCTCTGGCCTGTTAAAAATGATATCAGCTCATGGAGGGCAAGCATTAGCATTTGCATTTTATTGGAAGCACAGAGATTTAGAGCAGAGGATATATCAGCTCTGAGCAGACAGAATTAGTTAACAATGCATTACCTGCCTTTTATGGCAGCTATAACTCTTTTCCCTGGTGGGGAGAGGAGATGAAGGGTGGAGTGGGGTGGTGGTGAAGGGGAAACACAGCCAGCAGAGGGCTGGTGGTGAGGGCTGCGGTGCAGTGGAGGGAGGGAGTGGGGGGGGCGGCATTCAGAACGAAGGGAGCTTTGTCTATGGTGCTTTACTGCACATTAAGTGTGATAGCCACCCAAATTAGAGCATCACATCGCAATCACCTTCACACAGATCAGTGCACAGTGTTCAGCGATGATGCACCAGTCATCACTGCAGACCTTTATATCTGGTTGCCACAAGTGAATGGATACACAGCTGTTGGGCAGCTGTGCCGACATGATCACAGCATGAGAAGGGCCACATCAAATTACACAAGCCTCTGTGATATTAAACACTTAGAGGGATTTTTCAAGATTGTAAAATTCTAAATGTTATGTTATTATTTTTCTTTCATAAACAATGTGATGATGCGTCGTTTCTGTGCTCATGCTGTCGTATAAGTGCGCGCTGTTTGTTTGTTGTTTTGCTGTATCCTTGAACTAGCAGTGTAACGCTGATGAGGCCCACTGCAGCAGTCCCTTCCTATATGTGACTCCTCGACACAGCTGCACAGTAGCTCCCCCGACACTCATTTGTTGTAATGTGCTGCAAGACGACCCAACCTCTGCCGTGGGCAATACCCTATGGAACTCATTTATGCTAGAAGTTACTGGTACAGAAGGGAGTATGTTTGAAGTGCAGTGAGGAAATAATAAATAAATAAATCAACACCAAAACTCCAACACGTGATTTTACTGAGAGAAAAACTTGCTTAAAAAAAAGGTAGGGCTATTAAATTAAGAAAGCTACAGAAACCAAAAATGTATAGACGTTTAAATGGTTTAAACAAGACACAGGCAGATTTTCCTCATTTAGATGTTTAGCTCCATCGAAGCTTCACTCTGTATGCCTGCTGACCAGAACTGCCTCTACATCTGTATTTGCCAGACTCATCACATGCAGAGCTCCCACGAGTACCACTGTGGCTTTCCCAACCAAACCTACTGGCCTGGGTTTGTCAGCAGACAGCTCCAGGCTCCATAAAACAGCCTGCTGCTCGCTCCCTTTGCCCAGCTTAATGGTCCCAGGGGCTGGAAATTTACTAGTGACCTTTGCATTCCATTTGGAGTGTAAAAGCCTTTTTGCTAGGAAAATTCCATCACTTTAGACGTAGCTGAGCAGCACTTTGTGTGTGCGTGCATGTGTGTGTGTGCTGGGAGAGAGAGAAACCATGCATGGCAGCATGAAAGAAAAAAGACGGTGGTAAGAAAAGAACAAGGATTAGACTTCGGCGCAGCTCATTAGTCCGCTGGTAGTGGAGTAAGTAAACTGCAGAGAAGCCAACTCTGACACTCACACTATTTGTCACATTATAGATTTGGTCATTATTAAGTTAAAATCATTCAGTGTCATTACTTTGGTACTCTGTCATTAGTAAAAATAAATAAATAAATAAAATAATAATAATAGTAATAATAAAAGTTGAATTAATAATTAAAACAAGAATTGGGCTTAGCTGAATAAAATTGGCAATTGATGTTTTATAGTCACTTTTAATTAGTTTAATGATATGGTAATAGTTTATGGTAATATTATTGATTTCCTTATAATTGTCCTTCTTAAAAAAAAGTTGTATATTCCATATCACTATACTAAATGCAAATTGTGCAATGCTTATGCTCATTATATATGAAATCAAACTACAAATTTGCCATTTTCAAACTTTGACTGCAATGTCTTGATTGTAAATATTCCACGTCTCTTGGGTGTAATATATTGACATATCTGTGGAAGCTTTTGCCTGTCACGCTGCATGTGTTGCTTAGCAAAGTGATACTACTGTGTGTTTGGTAAAATACTTCACTGGATTCACATTACTTTACAGTTTAATCTGTAGACTAATACCCCATAGACACATGTACCATTATACACAAATTCCCTGCAGAAATAAACATATAGTATTAAGAAACATGTTTGAATTATGAGACAATTGAATTAATATGGAGTCAGGCCTTGAGCGTCGGCGTTGTTCGACAGCGCCATCTGCTGGTCCAAAGCAGCAGGTGCTCTTGAAACATTTTTTTCTTCAACAAAGAAAATATAAAAAATGGCCTCATCTCGACAGAGGCCACATTAAACAGCATTGTTCTCATACTACTTGTGACTTGTAGGTTTTTATTCTCCCCCTTGGGAACAGTCATTTTTTTCCTGCTCCCCTTGTGTTAGGATGAGGGTTAGTGCAGACTGTTACTGATTTCAACCTGGAACTGTTTCCATGGAGTTTTGTGCCAGTTCATCCTGGGATAATTTACATGCAGTCATAACTCCACACTAGAAACTCTATTCACGCCCTTAAATAAAAGCCGACCAACAGCAATGTAAACATTATAAATGTTTATTAAAGGGTGCTACTGTACACAAATCTGTAACATTTGATCACACAGGTAATACTCTACTTTAAAAAATTTTGTTCTGGCAAAAAATGGACAAAATTCAAGGGGATGGAAGGAGAAATTATGTTTAATGAAAGGAAATAACATCGAAACCATAACAGAGGGGTGTTATAAATGCACTGTATGTATGAAAGAAGGTAAGAACCTTCATTTACAATGCACACAAAGTCAAATATGTATAAAAAAATAAAAATGCACACTGCAGACATCGCCTATTTGGTCCTAAAGTGTCCACATTGGAGCATAAGAGATCAGACTACATACTCAAAACCCTTGTGGCATAGACAGAACACCCAAAGGAAACAAATTACTCATCAAAAAGCAGGGTGCTCATGTTCAGATCAGAAGTTCGTTTAATTCTCCAGGTACATTTGAGTGATAAAGAAAAAACAAAGTAATATTTCAACTGCTGGGTGACTTTACACTGTTGAAAAAGATATAAAAAGATCAATAAGGAAGGAACACATTTAAAATGAGTCGTCACACCCTTCAGGACACTGCAAAGTGTTACACCTTTCAGCCACAAGGTGGCAGATGTCAATAGCTGCATATTGTCACCTTCCTAAAAGAAATGCCCATAACATTTTCTCAGATATTTCAGAAACACAAAAAACATAATTAGAAATTGAGTATTTGATGGGTTGATGAAAAAAGTCTTTTTTTTAACAAAATGACAAAGGCAATTATTTTAGGAAGGTGATGATATGGATTTTTTTTTTGTTTTTTTTTTTTAAATGAGTACAGATTGTCTAGTCTGTCAATAGAAGACGGGTCCAAAAACAAACACCTACAGTCAAAAAAAGGGTACCAATCTGGGCAAAATGTGTTTTATTGGTCTTTTTAAAACTGCTGATATCATAAAAGAATAACACAGAATTCATTCATGTTAAAACTTGCAAATGAGGAGGTACAATTTTAACAAAACAAGGATCACAACATTATAAACACAATTGGCCGGTGTCCCCTGCAAAATGAGTAGTCATATGCTGGTAAATAGGACAAATCTACAACAGATAAAAAGTTTTAAAAAAAAGAAAGTCAGGAGAGTATCATGGTTGCTGCTTCCTGCACATCACTTCTACAGTCTTACACAGTTAGAGGATTCTTGTAGCAAAGAGGTGCATTTTTTTTAATTCTGATTTTTGGATGGGGGCTGTGCACCTACTTTGCACCGATTCTGGCTGTAAAAACTATACAATATTACAGTGTTGTAACAACTGGGCACCAGTGTGTGCGGATGCAAAATTGTATCTTGTATGCACTAAAACATTATGTTAAGACATTTTAAAAAGGTAAATGATACAAAGAGAAACACTAGAACCCTCAACTCCAGTCACATATCACCATGTCTGCCACAGCTTCTCACCCTGTCAGTGGACTCTTCTCTGCAGTCAGGGCCCTTGTGCTCCAAAGGGGAATGGATGGAGAAAAAATTTACTGTCTGCTTTCTTTGTTGGACATGGAATAGACACATGATGGGAGGACTGGGTGTGAAAAATATCTGCCTCAAGGTTGTCCCTGCAGTGGAGGAGGTCCTGTTTACCTCCTGAGGTGATGCACTCACGCACTGACAGCATCTTTCTCTTTCTTGTCACCGTCTTCGTGCCAGGTGAGACGCTCCTCGTAGAAGGCTATGACAATCTGCGGGCACTTTTGATTGGCCTCCTTTGCAAGCACGAGATCAGCTTCATCAGAGTCTTTCCTGTTAGAGGTAAGAGCAAACGAGTTGTTGTCAAGAGCAAGATAAAAATATGAGCCGTACTGCACCGAGATAATGATACAAATCACCCCGAGTCGCAGAAAAAAAAAAACATGAACCAACAAAGACATTATTGCTGTATAAAATGTTTAGTGTAATTTAATAAATGTGTGTCCTGTTGTAATATTGTAGGTGTCCAAAGTCAAACTGGAAATACCTTAAATGGCATTTACATTATCCTGAATGTAGGGGGCTCATTAAGCAGAAAGGCCAATGCTGTCTTGGTCAAGAAAAGATAAGGTTCTTATCACCTCCGCTGATTACAGCAGATAAGCATATACAGAATATTATCATCACATCATCTGTCAAATAAATGCACAACAGTCTGACTCACAGGACATAGTCGACTAGCATAAGGGTGACAGTTTTAGTCATCCAGGGGCAGGACTACTTCCTTTTGTTATATGGGTGTTAATGTTTGTGAAAGTCACCCTCATTAAATCAAAGAGCAAGAACCTCAGCATTTGCACTTTTTTTTCTGACTACTAGGTCTGTGATTCAACAGTTGTGATTTTAAGTCCAGATGAGAGACCTGGGTATGGGTCTCTGAGAGGATCTTTTACACATTCAGGCAGAATCATAAATGATCTGTCACAAAACTTAATGAAAGTCCAAGTTCGGCCAAGAAATGCAGTATGATGTCAAGCTTGTAATTCATCTGTCTGATCTGTTTATGTTACGTACCGCTATGCTAGCAGGCAGGAGCCCAAATCTATGAGTTACTAAATAAAACTGACCGGATACTGCTGACTGTTTGACTAGGGGTGTCTTCGTGAATTTAATGTGAAATGTCAGGAGCATCGTCTTATCCGTTGTTCATAGATTCAAAGCAGGTGCATGGATTTAAATCTCGTATTAATTCTATAGGTTTATGTTAAAATCATGACGGAACAAAGCAAATAATTCTGCTCACAATTTGAACTGTAACCCTAACCTGAAAAAAAGCACCTCTTTGCTACAAGAATCCTCTAACTCTGTTTAAGACTGTAGAAGTGATGTGCAGGAAGCAGCAAAAAACTATAAGATCAATGTTGAAGTATTAATTAAATCTTAATGATACCCATCCCCACTCATTTGCAAAAGTACCATTAATACATCTCTGGCTCAGCCAACACACCCAACACAACAGTGATTCATCTATAGAAACACAATGAGCCCAACACCCCAGAGATGCTTTACCCCTATTCCTCCCTTTGACAGCGGATAGTGCCAAACTTATGTCCAGAGCTAGCACAGACTTAGGCTCTGTACAAATTTAGTTTTTTTTTTATTAAAAAAAAATTATCTGTTGACAACTAAAAACTTCTGCAAACAATGGTGCAATGCTCAAACTATTTTTTCTGTTGGACATTAAACTGTGAACATTGCTGATAACACTGGAAACAGCAGGAGAGACATTAGTCTGTCATGAAGTTGAGCAGGAACAGATTAACAACTGAAGTTACCTTAGGTGGTAGCTCAGTATCCAGCTATATTCTTTATATTATGTAGATTTTGCCATAACACCAGTACATATGTGGTCCACCTCCAAAGTGTGTCAGTGCTGATGCTTATGTACTGCAGGTGACTGGCTACTGCACAGACTTATTCACCAAAAATGATCTGCACTTAATGACTGAGGGGTCTGTTCATTGTACAGATCAACAATAGACATGAGTTGGGGTGGGATTCCATTGTTATTTAAACTTTTTTAAAATAAATCTCAGTCTTGGCAACCAAAACCACTGTTTGTGTAGAGGCCCAAATGTTCTGCAAAATTCCTGTATTAGTGTTATTAGCATCAAAGGGTCAAAAGTGCGGTGACATGTGTCTATAGGGGACTACATGCGCAGTAAATATCCCAAAGTTATTTTTTCAGCAAAACTCATCTTTCCAATGTGATTTTACCTTCTAATAAAATGAATGTAGTGTATGCAATTAGAGACGTATACATAAAAACAAAACTTACCACTTCATGAGAAACATTAGGTCTCCACATGAGTCAGTAGCTCCAATGATCTTTTCTGGCTCAAGTCCTCTTTCAAATCCACGTGCTACCAGAATGTCATCCTGAAAGACAAAGATGAAAAACATTTGCAAATAAATCGAGTGGATCTTGCCAACAGCAGTTACATATATACTCTATTTAAAAGTACAGTAGTATGTAGTTATAAAACAGTGAGAGATATATTCACATTTACATCATCTCTACATTTCTACCATCGTCACAAATTTTTAAAACTTTTATTTTTCTAATAAATAAATTATGAATAAAACAAAAAATAACCATTATAAATAAATAACTTACTTCTTTTTTCTTTTTGGGCTTACTCCCGCCCTCCTCATCATCAGAGCTCTTCTTCTTCGAGCTACTGGAGTCTTTGGAGCGCCCCAAGGAGCCTGTGCTTGATTTGCTGGCCCCGCTGCTTGGTGTCGAGCTTCCACCACTGCTCTTCTTGTACGTCTTCATGAACTCTGCAATAAGCTCAGGGCAGTCTAGATTCTTCTCTGGCTCCCATGTGTTGTGCTTACTGTGGAGAATTATGATGCAGCAATTAACATTAAGCAAAATCATGTCTTACACACACTGATCAGAGCCTGAGTTACCCCTCACTGTGATATCACATTAATACAGTTC
>JAPQRQ010000026.1:17328153-17349571 GCA_037367365.1 Apogon talboti | reverse complement strand
TATATTTTATTTTTTTTTTTTTTTCCAATCACAACCACCCATAAGAGTGTGAATGTGGAATAACTGATTACTGTAAGTAATTTCAGATGATATATTCAGAAGTTGCAGTCCATTCAAATTTGATTATGTGGTTTTGCAAGTTGAATATATTTTACAATCTACAGTCAACAACATCACCATCACCATCAGTTTCTGTCCCTTTTCAGGCTTCTCTCTCTATTGAGACCTCCAAATACAGGAAAAAGAAAATGAAACTATGATGCAGTCCAGTACCTTTTTGATACTGTATCTTTAAACAGCGGTGGGGCAAATGGCAATACTTGTTAGCACAACAGGTTTAGAAACTTACTCCGAGTATCCCTTCCACTTGAGGAAGAACTCAACTCTGCCTTTCACCACCCTCCTGTCCAGCACCTTCTCCACGACATATTCTTCCTCGTCTGAGGATGAGGAGTCATCTTCACGAGACTTCTTGCCCATCGCAAAGTTTGCAGAAAAACACTATGCAGTCGAGGGCCAACTACACACGAAGACAAATGAAAGCAGCTGTGAGGGAAAAATATTTTTAATGGCGTAACCGACGTAGTCGGCACACAATACACAGAAAGCAGACGTTGCACACAATACACACATGCACAGAAAGTAGACGCTGGTCGGCATAACGATACATTAACATTTGCTAATGCTAACTAACATTAGCTACCATCGTATAGGGCATTATTTCATTGTGGGCTCTTCAGTGAACACAGGGAACAACGAACCAAGCATTACGAAATTCGTGCGGCTAGTCAAAAAGAAATCAAAAAACACACTGAAAACTGTCTACTTGTTGAAACAATAACATAACCCCCACTAAACTTTGACTAATGCGGCCATAGCAATTAAGATATGATGCCTTTGCTAAGTACTACCTATTAGCTAAACGGCAATAACGCTAAAGGCAGTAGCTAACAAGCTAACACAGAGACGAGATTGCATTAGCTAGCTGTAACAGACAAGCAAATGTAAAATTATATTTGTAACAAAATGAAGTGTTATAGCGTACAAGCAATTACCTACCTTATATGTGCAGGCGCAGAGTATTTGACAAGTTTATCTCTGGAATAATGCGTGTGTCTTCAGAGAACCTGCACTCAGTGGGCCAACGTTGAAGCTAATTTAGCATCTAGCTTGAGCCACAAAAAGCCCTGTGCGTAAAAAGCGCGCGTTAGAAGCGCACAATAAATAGACCCGCCCCTTAGTCAGCTGACAATCTCGCAGATAAAGGAAATTGCACTTAAAACACCATCACAAGTAGTTATCAGTGCAACGAAATAGATTACTTGTTAGCCAGTTCATTTTGTTTTATTACAATGTAAAAGATATAAATGAAGAAGAAAATATTTTGCTTTACTGACTGTTACGCAGTCAGTCAGTCGCAAAACTCTGATATATTTAAGATTTGTGATTCACCGTTTTGGTGTGTTATTTTAACTATCGTAACTGTTATCGTAACAGTTATAAAGGTACTGAGCAGAAAATATGTATATGAATTATTGTATCTGGAACTCTCATTGCCCACTTTTCTGTCATGCTTATGAAGTTTACATATACTGCAAAATTATTGGACAATAATTGTGATTGATTGGCTTTAAACCAACCAAGACTCTTTCACTAGTGACCTCAGACTGCAGCGGGAACTGTTAACCAATCAGAGAATAAAAGAGGCGTACCTCTCGCATACATACTCTATTCTTCACCAGCGGACTACTCTTGTTTGACGCACATCACCTCTCTACAGTCAGACCAGACGGTGTCATTAAGGATTTCCATAAAAATGTCTAATGACGTGAGTACTCTATTGAAGACGCAAGTTACATTTTTTAGCAGATGTTGGGTGCGTTATAATGGTAGTATTGAGTCGATAATACGCGACGCTCGTAGCAGACTGCGTGTTCGTGACATCTGCCGCAGCTACCGAGCATTGTGAATCCGCCATTTTGTAGCAGCTCGGCCTCATGGCCTTTGTTCACATCGGCGGAGACTTACTAGTTGCAGGAGATGTTTTTATTGCCGGCCGTCCGTAAACAGTGTTAGAATATAGTAAACATTATGCGCACCACTAAGCGCGTGGAGTGGTCCAGAGTAAGAATGATAAAATTGGGATGTTGATTTGACCGGTTTGCTAACAGTAATGGCGGCGATGGCTTCTCCACCCTACCCCGGCGTGTTTTTTTTTATGACGCAGAACACATATCGCAACCTAACGAAGCATATCGGACATAATGGCGCTGCATTGAGACTCCTTTATGGGCCTACTAACAATCCTTGTGCTACCACAACAAATGATTCCTAACCTGGTCGTGTTGCTTTGTCTATTGTGTAGGTGCCTCGTGAGCCGGAGCAGCTCCGTAAGCTGTTCATTGGGGGTTTGAGCTTCGAGACCACAGACGAAAGCCTGAGGGCTCACTTCGAGCAATGGGGGAGCCTTACAGACTGTGTGGTAAGTAGCCTTCATTTACTTTTAAGAGTACTACCTTTCACTCTCTGCACTCTTGCATGGACATCCTTGGTGCACAAGTTGTAAATAACTCCTTGTTTTTTTTTTAGGTCATGAGGGACCCCACCAGCAAACGATCCAGGGGCTTTGGCTTTGTTACCTATTCTTCAGTGAATGAGGTTGATGCTGCCATGTCTGCCCGTCCCCATAAGGTTGATGGCAGGGTGGTGGAGCCTAAACGTGCAGTTTCCAGAGAGGTATGTTGAGCTCGCTGATCCCTGGGGAAACCCTTTTTTATTGTATTTGTATGTATGGGTTATGAGTCTAATAATAAATGCCTTTGATTACAGGACTCAAACAAACCAGGTGCCCACATAACAGTGAAAAAGATCTTTGTCGGTGGTATTAAAGAAGATACAGAGGAGTCTCATCTGAGGGATTACTTCCAGCAATTCGGAAAAATTGAGGTCATTGACATCATGACTGACCGTAGCACTGGAAAGAAGAGGGGCTTTGCATTTGTGACCTTTGATGACCACGATTCAGTCGACAGGATTGTCAGTAAGTACACTTAGATTAGGTTGCCACATATAACAGGATATTGTAATGATTGGTTACTTATACTATTTTCGTCTGTACATCCTTGCAGTCCAGAAATACCACACCATCAACTGTCACAACTGTGAAGTTAGGAAGGCCCTTACAAAGCAGGAAATGCAGACCGCAGGCATGGGAATGAGAGGAGGTGAGTGACAGCTCAATATTCAAGTCCTGCCAATGCATGAACTGTGAACTTTATTCACGTGTATATATTCACTCTATTCCTGAGGTCATGACACTGGTCATGTTTCAGGTCGCAATACCAGTGGAAGACCATATGACTACGACAGAGGCTTTAACCAGGGTAAGTCCATTTAGTTTTTATTCTAGGTTTCATAAAGTGTTCATTCTAGGATTTATAAAGTGATTATGTGACTTGGCCCTGATGCCTGAATTTTTAATCTTCTCAGGTGGCAGGGGAAGATATGGTGATGGGCCGTACAACTGCAATGGAGGTGATGGTGGTAAGTGGTCTATTGTCTGTGTGTGCTTTTTTTGTTGTTTTGTTTTTGCTCACTCGATGTTTGCATTGCATACTAAAAATGTATTTGTTGTGTAGGTTATGGAGGGGGTCCTGGGGGTCCTGGAGGATATAATAATGGTGGCAACCGGGGTTACAACCAGGGATACAACCAGGGAGGTGGTGGAGGAGGTGGCTATGGAGGAAATGGTTATGACAGCAATGGCTATGGTAAGTGTCTTGGGTCTTTTTGATTATGTTTCTGAAGTTTTGCTCAGATAATGATGTGAAATTCTCATTTTACAGGCAATTGTGGAGGAGGAGGCGGAGGTGGCAACAACTACAACAACATGGGCCACTATGACCCCCAGGCCTCCAACTTTGGCCCAATGAAAAACAACTTTGGTGGCGGTGGCGGCAGCAGGAACTTCGGTAAGTGTGTGATGGGACAGTGATTGGCAGGTCAGTTGCTGTAAGAAATGTCTATACTGAGTTTACCTGCTTTTGTGTTCAGGTGGATATGGCGGCTCAAACGGTGGCGGCTATGGTGGTCGTCAAGGACGATTTTGAAATGTGAAGCGGTAAGAACTGGAGGCATGTTGCACCTTGAAACCAGAGTTTGTAGTTGTGCAGGGATTCGTCGTTAAGTGCAGATACGACTTTTAAACAATTCTCTGGATGTCAGGTCATACAAAGTCAGTGCACAGTTAACAATGTTGTTCCGTATTGTTCAACAGGACTGAGTACTTAGGAGAGGAGAGCAAGGAGAGGAGAGCAAGCGAAGTGACAGGGCAGCTGCAGATTTACCTCCTAAATCTGCTCAGCCAAACAGTTGTGGCAGGTTACAGCTGCTGCAAGAAGAGATGTACAGTAGATAAATCATGGAGGGTCTTCATTTAAACGTCTTTTGTGTTATTTCATCAAGCTGTTTTTGGAAAGTAAGCATTCCAATGAGGATTTGTGTAGATTTTTTTCTTAAAGTCTGGTTTTATTTGTAACTGCACCTAATCAAGCTGAAATAAACCATCTTTCAGATTTTTTTTTTTAAAAGTTGTGTTAGCTTTCTTGGGAAAGGGAGGGTTCACTTTAGCTGTTGTACTAACTGGGGATGAGGGGGATGAGTGTTGGTATGAGGAGTTTGGAAACAGCACTGTGTGTGAAGGTCTGCAATAGTCATGTCATACGTCATGAGTCATGAACAACACAAATAAAAGTTGGTTGAGGAAACAAAGGTGGTGCGCAAATGCATTCATCATAAAGAGCCCGTCACATGGTACAGACTCTACCCTGAGTTCTGGAAAGATCATCTGGAGGATGCTAGCTTACATGCAAAGTCTTTGAGGCTAGCCATGGAAGCCAGCTGAGGGAGAGAAGTAGCAAAACCATCGCCAGGATCATTGAAGCAGGGGAGAGTGAGAGCAGAAGCCTGAGGCTAGCAGGCAGCAGCTACCAAAAGGCTTAAATGCTGTCTGTAGGTAAGACCAGACTTCTCAACTATGATAGTATTCATTTATTGTCATGTAGCTCATAGTGAGTTGTGTTTAGCCCAGTAATGTAAGTTATCTGCAAAGAAGATTTTGTTAAGTCTTACACCAATGTTGACTGGTAAACGGGCCTCTATTGTCTTTAGTGGTCCTACAGTATTTTGCATGCTGTGAAGAGCAATGTACAATTTGTAAAAGGTTACTTATATTAGTTTTTTGCCTTTAGGACACCCATGTGGCCCCAACCCCCGGACTTGCATTCCAGTGGCAATGCCTTAATCAAGTAAGTTGCAAATCAGAAATCTTCTTTGTTGACTCATTTTATTATGGCTCATTTGATTTCTCTTGTTGCAGTTTTGCAGAACGATCCTGGGGCTGAGGAGTTTTATACCTTTTTTTTTTTTTCTTTTTTTAATGAGGAAAAAACACTGAAGACTGCTGTGCAGCAGGGCTGTCTTTTTATACTTTTTTTTATACAAAGTTTTTATAATAAAGATCTTTTCTATAGACTTTTGTCATTGTGTCACTCAATTGAAGGGCAATAATAGAAACAGGAGTCTTAAAAATATTAAGACAATCACATGAAGTACTCAAAGTCCTCACATGGCACAGTCCAGCATCATAACCTTTTAGAATAACAATGACAGGTGTCATTCCCTCTTAGCATGGCTCACATTTTTGCATATTTGTCTGAGGTACTAGATAGATTTTGCCATCAGGTGTCTGCTGTAGGCAGTATTCCTCTATTGAATATGGTTGTCCATCCTCATCTCGCAAGTGAGAAAATACTTCTGCATAGAGTTCTGTAAGACGACAGTTAATGAAGGCCAGGCTCTGCTGGAACTCCAGTCTTTCCTGTGCCAGGTGCTCTCTCTGGGCTTGCAGCTGGTTCAGTTCCCGTTCCAGGTGAATTATGCTCTCCAGCTTCCTCTTCCTGCAGTTCTGAGCAGCCACTTTGTTCTTCCCCCTCCTTCTAATGTCCCTGACCAGTGCTAGTTGAGTATCTGTCAGAGTATACTGGGTCAGGAGCTCATTGAAGTCGTCCACTGGCAGGTTGATAATCTTATCCATAGGGAAGGGGATCTTCAAAGCCAGGGCCCGTCTCTCATCTCTACTCATTGGGGAAGGAGTGGAGATGTTGTCTTGTTTTGTGTAAATGCTTGGCTGTGAGCTCCCTCTGCTGGACATCCCCAAGTCATTGTAAAGGTCACTCAGAGCAGTGACTTGTCCCTGCTGTTTAACTGACTGAGGAGTCAGAGCGTTAGGTTGCGCATGAGATAAATTGGGTTGGGGGGAATAATAAGACTGATGTGCACCTGAGTGTAAATATGAGTGAGATTGGCTTTGATAATTCATAGAGTAATGGATGCTGGCTCTTCTGGCTTGTTCAGTCATTCTGTCTGGTTCGCCGTCACTGTATGTCAAGCCTACATCAACACTTTGGTAACCTGGCACACTGCCAACAGCGTTATCAGGAGAGGCCAAAGGTGGAGTAGAACCTAAAGACAAACCGGAGTCTGACTCCAGGTCATCAGCTGAGCGAGTGTGTGAACTTTGTCCAGGTGTAGTCCACAGCATGTGTCGACTTAGACCCTGAGAGAGACAGGCATTGGCCCTCCTGTGCCCTTGACTGGTACCTGACATGTTCATCTGCCCCCTCAGAGCCATCATCGAGGGCTGAGATGACGGGCCGGAGATGGGGAGCATCCTTTGGTTGAGCTGAGAGTCAGTGTGTCCATACAGAGACTCGGTATTTGTGCCCAGACGATGACAGACTGGCACGTCTTCAGAGTAACATCCGTCAAAGGTGTCGGCGGTGCTGAGTTCACAGGCAGCAGGAGGAGGAGGCTCGGGGTGGGTCTGAGCCATACCGTACGCTCCCATTGGCACCATGGGCTCCATGGCCTGGTACTGGGGTGTTTCATAAGAGCCTTCAGCGGAGACTTCAAACTCCTGTCACAGAAATAAAGGGATCTCACTGAGTTATGTCTGACAATCACATCGACACAAACGTCACATTTAATAGCAATAAAATGATTCATGACAATTCTTTACTAGACCATTAAGTCACAGGATCTTTTTCACAATTCATCTTGTGGGCTACAGAACACAGTTTGCCCCCACTTCAGCATGCCACCCATAGCCTATGAAGGGCTCTCATAGATATGATCGGGTTTCACCTGAAAACAGATGGCTATTGTGCAGTGCAGGGGGCCGCTGGCAACATACAGCACTTGCCCGTCTCCCAATCTCTTCATTCAGCCATCACTCAAACAGACCTTTGTTGCCCATACATCTCATCTTAATGTGTATCTTTTTTTTTTTTTTTTACATTCAGCATTACATAAAAAGTGTTGAACCAAATTATTACATAATTACTACATTTTAATTATTAGGTCCATCAAATGTGTAGCTTTTAAATCCTTTTCATCCAAAATATACTAATAAAATTTCTACATGAGCCCACTTTTGTTTGTAGAAACTGTTCAACACCAGTAAACCACTTCAGATTTCCCAGTCATCATTATTACAAAACAAAGGCTGCTGATTAAAAATGATGCAACTCGAAAATTTGTGATGGTTATCTGGGATAAGAAATACATGTCACGGTGCACTTTGCTGTCAGTGACAACTTGTAATTACTGCTTGATTCTCCATGTGTCAGTGTTACAAAGTTGAAGTGTACCTGCAGCTCTGTGATGGCCATCAGCTCCTGCCAAGCCATGTCCATCTCTGTGTCCTGAGGAGCTCCATGAGACTTGCCTCCTGGGAAATTAGCTGGCATGGATACTCCCCCACACAGCCTGCCTGGAGTGGCTAATACCTTATATTCCAAAGATATTACAGTTATTACATGGTTGGACTAAAACATTATTATATATTATTTTGAATAACTTTATATCTTGTTTGTTTTTTTTTTTTTATTAATTTTGTAACCATTAAACCAACTTACCTCACACGTTCTCCTCAGTGGGAGAACATAGTTGGCTGTTGAACACATTCAGGACAGGCTCTTGTAGCAATGAGTCAACCTGGAGAAGGAACAGAACAGGACAGTTACTATTTGCATTTCAGCCTCTCAACTTTGACATACCGGTGAAGAAAGAACATACAAAAAAAGCATACATTCAGTCGGCTTGTCTCCAAACACATGCTGTGTACAAATACATCCAGGATATGGCATATTTGTAGGCCTGTCGGTGCTAAATAAGTGACTGGTTTGGTGTTCTGCTGCTCATTTGGAGCACATGAGGTTCAAATGAGTTGACTCCTCCCATCAGCTGTCCCGGGTGCAGCTATGCCAACCCCTGATAAGACAATCTACGGGAAAACACTGTTTTCTGTAAGACGCACTATAGGGTCTGATCGCTGCTTTGGAAAACTTAGTGGACGGCTAACACGGTTTTAGCATGCATTAAACTCCTGGTATAGCTATGACAGCTGTTATGATATAGACCAGGGGTGTCAAACTCATATAAGTTCAGGGGCCACATTC
The DNA here is from genome assembly GCA_037367365.1 of Apogon talboti. Taxonomy (NCBI): domain Eukaryota; kingdom Metazoa; phylum Chordata; class Actinopteri; order Kurtiformes; family Apogonidae; genus Apogon; species Apogon talboti. Next base: position 17,341,052 of record JAPQRQ010000026.1, on the reverse strand, counting down.
AGCCCAATATTAACTCAACTGGGCTGGACCAGTAAAATAATAACAATGAAAAAAGTAAAATTACATTGTAAAAATGTTAGCATCTACAAAGTATCCTTCAAAAAAGGTGAATAACATGAATAACCACGAACAACCTGAAATTTTCTATAAAATAAGTGTAATTTTTGACAATATTATACCTCAGTGTATCATTTACACATGTACATTAAAACTTATAGTTCACAGTGGATCTACAAATACACAAAAACATTTGGTAACAGGCAGAATATTGTTAAAATTGCACTTATTTTTTTTAAAGGCATTTCAGGTTGTTCATAATTGTTCAGGTTATTAAATTTTTTTGTGAAACTATAAGTTGGTGATGTAAATATTTTTATGTAATTTTCCTTTTTTTTTACACTAAAACAGAAAAAAATGTAGTTGTCATTATTTATAGGTGATAGTATTTGACTGGTCCACTTGAGATCAAATTGGGTTGAATGTGGATATGTTAATATCTTCAGTGTAATTTTAACATTTCACAAATTCATCCCACGGGCCAGATTGGACTCTTTGGTGGGCCGGCTTTGGTCCACGGGCCGTATGTTTGACACCCCTGATATAGACTGTATTTTCAGCTTTTCCATTTATATTATACCAAATTGTAGCATAATTGCCCGAGTCATATTTTTGGACAAATTGTGATATTTGTGTAACTTTACTCTCTTAACACTGTTTATTCCTTTTATGCAGATAGCACAGTTTAGCCAAAAATAAGACTTAGACAATTCTGCTATGAGGCTAACGAAATGATGTTGTAATTGTGTCATTAGGCCAAATGAAACTTACAGATCATTCAAGCATTTAATTCTCATTATGGAACCTAAGCCACCAATGTTGTAGCATGTTGACATAATTAATAAATAATATTTCCTGATAATATGTGCAAAAGTGGCACCGGGTTACTCCACTTACTGTAAAGCAGAAACTACTTAAGGTTTTAACACTGTCTCCAATGAGTGTCTACAGATGTAAATGAGATATTCAAAGCTTAAATAGTTTCACAGTAATGATATTAGAGTTGGAATGGACTCAAAAGATTATCTTCACCTTATGTATATTCAAGAAAAAGAAAAGAAAGTGTAAAAGGAATACTACAGTGTGACAGATCATTAAACGGAAAGTTTTTACTACATTTTGGTCTTAGTGCCTGAAACAAAAATATGCTAGATTAAAAAAAAGTTTCATCAAAGGCAGGCTGCTGCGATAAAGTATCACTTAGCGAAGTTCATCTTTTTGTCTAAATGAGTCAAAATTAATAGATACAATGAACAACATAAGAAATAATCAAGCATGTACTTTTATTTGGTTAAGACCAGTTACTTAAAAACATGTTTATTTTGACTTGACGGATATTAATTAACATACTACTACTATTTCACATTAGTAAGATATATAGTGTCATATTATTCTCATAACACTGGGAATACTGGTGGTCAAGTAATTAAACATGTAGTTTTTATTTGCACGTGAATTATTTTGTCATGCAAGACTTAATAAAATAGGTCTATAACTGTCTAACTGACACTGTTTTCTGCTTAAGTAAAGAGGAATAAGTTATCATTCAATACTTGGATTAAATCACATAGTAAAATGTATAATGAAATTAGTCTAAGGTGTTCAACTCATGTTAAATCATAAAGCATATCTGTATCATAGTGTGTTCATTACACATTAAACAAGAATAAACTTAAGCAGTAATGCAATAACACTGTTTAATCATTGGAAACATGATGATTTGTAATGTCATACTATCTTAAGTCTTACTCTAAGTGAATTCATTGCAACAGATTTCATTCAACTGGAAAAGTTTTAGTCTGTCAGTGTAAAAACCAAAAAAAAAAAGAAAAGGATCAGATAAATAAAGGAGATACATACCTGAGCAACATTCTCTGCGTCTTCAACAGGTGATTGAATCAGACGTGAAACACAATCCTGGTCGTAAGAAGAATAGTAAAATGAGCTCTATTCTGTTTGATACGTATGCTGTTGATCAGTTTTAACTGATCACAAGAAATGAAACACATGAGGCCTCTCGTTCTATCTCTTATTCACTCTGTCTGTCTCTCTCTGTTCAGCTTCACATACAGCCACCGGCATAAATGGGATGGCTCTGTGAAGACAAACGCAACCTTCCTGTAAAGCACCCACACCACAGTTTTTTGCACTCTTGTATCCTTAATAGCACACTTGCACCCCAACCTCCAAATTTCCCTTTTGCCCACATGACAAACCACAAACCAACAGTCTGGCATACACTACAGCAATCATTCTGTCATTGCACTCTGAAGTAGGTAGATGTTTACAAATTCAACAAAACGCTGTACGCTATTCTCATCCTAATGATGTACTGACAAGGTAAAATAATCTGAAAGGATCAGGTTAAACAGCTAAGAGTGAGTGAAAACTAGCCGGATGGTTGTCTCTGTCCTGGCCAAAGCCCGTACAAGAACAGTGTCCTTTCAAATCCTCCCAAACGAAAGGTATGAGGAGTGTGATGTGGAGCACCTGGAGTCAGTGCTGGCGTTGCAGCGAGGGCCCTGTTCAAGCAGGGGTTGGAGGCTAGATTGAGACTTAGTTTAGTAGAGATGGAATGTACACCCTCCGACAGGTAAGAAAGACTACATTGTTCCACTATCTGGCAGAGCAACCGCCAAGGGAGAGAGAGGAGCAGGGGGAGAATGGAGGGGAGCGTGTCTTACATAGCAAGTGACCATTAAAATCCTTCACAAAAAAATCCCCTCATTGCCCTGATCTGAAGCACTGTGAACAGTGAATTCACAAAGGCTGTGTGTTATGGAGAACTGCCCCGTTGTGCAATAACTTTCATGCAGCGACTGATGGTGAAGACGCTGCCTGTTTGTTGTTTCTTGCAGTAACGGTGACAGTTATAATTTCTGATTATAACTAAACATCATCATAAAGAATTAAATGCATTTCATACATTCTATTCTGTAAGTAGTGGACGATACAGTGAATATATTACATTTATAAAAGCATGTATTAATAGCAGAAATGGCCTGATGAGTGTACTAAAATATGCATCTGTTAATCTCATACCATGTTACAGTCTTGTGTTTATTAATAAATATACAGGAATTTCAGAGTGACCTGATGCAAATACATGTTGGAAGAATTATCATTGAAATAATGTTTGTGGTCATTCACACGTACAATAGAACAACCTCACAGTGCAACAAATGTGAGCACTTCCAATGAAAAGCAGCACTTGCATATGCATAGATGTGGAACTACATTGCCTTTCTGTTTCTCATAAAGGCAGAGCTGCAAACAGATGGCCCTACCACCCCCCGTCTTGAATGCATGCTCTTTTCAGTTTGTTTGTTTCACTTTTTTTTTTTTAATTCATTTTATTATTCATCACTAACTGCCAGAAATATTCTGAATAAGTAAGCAAAACACATGATGTTTCCTCGTATTTACACCTTTTTACAAATAAAACATGAAAAGTGAAAAAAGTGAATACAGAAAACATGTCCAGAGTAGATTTATACACCGTCTACCCATGGGCATATGAGAATACTTAGGTTAGGTTGTGTTATCCACAGCAGCATAACATTTTTGACAACAACAACAAAAATACAGTAATAAACAACAAAAATGGTTTGGAGATTTTAGCCAAGAAAACTCACAGAACCCTGAGAACATAACGGTTTTGTCTGGCCCATTACAATATCATATCCCACTGAGGCGTAAATCACAATGTTTTCTCTGTCATTGTTCTAACATGGAAAAAAGTAGGTGGCTGACAGAGTCAAGAAAGGTGAATGTCTACCAGGAATCAAAGAAGGGACTTCCCAACCCCAGTTCCTAGCACCCAGCCCCTGACTCAACCACTGCCACAGCATGCCAAAGACAAGCCTGTTATTACTGCGACCACAGTGGTTTTGAATCTGGACACAGTTCCCAGGTCAACGCCCACGCTCCCTGTTTGTGTTTGTTTGCTTCAATTAGCCGTTGACATCTTTGCTTTCCAGCCTGTCTCGACCTCTCAGACTGTCAAAGTTTCCTCACTGTGCGCCTCGGCACTATGAGGAACCCATCTTCGAGAACTGTGACTACCCACAGTTCATCCACGGGGCTTAAAATCCTTCACAGACCAGACAGACGGTCGGTTTAACATGTCCGCCATTTTCTTCTCCGATAGTTTTTGTATGTGTGCTGACGTTTCCATAGCATTTGTTTATTAACGGTGGAGAAATGTGGCATTGTTGGTCTTGTTTTAACATCCACAAAGCTGTATCAGACGTGAGCGGAAAAACCACCTCACTACTAAACAAAATGAGTGTATGCCTTGGGTTGTGGTATCAAGAGGGGAATATTTTTGGAGTCAGCTTCTGGGAAAGGGAAAAATAAATAGAAAGAGCAGATGGAAGAGGATATGTTTTTTTTTTGCCTCTGGTATACATTGATTTTTAACTGTGACATAATTTTAATGTAAAATAAACCAGTGCAAATAAAGAGACATCAAACATGTACAGTAGTTACTTCTGGTCAAATACAGACTCTTGATTTTGATCCACAATGTCGCCTACTGTTTATCAGTATTCCTATTACATTGGTGTATGGTTTTTTTTTCTTAGAAATTATTTGCCACGAAGATTAAATGTCCTAAATCATATATATTTTCATAGGATGAATTGGGAAAGAAATGACAAAAGTGTTGATTTGTTGATGTTTTCAGTGTATATTGGTTTATGTACATTTATACAATAGGTTTGGTAGCTCTGGCACAAACATTCCATTTGAGTAAAACCCATTCTCTTATCAATTCTCAGAGTTTCACATTTTGACCCAAGACTGCATCTTGGAAACTACAGCCAACCAACATTTTTGACTTAATAGTTTCTTATTAGTGACTCGAACTTGGTAAAGTTTCACTGCTTTTATTCTGGAGGTATTTTAACTGTAGATCAGCGTTAGATATATTATGAGTATCGCTGTTAACTTTAGATGTAAAGCTACACACTCAGATGCATTCCTTTATGAACTATCTTGAATGTATGTGCATCAAATTACTCTTGTGCACAGTTTGGGTTGAAGTAACCGTAAAGGATGACGATTGGATCAACAGATAAGTTTCCATTTTGTTCCTTAAAATGACCGTGATCATAGCCACACATTATCACTACCTGAAAAGAAATGAGGAACCCAAACATGCAGCATCATTGTGTTGTCTCAGTATGGCCTCACTTATCTTAACCTTTGTGTAGATGAAAATCATCTTTTGCAACATCAGAATTACATTTCCAAATCATTATTTCTGATGTTTTCTAGAGGCTCCTAATTTTTCTATTGTTATACATAAACATAAACATACTGTACAGCCGTCAGAAAACCTGGCTATAAATAAGAACTAGTTGTATCTGCCACATCTGTTCATGTTAGTGCATGTGTGTACATTAACATAAGGGGTTATGTACGTGATATGTGTCCAGTTCTCTCAGGGCTGGTTGGCTATTCTGAGGCAGAGAGAGAAGGCAGGGAAAGGAGGATGTTGGTTGGCGGAAGCTCTGCTTAATGCTGATAAAAAGGGTGCTTGGTTCTTAGGAAGGGAACTGCTAACTGCTGTGGTTGCTGGCATAAGCTGAGGAGTGGGGAGCAGCCCCGACTATCACGTTACTTCATTCTCACTATCGTTGGCTTTGTGCAAATATTTTTTTACATAATAATCCATACGAGGAGTATAATAATAGGTACATAGAGACTCTACAGTGTGGTGAACTTAAACAGTCATCTGCACCAGAATTTAGTATTAATACAACATTTTTGTTCATATAATGCACTTGAACAACTTCTCTAAGCTTTACATTTTTAATATGAAGAAATGCCACACTTTATTATGATCTATCCTTCGACCATCATATACTTAAACTTCCACCAGTGACCAAAAGTATCTACTGATCTAAAATGTTTAGTAAATTTTGAACCAATAATAATAATAATAATAATAATAATAATAATACAGAGAATACATTCATACTTTAAAGTAATTCAGGTAAAGGGTTAGTCAGCTTTTCAGCAGCATATGATTTATCTTTTTTTGGTCATTTAGATGCTCCATAGTGAATGTCGAAGCACCATCATCCTTTGAAACATTGATTTAAAAAAAAACCAAAAAAACAAACATCTACACTGGTGCCCATAAAGTTGGAATAAAATATTTTTAGCTCTTGTCATGAAATGGTTGTGGCAATGTGATTTATTCTTACATAGATAAAGTGTAACTGGGACTCAGTATGTAATCTTGCAGCTGGTTAAAAGTGATTACTGATGTATATAAATAGGAATAAATGGAGAAATTTGTCTGAAAACAAAATTATTCCAACTGTATGGGCAACAGTGTATGACAAATGACAGTTGTTCTAGGCACTTGTTTTTATATTCAGTTAATTATATATTTTGCTGAAAAAGTAAGTTTTTCTTTTTAATGTAATCTTCTTTGAATTCAGTCTGAGCTTTAATGAACATCTACATAATCAGTGAATTAAATATAGCAAAATACCCGATTATCACAGAAAAATGTAAAATGCAGCATGTAATTTATTACTTTTTTTTTTTATAAATAACTTAGAGGCAGTTAGATGAATAGGAAAATGTATTCAGAAATCACCACAATTCCTTTTTTTTCCCCACTGCTACCCATTGACTGGTCATCAGCTCTGCGAGTCATCGTGCCATTTTGCTGATATACTTTACACCTGATTTTGATTGAAAAATATATTTAGCTTCAAAGATGAGTTGGCACGACAATGACATCTTTAACCTTTAACCATGAGCTGGTCTGGTAAAAGGCAGCGTACAGTTTCCTCTACAGTCAGTGTAATTTTGAAATCTTAGTGGCTGAATTGTGTAAACATTGTGCAGAATTGCAACATTTCATACCCACAGTGCTTTTATGAATGTGCATGACAATAGTCTGTATTATACCAATTATATTGTACAGGCTTCCTTTAGAGACATCTATATGTATGAATTATATCAGCCTTCAGGCCGTAAGTGTTTAAAACATTTCATGTTCCAGTTTTATTTAAAACTCAAGCTCCAAAATACTTTACAGTAAGACCAAACAGTGATGTCATTTATGGAGTGAGATAGAGGGAAATCCCCATCATCCTAGTTTTCCAAGAGCTTCCCAGAAGTGGGAACTAAGATAATTGGAGTTGGTTAAATGTAGGAGGATCCCGAAAAAAGATGTTGATGAGTACAAGTAAGCTAAAATTGCATGTAAACGAGAGATTTTTTATTGTGCAGTCTGACAAAAAATACACTCTCTTAATTCACTGGGCATAAAAGGCTACAACTATAGTAGGACTGAAAATATGTTTTAAGACAGGGGCATCAACAATGAGTCAACTTTTAAAAAACAAACTAAGAGGAGCAGAGTTATGACAGGCTAGCAGTAATCGATGAAAAGAACCAACAGAAAATTTATAACAAACTAAACTACTTTGATATTGCTTAGTAGTTTAAGTCAGCCTATTAAACTCAACAGTCTTATGTCCAAACACATCAAACAGAGAAAAAGCAAAATAAACAGACAATTTGTAACAACAGACTGTTGTAAAAAAATTAGTTGCAATATTCAATATGATATACATAATATAAGTGAATACCAGAGAAAAGGGGATGGTGCAAAACTTTGGCATTGACTCTCTTTTTCAAATGTTTGTCTTTACATTTCTTTATCCAGTTCAGTTAAGGGGAAACCTGCAGCAAATGAAATTAAATTTAAGTAGAAGGTACTTGAAGCACTGTATGTTCAGTTACAGCACAAAACCCGGTATTTCCTGAATATCCTATTGCTTTTTGACGCCGTGTAGTGGGAACTGCCCTTTGCCCCGTACATACAACACGGCATCATACGTCAGCCAATGAGAACACGCCTCATTCACTGTACGTCTTACGTCGTGCTAATGTTAGCCTGCTAGCTGAATTGCTAACAAGAAAGAAGATGGACTCTCCCATACTGGTAAAGTTGGCATGTATAACTAATTCATTTAATATATGCCCTATTTGGGCATCCAATTAAAACGGATTCATATAATAACTTATTGACAACTGTTTTCGACACGGTGCTAAAACCAATGATTTCTTTGTACCGGGAGTAAATTTTGGCAGTGGCTAACGGCTAGCTACATAAAGTTAGCTTCGTGTAAATGTATCTGTGGGTGATGTGGAAGTACTATGTTCACCTACTGATTTTAGATATAAACAGTCACTTTAAACGCTATTTCAGTTACAGTCATTATTGCTCGGGAATTTCATTATTAACTTCATCAGTGAATACCTCAACAATGACCGTGTCGTTTTGTTTTCGATTGTATGTGACATGTTACGTGTTTTTACAACTCGAACTAACTAGCTAAAGAGTACAACCAAGCAGCTGTTGTCCATAGTTCATTCATGATATTTTCTGTTTGTCTGTCTCCTTATAGGAACCATCCTTGTACACTGTTAAAGCAGTCCTCATTCTGGACAATGACGGAGACAGGCTTTATGCCAAGGTATGATCATGTAAAATAATAAAGTTTATTTGTGTCCAGGTACACGATCTTAACTAGAAAATATACAGTATATTCTTTAGTGTGCAGTATGAGAGTGTTATTGTTATTTTTCCCGAAGTAAGAAATACAGAATACTACCCACTTGTGAAAAACCTAAGGGATAAAACATCAGGTTTTATAACCTAATCAAAGTGTTTGCTGAAAAGTCCTTAAAGCATACATTTAAACCAGACAATGCAAATCATTATTAAAAATTATTATTGAATTATTGAAAAACGCTATAGAAAATCTAATGCATTATTATTATTATTATTATTACTGTCAAACGTTTATTAAAAGTTCTTCAGTATAATATTAGCAACATTGAAGTGGTATTTATAAAGTACAACATCTAAAATACATCAAAAGAATGTGTTACCATCAAACTTGGCATGCAGTGATGGAAAATTAAAACAATGCATTTGGATATAGCATCTGTGTACTCATCAGTATTTTGATTTTACATATTTGCATATATTTAAAGGGTGACAGTCACATTTAATATTGTTTTGTAAAATCTAAAGTTGTTACATTTAACTCGGAGCTTTCACAACACTAGCTGTGGAAAAATGCATATAATAATATTCATTTTTTAATATTTTATTTTAATCAATTGTGTTTTTTTTTTTTTACATTTTGCAGTATTATGACGATACATACCCGACAGTGAAGGAACAGAAGGCCTTTGAGAAGAACATATTCAACAAAACACACAGGACAGACAGTAAGGAACAACACAGTTACCACATTAGAAAATTACTTTCTTGGCGCTCACATGCATGACTTTGTGTTTTTTGTGCCGTTAGGTGAAATAGCATTATTGGAGGGTCTCACAGTTGTCTACAAGAGCAACATAGACCTCTTCTTCTATGTGATTGGAAGCTCGCATGAAAATGAGGTAAGAATAATTTTATGAACACATTATTAGTTATTTAGTCTAAACTGAGTGAAAAATAAAAAAACAGGATAAATCTAAGTCTGTCTCATTGTATTATGTCTCATGGCAGGTGAAATGATAACATTGGATCATTGGTGTAATCGCATGAGATCACATCATATCATGTTGACATATTTGCATATTTAAATTACTGTACATGATATTTGTCCTCATTGAAATAAAATGATATGTCTTTTTACTTTTCCTAAAAATGTTGTGGAGTTTTTGGTCTCTCTGTTTGTTTAAAAAAAGAACTAATGCAATAAATTAAATTCTATTCTGATCGTTATCAGTTCAAACTGATCTGTTCTGTCAGAATATTAGAAATTTTAAGTTTTAAAAGAAAGAAGTGATGAAAAATTCTGCAATGAACCAGCTGATTTAATCCATCTTCACATTAGGTGCATTTTTAAGCCTCCCTTAATGTGCCTGGTTTTTTGCAAATATTTTAGAGTGTTTGGCGCAGAAGAAAACCAGAGGAAATTGAGCAACACGAGGCTGCATAGAGTTTTTTTTTTTTTTTTTAATATATATATAAAAATGGTTTATCACATGTTTTTGGAAATGATGGATGGATAATAGAGAAACACTGTGTTGTCATTAGATATGAACAGATTCTTATCTTTTATTTTATTCCCAACAGCTAATGCTTATGGCTGTGCTAAATTGTCTGTTTGATTCGCTCAGTCAGATGTTGAGGTATGTACCACAGTTTTGGCATCTTCTTAATTTTTTATTTAATTTTTTTTTATCAAACTACCACAGTGGTTTTTGTTACATCTGTGTAAGCTATAAAAATAAACTTGTCATGTATGTCACACTGTAGAAAAAATGTCGAGAGGCGGGCTTTGTTGGAGAATATGGAAGGCCTCTTCCTTGCTGTGGATGAAATTGTAGATGGAGGGTAAGTCAAAATTATGTTCTATTATTTTATTCAGTCATCATACATGATGCAAGTATAAACGGTATTGGTTAAAAACCTCTCTATTTTAAGGCAAGTTAACAGAAGAAGCAGAATATTTATGTACTGCATATAATTATGTTCCCCTGTTTAGTTCTCTTCTTTAAAAAGAACAAAAAAGTGACGGAATTTTTTTCACATTTGATCCTCAAAAACAGCTAAAGAAATAGATAGGACAAAAGATATTTTTAATTTATATTTCCATTGTTCCATAATTTACAGACAACAGTGGAAATATATCTCCTTTTAACCCCTCTCTACTTTTTTGTAAAATAAAATGGCTCTTAGATCATATTTCCCATATTTGCATGGTGGGGAAAAATGTTTGTACACAGTTTATGGTTGAATTTAACTAGTTGTATTATTGTTTGCATTACAATTTACTAAATAATTCAGTGGAAACAATTAGTCCAACAGTTCAATGCTTATAAGATAAGAAAAACCTTACTAATGCTGCAAGAAAACAAGTCAAAACAGATAAATAGGGAATGTGAGAAACCTTCTACAATGGACGTATGTCTCAATTCATTTTTTGAAGGGACTGTGTATAATTGACAGAAGAGAAAAATACTGAAATGAAATGAAACACTTTTTTTTTTTTTTGCTTGTCTCCTGTGAGGAATAAATGCTGAAAACCCTTTCTAATTAACTGTATCTGTCTACGACCTGATGTTCTCTTCCCCATATTTGTTTGCTCTAAAAGTGAAATTTGATTTCATAAAAAAAGCATAAATAACTCTAAATGTCTACAGATCAGTGACCATATTTTTTACACAACAGCAGCATCGTCTCTGTCATTAAATCCGTGAGTGTCTCTCTGCTGCCTCCTGCAGGGTGATTCTAGAGAGTGATCCTCAACAAGTTGTGCACCGTGTGGCTCTCAGAGTAAGCTCCGCTCCTTTTTAGTCTCAACACAGTGTGATTATAGTGACGTGTGTAAACAGCTTATTAACATAATTGTTTCTTTAGGGAGATGATGTGCCTTTGACAGAGCAGACAGTCACCCAGGTGAGAAAAAAACTCATGCCTTGAGCCTCTGCCTGCTGTAAAGTTTAAAAGCTCCATTAGTTTATTAACTGTTGAAACTCACTACTTCATAAACTATGAATACAAGGGCAATGTTATATCGTCATTCTCCTCTACTTCTACTCCGTCATCCCCTTTAACTTGTCATATATTACATTCTGTTCTGCGCTGGACAGTGTACATGATTACTAATTATTCAGTGGTTAGGTGGTGGCTAGCCGAAGGTGTTCCCTGTCTTTTAGATCTGACTTGAGTCGCCTTGTGTGTGAGCTCCTCCTTGATTAATATTGTCGTTTAAGAGGCATGTGACTGGCTACCGCCATCCCTCCTATAGCCGTGATTAATGGCCGTCCCCAGTCTCCATGCTTTATGGTTATGATTCGGTCGTTCAATGAATTAACGTGATTAATTAGATCACGTCTATTTCTAGATATGCACATTACTCGTTCACCTGTCTTAGGACAATGTCTTTTAACAATTATTTAACATTTGTGAACTTTTAACCCGCTCCGTTTAATATCCTCCACTAAATAAATGACACCTGCCCAGTACAGTTAATTCTGTTGTTGGAGTGACTTTACATGTTTTGCCACCGCAGGTTCTTCAGTCTGCCAAAGAACAGATCAAGTGGTCACTCCTACGATAGAATCATATCTTCACCAGTCTTCTGTCAGTGAGCCACAGCTCCGTCTTCATCGCACTGATCCATAGATTCCTTTTCCTCCTCAAATCCATGAGGACTACGGTCGGCTGATTCAGTCACACTCCCAGGACTACTGCTCGCATTTGTTCTTTCTCCTTCTTTCCGGAGTTGAGTTTGTATTTACATAAAAAGGAAATTATAAGATACGGTGTACATTCCAGTACGAACGCACCCTCTTTTATTCATTTTTTTTCATTATGGATGAATAATGTTTTATTTAACCCACGTGTGACCAGTAAAACATTGATAAACCTCATCAAAGCATGTGACAACATTCCATATGTTTCTGTGAATCCACTCCCAAGGTTCCGTATTTTCAGACTACTGTACAAAGCACCTCCTCTGTCACATCATTTACATAGATATTGTAATCAAAAATGTTGAACTGTTATCATCATAAACACTGATTGCTGAGGTGTGTTTGGAAATCATCCATTATCAGATACTTTGAATAAAAATGTGCTGACACCGCTGTGTGAACAGTGTGATGATACTTAAAGCAGCAGGAGCCAAACACAGGGTAAAAACCCCAGACTTTGTGAATACCCGCCATCCTTCTGCAGCTTTTGTCTCCAAAAGCTGCAAAAGGATGACACAAAACAATTACTCAGCAAATTAGAGGTGAGACAAAATGTAGCTTAAAATTCTCCTTTAAACCCCCAATGA
>JAPQRQ010000026.1:17276677-17289172 GCA_037367365.1 Apogon talboti | reverse complement strand
AGGTACCATGAAGTAATGGTACTAATGTAAGTAATGATGTTCAAAGGGATAATGTGGATGTTGACAGGTGTATGGATTCAGCACTTATGTTGGTCTAATGTTCTAAAAGTGATGCTCTAATGTACTAAAATACATGTGTCTTTCATCTTACATGTTTTTTTTTTAAATACTTAATTCTTGGTTTTTGTTTTTTTGCCACTTACATGTAAGGAGCTAAATATGGTAACTTCATTGACCTTGATTTTCTACATAACAATAAAAAAAATTTGAAAAAACTCACAAAGTAATAAAGTCTTGTTATGTCCTCCAGTAACACACTAAAGTTGATATTTACAATTTCAGAGTATTTCTATGAGTGCCCAATAAAGGGTTAAGAGCAGAATAATAATCCATTTTCATTCAGTATGTCACATACATTCTCTCAGATCAAATATACATGAAGCTGTTGTTCATTATGGAAAGAAGACAGTTTGGAAAAGACTTATAGGTTGAGCCACTAATGTAATTGAGGGCTCCATTAACATTTATAGGAGTGTAAATTATTTAAAGTGTGCGTGCGTGTGCACTCCTCAGCACCCCGTACTTAAAGAGGATACAGGAAAATGCCAAACACAAAAGCATGTTCCTTCCCTCAAGGCTAATAAATGGAAAAGACGGTTAGTTTGACTGACAGTGTAGACAAGTTCTCAGACTGCATTAAGAGCTGCTGCAGAAAACGGTTGAGTGCAGGGGAAGCAGAGACAGTTTGTGTGTGTTGTGATGGGTGTGAGGTAAGAAGAGGACTCGGAAATGGTGTGGGTTTAGAGCCGGAGGTCAAGGGAGGATTTTATTTTAAAGGGGAAGGAAGGAGGTGAGTAGTTCAGCAGCAGGGAAAGAAAAAAGGTCAATGCACAAGATGATGCTCTCACTGCATGAGCTCACTGTTGCTGAAGTCACCAGACCCCAGAGAGGCAGGTGTCAGCTGATGTCAGCATCTTGTACCGCCGGTGATTCAACGGAGGCAACGACTGGTGTGTGGTAAGACTCAGTTTATAGAGTCCATCAAGTCCAACCAGTGTGTCATAACTTCAAAAGCACGAGAATAAAATGAGCAAAAAACGGTAGGAAGGAGTTAACTGTCTGTGTTCTGTGGCACGAGTCGGCCTCTAGAGGGAGCTCTTATCATTCTGAAGTCAGTCTGTCCTGTATGTTTGGATGTACTCTGCTGTTCTTTTACCCTCTGAATATTCTTACACTGTCATCATCCCAAATGTAGCCCTGTTTGTGAGCACAAGACCAGACTAATTTCTTCTGGCAAGAAAAAAAGAAGATGAGAAAAAAATAAAAGCAACCAAAAAACCCACATAGATGGAAAGCTGTCCCACGCTCTGCAGACGGTGGGGTTTGGTCGACACTGGTCTAAACTCACTGACATTTAGGGAGTGACTCTGAACTTTGCGACAACTGACTGTGAATCTATCTCTGAATGTTTTCCATTGCACCATTGACTTTCATCTAACGTCGACAAGTGAAATGTGACAGAGACTGAACATCTATTAACACATCAAGGCTTTTTTCAGATTTACAGAAACACAAACAACACTAGACAGGATTTAACCCAAAGGGAAACTTGTCTGAATGTGTCATTGTTGCTGATGTCAAACTAAACTTATGCATCAACAGTTTAATTTAACATTTTGAACCTCTGTTATGCTGCAGAAATTCAAGACAGACGTGTTAACACAGTAGTCAACAACATAAGGTCACGGGTCTTTTCTCAGTGAAAAACCACTGTATAGTTGAGTTTAAACTAAATGATATATTACTTTGACTTTTCGCGTAGCTGTGTGGTTTTCCCACCTGGTTTCCAAAATATCAGCCTTGTTGGCCACAGTTTGTTCATGACTTTTGTGTGCTGGTGTCGGAGTTTGATAATGGACACAGATTGGTTGTGAAAGGTGGGTTTTGCAGAAACTGTCGGGGCCCAAATCAGTGGTAAATGGTGAAGGCGCGCACTTTTGAATAATCTTTCACATGAAAGGACCTCAGCCTCAAATGGATGGAATTAGTGTTTATTAATGACAGTAAGAAACTGATGTGTGCGATGATGATCAGGATGACCACTCTGGTTGAAGTAGGAGATGATTGAGAGGCTGCAGTGTGGGGAAGGCCTCCTCATTGGTCTGCTATAGCTCTCAGTATCTAAAAAGAGGAGAACAGACGACAAACAGGAGTGAAGGGCAGGCAGGGTGCTGTACACAGACACAAACACACAAAAAACAAAGCCATTAGTTTACAGTGAAGAAAAATATATTTCTCAAAAGTAGTTAACACTGGAACATTCATCAGAAAGTTTTAGACGCAAAGTTCCATCAAGACAAAATCAATATCTTAAATTACCCAGCCTGCTTGTTGTCAAGCAGACTGAAGTATCCCATGATGTTCATCATCATGCATTTCATTGATCTGATCAATACAGAGAAACAGTGCTGTTTGTGTGAAAATCAAATGCTTTGCTGTTAGTTTCCCTACCATCATAAAATCATAAGAAATCCCATTAGTGGTGGGACATCATATAGATCTATAGCTGGATTAAAAAGTCCACTGGATAGATGTTAAAAAAGAAATCCCTTGAGCTTTGAATCAGGTCCTGATGTTCATAAGACACTTGCAACTTGGAGCGATTTACGTATGTGTGAGTATGTGCATGTGTGAAAGTGTTTCTGTGACTGTGATTTGAAGTGTTTGCGACAGCCGTCACTCTCTCTCCCGCTGTGTTTTCCCTGCATGTTGGTGTAAGTGTGTGCATTTATGCCTGGGTGTATGTGTGTGCATAATAATTGGTGGTAGTCCGGATATGGCAGTGATTCACTTTTGAGTGTTGCATCACACCCAACAGCCCCAGTGGGAGAAAGAGGCTCTACTGATCCAACTGGAAAAGGACCCACTTTGCTCAGACATGCTAAGAGAAAGACTGAACTAAGGAAAAATTAGAAATAAGAACACTAATAATTTTTAGACCCAGTATATGATTGCTGGAATTTTGTGGGTGGAGCTATTAGCTATTAAATATAAGTAAATCACATGTACTTCACCTTTTTTTTGACAATTTTACTATAATATGGTTAGAAAGACTCTAACATTTACATGAATGTAGGTACTTTATTTTAATTATGTTTTCTGTTGAATGAAGGATTAATCTATATGTTACAGGCTACAGATGACTTTAATGATGTAAGTATTTTCTTGTTTTACATTATTGAATTAAGACTACATTTTATCTAAACTGGGTAATATGACAATAATGATTCTTTTTATGGTTTTAGAAGGAAAATATTGCTGAAAGTCCAATACTGAAAGATGTTTTGTCTGTTCACCCACAGAAAAAAGTATATATTCAGAAACCTCTTTATAATCACCAGTATTTTAGTATAGTAATTTACCCACTGTCCATATTAGCAACAGTTTTTTCCTCATTACTAAATGTAACTGATCTTAGTAACATGTATTTTGCAACTAGGCAACACTTTTATTTTCGTATATACTCCCAGCACTGTGTAAAGAAGGAAACCAAAGGAGATATCTTCATCCTACTGAATATTCTTGTCCTTTTTTGGGCTATTTCCTTCTTCTCATTTCAGTTTCCTTCATCATTTGCTGCAACCCACTCCTTTCTATACTTGATGTAAAATGCATCTGTCAAAGGCGTGAAAATTACAATAAAATCCCTGCATGTGATTGCGAGTGTGCGCAGTTAGATTTACTCTGCCACGAGTGTGTTTGCAGATCCATACATGCTGTATCAACCGGAGAAGCAGCCGCAATGGACGACTCTCATCTGTGCGACGCAGAACTGAACGTTACAGAACATCCTTCATCTCCACTGCATCACACTGTACAACACGTGCACTCTAAACTGAAGTCTGTTCTTTCATTTCCTTAAGCTGACGGACATTGACTTTCACACTGGAGAAAAATGAAGTTTATCTGTATCTGTGTACAGTATTGTACAGTATTTTATTCCTGCTGACAATCCTTTCCATACCACTAGATCTCCATGTTATAAGCAGACAATCACTTAGTGGCTGTGGCCTGCTTACCCACAGATTGCAGTATTCCTCCCATGGCAGGGGAATACTGTATTATGCAACGAGTGGCCTACCTCAGGTCATTAAGTTGCCCTCACTCAGCAAAACGGGCACATCTGTGAGTGGTGATCATCCCGGCCCTGTGGTTGGCGGAGGCATGATAACTGCACGCTAATTAAAAAGCCATTTATTGGAGTGAAAGGCCAATTAAAGGCCTAATATTTGATAAGGCTCTCAGTTCACTCAGCAGCAAGCCCACCTGGGAAGTATTTATTAAATGTTAATGGAGACTGTAATTAATATCCAGGGCGGATTAACATGCAACTGGATATCATTCATGTTCGCGGAGATGGGGAAGAGGGAACAAGTACAAATTAGTGAGAGATATGTAACTCAGCATTTTGTTCTGGTAGGCTGCCGTGGAAATAAGAGGCTGTTATACAGGTGTGTCATCAATCCAAAGCCCTGCTGCAGTGAAGCATGACGGTCCCTTTTTTCACAGGGTGCAAGAAATTGCGGCAGAAATGTTCAGATTCATTGTCACAGTCCACCTTTTCTAAATATAGCAGCTGGTTAGGTGTTCCTAATTGGATGCTTGAGTCTCTATGTATTAAAATTCACACTTGTGTCATGTGGATACAGTGTGTGTCTAGTGGTAAATTAGCAGTTTGTGCCTCTATACTGTTTGTAACGTGTAATCGTCTAGTCCACTTTATTATATTTACTGAACCCTATGAATACAGTAACAAGTAAACAACGTGCAAAAACTGTAGCTGTAGTTGTTACTTATTTCATACGGAAGCTGAGATTAGCCTTTTCAACACATGCAGACAACCAGGTTTATTGCTTCCTGGTTCAGCTTTTGCCCTGACATTATTTAAGAATAAAGGAATATTTTAAAAGTGAGCTGTCATTCTTCACCTCCCACTTTGAGTTATAATAAGCCTTATTTTCAGCAAAAGTACCTGACACTTTTAGTCCCAGGAACTAAAAGGATCCTTCAGACCATTCATTGTGATGTAAAGACCTGTAACGATGAGGTAAATCAGTTTTTACACATCATTTTTGTGTGACTGTACAAGAAACTGTATCAGTTGTAAACCGTATCTATCTGTCATATACTTTCTATTATATCTGAAAGTACAATATGAAACTATACATGCAGCCCCAAAAATGATGGTTGAATCAAAGTGCTTGAATATTCACAAATCAATCCAATGCAATTCTATTTATATAGATAAATATCTAAGGGATTCACAGAGTATAAAACACAACAGCCTCTGACCCCTAATTCTAGTGAAGGAAACAGCAGAAACCACAAGAAGAGCCAGAGAGAAGGGATTCCTCTTCCAGGACAGGCAGACAGAGCAACAGAAATAGAAATAAAATGTATGGGGAGTGATGATGAGCTGCATTCAGGTACAATCAGGGACGAGACACCTCCAGCCATGGGAACCTAGACAGAAGGACAGGACAGGCTGACACTCAAGCTGACACAGCACAACATTCACACAGACAGGGGTGACTAACACACAAGCCAGACAGACAAAGGAGAGCAGACCAGGAGAGATGATACCCAGTCTGGTATAGGAGGAGGACCAACCGTCGACAGGAACTGGGCCGACGCTGAGGATCCAGCTCAAGGCACCGAAAGAGGACCAGAGGAAACAGACAGAGGACGACAGACAGGGGAGGGGGCGTGGCTTGGAAGCAGGTGTTTAGAGAGAAAACAGACTAGAATGGAATGATGCTATAGATTAGAGAAATTGTAAAAGATACAGTAGATGGTACAGAAATCACAGATGAATTGTATGAGTACAAATAGACATGTTCAGTGCCCTATCAGGAAGTACTTATTTGGAGGTAAAATTAAGTACCTGGTTGAATTTAGACCCTGGTACCTGCAGTGGAATCACGGTGGGTTTGTCCTGGCTCCAGGGGTAAATGTGGCGACGGCTGCAGTCTATTTGTGAGGACAATAAGAAATTATCCTCTAGCGATATGGAATTACAGGTCAGTTTTGGTCATTTAACCCATAAAGACCCAAACAGCCACCAGCTACCAAAAGCATCTGCTGATGTTAAATGTTTAATAACTTCTGATCCACTAATCCTATCAATACATGTAAATATTTGATGTAAAATACAGTTTGTCGTCTTTTCATGGTCATCAGATATGACCCATTTGGACATTCAGAGGCTCCGTAGTTACCATGGAAACACCGTCATCTTCTACTACATTGATTCACCAGTAAAACCCATGGAGTTTAATAAATGACAATGGATGGAGATTCTTATTTTATGTTCAGTTAATAATATATTCTGATGAAAAAGTCACTTTTTTTTCAGTTTACTCTATTTCTGATATAAAAACCCTTAACTTTAACCTGAACTTTTTTGAACAGCCACATGATCAGTGCAGTAAATATAGGAAAATACATGATTTTCACTGAAAAAAAGCAAAATACAGAGTATAATGATAAATGATGATAAATCACTTAAAGAAAGGTTAAATAGAGAGGATAAATCATTTGAGAACTGCTACAAAAAGAACACTGGGTCTTTATGGGTTAAAGACCACATGTTCCTTTAGTTCCACCTCAGATCATTCAGACCACATTCAACATTTGGTCCATTTTGTGTTAGATATTGTTTCCCCCAAAGCTTTTCTGTCAGTGGACAGTTTGGAGTTTAGTGTCTTACTCAAGGACACTTTGACACGTAAACAGAACAGCTGGACATGAATACTGGTTCAGTCCACTCTGGTGCTTGACCTGTACCCTCTATTCTCTCCTTGATTGGACATACTTTCTGTTTTATTAAGAATTATGAAGAATCCAGACAGAGCCTGTGTTTTATGTTCTTCTGTCAGCCGCTGATTGCCTGTGTCAGTGTGTTCTGTTCGAGTGACTGTCCTTGATTCCGTCCCTCAGAAACTGGCCTCTATTTATAAGTACAACTGCATCCTACTGGTCACTGTGCTGCTTGTCCTCTCCAAAACACAAAACAGGACAAGTTCAACTGTGGAAAACCAACCTGGCAAAATGTTTTGCCCATGAAAACAAAAAACAAAATCTTTCTCACCATCTTTTTTGTAAATAACTCTTTTTGTCTCTGCTTCTCTGAAGTTAATGTCTGACCATCCATAATGTTTTTCTGTCATTTTTTTGTTTTTGTGATTTTGCATTTGACTTGCAACCCTTTTTGCATCCCTTTAATGAAAGCTACATAGTGTGTCTTCATTTGCCAAGAGGAATAGATGTGGTCAATGAGGACATGCATGCCAGTAACGCTTAATATGATAAAGAGTATCAGTCTGATTGTCAGCAGGATGGAGGCTGTGGCTAAAGTTTGAGGCTGGAGTTGGAATTTATTCAGTGTTCAGTGACGTCTGCTGAAAATAAACTGTCAGGTGGAGCAAAGTCAGGTAATATGGTGATGTACTGACAACACGAAGGCAACACACAAGATACTGAACAATCTGCTTGCTTATTTTGACCTATCTGTGTGGGATCATCACACAGTTCACGTGTCTGCAGGGTGTAAAGTCATGTAAGGATGATATTTACAGAATTCAATCTGCACAAACACCTCAAAGTGTGTTGTTTATTCTTATTTTTATGCCCCATTAATAATTCAGAGACACTGGTCGTGAGCTATGCCTTTAATTTTATGTAAACATGTTGGCCTTTGGCAAAAATAAGTGTGTGAATTTATACATATGCATTGTAACAGATTTGTGTTTTCTTTAGATATAGAATGAGAAAGTCTGACATTATTACATTTCACTGATTTAAAAGACAATAGATTTAGTGCGGTTTATCTTCCAGCTTTACTAAGAAACTAAATACTCTGAAATGGAATCAATTTGTCTTGTTTTAATAGGAAAAATAGAGCCAGTGGAGTAAAAACAAAAATGCTTGGTCAGATTTCTTAAATATTGAGTAAATTTACAGATACTGAAGTAATAAAGATAACAAATGTAAGGAGCTTTAACCAAGCTGCACTTAACTCTTAAAGGCCGAAACAGTTGCTGGTAACCAAACACATCTACTGATCTAAAACTTTTTGCATACTGATCCTATCAATATATGTGAATTATCAAGATGAATGCAGCTTTTTAGCTCTAAATTGTCTTCAGATATGACCCATTTGAACATTCACAGACTCCATAGTGAATATGGAAAAGCAGCCATCTGAAACCCATGGAGTTTAACAAATGACAGCGGTTGTAGATTTGTAGATTTGATGTTGCATTAATCATATTTAGCTGAAAATGTCACTTTTTCCTCAGTTTTCTCTGTTTTGATATAACCTTTGAATTTACATTGACCTTTTATGAACATCTACATGATCAGTAAATTAAATATAGGAAAATATCAGATTTTTTAACAGAAAAATGAGGTTATGTAGTTCATGTGGTTATAGATTTTTGTATAAGCCACTCTTTCAAGCTTCAGTGTTGAGACATGAAGTGGAGCAAGTTGCTTCATGTGGAATCTGACCAGTGATCTGCAATTAAAGCTGTCAATCATGTATTGAACCCAACATCCTGCCTGAACACGCCTGTGATTATCCAAAATCTAGGCCTCACAGGGTAGATTTGTCTCATTTTCCTCCCTTGGATTACTTTAATTACAAAATACTGAACAGTGATCATTACTATGTGACGCCAAAAACTATCAAGCACTGCAGATTTAATTGGAACTCGACTTAATGAAACCACTGTTTTAACTTACGGTGAACTCTACTGTGACGTTAGCTGAGGCACAGTTAGATGTATTTTACCTTTCTTTTTAGGACAAAAAGACATATATTTTACAAAATCAAGACCTTTTTTTAGTTGTTTTTTTGAAATCCCATTTCCTCTGCTCTCTGTAAACCTACCAACAGGCTCCACCAGTAACCAAGTCAAGGTATTACATGTGAAGAGTCAGAACATAAATGGTGATCGTTTTAATAATGGATGTGTGCATGTGTGTGAGTGACTGCATGGTCTGCAAAGAGCACGAATGAAGTGGGTGTGTGTATGTGTGTGGGGTCTTTATTGGTCAATAAAAACCCAGTCCTGAGCCTCGGTGTAGATTTATTGTTTCAGTGGTCAGTTAGTAGTATGCACATGAGTGTTTATTTGTGTGTCGCAGTGTTAAGGCCACAATCTCCAGTAAATCAGTCAGACATAGCAGACAAAGCACTATGTTAAAACTTCACCACTGAGCTGCTAGAAAGTGAAGAAGGATGTGTGGGGGTGGGGACTATTAGAGGATATAAAGTATGAAGGGGGGGGGGCCTGGGCTACGAGAGGAAATCAGCAGGAAATTGCTGTTGAACGGCGCTCAGATCAATACTAATAACCACACACAGAGAATGACTTCCTCTCATCACTAATAACTCACACAGAGGAGGAGCAGAGGAGGAGCAGAGAAATGGAAGCAGACATGCAGAAGAGTTGATGACATGGAGGCTGTTGGAGTCGAGGCAGAGGAAAGAAAAATGAGCCTGAAGTGTGAATTGGTCTGCTTTGCACTCCCTGTTGGTCTCTTGCTTCGTCATTTCTTTCCTTTTGGTTTAATAAGAGGGCAGGGCGAACAGACGGCCATGTTTGACTTGCCACTTTATCACTATGGAAATACGGTTGCCACCCGTATAACTCCTATCTCCTCATCCAGCAGCCCTCACTGAGCTCACAGTCACATTTTGAAGATTAGAAGACTGTGTGTGTGTGTGTGTGTGTGTGTGTGTGTGTGTGTGTGTGAGGAGAGTGTTGGAGCGCCATACAATTTGTGGTGAATTTGATTGTTCTAAAAGCATCTCTCAATAAGAGGCGGTGAATGTGTTTGCCCTAATGGCCTGCCATTTTATATTTCTTTAATGAAGTTACAGAAGAGGAGAAAATGGTCAACCCTGCTGTGCTCCTCTCCTCTCCAAACACATACACGAGGCATGAGCTGCACATTAACCTCTGCCGACGCTGAGCAAGAAACCAAAGCTGCATAATGCACTTCTTACATTTCTGCACCCAGTAAAACTCACTTGCGCGTCTATTTTTACTGTGTATGTCTGTACTTGTGAATATATCTGTGCACATGACTGTGTCAGCTGTATCAAGGCATACTAATATGATCCCAGCTTACTTTAGAGTGACAAACTCATTTCACCCAGACCTCACAGCTTTGGTGAAAATTCAATACCTTGCTCAAATCCAAACACATTCACGCTCCTTTGAGTTGAAACTTCCTCATGAGAAGAGGTGAGAGAGAAAGGGAGACAGAATAAAGTAAGGGCTTGTCTGATGTCAGATGAGAAAACCATGCTCACATACCGACATTTTAATGTTGTACATTGCCTGACAAGTGGAACAATGAATCCTGCGTTTGCGATTCGCAGCCAAATGTGAGATCGAAAGGCAATAGATCTGTCCAAAGCACATGCCTCTCTCAGTATGGTGCAGGACTGTTTGAAGAACCTCTTTAGCAAAGAGTAAGTGCGTGCATTGAAAAGCGTAATTTTTGTGGTTCCCAGATGGCAGACAACAAATTGTCTACATGCACAGAGCCAAATTTTGCGGACAGAGCTTTTATAAGCCGGTCATTTTGTTGAAACTGAAGAGCAGATGGCCTCCTAAAGCCCTGCCTGGATTCTGCTTTCTACACTACGACATATTGTCCATAATTTCTTCATAAGTTGCTTTGAAATAATGACCCTTAGGTGTAGATTAACAAGGCAAAGATATGAGTCTTTAGTTGAAAAGCAATATGTTGCAATTAACTGAAGCATTCTTTTTTGACCATGAATCGGCCATTGTCTTCATTCACACAATCTGCTCTTAAAGCCTGTTTGTATTGTCTGCAGCAGAAGGATGGTTTTGGCTTTGAGGACTTGAATATTTTATAAGTTAGAAACACAGACTCCAAAGACTCGAAACTAAATTTAACAAGGTATAACTTGGAAACACCAGATTACAAAAAATATATTAAGGTTACAATTATTGATTGGAAAATGAAGAGAGTAACTAAAACCAAAGCACCTTGATTACATAACCACATAAGCAAGACTTGATTTATCCACGTATAAGGAATTTCACAAAAAAAAAATATGAGCAATCGCTATTGATTTTTTACATTTCACTGACACACATTTAGTTGTCATCAGTGCACCCTTCCTTAAGGTACCTAATCAATAGTCTCCCCTATAGATTTTCTCCTGGGCTATCTTCAGATAGGGCTATACCTTATCAAACAACAATGATACATATCACTATTGATCCTTTCTAATCAGTTATTCAATCCCAACACCCAGGCCATATACCTGCATATTTTACAGCCCCTAATGACGGCATATGTCCCCCAATCCCTCGCTAATATCGACTATGCTAGAGGTATGGTGCACTGTGTTGTAAAGGATCTGGGCAAAATGCTCATGACTTTAACAGAGGCTGGATTTCAAAGTTCATCCAATTGCTAGTGAAAGATCTGTGGTGAAAATAACAAGAAACGAAGATGAGCAAGTTCTATGAATAGTCTGTTGTTAGGTGTTCTCTATCACATTTGAGGTCAAATTCATTAACATATTTTCCAGAGTCAAGGTTACACAGTCACACATTGATCTGATCTACTGTATATTGAATCTGTTTGATAATGTGCAGCTGCATCCCTCACCAATAAGTCTGTCAATAAGGAAAACAATAAACTACAATAAATTGTGCAGGCGGGACCAAATCCTAAAAGGGTTATAAAATGACCTCAAACAAAAAAGGATAAATGGAAAGACAATGGCCAAAATATACAAATGAGTGAAAATAAATAAATGAAACATATAATTAATAAATAAATAAATAAATAAATAAATAAATAAATAAATAAAAGATTGCAAACAAAGTAAAACTAATATTAACCACCCAAATAATACACATGCACATTATCTACATCTCCTAAAAAACAAAAAATCTTAAATTTGTTGAACGCTGGAAACACTGCATTCACTGAAAAAAAATATTTTTAGAACCTTTGTCTCGTATTCATAATAAAATATATTTTGATTAATAAATACTGCAACTCTTAATTATGAGATCCGGATAACGAGATTGTGGGCCTTCTATTTTTTCTTTTGCTGAATGCAACGCAATTCAAATCTGAAATATTGTGGCCAGAACTACGGCCTTTTTTCAACTCTCAATGCGCGTCTGTTCTTCCGCTCTCACGGTCTCGTGAAACGTCATCAGTCGCGGCCTAAGTACTGTTCCATTTAAAAGTTCGGACAAACCAAGATCAGATGGAATGGCCGGATGTTGTTCTCGTCTCCAAGCTTAAACCGAGGATGCACTGGTTAGTGACTCGTGTAGACATGGCTGGCAAATATCCCAGGATACAATTTCTACTGTCAATTTACCCTTGAAGGCAACAGCGGCTTCTGTGACAACTTAATTCCGA
>JAPQRQ010000026.1:17240490-17257251 GCA_037367365.1 Apogon talboti | reverse complement strand
CACACACACACACAAATACTGGGGTCTTCATTCAGGCTGATTTAAACAGCCTTGTGGTCAAGGCTTTCACTCGCTGAACATGTGTGCTGGCAAAGTCTTCTCTAAGGTTGAGGAAGCATCTCTGTAATGTTTGGATGTGAAATTGCTTGTTGACATTTGTATCATCATATATTGACAGATGCTAGTATTTAAAGGTTTCCTTCACTATTACACAAAGAAAAAGACACCTATGTATTTTTGAATAGATTTCACATAAATGTTCACCTATTTTGATACTAGCCTGGCTCAAAATAAAGAAAATGCAATGTGTGATAACATTGTTCAATATGATTTCCATAAATAAACTATGGTTTTTATCATAATAAAGTGATTCACTAGACACCACTATTCACTAGCAAAAAGATTTATGTTGGTTAGTTCTGCACTAAATATTTACGCCACAAAAAAGGACCTCATAGTTCTATGCATCTGAACATCACACTTTTATATCATAAGCTTGTTTAGTATTCTCGGTCACATGTTCTCTCTCTCTCTCTCTCTCTCTCTCCTTCTGTTTCCCTTTATCTTCATGCCTTTTTCTTTATGTCTGTTGCTCTCCTTCCCTTTCTCCTGGGTTGTTAGTGAGCGTCCAAGGTCAACTTCTCCACAGTTGAGCTGAGCCTTGGTACTGACACAAGTCTTTGATGTTCTCAGAGAGAGAGGGTGAGAGAATAGGGCTTGTAAGGTTGGATGAAAACAGAAGAGAGTGGGAGAAAGATATCTGGGGAATGGAAATAAAAGAATAAAGCAGATGGAAAGGGAATGAATACAATAAGATGAATAAGAGGAGAAAAGAGGGAAAGTAAAAACAAGGGAAGTAGAAATCTGAATTTGGAACGGATATGTACATCAGTCCTCAGACAATAACTCTACATTGTTGTATTTTTATTAACATGCACACATTCATACAGTACAGGCAGCTCTAAGAGGTAAAATGTACAAGTCTTTAAAAGATCATTTCCAGTACATGACATAGACATATTTGTACCATTTCCATTTGTGATGTTCAGTGTGCACTGTACTTTCTGTTCAGTACACTGTGTGAGCCCAACATACAGTATATAGCCATAAGTCAATCTACATACATACACACAGTCTCATAATGAAAACTGTAGAGTGCAAATGGCACCCGGACTGTCTTGTCAACCCACCAGTTGTTGTGCATCTGTGTAGCATGCTAGCAGGATTAGCCATGAAACTTATACGGACATTGTACCAATATAATCAAACATGTAGGACATGTTCACTTATGCTACTTGTTTTGTTTAGACATTCCCTGACTTCTCTGCTCAAACTGTATGAATCTATCTGTGGCAGTTTGCTTTTGTCCATCTGCACACTGTCAGCCTCACCTGTGTGTCGGCTGCCTCGCTGAATTTCTCCTCAATAATGACCTGATTTCCTGTAAGTCATACATTTAATGTCTTTGTAAACTCAAGACTTCAAGCTCTCTCGTGACTTTTGTTCATATTGAAGTATCATAGAGGGAGACAGAGTGAGAACCAACACAACAGATTCTTTCATTTCTGTGACATACTGATGTCTAGATCAGACATGGAAACTATAACCTCTGGTTTAACAAAAAGAGAACTGTCTGTAAAGCTGGAACAGCACTACTAACTTTATTATCTGCAGTAATATGGTTGTTATTTATTTGAAACTTGAGGGTACACAAGTGATTTCATATTGATTATAGACAGCAACTGAATGGCTTAATTGTACTTATTTTCCATATTGTTGTATCCCTGTTAGCAACACACGTTACTGTCTTTCACATGATAGTTTTTGAGTCATTATAGAGAAAATATTGTGCAATAATGTGTATAAATGCACCTCATGCACCTTGTTTTTTTTCATGTTATCTTGTATATATCATTTATTACCTTGTGTAAATTATTTTATATGTTGTATATGTCTTCTATTTGTGGTACATAGTTGGTCTTTCATATATTTTAGAATTTCTTTGTATTTTTGTATATTGTCAATATTTTTCAGTATACATTTTCATTATAATTTTGTGTGATAGTTTTATATGCAGTCTTTCTTTTTGCGCTTTATGAATCTGCTGCTAAACTTTTTGTTGTTCCTGTAACAGTGACAATAATTCTATTCTTCTATTCTGTTCTAGTCTAGAATAATATTCTATTATATACTGTTAACATATACAGTAGATGTTAACTTTTAACACAAACATAAGCTTTTATGGTGATTTAGACACATTAACATTGTATTTCAGGTTGGTATTGCATATTGCCGTTTTTCTTGCAGATATCAAGATATGAGATGTCATTGTCCCTAGGGACAACAATCCCCCCCCCCAACAAAAAATCTCCACCTTGTATTCTGTAATCACCCACTTGTCTCTAATTTGCTATTACATACCACAGTGGAGAAAGCAAAGCAGCTACTGACAGTCAGACAACTTTGACAAGAAGACATCGAGCAACTGAGAATTAACTACAGAGAGTGGAAAATGGTACAAATTTGAGAAATGAAAGAAAGATGAGAAACACAATGGGATACAGAAACTGAGAGAAATACAAGCAGGGTTAGTTAGGGTTTGTGAGGAAAAGGCACAACAAACGGTAGCCATTGTGAGTGAAAGCAGAGACAGGGTCATATGGTATATCTGTGGGTGAGGCCCCTGCCTATTAGAGTGTATTAGCCTGTGGCTGATGTATGGAGTGTTGTCAGGGATATGAGGTTTAGATAGGCCGCAGTCTGGGTTAGATAGAGTTTGTGTAATGGAATCCAGTCCCACATCACTCGGTATGGGGCAGAGAGGGTGGGGCTAATTCAATTGCCCCCTTCCATAGCTCAAAGAATGGTCTGAGGCTCACAGATAAAGGATGGACTCTTTTACAGGTGAGTGCACATGGCAAATATATCAGTCAATCCAAATGCTGTTTTCATTCTGATAATTTGTGGTCTAGTACAGCATGAATACTGTCTTAAAAGACGGAGCGATCGATTTCTGTTGTGAAAGACCTTCAGAGCACACAAATTGACTCGCCTCAGATTCATATGTAATATTTGCTTTTAATCAAGAAATATTTGCAGACTGTTACTTGAACTGCCTTGTGTTATCCTGCAGGAGTAGACTAAATCTTAGAGATCAGGTTTAGTGTACTGCACATGGATCAGACACATACACATGGAAAATAAGTAAAGTCTGGTGTACAAAAAAGCAGATTGTATGGGTGCTTTAGTGCAGAAGAGTCTTCGAAGTCTCAGCCTTTAAGCTCGTACTCAGTTTGATGTAAAGGCTTTCATTCACAATGATTTAACACATATTATCCGACACTAATAATTATAAAGTCCATAATTGCTCAGTGATCTAGAATACATGTACATGTCAATTGTTTGGAGGTTTCAGCATTTCATTTCTGAGCTACAATGCAAAGAAGAGATGGAACAAAGCTTTGTCAAATGTGACTTTCAACTTGTAAGTGCAATGACTGAACAAGAGGGGTTAAATGATTATTACCTGTTCCTGTCATTCTTACTGCTTGGCTGGATACAGAAACTTTTAAAATAAATACTTCACAAAGACAGAACATATAAATTCTTTAGTCAGATGAGACAGGACAAAAATGAAGTATGTAATTATATTGTTTGCTCTAATGACATATTATTAAATAAAGGTCTTTGCTGAGGTGCTCTAGACTGCGCATCTAAGAATAGTTCATCGGATCATGTCCTCACAACTGAGAAAAACAGGGTGAACAAAGTAACTGCAAGCTCCTTTGGTCACTGATGCATTTTGAGAGAGTCAACATTTTTGCTTGAACAGACCATTGTGTTCAGTGAATAGACTTGTCAGTTATAGTGCGGTCTGTTCTCTCCCCTTTATACGAGTTACCAAGAATAAGCACTATATATTTCAGAGAATTTCAGAAATTTTTACATGTTTTACTCAGCCATTGTGTTTGTCACAGAGAAAGTTCCCATCAGATAAATGTGTTTATATTAACAAAGGCAGATGCTCTTTACATTTTATACAGAGCAAATGAATGAAATGCTGTATCTCAGACATTGCAGTGTCGGAAAAAGAGAAAGTTAAAAGGTACCACAGTTTATCTCATTCTGCAACACTTAACTGTAAAGTCAGGAGAACGGATAGCATTAAAATAGAATAATATTTTAAAAGTGCCTAGTTTGACATGTGCTTTTTAAATGCATTAAAAAGCACATACTAGGAAAGGAACCAGTCATAGAAGAAAAAGAGTCAAAGTCAAAGGAACTACTGGAACAAGAAGTGTGAGCTGACAGATGCTCATAATAAAATCTCAGGGTTGCATGTGAGTAGACAAGGAGGAATCTACTCTCTGGTACATTTATAAATTTAATGAACAAATCTACATTTGTCTGGGTCCCAGGTTTCTAAGGTGTACATCATATGAGCAGTTGTCTAATGGTTGTCTAGTTTTTGCTTGCAGCAAGCTGTGGGGCACAGATTAAAAGCAGAAACAAGCCAGACTCTTTGCTAGAAACTCTGCTGATTGTATTACTGGAGCAGACGGCATTTATAAGTTATGCATAGGCCTCGGGGGTAGGCAAACCTGGCATTGTGTCCCAATGAGGGATGCTTGCCACATTGAAATGTGTGACTGTTAATCTGTGTGCATATTTGAGACACAGGCAGCAACAGAAAGAGATTTCTTGATGAATTTCTGTTGTAATTTGAGCTCCTTTGCAAGGTTTTTCTGCTCTTCTCAAAGTCTGTTGAATTGTAACGTTCTCTTCTTGTTGTCATATTGATGGGTCACTGCTCCCCCCTCCCTGAAATATTCCCTGGACACACCACCCTCCTGACTTTGACCTCCAGTCCACCCTTCTACTCTACTGCTCTTCATCCTTTCCTCAATACTTGACTCAATCATGTTTGCCCCTTCCCATCATCCCTTCTCCCTCTGCTGTTCTCCCTTTCCTCTTTCTGCCCTCATCAGCTCAGTGAAGGAGAAACCTGTTTATGATGACGGCTAGGGGACTATCTGCTTCCACAATAACTAGACTTTATTGTAACCCCATAAAACTCCAGGAAAATGGGCTACGGGTGATATATGGTGCTGTGCACATACAGCACATCGCTTACTCTGCATTTTTCCTCTTTTATATGTTTGCACATGTGTATTTCTGCATGAGCACATGCTTCATGTGTTAGGGTATATTCTCATGATCACTGTTTCTTTTAAGATTCATTTTAAAGGAAAGGGAGTAGCTGAAGTAGGCCTGGGCAATGTGTTCAGAAAAAGAAAGTTATTAGGGACATTTCATTTTTCGTTTTTTCTTTCTACATGAACTCAAAATAGAACATGATTCCAAAGGAGTTTGTTTTATTAAACCTATACGCTATACACAGTATGTACACCATCAACAAACAACAGTAACAAAAAGCAACACTTGTGAGGTTGTCAATATGCATTATTAGTTAAAAAAAGATAAAAGGAATTCTGCACATGATGGCACCTCTATTAGGTAATTACTATAAATTACAACAAGCAGATTGCATTTTTGAAATTTTGTTGATACATTAAACTCAATTTTTGATTGAAGCATTTTTGTCACATGGATTAAAAAAAAAAAAATCCATATATGTTTCCATGTCCTATGCAGAGTCCTCAGAGAAGAAGAGGAAGGGGCATCAGGGTGATAGAGTGAGCTTCAGGGAGGAAGACAGCTGAGTATGGAGGAAAGTGAGCCATTACATACTCACCAGTGCAGCCCCAACCTCACCACACACATCTCCCTCCATTTTCTCCCCCAGTCACTCTCTCCTTCTTCTAATCAATGAAACTCGGAGGGACCATTGGACTCTTAATGGAGCTGCAGATTCAGGCCCCAAATACACTTGATGAATCCCCTGTTTGGGTGGACGGACACACACACACACACACACACACAGCATATACACACAAAGCAAAGCCCAAACCCAGCTCCTTTAAATGCCATCTGCCTTTATGGTGGCATATTGGCAGACTGTCGAGCGACAGAGCTTTCCGACAGCATAAAAGGTATCTGCGTGAACACTTGAACCTCTTTGATGGTCAAACAGTACTGAAATGTGATCCAGTCGCACTCAGAGAACAAGTGTCTGGTGGCTGCTCTCCAGTGTACTGTGTAGCGATTCAAGAGAAAGGGCAGCGCGACATCATAGACAGATCTTACAGTGGGTGGCATATGTGTGTGTGAGGGGGTATGTTAAAGAAAGGGAAAGGCAGACAGACAGACAGAGGAAGTGACAATACCCATGAGAGCGTGAGCAGGCAAGCACAGCATTGCATACTTGGCCTGTTTTCCAAAACATAATCTGACAGCATGTCCACTTGAGCTATGTTTTCTTCTACAGGAGAAAACCAAACAGACTCAAAGAGGTGTGTTGATCGCAGACAGCAAGTCTCCCTGGATCAGATCCATCAGCTCATTGACATCAAAGAGGGAGAAAAATACACCTTGCAACTGAAGGCTCATCCAGCACGAAGCACATTCCCCACTGGAGAAGAACAGGTCAAAGCCGCTGATGTGACCACGGGGAGCACAGATCCTAATCTGATTGGATGCAGAGACGGGAGACACTAATTTGATTAGTCAGCAAGACAGAGGCTTGTGTGTGAATATGGAGGCTCAGTGTAAGCTTTGAACATGTCACGGACATCTCAACCAAATGAAATAAGCACACTGTGAGCATGCAAATCTGTTTTTATTACACAGAAATAATAAAATAACCATGTAGCACACAGCCAATGTGACTCAGAAGAAACAACCTGTGATGTCAAAAGCACTGCAAAACTTTGCAGAGCATTAAAATTTGAGCCACACTGATAAATTAGCCGAGATTATTCATCGAGCCCTCTGAGATTTACAAGGTTTAAGACATACACTAAAGGAAAGGAAATCAGTTTCACAACTTGATTCAAATTGATTCTCAGTTCCATATTGGAAACGCTTCAGTTCAACAAGAACAGCTCGGTTTCCCAAACCACAGACTCCTGTCCTCTGCTCATGAGTTGGAAACGGGACTGACAAGACAATGGTGTCAGCTAATATTAGAATTAGTGATTGAGACCAGCTATTGATAAAAACATTTTACTGATGTCAGTGACCAGTATTTATCTGTTGTTGCGTCCATGGTTTTTGGACACATTGATAAAAATAACTAAAGGGAAAAAAAAAAGACAGAAAGGAAGAGCTAATTAAACACAAACTAACTAAAGACTTAATATTTTACTAAACTTTATTCATCTCCCAGAGGGGACATTTCATCGGACCATGGACATTCAGACGATGTACTTGATTTGAGATAAAAACCATGTCAAACCTAATGATGATGATACTATGGAAATGATCTTGGGTGTGAATTGTGATAGTGCTCCCTTTCTGTGAAAGCAAAAGTTAGACTGTGCACTTATCATGCTTATAAAAATTTAAGGTGCTGAAGTATTTGTATTTGCTCCTGGTCACAGGGGTTTAGGAGTGTAGTTCCACATCTAGGCAAATGCAGAAAGTTGTGTTGTAAAGTTGTAATACCACTGACAGCCACTAGGGTTGGCTCCAAAAACCTCTGGCTCTGATAGACTTACAATGAACTTTGTCAGTTATTTTTTCCAAGAGTCATTTGTTTTATTTGGAACCTCCTAAATAAGTGTTCCGGTCCATGTTTAAGTTAATGATTCATTAATCACATCTCAGGTCAAGTAGAAGATTTGGATGTCTGCCATCTCTGGCAGCTGGTTAGTAGGGTACACTCAGAAGACCATAAAGCGACTTTGTCACACACTGCTTGATGAAATTACTGTTTTACTGAGTTGGTAAGCTAGCATTTGGCATTAGCTCACCCATAACCCCTCACAGATACCTTTGATCCCTTGCAATCCTGAAGCTTTGTCCAAATATGATCCAGCCCAAAACATCTAACAAGGTCAAATGACAACCTACTGTTCCAAATAGCAGTTCAGAAGCCAATAGATGATGTCACATTTACTCTGTCTATAATTATTTTCACACCTAATGCTACAAAGACAAAATTTGTACCAGTATTTATGATGTGGACAAATAAGCTTGGAAGTTACTGTTGTTCTAAATGGCTTTAAATATGTGTTTGTGCGTCACACGCGAGGCTAGACTGTGTCCTGTGTATGTGTGAGTGAGCGGGTTATGATGGAGCTGACACCCCCTGAAGTCAGTGACCTAGCAATTGACTTATGGGCCATTTATACTCCTTTCCTGTCAGAAGCCATTGGTGCAGGTGTCACACAATCAGCAAGGGGTGTGAGTGTGTCAGAAGAGTATGTGCTGTCCTATGGTGGAGTGATGGTAGTGAAGCTGTGGGTCATTGTGGCGTGTTACAGCCTGAGGGAGGAACACACGCAGACACACACACTTGTAAAGCGATTAGCATCTGTTGTGTAAGACCAGGAATAAACTGACAAATAACACATTGGCTGCAACCAACTACTGTGTTTATCAACACAGTCCTGACGGGATTTGCAATATTTTTAAGTAGTTTAAGCGTGCTGATTTTAAGTACTTTTAACATGTATTATCTCTGGTACGCTTATGCAGCTATTACATTATGGATTTAGCATCGCATAAAGAGTTGGAAGGGCAATTTGCCTAATATTAGATTAGTCTAAAAGCTTCAAATCCTTCTATGTAATCGCTGCTAACATCAGCTGTTCAGTATGACCTGCTCATCCATCGTTATTTCAGTATTAAAGAGGATGACAGCGAGAGATGAGACTTTTAGTAAACAAATACCTGTAGGTGAATCAAGGCCAGTTGTAATCTAATAATAGTCTAATAATTACAAGCCATGAAGATTGAGAGTAGTCGTCTTTTCCTATGAATAGTTTTCTGTATGGACGGTCCTTTCTCCTATTCACACTCAAACATTCACTATCTGATCATGTTCCTTGGAGTTTTGTTCAATGGGTTTAAGATATGCTGTTCATAATAAGTTTGAGGGTGGTGAATATTTCTACATCTCCAGAAATGATTGGGTATGTCAAAACAAAACACAATAAATGCCACAATACACATCAGCAATGTATAATTTGATATTAATAATATGCTACTTTAGAAGAAAACCCATTATTGACAAAGAGCTGGTAAACAGGAGGAATATGAAGCACAGTTGATTAGATGGAGGATAAAGGTTGGTGAAGTTGCTAATGATGTGTATTGTTAAACAAGTCATTCAACAAGTCTATGACCAGTAGGTGGGCCTTTGTAGACGTGAACAGAATGGATAAACAAGATGTAAAAAAGATCACAAGGTAAGGAGGAGTTGCAAAACGGTAGTGTTTACAGTAATTAAAGGTCTGGCAAGAGTAGAGAGAAAGTTATACATGGAGTATACAAAGGTAAAAATGATCTAGAAAGCAGATGGAAGTAAATAAAACATAGGGTCACCTCGTAGGAGTTGCTGAGGTTGCTTCAGAATGGTCAAATGTATGATTCATGGTGAATCGCACTTTAAAGAACAAAGAGGAATGAATCTGTCTTGCTATTCCTCATCCCTATCTAATGGCATTATACATTTTGAATCGTGAAATATACAGTGAATTTAATACCTTCTATTAGACAGAGGGTTGTGAGAGAATAGTGGAGTAAGATATAATAATGTGCAGTAAATCTGATTTAATCATTTCTGCAGGCTGCTGGAGATTAATAAGGCAATGATGATATAACTTTAGTGATCAGAAATAAAGTTATGCTAAGCTGTGATAAAGGTTAAGGTTTTGGTAGCTTGCATATATGAATGGAGGATATACAAGTCACCGCAGCTCATTACTTTTAATTAGCCCCTCCCTTTAGTCATTTAGCTGCAGATGTACCGATTCGGCTCCTCCGCGCTGAGCCCTCCGACTAACCTTATGCACTGCCAATAAACATTAAAGTTTACTGCCCTTAAAGTAGAGGCTTTAATGTAGGACGGAGAGAAAGATCATTGTGAGTATCAGTGTATCGCTGGAGTGTGTGCGGTTCCACTTTTATAACAGGATCATCTCTCTAGTTCGGTTTTCTCATAAGTTTGTCTAGTTACAGGATTAAAATCTGAGTTGATTCCATGCAGCAGGAAAATGTGACATGTTTATTATGTTCAATACAAGTGAATGACATGACCTGTTTCTTTGCCTGAACATGACGCAAACTTAAATGCTGTAATTTTGCAGGCATTGAGGGGGTTTATAAACTTAATGTTAACACTTTAATTAGATGAAAAGTACTGTATGCCTGGAGCAGGGATTTGGTTACTAACCTCAGCCAGCTTCACTCTTTGGGTTTGGGGGGAGACAGATCAGCAGTGAAACTGAGATGGATGAGCTCCAGACACACACACACACACACGCTCTCTCAGAACCACTTTGAATTGTTCTAAAGCACAAATCACATCCATCCAGACCATGTGTGGGAAGAGGCAACTCTGTTTTTCCTTTCACATCAGAACATGTCAATCCATTGTTGTAAAGCGAGTGCATACCGCTATGTATGATGCATCTGTGTGTGTGAGCATTAAAACAAGGGTGGGTGTTTAAATGTCAGATTCTATAATTGCATGAGTTGCTTACTGTCCCCTTGTGCCCCAAGTAAAACTATCTCTGTCTCTACAGAGCCTATGCAAACCAAGTGCAAACATTCTCCCATTTCTGCCGTGTGCACACCATTTATTGTGATACTTTGGCAGCTGCACTCTTCATGATCTTTTGCTTTCTTGCTTTGATTGAACCAGGTCTGGAGGGCAATCCCTGGTTTGCATTCAGTTTAGCATGTTTTGCAAAAAAAATTTGAAAGCATAGAAGAGCGATACTTGAGGATACAAAGTTTTCATGCACAGAATATTCATTTCTCACACCAATTCCAAATAAGATAATAGTCTTCCTGAGGTGTTTTTAACCCAAACAGCCACTGGCGACCAAAACCATCTGTTGATCTGAACTGTTTAATACCTGTTGATCCTCTAATCCTATTAATAGGTACCTGCTCTGCACGGTGCGGCCGTGGCTCAGGAGGTAGAGCGGGTCGTCCAATAACCGAGGGGTTGGCGGTTCGAATCCCGCTCTGTCCAAGTCATGATGTGATGTGTCCATGATGTGTCCTTGGGCAAGACACTTCACCCACCTTGCCTCCAGTGCTGCTACTCACACTGGTGTGTGAATGTTCAGTGGTGGTCGGAGGGGCAGCCACGCTTCTGTCAGTCTGCCCCAGGGCAGCTGTGGATACAAACGTAGTTTACCACCACCAGAGGGTGACTGAGAGAGTGAGTGGATAATGGATCCATTGTACGCGCTTTGATCTATGTGTTAATAGAAAAAAATCTAATCCATAATAATATATAAATAATATATAATATAAATCTAATCCATGAATGTTATTATTATTATTAATACATGTAAATAATTGGTGTAAAATACAGTTTGAATCTTTCCATGGTCCTCAGATATGACCCATTTGGACGTTCAGAGGCTCCGTAGTGAACGTGGAAACACCGTCATTGATTCACCAGTAAAACCCATGGAGTTTGATTAATAACAGTGGTTGGAGACAATTGTTTTTATGTTCAGTGGTATCTTTGCTGAATAAGTAATTTTTTTTCTTCAGTTTTCTCTGTTTCTGACATAACCCTCAACTTTACTTTACAGGAAAATACCTGATTTTCACTGGAAAAATGGAAAATAAAGATGATATTGCAATAAATGGTGATAAATCACTTAAATGTTAAATACAGAGAAAACAACATTTGGGAACTGTCACAAAAGTAGCACTGGGTCTTCATGGGTTAATGGCTAATAAAAATTAATGTTCCACTAATATTTCTGTTTTAAATGCAGCTGCAGATACTCCAAAGTTATGTTTCACTAGTTTTTACTCTGGAAACACTCCTCAACCACCGCCTTGAACCAGTTGGAGTTGTTTATTACCAAAAACCTTTCAATAATACTTAAAAATAGATGTTTCTCCTTTTGGCCATGGACTGTATTTCTAAACCAGTCTCACTTATCTTAAGTCACTTGTAGTCTGAATAATAACAGAATCTCTCACACTTTAGACCGAGCATGGATTTACCGGTGAAACATTGGAACAGGAATTTATAAAGTCATTTTGAATGTTATCGATGCTTTAAAATTTGTGTAGGGATTAAGAAATACTTGGATGGATTTTTGTGTTTTTGCAGATCACAGCTGTATACATTCTCATAGCAACTATTCTCACCCTCCACAGTACATCATCTGGGACACACTCAAAGGCTCTGTGTGTTCCCTGTGCACACCTTAAGCCACAAAGACAGCAGTGGCTAGTGTTTACTATCACACCAAAATACATCCTGTACATTAAGTAGATTATTTTCAGATATCAGTATGTGTGAAAAGTCAAAGTCTCCAGAGCTAGGGAAAGAAAAGTTATGAGGATAAGCCTGTTCAATCTTGGAATCAGCAGAACAGATGTTGAGTCTGTCAGTTATCCATGTGTTAATATCTAGGGAGATTCTCCTGCAGTGTGTGGCTCACTGTTCTACTTAGATAGGTTCAGTTTGCTTATAAGGCCATCTGATCAATAGGAGTTTGAAGCAGATGCTTAAACATTCATTAATACTCTCACTTTCATATTGATTTTTTTCCCCCAGAGCTGAAAATGGCCCCACAGCCACAGACCTGTAGTCTTTACACAGTATGTCAACCACAAAAGGATGATTATTTAAGTATGAAATATCGCTGTTTGAGCATGGATGTATTATGTGTAGGCCTCTGCGAAGTGAAACAGGTGTCTAAGCCTGATTTGTAAGATACTGAGCACAGTTGTGATAAGAAGATTTATTGCAAACATAAACTGCTGCAGATGATTACAGTGGAGGACATGATTTATGCCTCCTTCATTGAGGCAATCAGCATAATTTCCCTCGGTGTGACACACAAACACAGAGATGTGACACCCTGAGCCACAGGCGCATACACATTAGATGTATATGCACATACACAGCGCGCGTGCCGAGCAGTTATTACAATGATGTCGTACTGCGAGAGCTTCTCATACTAACATCATATCTCTGCTCACATCAACATGCCCTCCTGTGAGGAGCTCTTCAAAGATGCACCTACCACCTGAGGCCCCAATAGGCAAACACCACACACCGGCGTACGCACCCGGCACATACTCACTCACGCTCTGACACACATCCTCAAAGTCCCCTGTAAAATGGTAACACGAAAATACAACGTGTAAATTCATGAAAAAAATATTCAGATATCAGTTCTTACAGGACATGCATTGCAAGTTGATTTGCAGTAATTTGTATGGTGGGCATTCCTTCACTGCAAATATTTTCTTTTGCTCTTTGAATAAACACTCACTGTGTCACTAAGGTTTTTCTTAACATTAGGCCAAGATACTGGGATAATAAAGATTTATGCTCCAACCATATAACAGTTAATGGTTAAGTGTGTCAGACTCGGGGGAATTGGACAGCAGAAACATAATTACTGTAATAGAGGTAAAGCAATAGTGGATGTTTAAAGCCACATTCTTCTCTGTTTCATGACATTATGGCATTACCATCACCTAGTTTACTCGAGTGAGGACCAGAGTGAATATCTAAATACCCAAAAAGCTCAGAACAGACAAAAAAAAAAAAAAAACAAAAAACCAGAGATGACCGCTGACACTTTTCATGTTTGTAATGTTAAAAAGAGAGTGGGCACCGCTAATGATTGTTCTTAATTTGTCATTGAAGGTCATTCTAATAGGGATCATACAGATCAGGTTATTAAAAAAATAAATAAGTCATTTGTAAACTTTTCTACTCAGCTGCCATTTGTTTTAAATGTCCTTTATTCGTATAATTGCAGTATTTTACAGAGTGCTCCTAATTGCACAAATATATGATCACAGGTCATTTTAGTTTTTCGTCCTCTTGTATTTTTAGTCTGTTAGTTTAGTGTCTGTCTGAATGAATGTTTTACAGTTTAGTTAAACATTAACTTGCACAGTTTGTGTAATGTAAGAATTAGTCTAACTCCACAAACAGCAGGTCCGGCTACTGTGAGTCTGATTTAGATTTTAGTGATATGTCAGAGTGTAAAAACAGATTCATTATAAAACCCCATTGGGACAAATTAGGCCACTGCAGTCAAGGTAATTAATTTGAAAACCGCAGCTGTATGTACAGGAAAATGTCAATAATGTTTGGTTCGTCTAGATATTGTCAATAGTGCAATAACTTCTGTCCAAAATGATGAAAAAAGCAGTTTTAATACACATGGGCTAAGTCTTCAGAAACCAGAGAAAACTAGTGGAAAGCATAGTTTCATTTCAACTCACCTACATTTTATAGAGCTGAGAAAGTTCTAATTGTATCTCAACAGATCGTCATATGAGGTTTTGGCTAGGACCCCCCCCCCTCCGTGTTGGTTGCTTTGGTTGGTTTTAACACTAGAATGGCACTACTGTATTGTTTTCCCTAGTGGAGAGGCACACGACCCAGTTTTAATCTCTGACAGGACTTTCATTTTCCTGCAGTCACATCTTTACCAGTGTTTCACAGCGAATATTAGATTCTTTACTCCTTCAGCGTCCTCGTTTTTATTTAAACCATCGGTGGTCTCATCTGACCATACGAGAAGTTGGAGTGTAGTTACGTGCCTTTAACATGCTCATTGGAGACTTGGTGACCTATCTGCTGCAACTCTGCAACTTTGATCCTTGGACAAGTGTTTTAAGTCCTGAAACTGTCCTACTTACTGTGTACGAAGGCAACACACTGAGGTCTACTTCCAGGCAGGTCTTTTACACTACAGTTTCTATCATTACATTTTTTTTAAACTGTAAAAAATTAAATAGATCATGAGTCGACACAGGTTAGACACTAGACCTGACACGTACCTGCATCTGTCAACAAGTCAGATTTGGACCCATTATTCTAAACTGAACTGTAACTATAGCTGTAAGTAAATGGCTGAGATGCAGTGATCAGTGACATCCTGTTAAAGTGCTTCCTGTACAAATTAATGTCTTATATTTAATCTTTTTTTGTTAATTGTGTGTTCCTTTTATTCCTCACAAAGCAAAAAACAGCCACTTAGTACGGCTGGAGTTTTCATAACACTAATTTCCTAAAAACTATACTTTGATGATATGAAAGTTTGTTTTTGTTTTTTTTTTTACTTTTTTTTTAACATGAAATAATTGCCTTAATTGGAAACAGCAGGATGCAACTGTTTTCAGATAAATGTTTTTATGGAAGGTCCTTTGCAGTGGGCAATGTTTTTGTTTTTCCAAGTAAAGCTGTGAAACTCCTGTCACGTACCAAGGACAGAACGTGCATTTCCCGTATAGACGTTTCCCTGCATTTAATTGATTGATGGCTGACTCCACAAAAACCTTGAAATTTCTCTCCGACCATGTTAACATACAATAAAGTACAACACAGTGTGATCATCTGACTGATTGGCTTTTGTTTTTGTTTGGCTCGCAACGAACATGTCTACAGATTTCCAAAGTGATTTTTTTTTTTTTCCCCCAATACAACCAGTCTTTGGTTTTGTTTATACTGGTAAAGCATGTGCTCTTTCTTTACGTCATCTTTACCAGTAGAATGATGATCAGCTGACGCCACACACAAACACACACTTCTTTCATCTCTGTGAAGCTCAGTTCATTTCCGTGGCCTTCAGACATGGTGGATGGGAAACTCTCCAGTTAAGTGCTTAGACCAGCACTATCTGAAATGAAGGTGGTCTCCTCTCTGCAGCTTTTGACTGATGATCTTAATGAGATACTCTGTTTTGGCTAAATGGTCAAAGCTTTTATTTCCCTAGTGTGCTATTGAGCTTGTTTGTACATGGTCCCGCTATTTCATGATTTTATGTGGCCAAAATTACACCAGTATTTTATCGAGCTTGTCCACATTACCTATCAATCATCCCATCATTCGGGTACAGTGTTACAGTTTCTGTGTCATGCGCGCACACACAAGCGTTCACACACACACACAAACGCACAAACACCATAAGTCATCTCAACATGTTTATGGAAGCACGCGGATCAATAAGAATCCAGCCTCTGGCCATCAGGAATCAATACAGCAGCACATAGTGAGGACACAATGCAAGAACAAAGCTGCTCCATGGAAACGCAGATGCACAAAAACACACACAGGCTGCACACACTCAGTGCAAAATACACTACTGCCATGATGATTGCTGTATAGCTGGGGACTGTGTGATAAGACATCCATTTAGAGACAAGCTCAGCCCTAGCTTCCAGTGATCCAGCAGGAAGAAACAGCAGAAGGCAAGACTTCCATGTATCATTAAGTCAGTGAGCAGCAGAGATGGACGATGAGGTTTCGGGTTCTATTAAAAATGCTATATTTACATGGAAAATGAAAAAGTTGAATAATTAGGTTTCAAAATCAAAATGTTTTACTTAAACTTATAACTATTTTAGCAAAGTTTAATCAAGGTTGAGCAGCAGAAGTGCGGTGGCTAGGACTCTCACCTCACAACAAGAAGGTTGTGGGTTTGATTCCAGCTCGATTCCGGTGGGCCTTTTCTGTGTGGACTTTGAATGTTATTGTAAAATAATTGTGTATATCTACCCATGATAACAACATTCCTGTTCTCTCATGTAGCTATGTCGAATGTCTTCATCCTTCGGCGTCGCCTTGCAGAGGCCGCGCCATCTACTCACTCCCCTTTTTCACACGGGAGCATTGTGCCCTTGTAG
>JAPQRQ010000026.1:17217926-17229194 GCA_037367365.1 Apogon talboti | reverse complement strand
ATCAGTGAATTAAATATAGGAAAATACCTGATTTTCACTGAAAAAAACTCAAAATACAGAGGATAATATAATAATAAATGGTGATAAATCACTTAAGAAAGGTTAAATATACAGAAAATTTTATTTGGGAACTGCCACAAAAGTAGCACTGGGTCTTTATGGGTTAAGAAAGTACTTTATTATATATGTTGTCTGACTTGCCACTTCTTAAGAGGTCTCCTGTCTTAAAACCTAGGACTGGTATTAACCAAGTTCTTTGCAGAGGGTCAGATGACAAACAGTGTCAAGCACAGTGTGCAGATAAATGTTAATATGACCATAACACGACATAATGAAATATGGAAATGCCTAATATCCTGTGTTTTTCCAGTTTTACAAAGGAGGAGAGTTCAGCTGCTGATGGAAGTGTAATTGTTTAAAGTCTGTGAAATGAAATTAGTAATTTAATCGCTCTCAGGTTTTATGGTTACAGTATAGATATGCAGCTCCATGTGTGGATGTGAAAGGAATATTTTTTCCACCTTTTCTTTTTTCTTTTTCATGGCTTCCACAATAATTCTGGCACCAGCAGTACTGTGTTGTACTGTGAGTCCATTTTTATGCCGCTGTTGACGGCCATACCCAGAGGCACTATGTTTTCGGGTTGTGCATCTGTCTGTCCCCTTCCCGAACATAATATCTGAGGAATGCCTTGAGGGAATTTCATCAAATTTGGCCCAAACATTCACTGGGACTGAAGGGTGAAGTGATTAGATTTTGGTGCTCTCAGGTCAGACATCTTGGACACTGTGACCTCAAAATGTGAGCATATTTTGGTCATAACTCAAGTGTTCATATGCTAATCCTGGCAAAATTACACTCAAATTTGTAATAGCATAAAATGAAGTGATGCCATTTTTCATCCAAAGGTCAAATGTCAGCTTCTCTCTGATATCATAATGTTCTGCAAAAACACTCTCCTGACCATTATTCAACACCATAACTCAGGAACAGAAGGGAAGATTATGACCACATTTCACATTTGTTCAGATACTGACTTGGTGACACTAATCTTCGTCTTCGGTGTCCATCTTCAGTACAGTCAGCTTGGTACAGTCACTGACACACAGTTCAACCAAAGCTGTTGCGGCAGTGATTCTAGATTTTGTTTATTTGCCCATCATCAGTAGTGTTTGGTTCGTTGTACAGATGAGAACACATCGTAGGCAGCTAGTTTCAGAAAACAACAGAAACACAAAGAGTAGATTTATGTCTCACTGAGTGTTGTGTACTCACTCGATGATGCACACATGGACAGCTGCACCACAGACTAGTGATGTGGGAAAAAGACTACTTTTTCAATGGGGGTGAGAGCTCAACATTGTGATGACTTTTAGTTATCTGTCATAGATGTTTGCACAAAATAGTGGCCACCTAATGGCTATTACTTTCTATCTGTCTCATCTTAATTTGTAAGATTATTATGGATTAAATAAAACGTCCCCTTAAAAGCCCTATGGGTCTATAACGATCCTCTCATGAACCTGTGGTATAGGCCAGAACAACTGAAACCTCCATATTATCTTGTACTTAACACAGATGCTTCCAATATATATGAATAGCTGATCCTCAGATGTACTGTACATACATAAAAAAAATGTGGTTAAGCCACTTCTCCAGTGTTTTAACATCCAATGAACTTTTGTAAAGAAGCAAAATATATATGAAATATAGAGGGACAGAAACAGTAACCTTTTTCATGTGCACACCCAGATTTGTTGCCTGATGTGGTCTTGTCAGGCCGGTACATATTCCCTGATTTGCTGCTTTCCTGTCACATGACTCCATGAAGAAATCCAGATTTTGTTCTAGACTACCAGGTGATAATTCATGGATGCTGAGTTATAGGTGACTGTGGGTTAATGTCTCTGTTACCACATGTTTCTATGGT
Organism: Apogon talboti; assembly: GCA_037367365.1. Taxonomy (NCBI): domain Eukaryota; kingdom Metazoa; phylum Chordata; class Actinopteri; order Kurtiformes; family Apogonidae; genus Apogon; species Apogon talboti. The sequence goes on along the minus strand of JAPQRQ010000026.1, from coordinate 17,227,264 downwards.
CTGGGTTTATAAGATTTAAATAATTTTGTTCTGTTTTAATTTCCATTTTATACAATTCCCAACTTGTACATTCACAGCAGCTGATATTTAGCTAATTTCCAACTATTTCTGTGTGCATTCTGGGCTTCCTGGTGGTTGGATATGCATTTTTGAAACTTTTCTAAATTACCAGTGACTGTTTTTATTTACAAATGGTGTTATGAAATGAAAGCCTATTACTGTATTAGTGATGCTTAGTTATATCCTTCAATCCAACAGTGAATCTATGGAATGTGACAGTTGGGGCATAAAACCGCATTGTATTGTAATTAATAGGGAAAGGTTGCATGTGGGTGACATATTACGTAATTAATGAGGAAAATATTAATGTTATTATTGATGGCTGCCCTTTGTACCACCATGGTGATACCTGTTAAAACACAGGTGTCCTGAAGGGAGCTCAGGGAAGACAGACATCCACAATATGATGGGTCTCTAAATGGAAAACCTTATCAGTTCTGATGGCTTTTTTATTTGTAGCTTCCATACAAACAAAAACAACTGCATCAACAAAATTTGAGTCAAGTACTAAGGACACAAAGCACTTAAAACATTCTGTCAAAATGGAAGTCTAAGGTTCTTAACGAGAGCAACCATTTCAGCGGTCACAGATTTTAAGGTTAACAGCTGCTAATAAATTCCAGCCTGGTTTCAATCAGTGCAATATTAAAATCACCAAAAATTGTATTTCAGATTACACCTGAAGAAAAAAAGAGCCTTACTTTTTCCTGCAGGATTTGCTCATTTTTCATTTTAAAAGGCTGAAAAAACCCTCAAACACCTAAACTAACTTTCTGCAAGACTGCATGGAAATGAAAGGACTTATTTTTTTTTTAATCAGAAAATGGAACTCAGTGAGCTCATCCTTTCTGACGTGCTCCAATTAAAAATACATCTTTACCACGCTGCCACACACTATAATAATAGTGTGTAAAACTGTAACAAAACATTTGTTAGTTTGTCACGGTGAATAAATATGATATGGTCAAACAAAAACAAAGAAAAAATTAATACAGAAATGAATTGCATTTCAGATGAGTCATGTAAGAAATATTTATATAATAATACTTGTATATTTATTCATCTACTTTGTCTGCCCTCTGTTTTCATTACAAAAAGACAGACGACTACTTATACCCAGGATGGTTGCATTTCCTAGAATTGTATTTAGATTTTTTTGCGTTTACCTTTTTCTTATTGTTGTTGTATGCATATATTTTTTTTACAGTGTCAGTGTAATAAAATAAAAATTAAATGAAATAGTAGTTATCATTGTCTTGATGGAGCCTGTTCTCTTATTGAAAATGTGTTCATAGTTCTACCTGATTAAGTAGACCCATAGTTATGTCCTGTTTCAGGTATTTGTCATCATTATAAGGGGTTGTATTGTTACATACGTACAGAGTCCTTGTATGGTAGAGATGTGGTAAAGGGTAGAAGGACCGATCTGTGGACCTACTGTAACCGTCTCTACAGTGTTCTTATATGTTCTTTTTCTAATCCTAACCAACTGTATAACAGCCTTCATGTGTCATTCTTATTCTAGTTGTTCCAGGTTCTTTCCCTGAGGTTTTCTGGTTGGTTCGCACAGATAATTGTATCTTTAACCTCCTAAGACCCTCTGTCCATGTATGAGGACAAGAGTTTTGACAGCTTTATAAAAAAAAAAAAAAAAACAACAACTGTCCACCACACAGGGACATTCCATACAAAAATTTAAGAATGCATCTGAAAAAACTGTTTCATCATTATGTTTCCTATTTAAGCAATTATTTAATTTAAAAAAAAAAAAGCCAAAACTCAAAAACCTGTGGCTTTCCTGGGTCTCGGGAGGTTAATCTAAAACACACACAAGATTTGAAAATAATCTCACATTACACTCTAAAGGATAAGATAAAGATTCTTGTGGTCAACGGACACTCTCAAAATGTTCCTGGTTACGTTCTAGTTTAGGACCAGCATTAGGCACATGGGTGCAGGGTTTGGGTGACCTCTAACAAGAAAAGGTTCTGCTGCTCAATAAAATTTTACAGTTTTACATCATTTTGGACCATTATCATCACCACATCTATATCCAAAACTATATAAAAGCTACAGCAGATATTAAATAAACACCAAAAGAGCTTAAAGATAACACTCTGCTGTCGACAACCTGCATCCTTTAGATCAGTTAGAACTCATTTAGTGAGTTCTGCTGCTCTCTGCATTGATTTTACTTTAATTTGTCTTAGATGGAGCCCAAAATATCTTGGGTGCTGCACTGAAGTCTGGTAATAGTAGGGGACAGCCTGTCTAAGCACTTGGACATCTTTTTATTTATTTATGTGCCTAAATCTAACCAAACCGTAACAATGGCATTGCTCTGGCTTAAATGCAACAAAGACTTAATGTATTTGAATAATACTGTATATGTGTGGTATTTTGTGCACGTCTGCCTCTGTGTGCTGTTCCCCTTACTCCCTGTAGGGGCACTAATTTATCCAACAGTGTCGTGTCATATCTGAATGTGTAGACGTGTGATTTTGTGGTTAAGGTTGGAGGACTTGTTGTCTTGATGCCAGCATGTTTGAAGTGTTCGGTTCAATGTCGGTAGGAAGGGAAAGAGGGATAAGGCGGAGGAGAAGTGTGGGTGGAGGATGAGTAGAGGTTAATGTGCACGGAGCATCTCAAAGCTTTCTTGGTTTGACTCATAGGATGGCTGAGATCAGACAGAATGGTAGATTGCAGGTTTTACCCTCAGCTATTAGGATTGCTCTGCTCTCACTCATCTCTCACACTCCCTCTCTCTTTCTTGCACGCCATCAGTCTTTTCTTTTTTCTTTCTTGCACATGCACACAAGGTTTCACTAACACTTTCTTGCTCTCACTAACACCCCGTCTAGTTCTCTGCCTCTTTCTTTTTTCTCTCTCCCTCTCTCTTGCCCATTACTTCCGCCACTGAAAACTCTGTGCTTCAGCAGTCTTCTCCTGCTGCTGCAGACTGTCTTTATATGGCCACATCATATTTGATGAGACAGGTAGGGGGTGAAGGGATGCAGCTAATATCTCTCCCTGGGTCTCTCTCATGGCTCATTCTTCCTATCCTATTTATTGTGTGTATCTGTTTCTGTGTGTGTGTACGCGTGTGTGTATGTGTGTGAGAATGCATGCATGTGTATGTGCGCCCGAGGCCATGATGATCCATCAGACACGTACACACTCTCAGGGCATAACCATTTTCCACTATCTCATTGCCTCTAAACTCAGGGAAACATATTTTAGAGATTCTGTCTTGCAGGTGTGCTATTCCTTACTATTTCCTGTTGGATTAAAGTGGATGAAAATGTGCAATCATCTTCTGGGGAGGAGGGAGAAACTTTCTAGCTTGCTGACACAAACACATAACCTACATCCACACCGGACATATATGAGACTTTCTGTCCCCGCGTCACAGGGACCAACCTCAAGGATGCATCTTTACCGTGGGTTCCTTTAATCAGTCATGCCTTTTCCAAAGACTTTCACCACTGCCACATGCTGAGTTTTCATTTGCAAGTGCTGCATTTAATACATTTGCAAACGTTTTGTCCTGATAAGATTATTCTAAACAAAAGAATGTTCTCGTCCTTTTGTCTGGCATATTGCAGTATCCATGCAGACAATAGCAGAACACAGGGGGCTCTGCTTTGAGTCTGTGTTTTCTGGCATTTCTACAGCTTCTAGTCACATAGTGTTGGGCTGTAATGGCCAGAGTCCCACTATGTGAGCAGCTGAATATGAAAATAGGTGCATCCACTGATCCCCCTCATTTTCCCCTTATTGAGTTTACTCCTGAGACAGCACGACTAATTAGTTGTCAGACAAGGACAAAGAGATACAGAGGCACAATATAGAGTAATTATACACTCACACATGCGCATACACATACGAGCATACTTGCACACACTTACACTGAAAGGGCTATGTGTTGATGGCGACACTTGACAAGTCAATAAGCCAATGGCTTATCTCCCATCCTCCCTCTTTGCCTGCTCCATTCTTTATTGATTGCTTCCATAATTATTCACTTTATCTAAAGCTGGAATTAGCTACCATATAGCTGCAAGGAATCCAAAAAAGCCCTGTCCCAGTATACATTCTCATGCTATTACGACAGATTCAGAAGACACAGTGTTGGTGTTGGATGGATTTGGCCATTGGATGTTGCATCTTATTCATGGTGTTTTTCCTTAAGATATAACTTTCTACAGTTATATCTCAAATATACTAATCATTTATAATTTAGAGCTTCTAAAAAATAGGGATTTACTGAAATTCTGGGCTGATGTGGAAGGCATTTTCTGTTTGTTGTATTTTGTTTTTGTATTATTTATTCCATATTTTTATTGAATTTATTTTTATTGAATGACCATAAATTGAATCGCTCAAATAATGTAAACAACCTTTGATATACACAGATGAACATCGCCCACCTCCGTCGGTGAATGATATCTTATTTGGTGATAGTCAGTGTCAGTGATTAAGGTCAGTTCTGACATTCTGCCGATATATCTGTGAAGTGTATTGATGCACACCTTGTTGGAAAAAATAAATCTTTAATGAACTTTCTAATCCCAAAGTCATTTAAGTGGACATAGCCTGTGTATGCCATTGTGTCTATAGAGGCTCTTTTTCTTTAACTATGTGTCATAGCACTGTGGTGAGTTCAAGAGTTTCAATATATCGCTTAATTCTTATACTCTGAGAGGTTGGCAGATAAGTAAGCAGACAAGAAAAAGCTCTGCGGACATGGGATTCAGTGCAAATAAAAAATGCCATTTATGTTTGTTTCTCATGCATAGCTTATACACTTACATTACTTACAAGCAGGAGTCTGAATTGCAAATGCTATTTGGAAGGAAATCATCAGATGTACGGTTATTTCCCAAAAAATACAAGAACATTCATATTTTTTTAATTAAGTTCCAGTTATTTTTGTAATAATCTCAGTATTTTTTGTCCCAGATTGGACAGTCGGCATGTTTTATTGTGGCTACCGCAAACTATGGCCTTAAGGCAGAATTTGCCCATGCCCAGAATAAGCTTTTGACCTAGTTGATAAATTGCATCCACAGAGCAAGGACATAGTTTTCCCAAGTTAACCTAAGTCCGAACGCTACAAAATAACATCTGACCGAACAAATCTCATCTCCTCACAGCAGTGAGCAATTTGAAATATTATTGTAGATGTGATTAGGACGACCTGATGTGGATTTAGTTTGGTTCTGTTCACAGGTTTGAAATTAATGTACTGTGTTACAGGCCCAGTGTGTGAGATTTAATGAGATTTAAGGAGATCTAAATGCAAAAGTGAAGTACTGTATTATTTTTTTTTCTATCGTTAGTGTATAATCACAGCAAAATAAGAACTATTGTGTTTTTTTTAGCGCTGAGGAATGAACTATTTATCTTAATGCTGCCAGTTTCATACAGTATCTAAGCTTCTTTTTTCTTTCTTTCTTTCTTTATGTCTTTATGAAAGATATGGATAATATGTGTGAGTTTATTAAATGTTTGATGGCTGTTTTAATAGATACCTCCATAATTGGTTGACATTGGGCCCATAAATACCCTGCCTGTACACCCTTCTGTGAAAATTATGTAAATATTCTGAAATTTCCTACACTAAATATCTTCTGTTGGATTTTTTTCCACATTCTCTGCAGTGTTTGAAGTATCCTATTATAATATACTGGATACAAATTTAGAAAACTGTCTGTGGCAGATGGTATTTTACATTTGTTCATTCATTGATATCCTGAAAACTCATTTACTCATTTACATTTTTTAATTGTTCATTTTAAACTTACTGTACATTATCTGTAAAACAGTATCCTGAGTTTATGTTTTCATGGATCTCTTACCGTCTTGAAAGCAAATCCATATTGTCTCCTCAGCATTTTTCATAACAAATTTACAAATCTTCAATATTCTGGTTTTTATACATTATCTATTTGGTAAGGTCTATCATAATGGGACAAAATCCATGATGAGTAAAGACAACAATTTGTGAAAAGGTGTATTCAAAACCTACTATTAGTGTGAAATATTCATTATCCAAAGTGGATGTCAAATACATTTTCTGTGTCTCAAAAAGAAACATCAGTGTATGTTAATCAGATAGCCATGAAGTATTTTTACTCAACTGCATTTATCTGAGAACTTTAGTTTCTTTTTAGGGGAAAATTTCACACAATGTTCATCAACTTCAAATACTGAAAACACTTTAAAATCCAACACACCTGTTCTACATAAGTGAAGTACAAATATCACACACTGAACCTTTAGAATAGCAGGTTGTTTGTGTTTTTGGTACTAGTTTAGCATTGAAGTAAGACTGCCATAATGTTGACACTGCAGTTTTATTGAATTCATAGTGAACACTTTGGTCAAAACTGTATGGTCTTATCGAATATAAAGCAACAGCACTGCATTTAATGGTCAGAGTTTGTGTTTCGCTCTTCCTTCCTATAAAACCAGTGCTTAAACAGTCTAATCCTTCAGAGTACTCAATAGGTTACGTTCCAGTAAACAAGCTCTCACAGGCTATCAGCATGATCGATTCACTTATCAATAGCTGACACGGCGGAGTCAGTATGCTCCCATCCTGTCCATCAATGACTGATCAGTCAATTTGAAACTCTTTAAGCAAATAGCCCCAGAGAGCACTGTATAATGTGCTGTTAATACCAATACACTGTATGCAGTAAATAGACAGAGACAGCCATATGTTTACTGATAGAGTCATGCAGAAAACACTGAGTGAAAGTGAATGATGAATGTGACAGGTTGATGCAAGCGGTCGTAGGATGGCATCTTTCTTACGTTAGTAAAACGTAAACCTGCCAACTCAAATCAATCACTATGAAGTTATTGATACCCCTGGCTGAAGGTTTCTGTATCAGAGTGTTTTTCGAAGGGGCAACATGTGCAGTCCTAAAGACATTATTGATGGAGGAGACAATGAGACCAAGCACTCGGCCACGGCAGAGCACAGCGATGTGCAGTCAAACGGCTGTTACAAATAGCTTTACAACTATCAACTAGGAACTTATTATCACTCCCTTTCCATTTTGCCAGAAGTTTTTTCAGTCCATTCGATCAATTCTTCCCTCCATTTCACATCAAGACACACTCATTCCTCACTCTATGCGTTTTACCACCCATCTGTCTCTCCTGACTGCTCTCTGCTCTGCTCTGGTGGAGGAAAACACAGAAAATATAATCCTTTAATAGTCGCTTTATGGGCTTCCCCCCTTTTGCTTTTATCTATCGTATCAATCTTGTATCTTGAAAAGGGAAGGAATGCATATGTTTTAAAAATGACTGGAGCATGCACATGCACACACACAGTGGGGTGTAATTCCTCCTCACGTTGTGCTTGAATATATACAATTTCTATCTGGGCTAATGATATCCATCTGAACTGGACTTAAATCAGCATTCCTGTTATCTCATCATGGCGTCCCTCAAAGATATGGAGATTCAGCTTCTAGTGCCGTGCTTTAGACACATGACCTGCGTGCTACAGGCCTCAAATACCGCAGGAGGGGTTTTTAGTCTTAGCTTGCAAAAGAAGAGACGAGAAAAAGGAGATTTTTGTGAGAAGAATTTAAAGAGGAGAGGTGAGTAGAGGACATTTCACGTAGGCCGTGTAGGAGACCACTGCAGTTTTTTGTTTTTTTTTTCTTTACTCTCGATTGGACAGTGTACCGCTTCTCGGATTATTATTGGACGGTTCTTATCCTCACAGTGAAACAATATACTGACCGTGGTGAAAATGTCAAAGTTAATGTATGACTTTTATATCTATTCATTTTTATTCAAAGTACAGCTATTTTAGATTGCTGCGGTGCTAATTTGCCAAGCGCTAATATGGGTCAAAATTGAGGGAAGTGACAGAACATTCTGTCTATTGTTGTAGGACGACTTGTCAAAATATCTGCTAATTGGCTTAGTTTGTCTCCGGTAAAATGCTAATTAAATGTGTGGTACATTGTGTCAGGACTCAAATATTGTAGGCAAAACTGTGTCCTCCAAATGCACACTGACTTTATGAGTCCCATCAGGTTCCTGCAGGGACACTCAAGGGAAACAGGCCAATGTAGGCAAAAAAAAAAAAAAAAACCTTCCACATTTCCACATTGCAAAACACAGAAGTCTGCTTCACAAGGATGCCAGTACTTATCCTGATATACGGTTTTCTTCATGAAAAAAATCATTTCTAAGCTGCTTCCAAAACAAATATAATGAATATTACATCACATTTATGTTTACACGCAGTTATAAAATGTTTCCTTGTGTACTCCTGGTGCTCGTGGAGGCTGGGTGATGTTGTTGTTTGTGTAATGTTATGACTGAAATTGTAAAATTATTACATTTTACCATGGAGGTATTCATAATTTTGCACAGGCACAGTAACAGACACACACAGCGTCTCTGTTGCCATGGTAATTAAGTTTCACTTCTGCCTGCGTGTGCTGTTTTGAAGCTCTGTTTCATCTCATGGATATATTATGTTCTGTCAATGTTGTCTTTTCGCTCCACCAAGTTCTCAGTTCTGAAGTTGTTTTTCTGCTGGTTCAGTGGGAGACTTGGATAGCTGCAGCGACAGTCAGACATCAGTCAAAGAATGGACCCGTTTCTGTCATTGATATGTGTAGAGCACCTGTCGACTTCATAAATTATCTGCTTAGTATCAGATCTCAGATTTGACTGGAAATAATTTTTACGTTTTACAAAAGAGAGGCAATATTTACACTGGAACTAGTTATTAATTAGTTATTACAAATAAATGTCAACAATAACACTGTGGTTAACATTCATACTTATCTTAATGGTATGTTTGATTTCATTGACTGATTTTAAAGACTGGAATCAAGACTGTTGGTTTGTAAATGTTTTTGATTGATTGTATATGTGTTTTTCTCTGTTTGCAAATGCTTTTATTATTGTAAAACTATAATGATGTAACTGTATTGCTGCCATCTTGGCCAGGTCTTCTTTGAAAAACAAAGATCCTTTATCTCAATGAGACCATCCTCGTTGAATAAAGGTTAAATTTAACAATAAATAAATAAATAAATAAATAAAAATGTCTCTGTTGCGGGTGGTGCTCTTGTGGTTTCAGATGCTGCTGGCTGTGGGTTTTGTGCATTGTAAAATGTAGATGGCGTCTTTAGTTTATTGTCATTGTCACATTAAGTCTATCCCAAAATTAATTTCCATTGTTAACATGATTAAGTCCGCATGGTCTGCATCATTATAGGAAACACTGTGTT
>JAPQRQ010000026.1:17180552-17196257 GCA_037367365.1 Apogon talboti | reverse complement strand
CTTGGCTTGGCTTGGCTTGGCTTGGCTTGGCTTGGCTTGGCTTTCAGTTTTCTCTAACACCTGAGGTATGGACTCACTGCTTACCTGCTCCAAAACTGAGTCGTCAATCCTTGACTAACGCCTTATGTTTCCACCAAATTTCAAGAAAATAGGTGGAGTTGTCTTTGTGTAAACAGATGCACATGATTTATATCCAGTCCTTTATGGAGGCTAATATAAATACATAGCAATGTTACTCCGTCATCATTCTGTTATTAAAAATTCCTACTTTTGAAGTGAGGGGTAGAATTGCTGTATATCAACACTTATAAGCAATTCCGACCAATTGTCCTTGCAACAACAAAGCCAAATTATTTATTGATTTTCAGCCCATTGCCACTTTTAAAACTCATAGGCAACAACCATTCTATGGCTGTGGAAGCATTTCTCTTGGGAGAGCAGCACTCAGACCTTCCTAGGAGAGGCTTAGCCTCTTAAATCTATATCTTCGATGACGCCTCTAGTTGAAATTATTACCTGTCCAGAAAAACAGCATGCTGCCAGTTGGTCCGCTGTATCAGCTCTACGAGTGTGTGGGTGTACGTATGTCAGGTAGCCCTGGTGAGTCCCCTCACAGTGCCACACCAGCGACAGCAAGTGGGATAGCTCACTTGTGTCTAATGTTTTTAATTAACTTCAAGGTTGAACGTGTGAAATTTAATATGGGAAATTAAAAGATGTTAATTTCCTGCTTTGAAGCCAGTGTGCTGGCATGAATAAATTACACTTAAATCAGTGTGCTGGTCCCAGAGCTTAACACTCCTGTGAAAGAAACTTGTGTGTTCTTATGAAACATTGAGGGTGGAAGGCAAAAGAAAGAAATATACATTTAGCAATTTGCGCTGCTTGTCAGTATGAATGACTCAACTGTCAGCTTTCAGTCTTAACATAACCGCATGGGTTGCAATAATAGAATTAGGTAGGTGCAACAGAAGAAAGAGTATCAAATAAATGGAAATTAAATTAATTGTTACAGAACAGCACTAAGCCCTCACTTTTTTCATGGGTGCGCAAGTCACATTTATTCTCCTTGTTTCTGTTATAACATTTGCAGGAGCTTCTCTAATGAAAACACACAAATACACACCAACAAATGGAAACATGTTCAAACACAATGAATTCCTCATACAACTGTAATTTCACATCCTAACAATTTCTAATAAAAGGCTAAAAACAGTGGCAGTTCCATCAATAAAACGTGTTCTGCATGGTGGCTTTACACGTAATTGGCTATGCTTGAGAAATTACCCATTTAAACTTCCACCTACAGAACATTGCTGTAGATATCGCATTATGTGTGAAATATGAAATACGGCCAACTGAAAATTTCCCTATTACACTACCATTAGGAACTTCTCCATGGTTGACTTTACACTGCAGCTATCTGATAAGCCAGCCATAGCACTGTCCTAATTTCTCTAATTGGATACCGGTAAAATAACAATCAAGAGAAATGGTGTGTAATATACACTTGCCAAGCTCAGTGCATATTATGGACTGTTCTCCTCTGAGACTTGATTAGGGATCCAATAAAAGACATCACTGTGGGAGTTGGCCTCTGATTGTAAAGAATGGATTTTAATGAACTAAGAGTCATCTATAAGGGACTGCTTTGGCACAGGATTACACAATCTGGTGTGATTACGCCTCCCTCCTCTGTCAAGGTAATGAACATACTACATCAGGCTTAGTAGAAGATCCAAACAGCTGGATCTGGATCATACTGTGTATTATACAGTACATATGATCTATGGACTGCATGTGTTGTGTTTTCTCGGATGCTGCTCCTTATAGACTTTGGATCTGGTGTTTGTGTGGGTCTCAGACAGATGAACATATCCTCCACACCAAGGCCGATCTCTCCCTTGACAGCCTTTGTGCAGACACTGTACTTATGTTGCGGTCTGTCTGGGATCACGTGTGTAATTTTATGACAAGGGATTGATAGCAAAAGAAAAGAAAATATATGATGACACCACACATCGACAGTAAACCCTATGTAAGGTTTAGTGTCACTTCAGCTACTGCGCCTCTGCAGTACGTAAACTTTCAGCACATCTGCCTCGTATATTATGCTGACAGGATGTAGCTCATACACATGGCAGCTGTCTGCAGACTCCATCTACCTGATAGGAGTGAAGGAAGACTGACAGCGACAGAGAAAATGACAGATCATTCATAAAGGAATGATGTAACGCTGCAGAGATAAATAGATGTAAGCAGCAAGGTAAACAGTCCGATGTAATTAACAATGATTTTAGTATAGACTGCGCTCTGTCTATTTGTGTATTTATCTGTTATACTCCAGTATGTGTCTGAATCCCTGCACGTGCACCAGTTTTCCTATATGTGTGTCTATGCATTTGTGTATGTGCGTGAGTGTGAAGGTGTGTGGTTTCCCCTGGGGGGGTTTTGCCCTGTTTTTGTCCCCATTGGTGGAGGCCCTTCCCTGGGGAGCTTTGAATTCACAGGCTTGGTCTGTACTGATGGATGATGGCCCAAAAGAGGGGGAAAAAAAGACTGAGAATTGAGGAGAAAATAACAGGTCTGAGGCTGTTTCATCACTTCCAGGTACTCTACACAGTGTTACTTCATATAGACTCTCCTTATTGTTTTTCTCTCATAACGTACTGCACCGAATTGTCACTTTAACCTGTTCTTTTGTGTGAATGTGTGTGATTAAATGGATTAATAAGCATGTACGCTATATATGCATCTGTATATTTGCCTCTATGAAAAGCATTAATATACAGTATATGTAAATGTAAGTTTAATGTCTTTGTATTTGTATATGTCCATGGATGATAAAGCTGAGCACTAAATTAATGAGGTCAAGTTTGGTAGTTGCGCTTTTGAGAAACATTTCTTTGTAATTTCCCATTCATAAGATATTCCCCTCTAACCATTTCTGCAAAATTTTAAGAACTGCCCTGCAAGCACACTTAATACAATGCATGTATTCCCACTATCCCTGCTATACCACTTTTGATTTACCTGTGAAAGTACTTCCAGTGCATAATCTTTGACGTATCTTAAGTTGTTGCCCACCTCACTCACATGAGCCTGAATATCGTCTATAAAACCATGAGAAAACCAATCTAACTAGCTCCGCTCTTCTTCTTCTGTGCCTGAACTCATCCCAAAGCACCACTGTGTGTTGCATTAGACCCTAATTACAGTACATTTCTATCTTCTTCGTAAGTGTTTTTATTTTTTAATCGGCCTGTATAGTCAAACACTCACACACACACACACACACACACACACACACACACACACACACACACACCCAAAGGGCTCAGTGCCTCTGTGTTTTGCCGAGCCACCCTGGGCCTAACGCCTAACTTAACACATTTCACTCTGTGTACCTGGGAAGTTTGTTTACATCAGACTCTCATTTACACCAGTGACTGGGAGGCACACCGGCTGGGGAGAAGATGTGTGCTGAATGAGGCTATCTAAATGATTTAGGAGACAAGGTGTAAACCATGATACTGTGAAGGTTAAAGCAGTAGTTTAGGTAGAACATCAATTGTTATACACTCTCGTGCTGAAATTCAAAGGACATGGCTCAATATAGTTCTGTCTCAGGTGGTTTACCAAGGTATTGTGTTTGGACTTCAACAGGTGCCTGTTTCCACATTTGCTGCATTTGCTTAATTTCAGTTTCTAACCTTTCACAAATGTAACCTTAAAGCCATTGTCCTGCTGTTATGAAATTTACATACGGAGTCACACAATTAACCCATAAAGGCCCAAACAGCCACCATCGACCAAAAGCATGTACTGATGTAAACTGTTTAATACCTGTTCATCTACTAATCCTATCAATACATGTAAATAATTGGTGTAAAATACAGTTTAAATCTTTTCATGGTCATTAGATATGACCCATTTGGATGTTCAGAGGCTTCGTAGTTACCATGAAAACACCGTCATCTTCTACAACATTGATTCACCGGTAAAACCCATGGAGTTGGATGAATGACAGTGGATGGACACACTGGGTTTTGTGTTCAGTAAATGTTATCTTTGCTGAAAAAGTAACTTTTTCTTCAGTCTTCTCTGTTCTGATATAATAAACTTTGAAAAAAACAGTGTTGATTTTGTTGACAAACAATTTTCGTCATAGTCTTCATTAACATATTTTTTCTGATGAAAACGAAATGATAACTACATAAAAAGTAATTCATGAGTGCAAAAATACTAACTAAATGTAATGACACTTTCGTTACCGAAAAAATGGGTTGGCCAGAGACGAGATCCAGTCAGAAGAAAGAGGGAGAGGGAGGAATAAAATAAAGATAGGTTTGTGCTTGAAAGAGCAACAGTGAAATGTATGTGTACTGCTCATTCACACCTTAATACTATTCTATAATACTTAGAAGTTTCATTTAATCTAAATTTTAATATTTAGTTGACTAAAACTAGGCTAAAACTAAAATAGTTTAGATGACTAAATATGACTAAATCTAAATATTTTCATCTAAGGACTGGCAAAAGCGAAATAAAAAATTGTTGTCAAAATTAACACTGGAATAAACTCTGAGTTTTCATGAACATCTAAATTAAATATAGGAAAATACATGGTTTACAGTGACAAATACAAAATGCAGAGGATAATATTGTAATAAATGGTGATAATTTGCTTAGGAAAGGTTAGATAGAAAATTTCATGAAAATTTCTATTTCAATCTTGATTCAAGTTAAACATTAAACTTGATATATATATATATTTTTATCATACAGTGGTGAGAAATAAGTTATGCATAGTAGAGATGGCGAAAAGTATTGATTTCTTCTTCAATCTGGGCTTTAATTCAAATTTAATCTCTATCACAGTTTAGACCAAAGAGTTGTCTTCAGCTCAACAGATTTTCCAAAGGCCATGTGTCTGTGTCTGTGTCTCTGATTGTCTGTTCTGGTGTTAAGTGTTATCAGAACTGTTTAGAACCTACGCTGGTACTAATTCCTCTGCTGTATCTCTACAGGCTGTATGATTTTACCTGTATTTTATAGCATAATCAATATAGCATTTGACTTGTATTTGTGGAACTTTAACTGCTAAAACCCTGTTAATGTCAACCTACACCTTATTCTGTTTTCAGGGTTGTGCATTTATGTCCTTTTCAAATCTTAGACTTACTGCTGCAGTGAAACAAAACATTTCCAGCATTCAGCAAGTGTTACTGCTGCGTAAACTCAGTTTTACCCAGGTGGCCCTCTGTGACACAGTCTTTTGCCTCTAGAATATTACTCTACTACTTTATTTACAAAGTAGGTTCGATACAAAAAATGTATTGGTCTTCCTGTGTGTGCAGCCTTTTCAATATTAAATCCAATTATCAGCCACTACAAAACAAAAGGAAGCTTTGGAGCCTGTTAATTAGGAAAAAAAAGTTCACTATTGGATATCTATTTTGTATTCTGCAGCATTTGACTTTTTCCAAACAAGAATCACTGACAAGGGCAGTCATTCAATAATGTAATACAAGCTGTTCTAATGAAAGGTATACAGAGAGTGTTTGGACGAAACGGATGAAAAAAGCCAAGGCAATGAGAGGCAGAATATAGCCCAAGTGTGCATTATAAAGCTCTTACAAAGGTGAGGTCTGGGCCTCTGATTCATGTACATCATACTATAAACACAGGTCATAATTTTCATTTTATTATGGAACAAGGATAAGAGTGGACGGGTGGCCTTGGTGGCAGGACTGGGCCGATGTCAAACCAGTTTGATATGAAGCTAAACACTTTCCACTAGTTGTTCCTCACCCACTAACCAGAGGAGAAGAAATGAGACTACCAAAGCCCATGTCTGAGACTATTGAGACTTCAGTTCCCTTTTTGCCGGTAATACACTGACTTGTTAGTCAGAAATAACACCTAAATAATGTCAAGAAAAAGCAGATGCTGTCACAGTAGGGCTGGCCATACCATGCTAAGGCATTACTGTAGTCAGGTTTGCCATAACTTTTTCCCTACAGTGTTTACAGGTTGGATCATGCATGCTTTTTGACCCATCTCTGTTGTTAGCTTCAAATAAGTCATATTGGTGCAGTTTTAATCTCTGTGCTATGTCAATGCGCTTTATGTCATCATCAGAAAACACATTCTCTCTAGTGAACTTTCTTGTAAACAAACACAACATGTAGTGTGGAGATCTTCCCCTCCTGCTGAGATGTGATCTTTCTTTGTTTTGCCTTACAGTCACTTACAGTTACTATTGGTTTTCCATGATAGTGTCTTCATCGTGTTGACGTGTTGGTTGTTTCTAATGCAAAGTTGGCACAGGTTGCTGATGTAGCATACCTTAAAATTTGACACAACTTGTCTGTTCTTCACTGGACTGGACTGGTCTGGCTAAACCAGAAGCTGACCCATCTCTACTTGGCGGAGATTACTTGACTTTAATGAGTAAAGTCTTGTAAATACTCTGGAAGAACAGAGAAATTTGCTTTCTCATTAATCGTTCTAGACGTCCTTCTTTTCTCACAGCCCTGGTTTATGAGTTCTTGCAGCTTGTCCCTGTGGTGTCTGACAAATATTAAATCATTGGTAAAATTTGAAGTGTTGTGGGTAATGTGGAGAACTTTCCAGATGTTCTACACTTGAATTTTTTGGTAAGAATGAAATATTCTGACCAGGACTAACTTTGTTCTTACTTCTTCAAGAAAACAAATTTCAAAGTATTTACAGGCCATTACTGAGTTCTACAGGTCTATGTTTCTCGTACACAGTGCTTGGTGAGTGGTAGTTTTCCTCTCATATTGAACTGGATGTAACCTGGTGTCCTCTGTCTGCTTTGTACTTGTCTTTGTCCCCTGTGTGTGTCACTCTCTTGTCTTCAGATAGTGTTGTGCAATGTGTCCGCTTGATGTCCTGTCCTTTTTGTCTCGGTCCCCAGGGCTGGAAGTGTGCCGCTCTGGTCTTATCAATGTCGGTGGCTAAATAATGCAGATCATCACTCAACACTATATTGTAAACATCCCATTTGTTGTGTGTACTGTATGTTTAATTTTTTTTTTCATATATATTGTTTGTGTAAATTTTTGTACACACACCTATTGCACGGTCTGTCTGTCCTGGACCTGGAAGCAGTATCACTCCTTGATGACTACTTTTTCCTGTATTCCAGCATTTTTTTTTCCCCACTAATGTCTTTTTACATTCTCTAATATCATAAGTCAAACCTAGTGTCTTATATATGTTTGTATGTGCATTCAGAAATCTGTATGTTTGTATTTTATGTCTGTCTGATTTTATACTCATAGTTTGTGTCTGCTGCTGTAATTTATACTAAAGGCTTGCAGAGATAAACAATCTGATTTCTTTAAGCTAAGATCCTTTACATACCTATGTCCCATTCTTTACACGAAGAAAGGTGCATTTGTACTGAGCAGGTTTTTGATATGGAGGTCTGTGTGGAAAGGTTGAAAGCCATGGATGGATGAATGACAGGAGGAGAGCTGATTCTAAAATATGTAACAGTAGAGAAGGTAAGGGAATGAAAAAGAAGGTAAAAACGAAGAGAGAGACTGTGCAGTGAAGAATAGAGAAGGATTGTGGAGTCAATATCCAGTCTCCCCTATGGCTAAAGTACTTCTCTAAGCCTCTCACACGGGTCTGGTCTCTCCTGCTTTCTTTGTTTATCTTGTTCGTCTGCTTCTTCCATGAAGTAATAAATAATCCTGCTGTTACACCTATCAACTAAAGTGACAGACTGATAGCTAGCACTAATGCACAGGAAAAGCCCAGACAGAATCATGGGACTTTATACAATATGCCTCATAGAATGTTTTACCTAGGATGCTAAGCAAAAGTTACTTTGCCAGTCATGGGTATTATTTCATTTTTTACTCTCTCATCGATTTTTACTTGCATGATCCCTCACTGGTTTGTCTCAGAGAGAATTTCAGCCTTAAAAATAAATAGCCACTAATGATGTTTTCAGCAGGTGAGGAGGCTTGGATCGCAGTAAATATGCTCTTAAAGCCACCTCAGACCATAGATGCCTGTGGAGACGAGCTGAAAACTGAAAAGTACTCGTAATATGCTGCTCTATAACGTTCTGAAAAGTTTATGTGAAAGCAACTGCACGAGATGGTGTTTTGTTTCCATAGCAACAAACAGGGTCTGCTCATGCCTTTGTTGGCCCTAAGCGCAATTTGATTTGTGCGCCTCCCACCGCCTCAGCGCCACTAATGCTATTGACTGTTGTCAATCCTTGAAGGATATGTCCTTCTTTGTGACATTACTTTTTGCTGCTTTTTATATCAACATACAGGGAGAAAAATGCAACACATTACTCTGACAGACTATACTTGCAGCAAAAATGCAGTGACAGGTACAGTGCTGTTCATATAATAATACTAATAATATAGATGTAATACTTAGATATTACTTGATACAATAGCATGTTATTGTATGCTTCTGAAAGCAGGTGTTTAATTTGGTAGTTCTCTTTACCTCCACCCTGATTGGCCACTTTTAACGGTTTGTGTTTGTCTCTGTGATGCATACCTATAACGAGGTGTATTCGTCCTTTTATCAGAAATGATTTGACACAATGTTTGGCCCTTGATGATGAATTGAAAGCATTTTGTTGGTCAGAGGTTGAAGTGAAAGGCCAAGGTTGCTGTACTGTCATGTCTCTCCTTTTTTATGAATGCAATGTCTCAGCAAAGCCTTGAATTTTTTTTTTCCTGAATATTCACTTGGAATCATGGAAATTCTGATGAGATGGCCAAAAGTCAAAGGTCAGGTCCTGATAAAGCATGTTTTTTATTACTAATGAAAAAGGCAAAAACATAAATAAAATGAGAGGGTTAAGCCTGCTGTACCTTTAAAGCTCTATAGAGTGGTTGATTCTACCTCATTTCCACAGCAACTGAGAAAACTTTATATGTGTAAAATCAGATATTTAAAAGTCCAGTTCAGACCAAAGATTCAGGACAAAGTCAGGAAGTGGCACACCAGTACACAACAGAGTCACAGCTACAACGTACCAGTGTAAATCTATATAAAATGTATTATTCACCAAATAAAATGTAAAACTAATTCTTTACACACATCTGTATAATAGTATCATCAAGTTTTCTTTTTCAAACCAAATCTCAAAGTTGCCGATTTTGAGTTGTCTTATAATCTCGATATGCTGCCTCTACATCATACCTCTGTCACCTCAGATCTTTTTTTTAAACACAAAACGGCCACAGTAAAATCCCAAATCCCCCCTGTTTTCCATATGGTTTGTGTTGACAATAGCTGCACCACAGATCTGTTTGTAATTGTCCAAACCAGGTCAGAACTGTCACAGTTTAGTCTGAACTGTGGATCAACAACTTCACCTGAACTTACCCTATACTTTCACATGCCTCATAATCAAACTCACCCACGCAGAAGAAATGATGTCATTTCAACATCAAACTCCATTCTTTTAAGTTAGAGCTGTGTCCAGATAAATACAACAACCGTGCCTCTAGCTTTTATCACTTTGTCACTTTCTTTGACTCTAAAAGTTGTTTCTTAGGGGTTCTCATTCTAGCCAATACTTCAAAGTACAAATACTAAACATAATCCGCGTACTTTTGATTTAACACAACCAACGATTGCCAGTAAGTGCTTTCTATACTGCAGATGTGACTAATGGGCTTTACTCATATGTAGGATGCATAAGGATCTCTGGATTGTTTACATCATCAGTGCATCATTCAAATGCACTTTTTTCTTTCTTTTGTTTAGGTTTTTCTCCAAACACATAACTTGAAATGTTTCGGTGGTTACTTCCGTCTTCCTCAGAAGTGTCACTGGTGTATCTGTGTAGGTCAAGGTATGTTTTTGGAGAAAAACCTATGTCTTAAACAAAAGAAAGAAAAAAGTGCATATAGAAAACAGAAGACATAATGAACACCATTGAACTAATAGATCATTCAAATGAGAACCGGCTTTAATAAGATATGTGTCTTTAAACCCAGCCCTGACCGCTAGTGTCTGTTTTTAGAACATCGTTTTGTGTATCTTTTCATTATTTATGGGCTGTAGCTCACCTGTCACCCAGATGTACGGTACTCGCCCCATCAGGTGGATTGTGTAGGTGTGAAAACGGGCACGGCTCCAAGCACTTGCGCATCGTTTTCTCCAGACTTCTCACATTTTTTGCTTCTGGCACTATTTAGTGTTTATTTTTGAACTTATTTTCACTTCTGTGATGCCAAGCACATCCCTGAACTTCCACTTAACATTTTCAGTGGAAAACCACAATATCAGTAGCTCCCCTGAAATAAGACCACATTTGTGTTATCTGAAAATGCAATAATTCATATACCACAGCCTGCTCATTGATCTTGTATGTGTACATATCAGTTTTTTTTGTTTTTTTTCATTGTGGTGGACAATGTTTTGTTATGTAGCTGAAACAAAGCTCCATAGGGACAGAAAGTACATACACAACATAACAAAACACCAAAAAAAACCAATAGGTTGTCTCTTCACCTTCACTGTTTGTGCTTATTCCCATCTCTGCCTCTTAGCCCATGTCTTAGATTTAAATATGTGCACACAGGCATAAACATATCCATGGGCATAATCGCCATCTATTATTGTAGTGAGGAGATACAGTCTTTAGAGGAGTTAGCAAAAGGTCATGTTGCTCATCTTTGAGAGATGGTGTCTGGCATGCCCAAACAAAATGTCTGAACCCTGTTAAATGCAGCTACAAGTAACTGTTTGATGTTTGTCTCCCAGTGTCTCTATTTAACTACACAGCAGAAATACTGTTAAAAAAAAAATCAAGATGAAGGGGCTGAATGCATTTTTAAGAATTCCATCATGGATTTGACTGAAACTGAATGAAATTGTCAGTGATCAGTATTTATAAGATACTAAAATGTCTCTCTGTCTCTTTTAATTTGATGCTTTTGTATGAATGTAAACAACTGTGTTTAAAGATAGTGTTGATGATTCTGTTCAATTAGGCATTTAGAAATTACCACTCCCTCTTAATGTACTCCAGTTGCCCTCATTAGCTTTAGCTGTATTTAATTGAAATAAATAAAATTAAGGTTAATGTTGGTATGAGGAACCAGAGAGTACATCACAGTATTTTACACTGTGACTGCTGTTGTAGTACTTAGGATTACTGAATCTAAATAACTTGGCACCAGAATCACTCAGGTTTATTAAACACTAAAAAGCAGAAGTAATTTTTAAATTTTTTTTAGGGTTATGGGTTACTTTCTTGAAAATTATGTCTGGCCTACATTCAATCACAGTGGGGGACTGTAATGTAAATATGAGTAAGTAATATAAAGTAATGGGCGGCATGGGACCGTAGTGGTTAGCACTTCTGCCTCATAGCAAGAAGGTTCTGGGTTCAGTCAGACAGGAGCCTTTCTGCATTGAGTTTACTTATTCCAGGTCCAGTTTCACCTACCACTAAAACCAGTTTCATACAGATTAACCCATAAAGACCCAAACATTCATCACTGACCAAAAGCATCCACTGATCTAAAATGTTTAATACCTGTTGATCCACTAATCCTATCAATACATGTAAACAACTGGTGTAAAATGCAGTTTGTCATCTTTTCATGGTCATCAGATATGACCCATTTGGATGTTCAGAGATTCCATACTGAATGTGGAAACACCGTCATCTTCTACAACATTGATTCATTAGTAAAATCCATGGAGTTGGATCAATGACAGTGAATGGAAATGTTTGGTTTATGTTCAGTTAATGATAGGCTATATTTTACTGAAAAAGTAACTTTTTCTGCAGTTTTCTCTGCTTTGATATAATAACCCTCAACTTTAATCTGAGCTTTTATGGACATCTACATGATAAGTAAATTAAATACAGAAAAACACCGGCTTTATACTGATAAAATACAAAATACAGAGGATAATATTGTAAATATATGGTGATAAATCACTTAAGACAGGTTAGATATAGATACATTTCATTTGGGAACTGACATAAAAGTAGCTCTGGGTCTTTATGGGTTAATTCTCTCATTGATTGACCTTGACCATGGTCCTCTTGAAGGTCTGGAGTCCCTGAGCACCTTCAATGGCAGCTCACCATTCCGAATATGCCATGTGCTAATGCTAATGCTATGGGTGTATTAGGATGGATAAAATGCAGACATTTGAATGTCCCTATGTTGTCAATAACATTAAACAGAAAAAAGAACAGGCCACTGTTGAACATGGTAGCACAATATGGCAACCCATGTCCTCTGTAAATACAAGTAACTCGGGTAACAAAAACACGATTCCTATTTTTAGGTGATTATACTCTACATGTGCTACACAAAGCCATAATTATGAATTCTATAATCCATTTCTTTAAGTAGATCTCCTACATCACTGAGCCTCTAAACTGCCTTCCCTCTGTGAACTGACTATTATGCATACAGGACTTTAACTAGAGATGCAGATTGTGCTGCGGATGCTTCGCCTTGTTGTCTAGCATTAAAGGGACCTCATGCTGATAATTGTATTCCATTAATGTGGCTCATGATCTTTTGTCCTACTGTAAGTTTTAAAAATGTCAGTTGATTTTAAATGTTGCAATTATTTCTAAAGGTCTATCTTCACCAAATGATGAGGTGTATGATCAGCTTTGTGCATAATTTGATCCCTATGTGAGTGTGTTCTTCTGATAGTGTTTTAAGTACTGTCATTGAAACACAATGAATGGGTATTTAGGCTCAGCACAACTAAATCTGTGTGCAGTTTATTTAAAATAGTCAGATTCATCCAGATTTAAGCAGTTTATGTTTCTTTCATATGCTGATGACACTGTTACTTACACTCCCAATTCTGACGTAAACCTTATTATACTCACATTTTAGTTCTGTTTGTTCTAGTTCTGCTTTTTGAGGTTTGGTGTAGTAGATGGGAGCTGTCAGTATTTGTGTAGCTGCCGTGCCTGTTAAGTATTGCTGTTTTATCTGTGCATGTTTTTATGTGTTTTTAGGACCCCTGAAAAATGAGATGCTGCATCTCAAGGGCAATCCTTTCAATAAGTTTAGTTTTGGCTTTGTTGTTCGCATTTCCACCGCAATGATCAGTAAAAACTGGTCCAATTTTCTTCAACATCAAAAATGCATTTCTCTTTTAAAATGTTACTCAAGTGACTGTACAAAAACATGATAAATTCTCACAATGGATAAAAAAAAAAACAAAAAAACAACAAAACAAGGAAAACACTGTCATGCGATTGGGAGAATGTCTCTATTATGTAATAACACACTATTGTACTGTTGCTTTGAAAAACTCTGCTTGCTAGTCTCTTTCAGTGTTCACTCTGCCCCCAGGAGAAAATTACACAACTCCTTTGTTCTGACTTGATTAAATACATTTCTTCCAGCAACACCCTGTTCTTGCTTCTTTGCACTATGTTTAATGTCTTCAACAGTCTTTCAAACACACACACACACACACACACACACACACACACACACACACACACACACACACACACACACACACACACACACAAGCGCTGCCAGAAGAGCTGAACAGTTAAAGTAAAACTCAAGGCTTAACCACCGATCCAGCTTGCTGAACTTTCTGCTCTATCGACACTTCTGCTGAGATTAAATAAAGCCCAGCTCCTTCCTCTCCCACTCACTCCATCACTACCCCTACTTTCCTCCTTCGTCTCTTCCTCGCCGTCCCTTCCTCTCTCGTACCTATTTTCCATACTACTGCTCGCGTGCCCTTTCATATGCATTCAGGATTATCATCAAACCGTGATTCTGTTTGTGTGTATGTGTATGCATGAGATTGCGCGTGTGTACTTATTCATGTGCTTGCATGTGTGGGGATGCCTACTGAGATTACCATTTATCTCTGTACTGATCACATCCGTGCCGAGGAATCCAGCAGAGGCATAAGAGAGGTGGTTCAAGAAATTATGCCAGCAGTGATTACATGAGCTTGCTCAGCCCTCACTTTGAATTACTACGCCTTCGTCCGTCGCAGGCCGCTCCGGAATCACAGCTATTGTTGGGGCTCCTCATGAGAGGATGATTTGCTGGTTCTCTAAGGACTGCTGACTTTTCACATTGGTTTTATTTGGCTGCTTAAACAAAACAGGCCACAGTAGCTTTGTGGCATTGTTATGAGTGTATGCTTGGGAGGGCTGACGAATTGCTATTTAACAGGAAATTATTATATATCATATTAGATTTACACTCGTATCTATGAAATACTGAGCGCCTCCAGCTTACCGTGAAAGTATTTTTGTTTCTGATATTAGAGCTGTCAGCATGTGGAAATGTGAGTTGTCAATTAATTTTCACATATTATTATTTTCTGTTCCGTTAACTATTTACATATAAGTCATTTATTGACAAGCAAAAAAAAAAAAAAAAAGTGATTCAAATATTTCTTTGTTGAACATGGCAGATATAATATGACTAAAATATACTAATCCCATTATTGAATTATTAAACCAAGGTAGAAAATCAAAATAAACCATATACAATAGCATATAAAGGTCATATTTAATAAAATAAAGTTAAGTCATTATATTGAACCCAAGGAACCATATTGAAATACAAAACAAAATGTGGCATTAGTTTTCTATTGAAATAATAGCAGAGGAAGAATTGGGTGCAAAAAGATGATGATATTAAAATAACACCAGTCGAATGATGGTAAATAATGGTTAAGTGTTATTTCTGTTAGTTTCTCCTCAGTGGTATACAGGTGAATGAAGACGATTAACTCGTTCAGGTAAAATAGCGTCATTATCATTATTTTAAGTGTAATATGTCTGCCTTTTGGATGTATTTTATTGAACGTTCACTGCAGTTCAGTGGTGAAACTGAACCTGGCTCCTCACCTCTTCCTCTCTGGTCCGCCCTCTCTGATGTCTGTCTGCATCCCTCTTGGAATGGAATTTTAGCTTCTTCGTCTCATCTCCATCCCCAACACCCCCCCACTGTTGCTTTTCGAGGTGTCATGCCCCCTCACAGGACATGTATGGAAATGCACAGACATGGGAAAATGATAGGGCTAGGAAGGTGTCGACTCTGTTGCATATGTAAATACGAAAGCAACAAAGGTGACTGTGCCAGTTCCTGACAGGTGTAAAACCCAGGGCCCACCACCGAATCAAAGGCCCTTTGAAGACCCCTGTAGGTGTCACCTGAGAGATGGTATCCATCCTATAAAGGTGGATCTTGCCAGAAGCTTGTGGGTCTTTCTTCACAATCACCGCTCGTGTGCACACTGACATTTCTTTGCAAAGAAATAAAAACCTTGTTGTCCGGCAGAAGTCTCTATTTCATTATTCACCAGCAGTAGAGAGAAATTTCCACCTCCCTCTTCATCTTCCTCACCCGTCCATTGAATATGATCAGACCTATTATGTGTCATTTCCTTCAGAATTGGAGCTCTCTTCCTCATTGTTCTTGATCATCTCCGACACACCCTACATCACCACAGTACCACCTTCCCCTCAGAGCCTCCAGACCCCCAGACGGAGTGAACCCACACTCTTCTTGGACCTACTTCAACACTGACCACGACATCCTCATGGTTCTGAGTCTGCACCAAAACCTTTCCTCTATTAACCCTTGGTTGGTCACGTGGCCTATTCAAACATGAATGGTCACATGGGGTGTATGCACACCCCAATGCTAAAAT
>JAPQRQ010000026.1:17167669-17180344 GCA_037367365.1 Apogon talboti | reverse complement strand
TATTAATTTGGAAATTATGAGCAATTTAAAAAAAGTTGGGGTGTCGAAACACCCCAGGTGACTAACGTAGGGTTAAATGACTCACTTTATTTTTGTGCAATGAAGTCTCTAGTTCGGGCGACACGGTGGTGGAGTGGATAGCACTTGTGCCTCACAGCAAGGAGGTCCTGGGTTTGATCCCAACACCGATGGGTGGGGCCTCTCTGTGTGGAGTTGGCATGTTCTCCCTGTGTCTGCGTGGGTTCTCTCTGGGTACTCCGGCTTCCTCCCACTATCCAAAGACATGCACTGATAGGTTAATTGGTTAATCTAAAAATGGCCCATAGGTGTAAATGTGAGAGTGTTGTTTGTCTCTGTGTCAGCCCTGTGATGAACTGGAGACTCGTCCAGGGTGAACCCCGCCTTCGACCTTAAGTAGCTGGGATAGGCTCCAGCGACCCTAGTGATGGAAGTCTGTAGTTCAATTATAATATTTGGGAGATTTTTTTTATAAAGATTTGCAAGACAAATCTGCTCAACATACAATTCCATTTTCGCAAAAAACACCCCAGTTTTAAAAAACATATTTGCTATCCAGCAGATATTGCATTTTTTCCCCTCCAGAGTGGTAGAGAAATTTCAGCAGAGTTTCTCTATTTCTTCATCTTCATCCCTATTCGCACAGGACTGGAATTACCTGCGAACCTCTGGTAATTTGTAATAATTACAGAGGTCGTCTGTGACCGTAATCCCCTGTGAATCTACCGTGTCAGTAATTGTCAAGCAAAAATTCCATCACAAATTACCCATCCTATTTAGCAAACACAGAGATCCTATAATATATTATTATAATAATATTAGTCCTCTGTGAATCAATGTTTCTGTAATTTTGTGGAATTTGCATCATGCTTTATTTCCTCTACATGTTTATTCTGCCTATTTCCTGGTTGAGGACTATGGAGACTGCACTGTTCGTTACAAATGGAAGTTTTAAAAGTGTTTTGGGTGGAAATTTAGGAGGCTGATATCACAATACAATACAACATGAAGACTCATTTACTGAATAAACAAACTGAAGTTGAAGTTTGAAAAAAAGTCTCAAAAGATGAGATGACAGGATATAGGAAGGACTATTCGACACTTATCTCTAAGTGGTGAGCCTGCCCTTGAGAAGAGTGGAATAATGTTAGTAGTTTCAAGTAAAAAAAAAAACAGACTTCAAATGGTGTGGCGGGGTTAGTTTCCACATTACCAGAGGTTGACATGTTATACTAGTCCCATGCCAATAGGGCTTTAGTCTTACAATGTTTGGGGAAAACCCTATGGGTCATCTTTGGCCCCAGGTTGGAACCTAGAGGAGAAATTATTATTTTACAGAAGTCTAATCCCAAAAGCTTGATTTATCTTCCCTTTGCTTATAGTACAAGCTAAACTTAGCCTGTGTAAATAATGATTATATTATTATTATCATTGTTACTATGTTATTATTATTACCATTACAGTTAAGCTGCCTTTCTGCTGCCTGTTACTCTGTGGACAGTGGACACTGATGCTTAACTCTAGCTTTATTTCTGATTATTCATATCATTGTCATTTAGAAATCATCCCTACTGCTTGGATATGAGTTTGTGTAAATGATCTTAAGCTCTTATAGATTATGGAACATGCTGCGGATGACTTGCACCACGATCAATGTCAATACTCATTGTACAGACACATGGAACACACCAGGCCTACTGACCAAATACAATAAACTACTGAAGCAAACAACCAGCATGGCAAAATGAAAAGATTTGTCCTCTTAAAACATTAGTTGTTATATTTACATTCTCTTAAATACAGTCCATGGTAGTTTTTAAGGACGTTAGCTAAACTATGAAGTCATGCCATGTTAAGTACTAAAGTATTTTTACTGTTCAGGTCATATGTATTTACCTTTATGTTGGATTCGTAAAGTTATGACACCACTATGTTACTGGACTGAAACAAGAATAAAGAGAAGCCCTGTTTGAGAACGAAGAGTAAAGCTCTGTGCAGTAGATATACAAGTTACCATGCTGTTAAGAGAGCAACTCTGCTCAACAGTATATTTGGTTAGTTAGGAGCATGTGGTGGAACAAAACAGACTGTGGAAGTTTCTATAATTGATTCCAAAAACTGTTTTTTTTCAATTCAGCACTCAAAGATTAGACAAAATTGGCAATGTTCAACAATTTGCTCATAAATTAGTTTTTTTTTTAGTTGTTTGGGTGATTCACAGACAGCACTAAAGGCACTTAGATTAAAGAATGTCTCAGTCTGAATGAATTCACAACTAACTGTTAAATGATACAGATATATAGAGAATATAGAAAACATAATTGAAACTAATGCAGAAACACACAAAGAGGATGGATTGTTATCGGGGGATTTTTCCACGGCGGCATTAACGTTTCCCAAGCGCAGAGTGAGAGGTCTAAAAGAACGTGGCTGCCCTGGATGATCCAATAACCCCCTGGTTCTGACAGCTGTAACCTTATATTCACTGCTTCATTTGATACTTAGTCTTGTATTGATGGTGACCTACACAACTTAGGTCTACAGTGGGAAATTGTTGCTATTCTGATGCATGGGACTGGATGGGTGAACCTATATGGAGGACTCACAGGTGGCATTCATTATGTTTACACAAATAATTACACAGCTTTCTGTAGATATGAGTATTTGTTGACTCTGAGGTGGCACACCGTGAGGACCCCACAGCACAAACAGAGAACGTTAAAATGGGAATATCGTCACTGTTGTCACTGACCTCATGAGTCCATTTTGGTCTTTATTTTTCTTAAAATGATTCTATTGGTCAGTCTTTATGTTGGTCTGACAGTTTTAGAAATATTTAATCAATGAAAAATGTTGAAAATGGCTTATGACTCCATTAAGCCATAAAGACCCAAACATCCACCGTCGACCAAAACCATCTGCTGATATAAACTGTTTAATACCTGTTGATCCACTAATCCTATCAATACATGAAAGTAAAATGCAGTTTGTCGTCTTTTCATGGTCATCAGATATGACCCATTTGGACATTTAGAGGCTCCATAGTTACCATGGAAACCAAATGATCTTCTACAACATTGCTTGACCAGTAAAACCCATGGAATTGGATCAATAACAGTGGATGGACACACATAGTTTATGTTCAGTTAATGATATATTTTACTGAAAAAGTCACATTTTCTTCAGTTTTCTGTGTTTCTGATATAATAGCTGTCATGATCAGTACAATACCGGATTTTTACTTAAAAATGCAAAACACAGAGCATAATATTAGAGTAAATGGTGATAAATCACTTAAGAAAAGTTAAACGTAGAGAAAAAAGTAAAGTAGCAGTGGGTGTTTATGGGTTAACTCCATTTATTTATTTAGAATGTACATAATTTTTCCAGTTTCCTGAAAAATAATCATTTTGGACATAAGAGGTTTCCGCCCAACAGCGACGATATGAAACTCATGGCATGAAATCAGTAGAAAAAAACTAACTGTGAGATATGACTAAGTTTTGTAAGGCTTAAGTGCTGGGCTACGGAGGCCCGCGTGCTGCTTTGCTCTTTGTTTCAGTGTGGTTCTACATTTTTTAAGTGTGTTATTTTGGTTGAGAGCAGACCAGCAGCAGTAACTTTATCACTGCTGACACAACACAGTCATTCTGCAGCACGTGGTGATTCACTGGCCTCCAAACTGCCTCAGATGCAAAACCAAAAAATGAAACTGTCTGCAAGATGAAAATGCAAAGCTGCAATGTGCACTTTTCTGAGAATGGAGCTTATATACAAATATAGGCTTTATCAGCATCATAAAAAAAGAAACACTTCGACGACTGTTTGGCTACTGTTGTTAGTCATTTGATAGTTAACACATTATGTTGAAATCTGTAAGTGAAACTGTACAGCAGTGCAGGTCAAAGATCTGTCGCCTTCATCTCTTCATTCATTCCCCTTCTTTTTTTCACTGAGCCCACTCCTCCTCCGTAATAAAGACCTCTGTCTGAGCCGGTTTAGGGGAGGGTGAAAGTCTGTGGGCTCAGGGTAAGCACATGGAGGATTTCCTGCTCTCTCTCTGTCAAGCTGCAGGGTTATGTTGGGTTATGGGAGTATTAGGGAGGGTAGAAAAGGACTTAGTAATGACAGCTCCAAATAGTTCTCATCATGAGGTGGAAGAAAAGGAAGAACGACAGAAAGGCTAGATGATTAGCAGGCAAATAAACAAATGGAGGGAACAGATGAAACAAACAGAGACATGGAAAAACCCCAGGTAAATGTGCAGTGGAAGAGCGAGGGGATGAGCGACACAGCCACAAGTTGTACTCTGTGTACATTTTTCTGTCTATACAAAGACAAATCATGACTCAAAAATAGCATTGTTTTATTAAAATCGTACGTGCAACTGACTGCCATAAAAGCAAAGAAGTAGCGCATGTAAGGGTGTCAAGGGTGTATGTATGACTTATTAAAACATAAAATTAACCTTAGATAAGGTCACGTTCAAGAACTGGAGAGACAATCACAACAAACCAGCAGGGTGAGTTTTTAGTTTCTGTTGAAAAAAAGAGGGGTGATTTTCTGATCTAATCTCAGTTTTATGATACAGACGTTTATTCACATTGTCACATGATTATTTAAATTAATTCTACACGTTGTCAAGGTTTGGGATGAACTCAGGACGAGAACCAGGATGTTGCTGTAATTTTTTATCTTCATTTTCCATGAAGATGAAAAATAAAAGAAACTTAAGAGGATGGTACCTGACGAACTGAAAGGTTGAAACTTTCTGTGTATTGAAATGTCAGTGTCTGATTTATAATATTTTTATTCAATAATAAATCAGCCTGTCAAAAAAAGAAAAAAAAAACATGAGGTGCCTTTCAGAAGGTTAAGAGTAATTGAATGAGACTGTACAAGGCTGAAAATAAGAAGGAAAAAAAATCAAACATATATATATATATATATATATATATATATGCATATTGATTTATTACATATATTGAAAAACTTCACTGCAGTGTGCTTCGTAGTGCAGTTCATTTGTGTCTGTGTTGAAAATCATTACCAGACACAAAATATCATTATAGCATCAAGAGTTAACCTTTAACCTTTAGCTAAGCATTAGCTCTTATGTGTTCTCTCTCCGCCCTCCAAGCATGTGAAAAAAAGCGTGAAATTAAACAACCCCCCCTGGGATGCAGACCCCTGAAGGACCAGGCATCTGACTTTGGAAACCTGTGCTTCAGTGAACAGTGTGCCTCCACTCTGGCATGGATAGCTGTGTGTCTTCGAGCAGGCCATTGCGAAACGGAGTAAAGTGAAGCGAGCTTTTCCAGATTCCCTGACAGGCTGAGCAGCCATGTGGAAAAAGAGCTGTGTTTGCTGCGGACTTCCACTGCTTCACTACAGGGCTGCATAGTAATCTGTGTACTTGGCCTTCCTGTGACCTCTGGTTCCATCCCAAGACCCTGAAAAAACCTTGTTTAAACTAAAGCTACTCTGCAAAGCTTTTTAACCCTTTCATCTCCTACATCAGTTGCCGCTTCACATTCTAAAAAAAACATATTGGGAGTGCTGAGTAATGCTGGTAGTCCATATCCACAGCCCGACCATGTAAATACAAGTAGTGAAGAGCAAATTAGCAACTGATTATCTTATAATGTATGAGCTTAATTTGTCATATGATCTGCTTTTCTGAGGAACTGTACATATCACATTATTAAAAAAATAACAGCACTGTCCAAACTTTCCTTTTCTACTAATGTTTTATTTTTATTTTAATAAGCCTGATTGATAGCATGAATAAGATATTTTAGGGAGATCATTGCATGGGTCATTAGCATCAGTGTTGCATCAAAGTTCATTTATATGAATTGTTGAGTTATTTGGTCCACTTTAACCTACAGGAGTTTGTGGGGAGCCTAGTTTGCTGCCAATGATAAAACAAAATAAAGATTACAAATTACTTTTTTTTCTTCTTTATTAGTGTATGTATATAGTGTATGTTTACTTCCATGTCCAGTAGATTTGTACATATGCAAATCTTGTATTTTTTCTTGCTTAATTAGTGTATTCTATTTATATTATTTATTGCTTTTATCTCTTCACTCCTACTTTCCTTTTTGTATTTCAGTTTTTTTGCTAGTGTTTTTCAAGAGTGTTTTTGTATGCAGCTGAGCTATTGTGACCAAGTAATTTCCCTTGTGGATCAATAAAGTTTGTTGAAATCTAAGTCTAAGTTTAAATACAAGAACTAAGGGAAAATCTGTGAGATAGGCAAAAATTATACCTCTCAGAGAAGGTCAGCTCAGGAAGAAGAGATAAAGACTGCAAACAATAAGACGAAATGTACTGCGGACTGAGAGTTGGAATGGACCCACTGTAGTCACACAATTAACTGCAAACGGTGGTGTAATCCTGGTTCTGCAGTTGGGAAATTATGGCCACAGTGTTTACTTCATCAATGGTCATATGTTTTGTTGTGCTCTAGCTTTTGTTTCAATATTGCAATAGCATCTCTTTAAAAATGCATAGTTTGTAGTGAAATAACAACAACAAAATGTCATGCCACTGCCGAAGCACCTCAGAAACTTAAGGAAAACCCTGCTGTAATGTGGTAGAGATGAGTCTACATTTTACACAGGCCTTGGTACTGGTCAAAAATGTTGATAGTTATATAATATGATACTTTGGCTGTGATACCATTTCCTAAATTATAGAACATTTCCATTTTAACAAAAAGAAAATTAGACATTACAGTACAAATTTTTTGTTTTATTTCTCAGCTCCGGTGCATTTTATACACAGTTTTGTCTTCAACTGTATAATGATAATAATAATAATAATAACAACATATAGCACTTTCCATAATATTCAAAATTTTTAAAAAATTAAGCAAAATTTAAAACAATAATTTTTACAATTTGGTTTCATAAAGTGTCATAAAAAATAATTATCCTTCAAAAATACCGTACAGAGATGAAACCCAGCACGAACCTCCAAGCGAAATCCCAGGGCTTTTGTATTTCCATAACTTGCCATTTTATCACTCAAAGCAGTTTTACATTTTTATCATTACAAAAAATATGCACTTACAGCGATAAGCTTTTCTGATTAATTATTGGAAAATGGTACCAAACAACTAGACATTTTTTGATATGCTCACTGCTCTAAGATGAGATACCCAGCAGTAATTTCACAGAGGTGGAAAACATTGTGGTTCAGATTGTGGATCATTATAGGAGTTCTGAGATACAAAGCCCAACCCTGCGTTAAAGATAAGATGACTTCAATGGAAATGCAGCGTTCGTTAATGGGCCAAAGTTGGAAAACAGAAAAGTGACTCAAAGTTTAATTCAATAAAATTGTTACATTAGCAGCCTTCTTAGCTGGCACGGTTTAATCTTTTTAAATAGACTGGAATTTGGGACTAATCATGGTCGTGAATTGGACTTTCTGGCTTTCTAACAACAACAGATGGCATCAAGCAATTTTTCACTTAATGAAAAACAAACTCACGTAAACAGAAGTTTTGAGCATTTGCTGTGTTGATTTAGAGTCAGCGTTACATTATAATAGCACTGCTAATAATACTATTGTATCTCCTACTTAAAAAAAAACTTTATAAATTTAGTTAAAAAATAGGCCAAATTCTTTCAGCCTCTAATGTAGTTTCACAGAAAACAACTCCAGTTCTAATGTTTAGTCGCACCAACACAAATGGTCTCCTTTTAATGGACAGAGTTAACATTCTGTACCAATGCAGTGGCCTCACCGTGCCCCAGTGGCCTATAAAGTTGCCCAGTTTCCAATAACGATGCAGTGGAGAGAGTACAGTATTTCCACAGTAGGTTAGCAGAGCATGGTGAGCTATAGGGATGAGCACAGGCCAACAGCTCTCCTGCTGCACAGGAAAACTCTTCCTCAGTTCACTCTGGGTTTAGATCAGGTCCCTTGTTGCCCATTAAGTCTGTTTACTTACTGCAGTCAGAAATGTGTGTGTTTGTGACTGAGACTGTATCATGACACGAGTGAGTCCATTCACAAGTTATTCTCACATTAATTCTCAAACTCCATCGTAATTTGTTTTGTCATTTTATTTTCTTTTTTTTCTTTTTTTTTGTTTTTGAGCTCACACATTACCATTACACTCTGGGAATTGTCTGCTTATGTATGAAGATGTATGGGAATAAGAAAAATGAACAATCAGATGGACAGGGATGATATCTATATTTTTTTTTTTCATCAGTATGTAATATTTAGCACAAAGGTTGGGGTCAGGGTGGAGCTACAGTAGATAATCTATGAGGAGATATAGCTTCTTTTTTTTTTTTGAAGAGTTTGGCTTTGGACCAGACTCGTACTTGGACTCGAAACCTGAAATTTATGTTGTGTATTGGACAGATGTAGCTGCAGGGCGGGACAGTCTTCCCTGCTCTCCTGGGAGACGTGTGCATGGAAGGGTACGGCAAAAATATCTAATGAAAAGACACTCAATTCAATGATCATATCAGTAAATAATAACACATAAAAAATCAAGTTATACATTAATGAATACAGTATGTAAGAATTAGCATTTACTAGAAACAAGACGATTACTATTGATTTTGATTTGTTTTTTTAGTGTTTTCAGTGTAATTCTGTCCGATAGTGCATCCATGTTCGTGGGGTGATAAAAGAACTGGATTTCTTGTCCTTGTCCCGTTGCATCAACTGGCTGCACTTGGCTTTGTTGGCTGAAAATAATTTTGGCTCCCTCTGCAAATACTTGGAGCACCACCACACTGTCATTATAACTTAAGTCTTTTGTCCGTTTACCACTGCTAAGAAGAGCTGCCAGAGCAAAAGCTGCAATGATTAATGCCACAGTGCACTGTTTGAAACAATTACAATATTTGGCTACCATTGGAGAGTGCTGTCTGTTCATTTGAAGAAAATTACATTAGGGTAAAAATCTTCAGTTTTATTTATTTCTTTATTTTTTGTATAGCCAAAGCATTTGACAACGCAAAAAAATATAATAAAAATATAAATATTTTCTTTTATTTACTTGAAGTTGTCAGTTAATATAGTGAATAAAACCCATGACACTAAAACTCAAGAAATCCGTAGTGTTTGGTAACAAATGGTTCTAAATGACACTTTTTGGTACCAGGTAACATAAACATTTTGGTGAGGTTCCATAAAAGTAGTGAGGTTTGGTATCCAGCCCCATCACAGCCACATATTTATCACCAAACTATACTCAACTGTATGTCCTGAGCTAAAAATTAGGAGCCAATCACAAGCCAGGTCTCTAGTAATGGGTAGTGTTAAGGTCAACGTGAACACATAAAAGCTAATACTTAAATATATGAAAAATAATATGGATAAACTTCTGGTGCCTGTTGTGTAATGTGTTGGTACAATACAATGTACACCGCTCAAGTTTAATGCAATACATTCAACAATGGAATGTAGTTACTTTCAACATTTTACTCCTCTGCATTACTGTCCAGTTTTAGTCACTGCAGGTGTGTGTCTTCCTTTTCAACAAAACTATCATTTGTTAAAAATATACGCATGCGACAGGAAGATAATGTTTACAAAATAAAAGCTCCTGTTAAGCAATGAGTCGATTCTGTTGAGAGAAATGCTAGAGGGTTTTTAGATTGAATTGGTAAAGAAAGTGTTGCATTTGTAGAAACATTACAAATAGAACCAGGCTGTTTCACACTAATGATGACCATATCACTGACAAATCTAATGTGACCCTGCCTCAAATGAAGGCCTGGTATTTCTGGCAGCTGAAAGGAATCACTGTTGGAGGAAATACAGTAAAATAGACTATAAGTGTAAGACAAAATAGGAAAAGAAAATGAGGAATTAGTTTGAATTTACCATGAACAGAGGGACAGGACTGTGGTGCTTAGACTCCATGTGATGCGTTCAAGTGAATAAGAAAATGGAAGCAGCTGAGGATGTGATGCCTTCAGAGTGAAAGTAGGACCAGGTGACTGAGCTGAGGTGGTGGAGGCCGGCCCTAAAACAGCCACCGAACAGAAATGACAGCAGAGTGACAGCAGACTGAGGGGACACTTTAAAAGTTTGACACCTTACAAGTGATTGGCTAAAAGGAGTGTGTCAGGTTGTGACTGGATGAAGAAGAAAACCAGCTTTTTTTCTTTTTTTTTTTTTAGCTAAGCCTTATTTGTCCCATATGTATCCTGTCAGACATTTACCTGGGGCTCTAAATAATTACTATTTCTTTAGTTTTCCCTGCATTTCTTTCAATCAAAAACGAACATAATTTACATCATTATTCTTCCAGATTTTCATTTCATTTCATCCAATTAAATTACTCACATTAATGTATTTTTTATATATTTTTTTCCTTACCAGTTGTCTTTGTGTTGTTTGAAAAATACTTTCCACATGCAGTATGTTTAGATATTTACGCCCACACTCCCCATTTTTAACTTTTCCGTCCTATATTTCACAGTTTTTGTGTATTTATATAATTTCTAAATCGACAAAAAGCCGCATTTCCTACTATTATTAGACAGTGATGGGCCACATGTTCCACACCTAGGCCTTCAGTGGTATTCTGCCTGTCTTAACCCACATTTTAATATCAATACCATCAATACTATACAAAAGACACAATATAACAGCATGTTGCATGGTATCTGACAGAGAATAAATGGCATTAGTAAAACAGGAAACCCAGTGAACTCAGCAGGTCTCCTTTCACCACAGCCACAGCTGCACCACATACATCATCTCAAGTATAATTGTCAATATTTACTTAATAAAATACATAATACTGAATTACTATATGCTCTAACATACACATACACTACTGGAAGCAGTGGGACCAAGAGATTATTCGTAATAATGTAATTTTCATGGAACAAATATAAAAAGGTTGAACAGAAAAGACCTTGTTGGATGTTATCAGACCATACACCCAGATTTTGAGGCACATTACTGTTTTACTAAATGTACTAACAGCATTTGTGTAAACTTGTCCAACTTGAAAACAAGCTAAAATTGCTGAAAATTCAACAATGCTGAAAAAGTAATGAGATGCTTAAACTTTAAATGGTCATTTTTTCTGGTAGCTCAGGTAAACATTTAATATTATGATTGATAGAGTGATGCACTATCCTGTATGTACAAAGGCAGATAGATTGACGTCTCTCCTCTTTATCACCGTGTAATTTCTTAACGCTCGTCTCTGATTATCCAAGCACTCCAAGAGATCCTTTTTGATATGTAATGTAAAGCTCTTTATGATGAGCATGTTTTCTTGTACTGTATGAGGTACTCACAGGTTACAAAAACGGGTAAAGCATATTGTATATAAAAATGGTTTGACTTTGAAAGGAAAGGAATCTTCCCTATTCACCAGAGTTTAATGCATATCATTATCATTCCATCATCAAAAAAAAAAAAAAATAAAGTGACTGTCAGGGAAACTCAGGGTAATTTTAGTGGTAAATTACAGTGATTGAAGGAGGTTTTCTTAGATTTTGCAGGTGCTTTGCGTTTTATTTGGGTTGAGAGACTTGCTTTTCGGTTTGCATGTCAAAAGGCACAGTGTGTGATGTTCAGGTTATCGTGAAATATTTACCTGTGATGCCCAGAACACTGCACCTCTAGATTCACCTACTCTGTATCCTCTGCTTCTGCAAGATATATATTTGGATTTCTCTCTCTCCCTCTCTCTCTTTTTCTCTCTCTCTGTCTGTCTGTCTCTCTCTCTCTCTCTCTCTTGGTCCACCCACCTCAGTAAAATAATAATGTTCTGAGTTCTGATGGTACTGGATCAGAGCCACCGCTCCCATTACACACATCACACACACTGCATAGGGCACCAAGAGCCAGAGGGGGCATCAAAATAGGTTTTCATAATGACAATATTGCTTAAATTTAAGATGAAGTGTGATTACAGTATGCACTATTAGCATTATATGTAGCATACTAGGCAATACAAAGTACAGTCCAAGTGTTTAAATTCATATTTAATGTACGGCAAGTATCTGCCAGTATCCTAATGGAGTTTGGCAGTAGTGAATGTGTCATTGGTCTCCTATGCAGGAGGCTGGTTTTTTTTTTAATCCCAGTTGTCAATGGTATGCTGACTGTTTTATACATACCTTATGTAGATATTTGAAATATGCTGTTATTGCATCCATCCGTCCATCCATTAATTTATTCATTTATGTTCTGAACTGCTTATACCTTGTTAGAGTCATGGGAGTTCATTACAGGGTCTTTCATGTTGCGCTTTGTCTTATTTGTAACATTATTAATGATAATACATCGCCCCTTCTGATGTGCCCCATGGACCTTTTTTTTTCAGATTAAATAGAATGGTGGCGAATGGTGAAAAGCTAAATTTCATCCTACTTAAATTGGGCCATAAACCATACAGAGTTTTTTTTTCCTTTTTAAATATGACGTTACAAGTCAAGAGAAGAGTAAAGTTGACTGCATCATGTGATACATGGTCGTTACTTTGGCATATTCAGCCTTCGTCTTTGACAGTGAGGTGCAAAATGATTATAATGTCTTTTCCCCAAATAAGTTGTGACACAGAATACAGTCACTGGGGTGTTGCAGCAAATTATACAGTCAGGAAAATTTCTGAACAGTGGATGTAGTCACTTATTTTATGTAATTCAGTAT
>JAPQRQ010000026.1:17127485-17145490 GCA_037367365.1 Apogon talboti | reverse complement strand
TGGACCACTTAATAATAGTAAAACCCTCAATGATGGATGGTCACCACATAAAAGCTCTTTGTGTGTGTGTGTGTGTGGTCCCACAGATGAAGGCTTTTATGGCAAACTATGTGGAAGTTTGTGTTTAACCCATAAAGACCCAAACAGTCACTGTCGGCCAAAAGCATCTACTGATCTTAACTGTTTAATGCCTGTTCATCCATTAATCCTATCAATACATATGAATAATTGGTGTAAATGCAGTTTGTCCTCTTTTCATGGTCATCAGATATGACCCATTTGGATGTTCAGGGGCTCTGTAGTTACCGTGGAAACACTGTCATCTTCTACAGCATTGATTCACCAGTAAAACCCCTGGAGTTGGATCAATAACAGTGGATAGACACTCTTGTTTTTATGATCAGTTATTGATATATTTGCTGGATATATTCTCTGTTTCTGATATAATAACCCTCAACCTAAATCTGAGCTTTTATGAACATCTGCATGATCAGTAAATTAAATATAGGAAAATACCTGATTTATACTGGAAAAATGCAAAATAAGGAGGATAATATTACAGTAAATGGTGATAAATCACTTAAGAAATGTTTAATAGAGAAAAATTCATTTGGGAACTGCCTCAAAAGTAGCACTAGGTCTTTACGGGTTAAGTATCTGTCATGTATGATGTTTTATGATTATGATAATAACAGTTACACTAATAGCACATGGTAGATTAATATGCAATAAACAGGCTAAAATTGTGCGGGTACATTTTGGATATGTTTTATTCATTTTTTAAATTGTTTCAACAGTGTTTATCTCCTCTCCTCTCCTTTTAGTCGTTTTAAAACCACAGCGTGCTTCCCTTCTGCACACATGACCAACACTATTGTGCAGAGGTGCTGTGTCTGTGTTGTGTGCTCAGTGCCGCCCAAGACAAGTGCAATTTGTTTAAAGCACTATCCAAACAACCCAGGGAGCTCTTACCTCTATTCCACAGCGAGTAGACAGGGTCAGACTTTTCTCCAGTGCTGGAACAGTGCTAACAAAATGTGGAGATAGATGTGGATAGATGTGTGATCTGGCAAGGCGAAGCTACATCCCTGGTGTATCGTAAGTGTTACCATAAATATTGATTTTTAGTGTGTATCAATGCTGGATATTTGAGACTGTTTCAATACTCATTTTCTGCAGATCCAGCTCTGCTCTCTCCCCATCTCCTCACAGTGAGCTGGCACACAAACACACTTCTGCAGTGGACACACAGCCCCGCCTCCTCTCACTCATTCACTCCTTCACTCATTCATAGTGATGCCTTCTGCTTGTCGCTCAGCTCATTCTTTCCAGTTTGGGTGTCGCTCATTAAAGATGGCAAGTTCAGAATAGAACAGAGTGTTCTTTGCAAACACTTTGTAGGGAAAGTTAAAAGATACGAGCGAGCCTGTATGTGAGTGATGCTACACACAGCAACCATTAGCAGCTTTCCATAGTGTTGCTCTGCAGTGCAAATGAAACAAGTCTATGAAGTGAGAGCGTCCATTTAAACATTACGGAAGCATCGCATTTAAACAAAAGTTTTGATTTTCTTGTTGGTCCAACAGTGATTTGTAATGCTCAAAGTCATGGCTATCAGGTCAGAGGAATCAGAGAGGAGAGTTTCAGCTCAATTTATTATTTTTATTTATTCAGCCATTTATTTAAGCAGGTAAGTTAGTTGAGAACTGATTCTCATTTCCAATAATGACCTGGCCAAGAGGCAGCACACAAACAGAACGAACAACAGAACAGATTACATGTACAACAAATTACACAATGTAAAATAACAAATAGAAAGGCTAAGAACAGATGCAGTGGTCCTGAAGGGTCACGCTCACTGACCTTTTAAATGATGAGAGCGTTGTGAATGAGGTAAAATTTAGGAATTGTTGTAAAGAATTCCAATCATTAGCAGCAGAAAACTGGGATGAGGATCGACCAAGAGTGGTACGGGCTTTGGGAATGTGGAGGTTAATGAAACTAAACGTTGCCTCTGGTCAGAAAATACTCCTATATACTTAACATACACTGACAACACATTAAAAATGAATCCATTCTAGATCGGTTAATTACATCATTTAATCATTTTAAAGGCTTGATTGAATTCAGCAAGGTTGTTGGGGGAAGCTGTGGCCTAGAAGGTCAAAGAAGAAGTTTGTGACCGTAGGGTTGCCGGTCTTAATCCCAGGACTGGCAGAGAAATTGCTGGCTGATGTGTCTTTGAGCAAGGCACTTAATTGCCCCATTTGCCCCCCTGGGGACCTGACATGGCAGCCTACAGCTCCTAGTCTGCAGTGTGGGTCAGTTTGAGTGTGTTGCATGTCTGTATGTGTAGAATATACTAATGAGTAAAGATACTTCTTCTTCTTGTGTCGGTTTATCTCTATGGTATCAAATATCAGTGGGATTCAAGGTATTCTATCAATGTCATGAACTCATATGATCAGTGTATGAAGGTCTTTACGTCATCTTCGTCTGAATCATATCACTCTCTTCTGTGCAGCTTGTACATGAGTCAAAAGGGTAAAAAAACATTCATTTAGACATCTGTTGCCCATGATAGATTTTTGTTCATTGCAGTCATCTGGGGCTGGGGGACACTCTCTGAGACTGACCTTCCTCTGAATTCAGATTACTAATGGAAGAGAGTGAGACAGGCGGAGGAAGTGTAGGAGCGAAACCGTCTTCAGCTGCCTCTGAGGAGCTCGGCTCATACGCTATTCTCCACAGAATGCCTTGGGGAATGCTGGGAGTTGGAGGCACTTGAGATGCTGGACCGTAGTTCTTTAGCTAAATTGAGCCCCAGCTGAATTCCCTGAAGATTAACCCAAAACAGCATCCAGTCCGACTACAGCACACACCCAGCGCTGTCACTTCAATGCCCACAGTATATTACAGTAATGTCCACACAGCTTTCACTGCTGCACTAAGACATTATTAATGGGTCATCAACCTTCTAACACCTGAGAGTGTTGACATGAAGATGGACTTTGACTAAAATTTTCCTTGACAGCGTGTCTTAATATGTGAGAGATGGTAAAAGGCAGAGAGAGTGGTAGACTTTTTAGAGACCGTTTCAGTGCAAGATTAGAGTGATTTTGAGCACAGAAGGCGTTGCAGGAGTTTGCAGTTTGATGCGTCATGCAGGAGATCGATTGCTTCTATCTATAAGGTCTGTCTTAACCTCTTAGGAACCCGAAGCAGTCAACTCAAAACAGAAGTAAACACGCATGCAGCAGGCCCGGTTCCAGACTGCTTTGATTGGAGGGGCAGTACAAGCTGTTGATTGGACGGACAACCCACACCTCGTGACAGCACACTTGCTCATCATTAATTTTACTAAATTAACTCTATATAATGAATAGGCCTATAAAACTATGCTGCTGTTAAATTAATGCTGGACAGCCCCATTAATACAGGTCCAGCCTCTTGTTTGCACCAAGCCAGAGGGTAAAAAGTTGAATGACAGCAGTGGATCATAACTCAGCCTTGATATTAGATGCTCCTCCATCAGTCGCTGACACGGAGCTAGGCTACTAGCTTAGAAATATGTGAAGTTAGCGGACACAGTAACTAAATCTGCCCATGGAAAACTTATTTTTTTCAACAGACGTCTCAGTTATTATCAGACTGAACCAGCAAAGCAGTTTTGTGTTTATATGAACAACACTAATGTTAGAAATCGTATCTGCTGCTACGTTGTTAGTAGGTGTCGGTCAACTTGCTGGAGTAAGTGGTGCTAACATGTTAGCCAACAGCGTGACGATGGCAACAGACACACGTAGCCAATTTAGTTAAACATTACATCTCGAAAGTGATTCTACATGACAGAAAATAAAGTAAATCACAATTATCAAGAAACAACAGCCAGATAAATGTAGAAGCATCACATCAAATCTGAACATTAACTGACACCCAGCTATCCCCAGAGTGCAAAGCCTAGTTCTGATCTCCGCTATGTATCACTTTTTATATGACCACACCCACCAATCGGATATAATATACTTTTATTATTTCGATGTGGCATGTTTGCAATTGGCCAGATTGACAAGGACAAAATAAAATATTTTGTAGTTATTTTAATTTTGGGATGAAGCAGGTCAGTTTGGGGGGGCGTTGACCTCCCTTGCCCATGCCTAGAACCGGCCCCGTCATGCAGCCTTTTTGTGGAGAATTATCTTTGAACCGCATAGCACAGAAGCTAGTAAGTACGTACATTGGAGACAGAAACTTTTAATCTGCGTCTAATTTTGTGCAAACTTCACTCTGGACTTGATGAAGCACACCACATGGAAATTCAGCATGGCACTAACCATATTTTTTTTTTACAACAATACATGAACATGGTGACAGCTGGAAGACAACAGCGAAATCAGATTACCATGACAACACAATCTGTTCAGTGCCTTGTGCTTTGCTTGTGCTATAAGTTGCTGTTGTGAATTAAAAGACAAATACAGTGAAATAAATAAATATCCAGGGCCATCACTGCAACACATATGAATGTTTTATCACTAAGCAAAAACGTGACTTCTTTGCAGAGTTCACATGTATTATAATTACTGCCTATTTTATATGCTTAATAATATGTTTACTGTCAGCGCGGACCCCTGACATGAGGAAGAACCATTAGCATATCAGCCAGTTACTGTCATACCTGCCTCTGTCACTGCACAATTGCAGCTCAGTCTAGGTTTGTACCAACCCATGGTCAAGTCCCTAACCACATGCTAATATATGCTAATCCAAGCTGAATTTACACGCCACTTTTAGCCAATGAGCTCAGCTAGAACAAAAGGCTGGAGGTAACCTTTTCTCTCGTCACTCAGCTGCTGCAGCTCAGGATAAAAGTGTTTCTAGGTGAAGACGACGTGCACAGAGACACACTGAGCCTTCAAAACAGCTCCTGCTGTGCGCGCTTGATTCTTTTTCGCCACACCTGCTTAACGTATAAAAGTGAGAAAATCCTCAGTGAGATTTCATTGCAGGCAAAGACGGCGTAATATAAGGTTTTATATCTTTATGCATTTTGATGGCACTTTAGCTAACAACAGAATTCTCTCACAAGTCTTGGTTCTTTTTAGATGTTACGGAGAAGAACCGCCGCCCCCCCCCCATTCAATTTGGTCATATTTGCATTCGTTCCAGCATCACTTGAGTTTTCTTTTACCCCTTCAGTGAGTGGGAGGCTGAGTGTGAAAAGCCTGGTTAACCTCAGCCAGGGCCTTTGGGGATACTAGAGTGCTGTATGCTACATGTCAGAGGCTTAATGATGGCTCACAGTCATCTCCAGCTCAGCTCAGCCTCCACCGTGTGAGTGTGAGTGTGCGTGGACTGCATGAGCTCACTTGTGGGTCAGTGTGTGTGTGTGATTACACATCTGAATGTGCCTCTGTGTGTGTTTCTAAGATCAAGGGTTAACTACATAGGGCATGATGTCAAAGGCAGGTCTTTGGTCGGTGAAAACACTGCCGGCTCCACTCAGCGGTTACCATGGAGACGGCTCTGCTAATTCTTGACTGTTCCTCAACAGCTCTACTGCTGTTATCAGCGTTATCTACATTGATTTAGTCTCTTTTGCCAATTTCTGTTCAAGTGACAGACATTTTGAATTTAAAAGCACTATCGTTCATCTAAATTGCTTCACATTGATAAGTGACCCACAGTTTGCAGCGCTCATATCACTGAGTATGTGATGTATAATACATGCAGCAGAGTCGAACACTGTAG
This sequence comes from Apogon talboti, assembly GCA_037367365.1. Taxonomy (NCBI): domain Eukaryota; kingdom Metazoa; phylum Chordata; class Actinopteri; order Kurtiformes; family Apogonidae; genus Apogon; species Apogon talboti. The sequence continues at coordinate 17,139,739 of JAPQRQ010000026.1, read as the reverse complement.
TCCATTATATAATGCTGTGATTGCAGGGTTTCCCCAGGTTTCTAAAGGGATTAGCTGCTATGTAGGTTTTTTTTTATTGTTATTATTATGACTAAAAATGGTGCGTTTGTATAATTATATCTGAAATTCACATTATTCCAATATTTTGCATCAAAGACAGCTCCCTGCAGAGTTCTGTTTCTCCAGCTCAGGTATTGCACCTGAGTCTTACAATTATAGTGAAAACCCTGTGATTGTAAACAGTATCTTTGATGTATAAAAGATAATATCGTGGTTTTCAAAGCTCAAGGGGATGTCTTCAAAGACCAGGTGTTTTGAACCAGTGTTCCAGCATCTTTAAAATTACTGGATATTATGTAACAGCACATGTTCATTGGTAAATCAGCTGATTTTTTTAGTTTATTAAATATAGAGACCCACCGCAGTTATTACAGAAAAGCCTTATTTTGCATAATCATGATTACTCACCTGTATAAAAACAGCTGGATCAGACTAACAGATGTCTCATGTTTCCATTTCAGTTTAAGGTTTACGGTGCTTCTTTAACCGTGGCATTTTGTCGTACCCTTTCACTTCTATTGATACCTGTCATCGTCACCAATTTGTGTGTTTCATTAAACAGTTTTTTATATTTATGTTACTTATGTCGTATCTGCAATGTATAATTTCCAGTTGCAAATTCCAAGAAATGGCATTTTTTTCTGACTTGATTAAATAAATAAATAAATAAATAAATAAATAAAAATTCTGAGTGCATTTGTCAGAAAGCGCATTGGATTTTTTGGCCTTGAATCAAAATGAGGTTTTACAATACATACAACAATTTCCATGTATTAAAACAGAGAATATCATAAATAAAGGCCTACATCTACCTAAATGAAAGGTATGGTATAAACAACAGCCTTTTAACATTTGAGGCATTAAATGAACACAAAAAGACAAATCACTGATCAGAATTATCGTCAACGTAAACTTCCTTATCAGGACACTGGTCATCATGTGATTGGTATATGGATGATTTAAGTCTCAGCTCCAGTGTAGTGTTGTAGTTATTTAAACTGTACATATTGATATCAGGTTCTTTCATCGCCACCATAGAGGATCACTGGTACAAAGTAAAAGCAGACACACATACACAGCCCTGAAGAAAAGTTTCAAAGATGTGCTGTACAATGAAATGTGTCGGCTTTAATCAGAAACAGACAGTCAAACACTGGCAACGCTTAGATTTGGTTTTTTCCATTAGCTAAAGAACTGAGTTTCTTACAGTTTTTAGACAAGAAACTCATTAAACGTGGACAGTGGAAGTCCTTTAAATGAAGCGGATTGGAAAAGCTATCCAAACGACCAAAATGTTTCCTTATCTAAATTGAGGCACTCAAAGCACAGCGAGACATGCTTTTAGATATTACAGCTGTGAAATGACAAACTCTGGACTTTTCATCAGATATGTAATTTGATTTATAAGCTGTTTTTTTTCCCCCCCTAATTCTGATCTGTCATTTTTATCAGAGAATAAGAACTGAATAAAAATGATGGTTCTAATGCCTTGAGGGCACGTGGAGATCCTCCTGACTGAGAACATGGTATCTCTGGGTGGTTCTAGCGGCCTTGTATGTGCATGGTGCAGCTTTTTTAATCAAATCTTTAATAAAATCGTCTGAATCTTGTGTTTTCTCCTTCAGCCTTGAACAGGTCATCTGTGTCTGATCTCCAATGTTTCCTCTGCAGGTTTAGGTCACTGTCTTGTGTATTCATGCGTTCTTTTATTCGATTTCAAAGATGTCATTTCATTAATTATTGTGATGTTTGTTTCCAGCAAGGTCCTGTCTTTGTTGTCAAGTTTTCAGTGGGACCTTAAGACCTCTAAAATCTAATAATCATAATTTTGGTCTCACCGTGGCTTTAAATGACTTCAGACTCACTTTAAAATGTAACAAACAGACTAAAACAGACCGAGACACAATCTCTGTGGAACCGATACCCATTAATTAATGAGAAAGGAGGAAGAAGAAGTCCTAAAATTATCATTAACCCATAAAGACCCAGTGCTACTTTTTGTGGCATTTCTCAAATGAATTTTTCTCTCTTTTTAACCTTTCTTAAGTGATTTACCACCATTTATTATATTATCCTCTGTATTATACATTTTTTTACTGTACATAATTTATTTTCCTATATTTAATTTCCTATATTTATAGTAGATGTTAATGAAAACTCAGAGTAAATTCAAAGGTCATTATATCAAAACAGAGAAAACTGAAGAAAAAGTCACATTTTCAGCAAATACATCAGTAACTGAATGTACAAACAAATGTCTCCATCCACTGTCACTGATCCAACTCCATGAGTTTTACTGATGAATCAATGTTGTAGAAGATGATGGTGTTTCCACGGTAACTACAGAGCCTCTGAACATCCAAATGGGTCATATCTGATGACCATGAAACGATGACAAACTGTATTTTACACAAATTATTTACATGTATTGATAGGATTAATGGATCAACAAGTGTTAATCAGTTTAGATCAGTAGATGGTTTTGGTCGCCAGTGGATGCTGGGGTCTTTAAGGGTCTTTATTGTTTAGAATAAAAAGCTCTGAAGCCAAAAATGCTGATGTAGGTTACTGTAGAGATATGAAGTGAATGTATTTACCCTCGATTTATGTGACCACTAGAGGTTTGACACTTTTGTTAATATCTTAAGTGTAATTTTTGCACTGTACAAAATCATTCCGCGGCCGGATTGGGCCCCTCGGCGGGCCGGTTTTGGCCCACGGGCCACATGTTTGACATCCCTGCTTTATTCAGTGGGTGATATAATTTGGGAATACATAGTGTTGTTTTGCTGGTGGGGTTGGTATCTGTGTTCTGGTACATGACTTCCTCCTGGTGTTGAAGGTGTGGAATATTAATAATACCTAAAACTCTCTACTATCAATTAGTTGTTACATTATTTGGTTATTTCAAAAAGGTTGGCGTAATGATTAAAGAATAACAGAATAATTTATTAATATTTTTTTTAAAAAGTTTGATTGCTGCTCATGTTTTTCATTCCACCGTTATATAAAGGAATAAATACACCTGCTCATATCACCTTTTTATATTTATCTTTTAATAAAAATCCAACTTATATTCCTGCGCTGCTTGAAGCTATTGTGTGAAAGTTAACAGTTCCAGTATCTTGACAGCACTACTTCATGGGTTCCACTGGTCTGGCAGTTCTCAGTGTCTAAAACAGGCATTTCATTTGCAAGGTGTATTCCAGGAAATCCCTAGTGGAAGAAAGCAACCAAAAAAACATGCCAACAGCACAAACCTTATCAGACGGCTCCTATAGTCATGTAGCGGAATAGGACCAGTTTTTATACTTTCTCATTGCTTAATTTTGATTGCTAGTATAAAGTGGTGTCAAGAATAGATAAAAAATTAAGTAATTCTGTATGATAAACAGAAGGCTTAAAGTGATCGGTACCCAATGACTGGTTATTGATTATCAACCCATCACTTTTACCACTGCTGCAAACTAAGCCAAGTCAGATGGTGATTACGTCTAAAGGCATTAGAGTGGTTCTGTATCCACATCAGGAGCATCACCCTGGTGCGGCCCCAGTGCAACAGGACATGAAAGAGATCTCATTGAAACAACAGTTAACCTGTAGAGACCCCGTGGGATCAAACACAGGTCTTAAGCACTCAGGTGGTGTCATTTAAGGTGCTTCAGGTGGTCCCTTTTGACTAAACAGAGTCTGTTTTGGTCTTAAGTTAATTAAATAACAGATCTATTCATGAGTGTTAGTTTAGGTGGAGTTAACTTTGGATTTCCATGCAGTGGGTCCCTGGGGTTCAGGCTGGTTTACTGCCAGCAGTGCAGCACTGGAGCTTCCTGTGGTTAACACAGACCCCAAAGACTTGACTAATGGGTACAAAGAAGAGTTCAGTGTATGTTTGTGTGTGTGTAGATGTGTAAGTCAGCCCTGCAGTAGTTTTATACTGTGAGAATCTCCAGGGCCAAATATCGGTAAAACTCTCTGCGGCACACACACAAACACACCCACATGTATGTGTGCAGAAACACACACTCACAAACATGCGCACAACTATTACACCACGGCCAACAAACAATTCTATTTGCCTTCCCTAGACACAGCTACCCTGTTTGCAGCATTAAAGGAAGAGAGATTATTTCCTCTATTTTCTAGGGAAATGGATTTTATATCAGTTGTGTGTTTGTAAATCAGACCTCCATTTCCGAGAAAGCAGGGGGTATTACTCTTATCTCCTTGACTGTATTTGTAAAAGCACAACAATATAGGTTACAAGTTCTCAGATTTCCTACCTGCTTGCCTTGGAAAATGCTTTTCCTGTTACAGCTGGTCTATCTCCAGTGGAATAAATCAATTAAAGTGCAAAGGCAGAGTAAAGAAACATACACGTTTCCTGACACTTTTGAAAATAGATTTTTCAGCCTTGTTCCCAGATCTTTCATGATTGGTTATCACTTTCTTTGAACCCAATCTCCCAACAGTGAGTTAAGGAACACAGTGTATCTTTTGGACTGATAAGTTACTGGAATAAATTCAGATCATTTCACTGACTACTCTCTGAATTAAGTTCGATTTTGCATGCCTTCACTTGTCACAGCACGTTTGGAAAAGCTGATCCCATTTTGCTGATAATTTTGGAGCTGCAGGAACACAGATCCTGGATTGCTAAAATGTTGCTTATCCAGAGTCCCTTGAACAGCCACTGTTAAGATGAGCTAAAGCACCATCAAAGTTTTTGCAATTCATCATAGAGTTGTAAGAAATCATACCGACAAGAGAGAGGGAGAGACTCGGAGAGAGAGAGAGAGAGAGAGAGAGAGAGAGAGAGAGAGCAATCAGAGATTGAAATCGATGAAGATGACGAACACTAAGGTAGTCTGATTGAAATCTGCAGAGCTTAAGTCATTTATGAGATCTGCAAAAACCAAATGTGATTACCCATACCTCCCTGGACCTCACCCCCCCCCACACCCCCCCATACTTCTTCTCTCTTTTCATTCTTCACTGGATCTGTCACTCAGCGCTGAAATATTCATGCCCAGCTCTGAAAAATGAATGCATCTGCCGAAAGGAGCAGAAGTTGAAGAGAGAGAAGTTAGTTGTTTCGATAGATACTCTCTTATGATGAAAGTGACTGAGGGCTTTGAGTCAAGCCGTTGCTTCAGGAAATGTAGATGACTCAATGTGGATGGCAGTGCATTAGCACACATTATGCATCAGTGTGTGTATACACCATATTTGTGTATGTTCATCCTGTATGTCTGAAAAAAAAAAGAAAAAAATGAAAATGTTTTGACAAAATGCAGTAATTCAGGCACAAAGAAAATAATCCCTGGTAATGAGAGAATGAGTGAACCAATGGCAGAGGAATGTGAACATTTGCTGGGTTTGTGTTACAGTCACATGGATAATGGACAGATGGGTTTGGCCCTGTTTGTCCTCAGGATTCTACAGCTTGATGAAGCCGACATGTTGGGTTTACACACACAAAAATACACACAGTAACGTCATGGTGAAACTGGGCGTGTTTGGATCAATGCATTGAAAATAATGGACCTTCATCAAAACGCCTTTATACTACAACTTCCTCTTCCTCTCTCTCTCTCTCTCTCTCTCTTTTCCTGCTCTTTCTATTTAATTGGCTGTAGAGTTTCTCAGCTCTTCCTCTCCACAAAGTACATTTTGTATTGATCCTCTTTCCTTGGCTTCACAGACTCTGCTTCCCATAGTTATCCCATCTACTGCTGGTGTCTCTATCAGCGGGCCTCACACATACACACACCCTGGAGAACACAAACACTTAAACAGTGCCTCTTCATGAAGTCTTATCCGAAGGTTTGGGAAATTAAATTGGGTAGGATTTGTCGCTGACAACTCTGCAGGTCTTCTTAAGTCATCAGTGTATTAAAATCACACAGTTCTACTATAAACTCAAGATACTTACTCTAAAATCAGTATTTTTTAAAGAAATGGAAAAACAAATAAGGACATTTTTCATTTTTTTGTGATAAATACAGATCTGTACAGTGCTTGCATACTGTGAAAGTTTTTCTTATTTTTTTTTTTAAATAAATGTTTTCAGGCACTATCTGCCTTTATTGATAGTGGAAAGTAAAAAGGTCACCCAGATCAGGAGTCAATCTTGGGACATTGTGGCTCATCTCATCTGCCCAGAAGCACTCAGCTACTGGGTCAAATAAGTGAAAATAAGTCAAACCAAAAATAACCAGGAGGGCAAGAAGTACAGAACTCTGCTGAGGCCCAGCTGTTCTCTCCTATCAGAAAAACCTCTCACAATGTTAGTAGAAGAGAAAAAATCAATCCCGGCCTGTTGATGGATCTGCTCCAAAGGGATTTGTCCTTGGTCCATGCCCCATCCTTCGCCCAAGTTTCATGAAAACCAGCGCAGTAGTTTTTGCACAAACCCACTGACTTATAGATAAACTGACAGACAGATACTGGTGAAAATAACTTTGTGGTAAATGCTCTATAGTTTTTGTTTACAACATTTCTGTTTTTACACGACCCGTAAGGTCACAAAACTAAACCTTTGACTTGTCTTTGAAAAGTGATCCCTCACTGCACACAAAATAATAAATTAAATAATAAAATTAATAAATAATAAGTTAAAGTAACCAGCGGAACCAACCAAATCATAATCAAGAATAATTACTCTATCTCAGTGTTCCTCAAACTGTGGGACAGGCCCTCTAGGGGGGGCGCGAAGGCTTGCCGGGGGGGGCATGGGATTGTTCCTGGGTGTTTTTTTTTTTTCTTCAGGTTAGAACATGTAGCAGGTGGAACTAAATGTTTTAGCGTTGGAGCACCCTGGACTCATTTTAGGGACGTACAACAAACAAATCTACTGCCATGGTGACGCATCACTAGACTAGAAAAGAGTTTAGGTTTGGAGAATGGACAAAGATTTGACTGGAGAAAAAATGTTCAATGTTTCTGTTTTTGCACAGTTTGTACAGTTTGCGCTTTAATGTTCTGAGATGTGCAATATAAACAGGCTCACTGCAGCCACTGATATTGTTAAAATGTTCATCTTTGTTAGTAAAATTTTCTAAAAAACCTAACTTTATTGTCACAGTTATAAGATAATTGCACATTTCCTATTTTTATTTAGAAAAATATTGTCTCATGGAGCAGTCTTGTTGAGTTTATTTGTATTGTTCATGCAAAAATCTCAGTCATTTTTAATTAATTATTGAAGGAAAAGCAAAACGTATTGTTACAATATTAATATTTCTTTCAATAAAACTTATAATTGCACCACTGTTACTATGTTGTTGGAGTTGAGGGGGGCCTGGAGATTTTTCATCCTCCAAAGGGGGGCCAAAAGGATCAAAAGGTTGAAACCACTGCTCTGACTACACCAATAACAATCCACACTGATGAACATGAATATTCTATAAACAGTCAGAGCCTCAAAATCAATATCGATAACCTTTTGAGGGACGCAGACAGATGCAAAGGGTAAATCTTTAGCTGAGATATTTCTTACCTTTTCCCATAAAAATCACACACTTTGTTGCCACTAACTGTTCTTAATATGTCATTAACTTCATTGCTCAGCCTTTCAGTTTTATCATAACAGGTTTCTTACTTTTATTATTCATATTCTTTAAAAAAAAGCACATATTTTGGTAGACTGTTAATGTTTCTGTCAATAATTAATAACCATAAACTGATCTAACAACTGTCATTGTCATAGTTGGGGTACTACTATATGTTGTTGTTGTTGTTGTGGACTAACCAGTGGTACAAGCCTAAAAAAAGAAAGAAAACATAGGTCATGGTCTTGTGGTTTGTGGTTTAAGAATATTGTTGAGCAAAAGGAATCGTGGGCTGTCGGCCCTGGCAGAGGTCTGCGCTCTCTGACTGCCCTTCTAGTTATATTTAATGTGGCACCGCAGAGTCAAATACCCACTGATGTCAGAGGTGATCGGTACACCTGAGTACAGCTATGATGTCCTCTGGTTTTCCCAGACTTTTGTCAGGCCCGCCGAAGTCACCGATTCAACGGGACTACTCATGAATAATACACCCCAGGAAAGTTGTACACAACAAACTGCTGTACTGACACACAGCTGACGTGTGTAGCAACATACTTACACCGTCAACATGTCTGGAATAAAATCTCTAGGTTGATATTCATGCTGATTCACGTGCGCACAGTGAAACATGCAGTTGTATGGGCGTCCCACAGGTCGCTAATGCAGAATAACATTGTTTCCAGCACGCCGGGCTATTAATCATGGATGAACTCCTGCATCACTGACAAATCAGCCTAATCTCACAAGGGAGGGTGTGAGTGCGTACACGAAAACACATACACACACACACGCAAACATGTATGAGAGTACGCAGAGGTGTGTGCTTGGACATGCACACAGCCATACACACATGCATTTTATCAGTCTAATCTCTGAGGAAAGAGCATGCTCTGACTGGCAAGCAGAGAATTAATGCATTGCAGGGGACTCTCCTCTCCCTCCTCCTGTCTCAATCTTTACTTATCTGTCTGTCTCATGTCCTTCTCCTCCCCTATCCTCCTCCTCCTCCTCCTCCTCCTCCTCCTCTCTCTCTCCTTTTCTCCTCTGTTTCTTTTTGTAGAAAACAACAAAACAACATCTGCACCACAGTCTGCAGACAGGCTGTTGAAACATGTCCAGCACACTGATGGTCTCAGTGAGACGCATTGGATCTTTACTGAATTATATCAAACGGTATTCTCTACCACAGCTACTAGAAATGACAGTGTTCTTAATGAATGCCAGAATGTAACACAAGCATTTCTTCATTTGGCACAGATAGGAATACATGTATGTAATGGCTCGGCATAGTAATAGGCTCATAATTACATTGGAAGAGAGAGAGAGAGGCTTCAGAGCAGGTGACATCCCACTCTGCGTGAAATAATTGTCAGTGTAGTTAGAGCTGCATAATATTTAAAGTACACCGACATGATATGATTTATACGAACGACAAAATATAAGAATTTTCCTCCAGTGTTTGGAAAGAATCCATCATTCTATATTCATCGGGGGAATATTGTAGGGAAGTGCATCTGTGCAGGAAATAAAAAAATAATTACAGAAAAAAAAAGTTGTGAAATGACTTTTATGATCTAATGTGCCATGATATGAATAATACATGTTGCTTATCTCAAAATTAGGGGGTTTATTTATAAATAAAAGAAGGATGCTGCCTGGAAAAGATCCAGCAGAGTACAAAAGGTTGAATCTCTGAATCTTTGGTTTTGATCATCAGAATTTCATATAATTGACATTTCTTTGTGCAACCAGATCTTTGTTTTCAGTGCTCTCTCCTGTTATTCAGGTTGCGGTGAACAGCTATTTTATTTACTTATTTTTACATACGTACTTATTGGTAATTCCTATCCCTGAGTCTTAATTCTCTTTTAACTTGTGTTATATTCTTTGCCTTTCTCATGCTGTAGCCCATGTTCTTTCTGATTTTCTTAAATGTTATTATTACCTTTGTCTGTAAAGCACTTTGGGTCAACTTCTGTTGTTTTTAAAAGTGCTATGTAAATAAATTGACTTGACTTGATCGAGAATGATTGTGATCGATGTTTCACCGTCTATCCAGAGGTTGCATTATCACACACTACAAAAAAAATACTGCATTCAAAAACCCTTAAACTGGAGTAAATGATGTAATTTTAGACAGAAACTAGTCACGGGAAATAAGGAAGCAAAAGCAAAGCCGATCTGACAATGTGATGATGATGCTGAAACAATAAATGTCAAGGTAATTTTTAGACAAAGGCCAACACTGGGTTAATTCATTTGTCAGCTTGTCCTCCAGCAGGACCCAAACAGACAAATAAGAACACATGTAGATCACTTATTATGACCTTTTGTTCTACTCTAGGGCTTCTTTTACCCACATGTAAACAGCGTTTTAGGTCATTAAAACTGACTGTGTGTTTATAACAAAGATAGTAGACAATGATGGCATCCTATCCCAGTTTACACAGGCCTGTTGTTGCTTTGTGTGATGAATGTGCCTATATGTGACTATGCCTCAAACAATAAATACAGATCATGTAGGTGAATAGGTCAGTGTATTAACTACAGTAGATCACTGTTAGCATGGACGCATATGGAGACAGACACATGTGCCAGTGTTGTGCTGAGATCTATATACTATAAAGAATGCATACAAAGCATAATTTTTGTCAATTTACCAGTAAGTCTCTAACTTAACTTACCATGGTGCCTAGTTTCATAACAAACTAAAGCGTCTGTGTTTGCTTCAGCTAATATTGAACAAAGATCTACATTTTAAAGTCAGCCAGAAACAATGGTTTTTCTGAGGGTTCGTGGTGGTTTTCAGTCATCTTTGTAAAACAAAGGTTGTATGAACAGAATTGAAAAAAAGACACACTCATTTAGAACAGTATCTGTATTAACAAGTGCAGGGCATTAGCTTCAGTCTGTGTTCCCCTGAACATTGTGTTTGACGCCTGTAACCTTGGTTTACCGTGGCACACTAAAAACTGTTATTTCAGGATTCTCTAAACATATACACCATCTCCTAATTAGGACCTGTGACAGATTATTGTGTCCGTAGTATATAAGCACTGGACAGTATTAGATAGAACAGAAATATCATCAGCTTTATTAATATCCTGTATTTGGTCATTTATATTGTCAATAAAAAAAGCTTCTGGGTTCCTTAGTTTTCATTGTTTTACATAGAAAATTGTATATCAGTATATACTGTCCACCCCTAAATGCAGAACATGTGTTTATTTGCATTTATGTTCAGCTAAAAAAAAACAACAACAACAACAAAAAAAAAAAAAACTGGACAAACCTAAGAATGAAAGGTGTGAAAGTGGAGAAAGGTGAGGCAGAATGGAAAGTCCACAGGAGTCATCTTATCTACATGCGTGTGGGCATCTGTGAATATATGAACATTCTTTAAGTTTATGTGCATGTACAACCCTTGAACATGTTTACATTCATGAATCACAAAGAGCCCTTTGACTTCTAAAGCCTCCTTCAGCCGTGTCTTAAACACTTGCATATCTCACAGCCCTGTTGGAACACACAATGACATCCTGTCCCCTTAACGCCCACCTCTGTTCCATTCCCTTTTCCCATGGCCCTCTGACTGGCTGCTTTGTACACTGACAGATATACAGCTCCTGGCTGCCCTAAAGGGCTCTGGGGAAATGAGATACAAATGCCACAATATCTCTTGTATCACTGCCCAGAAGCAATGCTGTAGCCTGTAGCAATAAAACAGCAACTAGGAAACCACCACCACAACGCTCAGGATAAAATAACACCACCATTCTTGATAAACTAAGATGATGCTAAACCTTCTGTAATTGGCGATCATACTGGACTAACTCTGTCATTTAGCCCCGATACAACATGTTTAACTTCCTCTGGCCTGGAGGTTGATATGTGGGTTTATATCTCCAGTACAATTAAGGGGTTAAGCTTCAAAGAATTGTATGCGTCATTATGGATGCAGGACCCGTCTCCTTCACGCTACTCGTCATGTCGTGTAAATAGGCTTTTAATCTCTGCTCCAAACATGGTAGGCACACAAATGTTCCTACATCACTGTATATCTAACACACTGTATCTATGTGTCCCTTTAATTTGCCTGGCTAATGCAGCACTCTAGCATGGTGATAAGAGAGTGTAATCTTCTTAGGTGTGGCGAAAGCTTAATCAATATTAACATATTCCTCAGCTCCCTCTCCATTGAATAATTGATATCCCCACACAGTCTTGCTGAGAATGAAATAAGATGTAGGAGTATTAAAATAACTTCCCCGAGATAAAAGAAAATTGATTAAAAAAAGATGGCTGAAAATTAAAGAGAAGGAAAGGGAGCCTAAGGGATTGGACTTTGCATACAAATGAAGAAAAGGGGTTGGGGGGGGGGTGGAGAAAAAAAGGAACTTTAGGGAAGTTATGAGCCCATTTATCTAACTCCAGTCATTGCACACTCGGCCGACTGGGTTTTTACCGAACCAATCAAAGCGTTTAATCTGAGGGATCCAGTGTAGCCTCACCAATCCCTGACCTCCTTGTAGAACATGTAGTTATTAATCAATGATTACTCATCTGTAATTTCTGCATGATTACCTCTTCATTAAAACTTGCAGCGGTGACATCTCAGAGTTCACCTGACAGCCCCCACCCCCC
>JAPQRQ010000026.1:17076452-17086535 GCA_037367365.1 Apogon talboti | reverse complement strand
GTTACCGTGGAAACACCGTCATCTTCTACAACATTGATTCACCAGTAAAACCCATGGAGTTGGATCAGTGACAGTGAGTGGACACACTGGGTTTATGTTCAGTTAATAATAGATCAGACTGAAAAAGTCACTTTTTCTTCATTTTTCTCTGTTTCTGATATAATAACCCTCAACTATAATCAGAACTTTAATGAACATCTATATGATCCGTGAGTTATATATAGGAAAATATTTGATTTTCACAAAAAAAAACAAAAAAACACACAATACAGAGGATATAATTAGAATAAATGGTGATAAATCACTTAAAAAAGGTGAAATCTAGAAACTTTTATTTGGGAACTGCAACAAAAGTAGCAATTGTGAAAAATGTGTCACAATTAAATATTTTCTTGTCACTACTTTTTACTGAAAATGATGAGTTTATTGTATCTTCATAAGTTTTGTTTAAAGGCAGAAACAAAATGCAAAATGACTCTTTTCTTTTGAAAGGTTTTATTCATTTCATATAATACTGACACATGTACTCAATAGCGGTTAACAGGCGTTTAAAAACACAGATATTAAAACCATTAGAGCATCAATTTATTTTTAGCCCCGTTGATTCCATGGACCATTTTTTTTTACACGTTTACATGTTTCAATATACCATAACATCTACTTGGTATTAGTCTAACCTCACCCCTGAAAGGATTCTGTCCTCTTGTCAAAATAAAAAGAAAAAAAAAAGAAGACTGACAAACTGTCTCTCCATTTAGAAAAAAAATGGCATGTGGTAAGCCACAAACTATTCAAGGTAAAACTTTGTTATGGAGGCGGTGAAATCTGAAAGAACAGAAAAAGACAATGTTCAGTTTCTGATCTGAAAAACTTTTTGACAGCATTAAGTGTGTCACATGTGGCACAGTTAAGTTTAAGCGTGTCATTCAGACTACATGAGGCAGCCATTCTGCGTCTACTGCCTTTTTAGTAGTGATATTTGTCACACAGGATACAGTAGCTGTCTAAATCCAGATCCCTTTTGATTCCCCGTATGGACACACCTAAGCCATAGAAGAGAGATGAAGAGTACAGACTGATGGAAGGAGTTTTGTTTGTCGTCTAATCCAGTTCTGTTAAGGTCATTGTTCATTTTTCTTGTCGTTGTTTGCTTGTTTGGAGGAGAAGTAAAGGATTGTGGGTGATGCAGTCCTCTGCAGCAAAAGACCAAGGACACTCAGTTGTGTTTGGGATGATGGCAGGCAGTGTCAGAGTCCTGTCTCTTCAGCCATGTTTTTCTTAGATATCCTCAGAAAAATGAAACAATTACTAGATCCACAAAGAAGTCCGCCGGAGTGCATTTCCTCACTACTGATAGGTCCATTGTGCTGTGTAAGACCCTCCACCACCATTTACTCTTCTCTTGGTGAGACGAGCAGGACTATCGGGTCACCTGGAATGGGGAGAAAAGAAATGGGTCAACACACCAAAAATAATCCCCCCAAAAGTTATGATGCAGTCTGAAACAGTTGAGTGTTACAAAGTAAGTAAAGGTCACAGGAAAGAGAGAGCCCGCGCTGCTGGTGGTGTATATCCGGGGGCTTTAAATAATGCAAACACAGTGCAGCGCAGTCCACATTTTTTGGAAATAATGGCAAGTGAGTGTGGCTGGTGGAGAACCACCAACACGGCCAGCATCCCCTCTGCCTCTGCTGGAACCAGACTAAACAAGACACAGTCAGAGTCATGGCATTCAGCCCACAGCGCCTCATTCCAGGCGCCTGGCCCTTTGCCACGCCATTTCCTTTATTTGTTGAGACGGTGGCTCTAATCACATGTTGTCTTTTTCTTGTCCATTATTCATTTGCATTGTCTTTGCTCATACACGCCCTTTCTGGTTTATTTCCAGCTATGGAGAAATATATTAATAATACTGTTCATGATGTATATACTGTTTTCATTGGTAATGCTGTTAATATTATTAATATCATTCATACTGTCACATACTGTTAATACTGTAAATTTGTGTCTATTCATATTTTATCTATTTTTAATTTTTTTATTGCACTTAGCTCTATTCTTATGTTACTTTGTCATTTTTAGTTTTTGTAATTTTATATTTGCTCTATTCTTATTTCCTGTAGTATTAGTGTTTTGTTAATATTGTTGCACTGACTGGAGTAGCACTCCTAATTACATTATACACACAATGACAATAAAGGCTATTCTATTCTATTCTATTCTATTCTATTCTATTCTATTCTATTCTATTCTATTCTATTCTATTCTATTCTATTCTATTAAATTCTATTCTAACCCACCAATGACCAAACAAACACAAGCTGCCACTAACTGCATTTTTTCCGGTATGTAATAGACCTTGAAGGGACGGGCAATATGGCATGATATAAAATCTTCTACAACAATGTAACATGTAATAGTGTTTGACCGACCGTGACCCCAGCCTATTATTGGATTCATTATTCAGCCACCAGCCCAAAAAGCCCAAAAGCAGCACAGCTCTATGGGAAAAAACCAGCAAGTACTGCATGAAAAAAGGAATATTTATTCATTAGTCAAATCTGTAAGTATTTGGACAGTGAGACAAATTTTTGCAATTTTTTTATTCAACCCCTTGAATTAAAGCTGAAAGTCCACACTTCAATCATCCCTTGATTTCTTCATTTCAAATGGACTGTGGAAGAGCACGCAGGAAAATAACAAACTGTGTGTCACTGAACCGGACTGCATGATCCCATCAGTTCAATGTGAAAATTGAAGATTAATCTTGCTGAAATACTTCCTTCAATTTGACACTGAGCTGAAAGGTATCTATTGGAGGTTTTGTGTTGGACCTACTCTAGAATTTCAACATTATTAATTCTTAATACATTTTTTAATGTATCATTAAAATTAATATCACTAATTGAAGTTTTGCTCTCTGCAAAACCTGAAACAATTTGCCAAAATTGCAAAATCAAGATTATTTCAAAGGAGACTTTTCTTGCTTAACAAAGATTCTAAATACAACCTCTTTGCATGTTATAATATATTCATTGTGAATGTGTTTTTCCACTCATATATGGCATATATATTGGGCCTTGTTGTTTTTGTATGATTGTAACAAACATGCTTCTTTTTTTATTCATCTTTGTGAAGATATAATAAGGCAATGCAGGAAATATCGACACAGCTTTAAAACACACACACACACAGAAAAAAAAATCAGAATGAACTGGCTTCTACTGGTTTAAGTCAGTATTTAGTGTGATCTCCACTTGGATTTAGTTCGGATCTCTCTTGGGTCGACTGTCTGGACGTTCTCTTATATAACCCTGTGGGATTTTAAACCAAGCTTCAGGCTGAACATCCCAGAGTTTTTCTTTAGACTTCAGTTGTCCTTTATTCTTTTCTCTGTCCAGATGAACCCATATAGCTTTTATCAGATCACATGTTTTTTTCAAAGATGTATTTTTGTTTTTAATGCTGTTTCCTGTATGTTCCAGCTGCACCTACTCTATATATAGTCGATTTAGAGACTGAAAATGCATGTATCTGACCTTTCTAACCTTGGTAAAACAATAAATGTAATGGTGGCGTAATAGTTTTGCACAGTACTGTAGTTTTAGAAAAGAAAGAGTATTTTTCAATCATGTTTTATCTTGAGTTCATGGAGCCAAACAACAATCGATTAATATCATAAATCATCCGTGTCACTGAAAAACATTGAGATTTACTTCTTTGCACCCAACTACTTCTTGTTAATGCACATCAGTTTCCAAGTTATTGGTTTCCTTGATATTAATCCGTGTAAGTATCTGCTCGTGTATCATTTCATATCACTGTAACAGTATTTGTCACAATACAACAAAATATTAATGTAAATCAAACTGAGAAATTGCTCAGAATAACCGTGCCACTCTGAAGCGCTTCATTCTTTGCTTCATTTTGTAGTTGATTTCTACAAGTAACAACTTTTTCTCCTCTGTCTTTGGGGGTGTGCGGTTTCCTTTTCGTGTTTCCTTGTGACTCAACTGGCAGATCAGCTTAGACGTCCGTTACCACCACCTACTGTGCCAAGCTGTCCTGCCATCCCACAATGTTATCTTGTGAGACTGTAGGATTCAAGAGATCACACGAGCATCACTAGATCATAAGATTACCACATTTGCATAACAGCCTGCTCCAAATCTATAGCAGTGACATTCAGGGACAACTCCCACTGTGGTAATCTCTGTTACAGGCTGCATATAGTCACGTGGACCAAACCCTACGATAGTTTCCTTCTGTTTTCAAGTCCTTCCCTGGTGTTAGGCTGACTCCCCTCTCGGCCTTAACACATGCTGTCCCTCCTGTATTTTCTCTTGAGGGACTCAGTCTTTTGTCCAGAGTGGGTGGCAGCAAACAAAGTGAAGGCCAGCCATCAGCGCGTGTGCAGAGAGCAGCCTTTTCTCCGCGCTGGCAGCTGAGGCGGCTGTACTGTATGTGCTGTGGATGGCTCCAGGCCACCCTTCTTGGGCCCGATCCCACTGCCTTCAGGCATCTACTCCTGCGGCTGATCAAAGAGTCTGCAGGCGTTTGTTGTCAAGCCAGTTCACTATGCACGCACACCGCTGCATCTCTGTGTCTGCCGTGCTTTTAGGTGCTAAGTCAAAGTCCCTTTAGGTGTTCATCCTCTTGCCTGTTTAAATATGCCCGTAGGTGGCTCTTTCTGTGCCCAATTAGAAAGCGGATTTAGTCACTTAGATCTCGATTTACAAAGCACACGAGTAGAGCTCGAGTGTCATCTCTGCGGGCCTTTTCAGACCCATGAGTGCCACATTTTTTATTGCTTAGTCCACAAGCTTTAACTGTCTTTGCTAGAGGCAGCTCATTTGGCCACAAGGCAGATGTCCCCTCCTTTCCTACATTATACACACTCGTTATGACTAACTTAGTCACATAATGGAAATTATGGAAAGCCATTACTGAAAGTGTCTGGCCTTGATTTGTTTTTCCTCATTCTCTGAAATTCATAAAGCTGAAAATACAACCAAACTAAATGTTTAATGAGTTTGGGTTAACTGCTTGTGAAAAATGTGATTTCATAAATGTGTTTGCAGACTGCCGCATCCTTGTGCTGTTGATTTCCTTATGGTGGAACACACATGACGGCGTCACTGGCACAGTGTTATTTGTTGATGTGTATTTAAGTATAACAGTGTGTTTGTCACTGTGGAAAAGAACAGCTAGTCCCTGTAACCACACCCAGTTTTAATGACTACACCCTACCTACAACTTTACATTTTTGCAGCCAAAGTTTCATCATAAAAGAATAATCCTGAAAGAATTGGATTCATAGACATGATGCAGAATAATTTTCAGAACATTTATAAATATTAGATGTCATTATTAACATAATTATTTCCATTTTAAACTGTCCAAGGGGAAATACAAAAGAGACTTTTTCTCATTCTCTGACATTCATGAAGCTGCATAAAAATACAGCTGAACTAAATGTTTAATGAGTTTGGCTAACTGTTTGTGAAAATATGCTTCCAGAAACATGCTTCCATACCGCTGCATCCCTTTGCTGTCGATGTTGTGACAGTGAAACATACATAAATGCATTGCTGTCACGTCGTTATTCATCTCTTAATGTGCGTATACTGTATAACAGACTGCACCATCTACACAACTGCATTTGTGAGTTGCAGTGTATGACAGCTCTGTGGTTTGGCAGCACGGCCGTGTCTGTCTGCTCATCCATATGATATTATTTGGCATTGATCGAGCTGTCTCATGTCCCCTCCCTCTCTCCTCCCTCTGCCCTCCTCTTCTCCTCCTCTCCTCAGCTTCCTGCCAGCGATGGAAGGGCTGCCAAACCCTCTTCGCTGTTGTCTGCTCTGTATACACAGCACTAGCATGATCTCCATGTTACTGACCACTTTAATAACTTTGCTTACATCTGTTTCCTTTATATTCATCTACTTGTCTTCCTTCCCGCTTTCCAGTTGTTGCCCTCAGATACTTTTTACCGCTCTTCCTGTTTCTCTCTCTTTTCTCTCAGCCTCTCTCTCACTCACTCCATCGTCAATTTCAATTTACGAGCCGGTCTTAATGGGACTATAAGAGAACGTTCGATGCTATTGATCTGGATGCCTGCGCATCTTGACCTCAGTGTACCACACCAGAGGGGGAAAAAAGCCCCCTTTTCATCATCAGGCAAACACATCAGCCAACACGTTCACATAATGTACACACAAACACACACAGGCAAATGAAGATCATTGATCAAAGACCCGAATGCAAGAGACAGCAAATATTTGTGCTCCTCCAAACCACGACAGAGTCAATGATAAAGCGATGCCTGGCTGAAGCCGGATTTCTTTGATCTCATTCAAGAAATTATAAATGTTCATAGTGAAGCTGATAAAAACTAAACGCGTGAGATCAAATGCGTAGAACAACTTCCTTACGGCGCTTACATATTCAAAAATTACATCATCTTCATATCTGATCTCCTCTCGTGTGTGTCTCTCTCTTCAGATAGATACTCTTAGACAACTTTGTCATTTTCTATTTATCTCTTTCTCGCTCTCATGTGGGTGTTGAGTTGGAGAAGTTCAGTTACACTCATGAGCAGCTTAACACAAATTTAGCCTGGTGTAGAACGGAAGGACGAGAGGCTGTTGAAGGGAAAAAAAAGAGGAGAAGAGTGTAACTTGAAGGGGTGAGGACTTTGCAAGGTGAGAGGTGAGCAGAGGAAAAAGTAGGAAAGGAATTCTTAATCAGTTCGGCGTACGGGAGACGGCCTTTGAGTGTTTTAGAGAAAGAGAGAGTGGGAAAGAGAGAGGAGACCATGAGTGTCTGAGCTTTTCTTATCCCTTCTCTCTTCTAACCAAGGAGATGCACTCTCCCTCCTCTGGCCACGCCCACGATCAATTATTTAGGCAGAAAACAAAGGTCTGCACCCGGCCATGAATAATGGAAGGTGAGAAGGCAGAGGGAGAAGGATGGTGGTTAGAAACACAAGCGTACAGTGACAAGAGGTGAGTCTCGCACAATTCAATGCTATGACAGACAGCTGAGAGGTCGGGTCACCGCAGAGAAACCAACAGGTGCCGAAGGGGGCCCAGCACAGAGATACATTAGAGATATAAACACCTTCACACATGGGAAGGCACGGTCAAGTGGTCAGCACAGGCCAAAGAACACACACAGTTACAAAAACAGCCCGTATTATGGAGCAACCGGAGCATAAAAACTATCCGAGGACAATCACCACTCTAGTGTATTCGATGTGGGGAGTTGTTTTTGCATCGAGTCAGATGGCATGCCAGTCTGACGCAGGGAAGCAAGGAAAGCGGGAGTGAAGGGAATTGTGATGTTGTGTTTGTGTGTGTGTGTGTGTCTCTGGCTCGCGTGTTTGTGTTATTCGCCTTGTTCCTGTTGGCCTTATTTTTCTGCAGAAAATGTTTGATGTTTGGTCCAAGACGGGCAGAAGGAGAAAAAGCAAAAACTGGGTGAGAAAAAGAGTTATGCGATGGGAAAAGACGGAAATAAATAGTAGGTACGCACAAAAGAGAAGGGAAAAAAATAGTAGATAGACACAAATACGAGAGGAAAGGAGAAGAAGAGATAGAGCTGTAACATCATGGAGGTGGAAGTGGGTCACACGTTGGTGGGTCTGAGCATGCATGTCCCAGGCAGAGAGAGAGAGAGAAAAGGGGAGGAGGGGGTCTAAAGAGAGAGATTTATTGTCTATACACCAACCTTTGTGGTCTTGACTTTGTTGCCTGTGCTGCAGCTCCATCCTGTGAGGTCAGGGAGAACCTTACACTCCTCACCTTCCATACACGGCTGCATTTGACACCACCACTTCTGGGCTACAATGGAGGCTAGAGGAGGAGGAGGAGGAGGAGAGAGAGGAAGAAAAGGCAGAGATTTCATTTGTTGAAGATGTGGCGTGATGCTTTTGGTGCATTATTGTATTACTGACAGTGGGAGTATTCATATTATCAGCGTTAGGTTGATATATCATCAGCAAGGAAATGGTGTTGACCTCACAGACATTAGCCACAAATACAGTTGTTCTAGTAAAAATAATAAACGAATCTGCCATCGTTTTATGTATAGAACTGGGAGACTACTGAATATTTTTTTAATTTCACCAGACTTCACCAGGCAACACTATTAGTTATACTTTGGGTGAAGCAACAAGACCTTCAGCCCCAAAGTGAAGCCAGGTACTGAAGAACTGAGGTGGCTCCACAAGGCCCTGGTTCCCATGGACTTACATTAAATTTCTTACTGAAAAATACCTTAGTATTTTTTTTCCAGGGGTCATTGCAGTTTCATTGTTTTATTTGGATCATCTAAGTGCGCTAGAGATCCATCTTGTCATTATTTCTATGTTAGTAAGATCCCAGGTCAAATAAAAATCTTTGGAATTTCTGTTTATTTAATCTTTTTTTTTTTTTCTGGGTCCAGCTCTATTGTACTTGTAGTTAATAGGTTACCCTACTAGACCATAAAATGACTTGGTTACATTGCGCCTGATGACGTTTACCATTTAACCACATCATTCAGCTAGCATTTAGCATTAGCTCATCCATGACCCCTTTCACATGACTCTGACCTCTAACACTCCCACAGCCCCGCCCCTTTTGTCCAAATATAATCAGTTCAGGCCCCAAAAAAGCCAACACAGACAACAAAACCACAAACTGCTACAGCTGTTCAGAAACAATTGGGTGACATTACAGTTCAAGTTTTGGTTGGAGTGGGTCCTTTGGATATTTTGTCTGTAAACCTTTTGTATTGTTCCATGAAACAACTCCTGAAAATGCCATATTACCATGGCAAAGTACCGTATTTGATTTGTATTTTTGGCAGCCAGGGACATATGAGATCGTGTGACGACTCTCATTCATTAAGGGCTTAGAGTGTCACATATTCTGTCATACATATTCTGGTAAACAGCATAAGATTAAAGAAGTACAAACAGAAGTGTCCAAAAGACAATGAATGCACATATTTAAAGGCTTCTCCACAATAGACAAATAGGATTACAGCACTGCAACATTAGTTGAACTGATAAATATGTACTAAGTAGTAGAATGAGATCATAAATAATTCATAAAATAAGTACTACATTTAATACAACATGAACATGACATAGTAAAATGATGTGCTATGGTGCAACAGTAGCAAAATAAAGTAAGTTCTATAGCCAGCAGTTCTCTGAGTAACCATAGTGAAATGATTTGATTTATTTCCTCAGTAGCAGACAAATACATTATAATGCAAACTCCTGCAGGTTAAAGTGGATTACTCGAACACTTTTTGTGCTGACAGACTCCAGAGAATCAAACCGAAAAATGTTTTTACACTCTAAAATCGTGTTCCACACGATTGCTTCGGCAAAAATAAATCAGATTTTCTGCACGTCAGAGTTCAGAAGCCAAACCAGCAGCTCACGGACTTACGGTAATTCTTCACCGTCTGAGGTTGTCTCGGTTGCTTACCATCCTCTACGCTTGACTTGTCAAACTGCATTGTCAATTATAATGCTGTTATGTGGTTATAGTGACAGCTGTAGAGGTCTGTTTTTTTTCTTAAATCATGCAGAGTAGTATGGTATCTGTTGGCTTCATGGACGCTGGAATGGTTTTGATGAGGATCATTTGCATGTTCAGTTCAACCAGGGAAGAAAATCAAAAAGGATACAACTTGTGTTAAGATATGCATGAGCCAGCTGCCTGGGATGTGTTGTTCAGTCAAATTAGGTGAAAATGACCAAGTGAAGTATCTTTAGTCAACACAAGAGGAGCTACATTAAGAACAAGTGTTGCCAGGCACAACAAACCCCCCCCTCGCACGTATTGCTGATGTCAGCATATTATTTGCTTCTATATACAGTATCTGCCAAGTCTGAAGTAAATTGAAACAAAATTGATGTTCTTATAGACATTTGAAATTTCACCCATTTTAAGTAAATGCGGAAAAAAAGGATTTAAAAAAAATTCAGAAAAAATTTCAACTGTGACCTACTTTTCCCAAAATGTAATCACATCTATTCTGGGTCACTGGCAATCTATAAACCCAATTTGGTATGAATTC
>JAPQRQ010000026.1:17042969-17059092 GCA_037367365.1 Apogon talboti | reverse complement strand
TTCCTGGACCCTCCATTGTTCTGTGCGCTACAGATCCATACAAAAGGAGCCAAACATAACAGAGCAACACAAACGTATAAAAGTTTTATTATCTTAACCCACTGTTCTAGCAGCTGCAGCGTGAGGTTAAACACAAAACACAGAAGACACTGTCTCTGTATCATTTATGTTTACAGACACACAGTGAAGTGGTTTAGCACAAGATGGAGGAAACACTTACTGTAAAACCTGGATAGAATTAAAAGACCAGTCCATATGTTACAGACCTGAACCCCTGTGAAAACCTCTGGAATATGATGAGAGGAAGATGGATGGTCACAAGCAGACAAACAAACAGAGCAGAGCTGCTTGTATTATTGTGCCAGGAGTGTCATAAAGCACCCAACAACAATGCGAAAGACTGGTGGAGAGCATGGCAACACGGATGAAAGCTGTGATCCAAATGCATTGTTACACCACCAAATGTTGATTTATGAAGTTTTCTTCAATTAAAACATTAGGATTATGGTGAATATGAACTTGTTTTCTTCCAAATACTGAGGAATGTTATGAATAAATTGTAGAAGAAAAAAGAAAACAGCCTGGACGACAGCAGATTAAAATAAGATTTCAACAAAGAAAATCTGGTTGCAGCTCGAAGGGGAAGTAAAACAGAATTGACAATTTCACACACTGATATGACTGAGATTCTCGGGCCCGATGGCGCAGTGACCACCTCATGTGATCTCAGAACTGAATATAACAACGCTGAAAACTGCAGTGTGAATCCGGTAGCAGTCAAAGAGAGGCAGACGAGATTTTTACTGTGTGTTTTAATACCTGTCAAGAATAGGACACTACCTCAGATTAGCCTTGTTAGCCTTTACCATTGGTTTATCATGTAAAGCCGTCACATTAACAGATAACCTGAGCCAAACATTGGGCAAATGGGAACCCCCCCCCCCCCCCACACACACACACACACACACACACATGGATGTGCTGTTATAGTCACATTTTGCATGCTGCTTTCCATTTTTTTCCTTTGTTTTTATTGTTATTTATCCCAATTTAACAAAGAAATCTATCCATCCATTTTCTGAGCCGCTTAAAGCCCATTCATGCTCTACGTTAAAGTCGTATATGTATTACAGACAGAGCCTTCTGTTCGTCCCCTGCATTCATTACATGTGTAATTCTGTATGTTCTCTGGGAGACTTAGGATGTGAACCCCAAAGGGGAATAGGGAGCAGTAGCACCAGGAACTGTGGAGGCAGTGATGAGATTTGAGGAGAATAACTTCCAGAAATGGCAGAACTTGTCAAATAGAGGTTTAGATGGACCAATTAATCTATTAAGATGCATGTCTACGGGCGGTGGGAGGAAGCTGGAAGACCCGGAACCCATACAGACACGAGGAGAACACGCAACAAAGAGATCTTTATTATAAATATAAGAATAGTTACTATTTTAAAGTCTTTCAACCTTTCATCATATTATAATTGAATGAACAAACATATAAATTAATGCAAAAAACTATAAATATAACATGATAAATATCTGCCAGTGCGATCAGTGAAAACATGTCTAGCTTTGACGTACAGCCTATTTTCTGTACTTTATTTATTTATTTTTTTATATATATATATATTTGTATTTTATTATATTTTCAACATGTCATAGCTCTACTGTTTAGAGCAGTTTGTTTTTATTTTCTTCTGGATGTTCTTTTTATTTATGTAAAGCACAGTGAATTGCCTTTTTGTATGAAATATTCAATATAAATAAACTTGCCCTGCCTATGAATAGTAAAACTAGTGTTATTTTTCTGCGGCGCCGTATACAGAATGCACATGTCAGCCACTCTGCAGCCATTTTACTACTATGGAAGTGACAGCAGCTATTGACAGTTTCATTGTGATATGTAGACAATGAAATAACTTTGATTGTATTATTTGTTGACAGTTTCTAAGCATTGCAGTTTAACTTGGCTGGTTTTATGAGAATAACAAGCCGACATGCGGGATGTATATTGGATGCCAGGGAGCATGTTGGCAAAGGAGACGACAATCCGTCTGCAGGTCTGATTATTGTCCTGGCTAATGAATGAATGAGAGACACCACAGAGGACTAATCTCTCCTGTGGTTTTTGTTTGTTGTTTATAGGTGCTCTGATGATAAGGACACAGGATTACACTTTATGTTTTATCACATTTCAATTCATTCCGTGAATCAGCGGCTTGTATTCTTGTGTGTGTGGTGTGTGTGTGTGTGTGTGTGTGTGTGTGTGTGTGTGTGTGTGTGTGTGTGTGTGGTTTTTGGGCAAATCTAAATGTGAGACCTGACCTGTTACCGTGGCTCTAATTAATTGCCATGTGAAAATTATGTTTCAATTTACTAAATGTGTCTATGGTGAATACAGATGCACTCTATCATCTAAAGTTATATAATCATATATTTAGTATGCATAAATATTTAACCATTTCCTTAAGGCCCATTGTCGTTATTCACAAAGAGCATATTCTGAAATGTAAAATATGCTCAGAATGCTTGCCAAGTTAATTAGATTACAATGTATGTTTCTCAGTGCATGTGTGTGTGCATGTGCGTTCACACATTTGTGTTGTAATTAGATTGTATTGGCCTCTGAGATGGCACCGTTCGTTATGAATCGTAAACACGGAGCAAATTAAAATTCTGTTTAAGAGCGCGCCAAGTAAATTAGCATCAAGAGAAAGGGATGCGCGCACACTGGACCGCTACTATCCTTTTCTGTTCTCGACCCCGTTTTCTATTCTCATCCGTGTATGAAAGCCTTATGCATGTCTCCGATTCCACCGCACTTCTCATCTACCGCAACAGCATCTTCACACGGGGACCATTACAGAAATTTATAAAAGATATTTAAAGGGGAAAAAAAAAACATCTTAAGGAATAAACATTTTGGAGTGTAAAGCTGAAATGAAGTACCATCCACACTGATGTTCCTGTGTTCAGTGTTGTGTGAGTCTGTGTGTTGATGTGCACACCAATATACTGATCAATGGCAGCTCCCTGAGGAGTCGGACTCCTTTCACACACTAATGTCCCCCTCTGCTATGAGACCCCTTGAGACCTGCTGGGTGAAAACATGAAAAAAAAAAGAAAAAAGGAAAGGCCAAGCGTGAAACTCATCCAGGGTGATTGTGCATGTGAGCACATCCAAGCCTGTTTCTAGTTTCCAGCTGAGGAATGTGACTAAAGTATCCCCTTAACATCTCAAAATGAATATGAATAGCATTTTGCACAAAACAGAGCTGCTCTACATCAATTGTACGGCGCCTCAAACACCGTTACTAATGATTAACGCTTCTCTCTAGTTGCTGAATTGCTCTGATGTTCCCTCGTGCCCAAAGCACAGCAAAACACAATGACGTTAACTACCGCCATTGACATGTCTTTAGACAACTGAACAATAAATCAAGCACATCTCATCCTCCTTTGTCACTCAAATACACACTTGCACACCAACATGACAACAAAAGCAGCAAAGTCACAGCAACAAATCAAGTTCACAAGAATGGGTTTCTAAACGGAATGATTGACACTAAGACAATTTGTGTGCAGATGCAAAAACTCTGACTTAATGTGTAAAGATTCATCCAGGTCATGGTTTATCTGCAATGTGTTCTTGAATCTTTGTAGTCCTCATTCCTGAACCTCCCTCCATTTACTTGTTCTATTAAGTGAATAAAGAGCCGTGTAAATTGGAATGTGTGTGTGGAGGTCAGCAAGGTATTTAATTTTTTTTTTTTCACCTGCTCTGGAGGTTTCATTGAGAACGAAGGCCTTCATACACCGGGAATGTAGTGATTTAACAATGGGAGAAAACAAAACTATCATAAAACTATTCATATTTAATGCAGATCTAGTACAGTTTCAACACTCCCCAGGTTTGAATAGATTCACACCAGTTCATTATACAGAAAAATGATGGCTTCAACTACATGCATGGGAACACCCATACAAAGCCTATGTTCCAGTATATGTCCTGTGTTACAGTGCATAGTCTACAATGTAATAAATAAAACAGCAACACAGCTTGCATCCTACTTTTGAGTACAGTTTTTATGGATTGCGTAAACACTAATGCTGATTCTGTTAATGAAACGCTCCAAGTCATAACGTCATCCACTGTTCAGACAGACAGATTTCCCATTATTCACTGCAGTAACAGGCTTTTACCATAGTGGTGACCATTGTATAGTGTTGTTTGTGTTCGTAGTTTTGGAGTTTGAAGGTTGTCTCAATGGCTTTGGGGCCTACATACTATTTGGCTACTTGTATTGTCATGTGATTCATTTTGTTTAATTTAATTTAATTTAATTTTGTTTTATTTTATTGTATTTTATTTTTCCTTTCAGGTCAGTTGAAAACCAGTTCTCATTTGCAATGACGACCTGGCCAAGAGGCAGAATAACAGGCAGATAAAACAGTAAAAACAAAACAAAGGAACAAATTCCATATTACATGGTTACATAATGAGCCATAATAGTGCTAAAAGAGGGTATTATTTACGATATTTACAATGATATATTTTTAAAAGGAGTAGTTTTTAACAGTCAAAATATAAAAACAGATAATACAGTTTTACAACATGTTGTACCAGTGCTAAAAGGACATCACAGGTGCAGTGTATATGGTGACGACATTTACATGCATACTATTATTCAGGATATTCTGCATTTGACAGGCGTCATGTAAACAGCATTTTCTATCCAGATATATTGAATCCAAATGGAATGTTTTCTGATTAAGATGTGCAATATACCAATATGATTCCATTTTTATGAGAATGATTTGGACATGTTTACAGTGTATTTGGAAAATGAATCTAATTTGCACATTTTACTGCAGGTTGATTCTCACAGCCCCTGTTTACAGTCAGCTGGAGTAAAGACAAAGATCGTCCCTGGTGGAGATGGATGATTCTGCATTTCTGATCGCAAGGAGAAACGAACACACACACACACACACACACACCAGCAGGCTGCATGGAAATGATGTAACAGGATCACATTGAAGCTCAACACAGCTTTCACAAACACTGTCCCATCACAGACAGTATCCACCAACTAAGCGTCCCTGTCTTAGTCAAATAGTCATAATTTCTGGCTCACAGCAGCAGTTACTACAATGTGACACAAACAAAACATCAAAAAGGAGAAACAGTGGGGAAGTGGCTCATCCAAATTTAGATTTGAAAGGAAAAGCAGAATTCTGTGGGCGTCCACACAGAGAGGCTCATCCCTGTCAGGAAATACGCCTTACCTACAGTCACCCAACCCGTTTAGCTATGCTCTGTCAGGCAGCAGAGAAAACAAAAACAGCCTCAACATTATCAATTACCCAGAACGTCACTTTCTCATTGCATTTTCTCTGACAAGCCAATATTGTGGCTACATTCAGTTCTGGCTCGGTTTCACCTTAACAAAGTGACAATTGTGTAGTGAAGAATGTGACGAGCTGCCTGCTGAACCAGTCCATCTGTAACATGCTCCCCAGCCGCCCATCCTCATTGTAATCATCCTCTCTGACATGAGACCAGCTTGTGCCAGATTGTCTCCCAGTCGCTGTAACCACGCCTCTGGCCTTCCGTCACCGATTTCCATGCAGTTTTAATGCAGCACAGACGAGGCAATTATGTCTCCATGCCACCACCCTCCTGCTACATCATACAGGATATTAACTCATGCGACAGGGCGGGCTTGTCCTGACACATTTGTAACCCCATCGCCACCATCGCCACCACCCCACAGCAGACAATTTCTACTAATTTGTGCTTCAGGCAAGATATATTAGGGCGGTGAATTGGGTATAAATTGTTAATATGCTCAGATGTATTAACACAGCATTACCACTCAGACATTAACCTGTGACAGCGTGTGTGTGTGTGTGTGTGTGTGTGTAAGAGGCCCTCATGTTTTAAACCCTGTGTTAATTGTTAACTGCTGACTGGAGGTGACTTTTCACTCGCCCTCTGGGAATGTCCAGGTCTCCTTACTCATCTGTGTTTCCGCCTTCCTCCTGCGCTCACTTTCTCCCCGCCCACTCTCTCTGAAGTCAGAAACATACCCAGCATACATGAGCATCCGCATCTCCTACCCCTCCTACAGCGGTTCATAATGTGCATGGTTGTGAGGGAACTTAACCCATAAAGACCCAGTGCTACTTTTGTGGCAGTTCCCATATGTTTTCTTTCTCTATATTTAACATTTCCTAAGTGATTCAACACCATTTATTATTAAATAATCCTCTGTATTTTACATTTTGCCAGTGAAATAAAGTATTTTCCAATATTTAATATAATGATCATGTTGATGTTCATAAAAGCTCAGACTAAAGTTTAAGGTTATTATGTCATTTTCAGTAAAATATATCATTGACTGAATATTAACCAAGTGTCTCCATCCACTGTCATTGATCCAACTCCATGAGTTTTGAATCAATGTTGTTGAAGATGAGAATGTTTCCACGGTAACTATGGAACCTCTGAAATGGGTCATATCTGATGACCATGAAAAGATGACAAACTGTATTTTACACTAGTTATTTACATGTATTGATAGAATTAGTGGATCAGCAGGTATTAAACAGTTTAGATCAGTAGATGGTTTTGGTCGATGGTGGATGTTTGGGTCTTTATGGGTTAAAAACATGCTAGGGTTTTTTTTTTCTTTTTATTTCCCTGACTGAAACCGGTTCCTTTCCCTTTGCTGCCTTTTTCTCTCTTTCTTCTTTTCTCTGTGTCATTTTGGCATTGAGAAAGAAACACAGTGATTGTGTTCATTCCAAGCACCCCCCGTCTTCAGTACTCTGTTTGTCAGTCAACGAGTGAAGAGAGATCTATAGCACGGCAGCCATGTTGATGAGGATTTCATTCTGTCTGAATCCTCTCGCTGTCAGAAGAATAAGAACGGACACTCGTAAACGTCAGCCTCTGTGTATTTCACGTCAACAGGTTTCTGTGTGTTGGGATGCACACATACTACTGTATGTTAGTGCATGTGTGTGCATGTGTGAGTTATGGTTGCTGTTTACTGTATGTCACTATGTTGTTGAGGTGTCATTTCACAGATCTAGATTAATGGCTCGCTATCGCCCTGTTTACGCTCTCTATGAAAGACTGGACAGTCCCATATGTTACATCGCACACCACCAGTCGACTCAAGGCACGCCATCTGCATCTGCAGACCTTTCGGCTGTCACATGTATGGGATTCTCAGAACCTCTGTCAAATGAAAGCTTTAGAGCAGAGCCGCAGTGATTAATTGATATTACATAAAACAAATTAACACATAAACTAACAAGCAACAACCTAGTTTGAGTACACTTTCTTTTAATTGCTACGGCGCATGTGTCGCTCCAAGTTTATGAACCATTTACCAAACGACTCGCTGAACACAAATGCAAGTGAGCATTCATCTTCACAAACTTTCTATGTCAACTTTAATTCATTCATTCATTCATTTATTTTAACACATTGAGGGAAGCCATCCCTGTGCTGAGGCACATAAAATAAAATGAAATGAAATGAAATGAAATTAAATACTGACAGAACCTGAGGCAAAAAGGGGTAAAAACATGAAACAACTGCAACAGTTAAAACAGTTATGCCTGTTTTATAAAATAATTCTGATAAAATAAGGTAACAAAATCACAACAAAAAATTTAAATTAAAAACAGTTGTAAAGGACAAGTTGAAATGAATTGAATTGAATTGAACTGAACTGCACTGAATGTTGTTTATTGTCATTGTAACATTTACAAAAACATTTAATTGCCATCCAACAGGAAAAACTGTAAAGGATCAAATAAAAACAACTAAAATAAATATGGTTAAACAGCTAAAATAAACTAAAAAGACAAGAACAACCTCACACACAACCACACACAGCTTAAAGGAATCTGTACGTATTGCAATTGCAATATGAATCTACTAGACTGGTTAACAAACTACTATTAAAAAACACAAAAACCTTCCTTTTTGCATTTTTCCCACAGTGCACCTGTCACCAGTTGCAGCCTTTTGCAATGATACAGTTGCACAGTTACAGGCTGCCATTTCTACTGCAGTGCAATTAATTGTGCCACTCTAATCTAAACCCAGTTTCATCTTCAGAAGTCACAGCTACATACACACACCACACAATAGTCACTACACACTGATGAGATCAGTTCTAAACACTACTGTAAAACCTGTTGCTACAGTGAATAATGATGCCTCTTTATATGATGAATACAGTAGTGTTTAGCGTTACCATGTGGAGAATTGTGTACTAATCAGGTGAGTCGAGATGATGAACACTGAATGTCACTGCTTCCTAAATGAGAACACTGTCAACCTTTGATAAATGAAAGAGTTTGTGTGTAGAGATTTTCACTAAAAGTTGCGAAATATGTGCTATAGTTCTTTTTAAATAATAAAAAACAGATGTAACTCTTTTCTTTTTCTTATGTAGCTCAAAGGGGCTACATGTTATATTCCTATTTTCAAATATTTTATAAAAATCACTTAAAATTGTGTTTAGAATGTGTTCAGAATAAAGAGCTCTGAAGTTCTGCAGAGATATGAAGTGAATTAATCTACCTCAATGGGCCGGTGTCATTAATGTGACCACTAGAGGGAGTAGTGAGTCACTCTGCTGGTCTCCCATGGTGAGGAAAACTAACGCCACGGGGCCTTTGACCAAAGCATTGGAAAGTGATTCAATTATATGAGAACTGCTAATAAACAACTTTTACAGATAAACAAAGTGACAAAGTGATAAAAGCTAGAAGCTCTCTTGTTGTTTTCACCACTTGACACAGATATAAATGAAAATAATGAAGGTTGATGATGAAATCAAAGCGTTTCTTCTACCTAGGTGAGTTTGATTATGAGGTTTATGAAAGCATAAAGCAATTATGTATAAAGTAATTATGTGATATTATTACTTTTGTCAAGTTGGCTGCTTGTTAATCCATGGTTCAGACTAAACTGTGACAGTTCTGACCATGTTTGATTGATTTTGAACATATCTTTAGTTCAGCCACTGACAATGTAAACTGTATAGAAAACGGAGGTGATTTGTGGTTTTACTGTGGCTGTTATCGATCTAAAAACAGAGCTAAGCTAACAGAGCTATAGTGTAAACTATCAGCATGTGAAGTTTATAAATGTTATTTTGACTGACTTAAAATAACCTGCTATGAGTTTTTGTTTGTGGAGGAAACTGTGATTATAATATGATAATATAGATGTGTGTAAACAATGAGCTTTATACTTAATTCAGTGAAGGATACAGTCTGTGGATACATAGTGTTGATTCAGTTGATCTGGTGGTTTTTATAAGTGGGTGTGTTCTGCTCCGTGATTTCACCCTGTTCTTGAGAGTTGGGAATATCAATACTATATGTCACCCTTCTATTCTATCTATTCCACAAGAACTACACGTTTTATAAGGAAGGATTTTTGCTGCGTCATGTGTTGTAACCAGGTGGTTATTCATTTTTGTATAGGAGATTATACAGCCAATGTTATTAAAGCTAACATCAACAGCCTTGTGCTTGTCTCAAATAATAGTGGAATGCAGTGTATTTTTTTTCTGATATAAAATGCTTATTTCATATTTTATCCATCTGTGTTGTCTGTTAAACACTGACAGGTGACGTGATGAGCTCTGTGATTGGTGCATTAAGGCCATCTCTCCTTAAAGCCTCTCTTCCGTCATGTCAGCACTTTCTAACTGCATTCATCAGGACAGATCATTACATCCTTCCACTCCTCTCCTCTCCTCTCTTGCCTTTCTCTTTCTCTCATCCCATTCCTCGCTACTAAATGAAAGGGAAACCCTGGTGTATCTGAGGCTGGCTGGCAGCGGAGCCAGAGGTGGAAAGATGAGACGAAAGAAAGGAGGAGGAGATGAAGGCCAAGAGATGGAATGAGAGAAAAGAAGAAAGACGCGGCCTGCTCACACTGTAGATAGTGTGAGAGGAGATTTTGTGTTGAAGTGATTAGTCTCCGTTAGGACTCTGTTGGAAAGAACCGCCATAGTTGGGCTATTAGTACACAGCAGGATAAAACTCAAAGTCAAAGCACGTCTGCTCTAACTTTCAAAATCACACAAAAATGAGTCAAAATGCTCAGTTTGTTCTTGGCGTCTGTGTGTTGCATCGTCTCCAAAACTGTTAGCTTTTGATTGAAATGTATTTTCTGCCTTCCCAGACGCTTTTTAATGGACGGTTATGACTATGACGACATGCGCTGATTCATTACTTTCATTTAGGTGTCAATGTCATCGCTAATTATAGAAGACACTGAAATATTCTGCTGCCCTCAGCTAAATGTATGGAATGAAGTAGGTGTGCGCAGCCTTCAGAAGAGCCAGAACTTCGCCAAGTGGATTTGATTTCCTGTTTCATATCCCTTTGGCTTTCACTGCCACATTTCGGAATCATTTAGTTTTCTACTAAAGAAAGTCACAACTAAGTTGTTGCAGTGCAGCAAATATTCTATATTTGCTTCAGGCAACTTGTATAATTCACTTCAAACTCACCAGGGGAGATATTAAAGAACTCAGTAGCAGTTTTATTGTGAAGGAAAAACACAAAATACTTGTTTATTTCATACAGATTTTATACTTTTTAACCACAGCATATTATATTATGTTTCAGTACAATCTGCAAACATTGATTCCAGGGCTCTGAGGAAAGCCCTGAGCTGCATTTCTTACATATTTACATTGTGTTCATCACAAACTGAATGTTTATCATTATTCCTATTTCCCTGACTACGTCTTATTTACACAGGGTGAGAGTTCCTTTGGCCACGACAAAAAATAACGCAACAAACTCGTCAAGTTCTGCTATTTTTTTCATGAACTCATTTCTAACAAAGTAGAATGTGCAAATTAATTTTCACAACAGCAATTTGTTGATTAAAATGTTGAGGATGCAACTTATCTTCTTAATTATCAGGGATTTATTTGCTGATTAATTGCTCATGTCCTTAATTACATTTTTGTACACCGGTGGCACAAATGTTCCCAACTCAAGGACGGCATTACCTTCCCACTTTCCAACCCACTGGTGGTAAATTAAAGACAGAGATAACCCTGCAGAACAGAAGATGAAGAGTTAAGGTTCATTGCTACGAAGCATCAATGTAACTTAGTAGTGTGTGTGGGTTATCCTCATCATCTCAGTGGGTTTGGTAAATGTAGTAAATTAAAAGAATGGCATCTACGGTGGCTTGACCTCAAGTAATGATGAATACGGCAGCATTTCCAATTACTGCTTTTTTTTCTAGCATGGATAAATTCATAAAAAAAACATGGATAAATCAAAAACTTGCAGCCAAAATGTCTGCATAATAGCATTATAATGATCATCTCTGTCCACTATGAAAACAGCAGCTACAGTTCACATCCATGCCTGAACATACAACCAGCATACACAAGTAATAATAATCTTATTATTTGCCCTTTTTCAATATGCCCTGTTCTTACTGGCAGCTGTATATGAATGTATTTACCCAGAACCTTTCAGTGGAATTCGTGCAAAGGTGTAGGCACATTTATTTGTGAATTACATTGTAAATGCTATGAAACAATCAGAAAAGGATGTTTCATTTCTCTGATGGACTGCTGTGTTCTCGCCAACGCTGCTCCCTATCTCTTCGTTTTTTCAATACCAGTATCTACGTGACCCAGCACAGAATGTAAACTGTACCAGAACAAACACATTCTTCAGCGGTGCATTTCAGGACACAGATGCGAACATTCGCCGGCTTCATCATGATGCATCAGGAAATGATACATTTTCACACCTCTGTCGCTCCACCACTGCTGCTCTGTCCCCCGTTGCATGTTTACAAACACTAGGAACATTTCCATAAATGTATTTAAGGTGCATTTCAATTTTGCATTGGAAGATCTTTATGGAAACAGCAAAGTTAAAGTTTTTGTCTGTTGAAGGTGTTTTTTTTTTACTTTTAACCCATAAAGACCCAAACATCCACCACCAACCAAAACCATCCACTGATCTAAACTGTTTAACACCTTTTATTCATTAATCCTATCAATACATGTAAATAGTTGGTGTAAAATGCAGTTTGTCATATTTTCATGGTTATCAGATATGACCCATTTGGATGTTCAGAGGCTCCGTAGTTACCATGGAAACACCGTCATCTTGGATCATTGACAGTTAGGGTGACCAGATCCTAATTCACTAGACGAGGGACAAACTTCATATATTTTATTTAAATGCAAGTGTGCTCACATAAGAAAACATAGTGGCAGGAAGCATTCATGCTGACTGCTAATAACGATGTGGGACAGCATCTCAGTTTGTGGGACGTGTAAAAAAATAATAAAAATGCGGGACTGTCCCACACAAAGAGGGACATCTGGTCACCCTAGTGACACACTGGGTTTATGTTCAGTTAATAGTATCACTTTTTCTTCAATTTTCTGATATAATAACCTTTGAATTTAGACGGAGCTTTAATAAACATCCACCTGATCAGTAAATTAAATATAGGAAAATACCTGATTTACACCGAAAAACGCAAAATACAGAGGATAATATTTTAATAAATGGTGATAAATCACTTAAGAAAGGTTAAATATAGAGAAAAATTCATTTGGGAACTGACACAAAAGTAGCACTGGGTCTTTATGGGTTAAAGAATACATGAATGAGTGAAGGGAAATGGAAACACCTTTTCCAAGTACATTTTGATGTAATGGAAATCTAACTCACATGATTGATCGGTTGTTTGCTGCGTGTTACCAGATATTCAGAAGACGTGTGAAGTCATGGCTGGTAGAGCAACATGTAATGTGGACTGTTGTAGAGATCAAATTAATCCTCTGTGCCATCCATGAACAGACACAACAGCCATTGTAGATGAAAAACAACAGAGTGCTCTTTTTCTTCGACACTAGCTCAGTTTTTGCGCCGCAAAAAAGTCACTGAAAAACACACAATCTGCTTTTTTGTTTTTGCAACTTTCACTTCAAATTTACTTGACATTTTAAGAGCATATATTTTATGCTCTTAATGTCTTCATGTCGCCATTGATTTTATTAACTGTTGTTATTAACCTATGCATGTTTTATTTTTCCAGATGGTATCATAATTCTAAGAAATATTTTTACCACTACAGCTGTTGGTTAACATGTAGCTGTTATGGACCACACATAAATGACTGCCTTATGATAGCAAAACACTTCCACTTCCTGTTGAGCTGTTTTGTGTGGGTGTGGTTTTACCAGAAGAACAAGAAATCATCACGCCTTGACTGACCCCTGAGCCGTCTGTTCCATCTAATATGCTAGTCATTTCTCTCTACCTCTCACCTTGGTCACATGGTTTTGGTTTGATTTGCATACAGTTTATATCATTCATTTATGTTCTTTTGGTTAAAATAAATATTAAGTTAAAGTGACCCTGTACTGGTCATGCTTACGACATTAATTGTGCTTTGTGTATTACTTATAAGCAAGAAAGGCACAAATTTGGTAAAAAATATCACCATAAATGCACCACACTGGACCTTTTTATTACCTGAATTACAGGCGGATCAGAACTTACGGGGAGCAGCCATTGTTGGCGAGAAATGGCATACCCTCGTGAATTCCGACTGATGGAGTGTGAGTAAACAAGCAGCAGTCAGTGAGCGAGATTGAGTTTGCGCTTGTTGTTCGTGCAGCCGTAAGCTTTAGCTTTGTACTCTGCCATTGTCCTAGAGATGCGACCCAACACTGGCCGATAATGTGTCATCTTAGACTGGTGTCTGCTGCACGGGGTCAGTGACCAAATCAATGAGTCTGCGTCACTAACGTTGCTGGAACAGCCCGTGAAGGAGGCAACATGTCGCTGACCATGTCTGACTCACAGAGCAGTGACAGTACTCGCATGTACTTGACAACAGGTTATGAAAGTACCTGATGGAACCGCTATACATGATCTTTTGAAATACAGCAATGAAAATTCACTACAGGCACCCTTTAAGTGGTCTGTTGTGGTCTTCACTTTATCCTTCTTTTATTATGACCATCTCATAGTTATTCTATTGTTTGATAATCGGTCTGTTTTAAAGCACTGGATTACAACCCATGTGTACAATATATTTGCATTTCTTATAGAAAACAGTTGCTGAAGTGTGCCCTTTAAGACCACTACAATAAAGTCTTTCAAGACACTGGACCAGCAGAAAAAACAAACAAACATGGTATACAGGTTACATCCTGTCCACATCTAAAGCACTTTGTGTCTTGTATTGATTGTCACTCTGAGCACTATCTCTTGCTGACAAAAGCACATGTCACACAAAGATAACTTCAGAAATGCACACACACACACACACACACACACTCTCTCACACACACACGCACATACACACACACACAAGCACATTGGGGCCACACAGAAAACATCCATGTGGAAGCCTGGTTATTTCCGGGGACATCTTTCTCCTAGATGAAAAATTGAAAATTTCTGTTAATCTGAACCAAAATAAGCATAAAACACTCAGTGAGGGATTGAGTGATTTGTGCTTTAATGCAGCCCACAGAGTATTTACAGTGGTGTTCTGCTAGGATTAGTTGTGTGAGAGGATTAGTGAAGCTGCATTACTGCTGTTTTATTTAACACACAACAGCAAAAGACTAAAAATAAAAGCCTCTTATCCACATTTAGGAAACATGAGAGGCCAGACTGGACGGTTAAGACAAACATGATGTTTGTGCCCTCTTTGAAAAAACCTGGAACAGTTGCGTATAAACACAGATGCACTTCCTCTCACACTCGCTCAACTTTCTCTACTTAATCTATAATCTAGTAATCTGGTGAAAGTTGCCCCGTG
Organism: Apogon talboti; assembly: GCA_037367365.1. NCBI lineage: Eukaryota > Metazoa > Chordata > Actinopteri > Kurtiformes > Apogonidae > Apogon > Apogon talboti. The sequence continues at coordinate 17,044,220 of JAPQRQ010000026.1, read as the reverse complement.
CAGCATATGCCTCACATGGAAACACTATGTCATATTAGTTAAGGCGATGATGTTGGTGAGAGTGCAGCATATGCAGATACTGGCAGGATCAACAGAGTGGGAAACTCGCAGAGAGAGGAGAGGATTAATGCAAAAAGACTGGGAAAGAGAGAGGGAGACAGCGAAAGAGAGAAAATGAGAGAGAGATTTGCAGAGGCAGCACATTACCACTCGTTCTCTCTTTCTCCCTCTCTCTCTCTGTCTCTCTCTTTCCTTGCATCAGCATTGATCACAGTACATCAGTAAAGTAAAGAGCAGCCCATCCATCAGTGCATGGCTGTGGAGCCGCTGTTAAGAATACTAAAGCTGCTCTCCACAACACACGCACACACAAAAGCACAATCATATGCAGGCTGTTTACTACATCGACATTAGCATTAAACCCACCAAAATAGAGACTTTTAATCCACTAACGTGATCCTATATCGAGACTGCGCACAGGGACTTCTCACATTAAGCAAACAAGACGTTTTCAATTTATGGGAACCCAAAGTGGATGGTTTACTTCATCACAGGATTTATGTCGGACCAACTTTCCATTTTTGCAGTCATGTTTTTCATGTTTTCTAATCCCCTTTGTCCAATATCTGATTCTACTATTGCTCCTCTCTGGTCATACATCCATAATGTTGATTTTCCATCCTTTAAAACCTCTGTTGTCAGACCAACAGCCCATATAACAATGATATTTAATTTAATATCATTGACACTTTTGAGGAGCTAAAACACATTTTTGTGCTCAAGTAAAACTCCCAGGGATTTAGTCTAAATTCAGCCTTTTCCCCACTGTTGGTGGTGCTGGTCTGTTATTGCTGCATGAATGAGAAGGAAACACTTTGAAGGATTTTCTCTACTGGATTTTTTGAAAATCAATGAACATATGCGGCTACAGCATAGTCTTATAGTCTGTTCTATTCATTTATTCACCAAAGTTTTTCAGCTTTCAGGAAGCAGTACCCCTGAGCGGCCAAATATGACATTTACCTTCTCTACATGCACTATTTCAGGGTTTAAAGGATTAGTGCCTCTACAGGTACTGGGAAATATTACAGGAAATTATGAATGAAAGCAATCCAAAATACGGTATTTCAAATAACTTTAAATCATCCAAAAGCTGTGACAATTCATTTGTTAAAGTGTAGGCTTAAAAATGTGGTTAGTGTTAGGGGAAAGACTTGTGGTAAGGGTGAAATACAGACCATTACTATTATA
>JAPQRQ010000026.1:17028388-17041037 GCA_037367365.1 Apogon talboti | reverse complement strand
ATATATATATAGATAGATAGATATAGATATAAAATAAACATGTAGCTATGGTTTAAAGGTAGGTTATTTTACTACAGATTTGGAAAGCCCTGGAATGCTTTATTCCTGATCTAATCTTTATTTTCATTATCAAAATAAAAAAGTCAGCTCCTCTGTCTCTCCAGAGGTGGGATGGTTTCATGGTTTCACTGCCATTGTGCTACTGTTGTGACACTTGGTGCCTGCATGGTAATCTGCAACCGCCAAAATCCAGAATAAGATGTATACTGTACATGCAACAGTATCCCGGTTTATTTTGGAGAACTCCAGTCAGGGTATTCAGGTTACTCCAAACCAAGATAAGGTTTAATTCTGCCAACAGGAGTCCATATACGTTTACCAGTGCGAACATAAATACACAATGCCCGTAAAACCTCACAACAACTGGGATTGATGTGCATATGACAAAAAAATCCAGTTTTGGTCCCTTTTAATGGATCTGCTCCAAAATATAGTGGGTACCATCAACTTTAATGAAAATCAGTTTGTTTGTTTTTTTGTTTTTTTTTTCTGATTGTCTTTTTTTTTTTTTTTTTTTGCACAATCTTGCTGATAGACAAACAGACAGAGGGTCATAATCCATCCAACTCGTCCTTGGAGTGCCAGTATAGCTGCACATGGCCTGAAAAACAAAAGCTTTGGATGGATTCCTGTCCCTCCTGAAAGCATGTTTCTGATATCAGGAAGGTTCAAAAGGTAACATCCAGCCATTTGTTTCCTTTCCAGCCATCTGGTCGTTTGTACAGGCTCCTGAGATTTTCTGTCAGAAAATATGTAGATGGGAAACAGGGGCAAATGGACCCCAAGGAGACTAAAGAACACACTTTGATGTGCTTAAAACAAGGCTCTTTGCAAATTAAACAATAGCTTTCAATGTGGAAAAGATAGTTCTTATAGCAGACAGGAGCAGTGTTTGTTTACCTGCTTGACTAGTTTCAGTTACTTCCTGTCTGCTATAAGAACTATCTTTTCCACATTAATCATTGGAAGACAGTATGAACCTGTACCAGACAGAGGCAGAATAGCTTTCAATGATATTTTTTTTTTCTATATAAAGAATAAACAGAAGTTCTTCAACTATTTTGATACTTCCTTATATATTTGACTATCTTGTGAGTTAGTTCTTCCTGAATAAATAAAATCAAATTTCAATGTAACAGATTGATATTTGTTGCTTGTCAGAGCCATATTTTGGTGGATGATTATATTTTGCAATGTTGTAGAAATTTACATTGTTTAACTAGAATGCACATAATATGGGCGGCACCAGGAGTTTATCGAGCCTGTTTTCTCTGACTTGTATGTGGGGCCCAGCCTTTATTTGCACATGGACCACGCCCCTGGCCATTATTGATGGTCTCTGCTTTTACTTGACTATAGGTTTTTAATGAGGACGTTCGGTAATTCACTCTGTACGCCCACTAAATACTCTGTCTTAATACAGTCCTCCTAGTCGGCGAGTTTCTCCTTTCCCGGGAATTGGTTTGTATTAAACAGCCTTTAGGTGTTAAATGAGTTTATAAGGGTGTCATATATAGTAGGTGGGTCTTGTAACAGACATAAATTGTTTCCTAGTTTATTTACTAGATGTACTAGTAATTCAACAGGAGGCTAGAGATCACAAATAAGAAAGAAAATAACTGTTTTATTAACATGTACACAAAAAATACACAAATTGATAATATGATTCTCATTTATATAGTAATATTTGCTGTGTGAAATAGCCCATCTACTATTTTTCTTCAAAGTCATTTATTTACTATTATTAATAATTCCACAGATCTGGAATCACTTCATGATATTTAATTTCATGATAAACACAAAAAGAAGCAAACCCCTGCTATCCATTCCATTTCTGTTTACTTTAGTTGCTGTTGATAATATACATCCTAAAGAGCTTAAATTAAGTGCTTAGATTTGATTTCCAGTGTAGTGTAACATTACACTGGCCTACATGTAAAATTCCTCCAGAATAAAGTAGTGAAACTTTACCAAGTCTAGGTCACTAATAAAGAAAAATTAAGTTCAAATACTGGTTGGCTGTATGTGAAAATGTGTTGAATTAATCAGAGAATGGGTTTGTCTCAGATGTACCAGATCTACTTCAAAACATTGTCTGCACATTATAATACATTCATTTTACAGGTTCTTTCTGGTGGAATATTTATAAATATATTGCATAAATGTACATAAACCAATATATATGTGTAATATACACTTAAAACATCAGCTAAACAACACTTTTGTCATTTTTTCCCAATTCAACATATTAAAGTATGGTAGATTTGCACAGGCAGATCATTTATTATAAAAAAGAAGTAAACCAGTGTATCAACATTGTTTAAAGTAACCTGCTGGGGTCATCTTTGCCTCTAAAAGGAAAAGGTATGCCCCAGCTATACATTTTTAAGAGCATCTATCTCTCATTCGAAGCCCTTGAAAGGACAATTCCCCTCTCAATGTGACTTTCATGTAACATAAAGCCAAAAGAACTGCAGACATAGAATTGGAAATTGAAATGCATATATTCGTAAAACTGTGGTCCTATGCATACCAAAGGCAAGTATTGTACAAACACATAAGAACAAAACCGTTGCGCCACCCACCAGGCAAATACCTCTGGAGGACAAATTGGAAATTGAATCATAAACTATAAAGAGCCAAGGTTGAGTTCAGTTGTGGAAGAAAAGAGAGACGAGATGGAGGTGGAGAGGAGAAAAGAAAGAATGACTGCATTAAATAAAAGTTCACTCTTTCTCCCTGCCCCTGCAGAAATTCACGCTGTGCTACCTGATTGAAATTTCCTGCTTTAATAGCTGTGAAATAAAGTAAAAGTTGGAAAGGAGGAGGAAAAGACAGAATATGAAACAGAGGGCAGTGGATGGAGGGGAGTGGTAGAGGAACGAAGGAGAGGGAGACTTGGAAATTTAAGGAGCAGCAGATAAACTGAATTAGTGGGAAGATAATTACTTTATGACTTATAAAATATGGCTTCAAGTTTAATTAGTAATTACAGTGTTAACAGCATCTCCCTGTATCTCTTGTGCCAAAATGTTAATCCACAGACTGTTGTAACCCTCCCACTTCCACAGAGTGGCTTAACCAATCGCAGGGTGTCAATAGAGGCTTTAGTTTTGCCTTAGAAATCATACAGACGTATGGGGCCGGGGCCGTGTGGGGGTGGCTGGTGAGCTAACAGGTAACGATTACCATTAATGAATGCAACCAGAGGGCCACAGTGAGGTAATCTCAGTGTGCAGCCAGAGGAAACTCTCTATTTACACCAATTAGTGCAAACACATAATCAGACAGTGACCATACCAGGCAGACCAGACACATACATGACTGTAAACGGAGGAAACAAACGCTTCCCCTCAGGCTTTAGGCAGCATCATGTTTATCCCCAAAGACTTTCATCATACACAAGTAAGAGAGAAATTCAACAAGAGGATGATGGGAAAATAATATGAAACAGGGATAGTGGGTTATGTTGAACACCATTCTGATGCAGATTGGAACACTTAGACAGCCAAGAAATGTTTTCCAGAGAATGAATCTGACTAAATTGTGGTTCATTGACTGGTTTTGCCATTACCTTTGTATTTGTGGATCCAAGTATTTTCATCAGAGTGAAGCTCAGACCATTATATATGCACATGCACAGACATTTGTATCTTAATAAAGTCTTGTCTGTTCATCAGGTCAGTTTTTTGAATTTATCTCTGCACCATTTTCTTTTTATCGCAGCCACACAGAGCCACTTGTGTGGATTAGACTCCACTCCACAATAGGAGGCATTCATTTTGGCTAATTCACTGGCAGCTAGATGGAATGATCTGATAGTGAAGGTGACAAAAAAAAACTACAGAATGTTAAGTGGAAGCAAAATAATATATATTTACAACTTGATCCCGAAACATTGAAAGACAAAGACGACACAAAAAAAGAACCAGACATTCAACGTAGAAACATGAAACGTATAATCCTCAAATCCAACGACAAATCACCACAATTTAAGGTTCAATCTAACTTGTGTGAGGATTTCTCTAAATCACACACATATTTTTTTGTTGTTGACGCTTGAATGGGTCACAAAGTAAAGTTATGATGACAGCTTCTACAATAAGAACTATGTTTACAAGTTCTTCAATGTTTCTCATCTATAGCTACGAAGTTGCTGTTGCTATAGTAACAGTCCACAGCTACTGCAGCTTAGTAATGAATCCAATGACATACTCCATCACCAAGTTCTCATCTTACGTATTTAGCTGCAGTAGTCAAGTTAAGTAGGGCGGTAAATACCAATTATAAATCTGTTACACACTAACATCAATAAGCCCCATCATATTTAGCAGTTCCTGATGTTCAACGGTAAGATAAATCAATTTCTGCTTACTTTGTAGTGGCAAATTCACACCCCTTCTGTTGAGGTCCATGGAGCCTCATTTTGGGGTAAAAAAAAATTGTCAAATTGTTATAGTTGAGACAAGTAATTTGGATTATGCCATAATTTACACATATGCTGATTAAAAAAACTATTTTACAAGTCAAGAAATTCATGGTTTGTTGTAAACCTGAGAAAATATGTAAATTCAAAGACACTAAAGTCACTAAAGTGTCATGATTATAACCGTCTCTCCGTGAGGGGTTGAAGACGTCTCTGCAGATTCGACATGGAACGCTGTAATTATTTTTACCTCTCTTAATATTTTTTCACCTCACTTGAAAACTGAGGTAAAATGTGCCAAGGCAGCGGCTGTTTTGGTGTTGGAGGTTTGTATCAGAGATGCAGTTCATTCAGCTGTTTCACACTAAACTAAATGATTCTTCATTATCTTTGCCACAAAGTGCAACTTCCTTGGCGGTTAAACTTCTTGTAAATTGCCCAAAATCATATGTGTAAATGGTGACACAAATGAGATCAAAAATGTGTTTGTTTGGTATAAATAGTTTTTTTCTGAATTTTCATCCCAGGATGCACAATGGAAAGAGTGAGAATTCAGCTCTGTATTCACACTTGAGGCACTTTACACAAAAGCCCTGCTGTGCATAAAGCATTGTTATGAATAACAGCTTTTTTTTATTTATTTTTTTGAATAATCGTTCACATTTGCATTTCATTACACTACACTTTTATATCCTTGGAAGATTTGAAGCTCTGAGATCCAGATAAACACTTTTACTTTTTGATCTTACAACCTTTCTTTCACTTAAATCTCTGCTTTGTAGCTGTGAAACCCGCAGACGCCACGCTCAAATGCAGAGGTGACTTAAGCGTAGTTACATATGTGCACAGCAGATGGCCGGGCATTGGTAACCCAGTCACTCCCTCACAGTCCACTTTTGTTTATCTGTCGACCTGGTTCTTCAAGCAGAGGCCATGAATCATACTGTCTTCTTGCAGAGTGCATCTCGCTGTCTGGCGTCACCTTTCAACTTTCATAGATATTCATTTTCTGCACTTGGTGGAAAATAACAACTGTAAACACACTTCCCTCTGGTAGGAAAGCTATTTCGGCTGCTTTATACGTTACTTCCACAAACAGTCTGCCTGACAGACATTAAAATACATATTCCTCATCTGCACAAACCTTGGATATTCGACAGAATTACAAGAAACACTGAAGATGATCCAGTGATACTACAAAAGTCTGGAGAGCCTGTAGCCTGTTATCAGATACACTTCTAGCACCTTAATAACGGAATGCATCATGGTTAAAACAACATGTGAGTTACCAAGGACACACTGATTGGCCAAGGTGAATTTATGCAAATGTACTTCCTTGGAATTTGTCAACAACATCCATTGAACTGGAGCGGAAGAGAGGAAATAGAGAGAGAGAGAGAGAGAGAGAGAGAGTGAGTGCCTGGGGCTATCTAACACCCATAATGATGAACAAATGGATGCATTATCATTAGCAGGTAGCAGAGCTGCAGTCAGGCAGCAGGACCCATGTTTAGCAGAAACCAGTGGCACTTGTTGTCATTTGATAATACTTAAGGAATTAACGTCATCTGTTTTAATTGCGCCATTACTTGAAACATGTAATGATCCGTATTGAAAATAAGTTTACCTTTCACATTCATCTCCTGGTATATCCTTCACATCATCTGTTTCTATTAAATGTCCCTTTAGTGTCAGCAGTAAATTGAAATTGCAGGAAAATGATGAAACATAGTGAGAAACATGAATTAAATATAAAGAATAAAACCTCCTTGCTCACCATAGTTTGATAATAATGAACATAATGAACATAAAAACAGGGATGAAATTGCAAAATGAATGTAACAAGAAGGTAATAAAAGCCACTTATAAGATAAAATCGAGATTAATTTGGTTTTGGGTAAAAGCCACCATGATATGTGTTTGGCAACTCCTTCTTGGTGAATGCAGTTGGGATGTTGGATTATACTGTAGTTATTTTGAATACATATTTTTATCTGCTTTTTGTTGAGAATTGTTCTGTTTTCTCTATCTTTTACTGTACATTTCCCATTATACACTGTCAAAAAAGTTGAACAGCCACTGGCACTGTGGAATTGTGTGTGCATGTATGCATGTGTGTCTGCGTATACTCACACACATTACTTATCTGTTGAATGAGTGCACTGGATTTTACTATTTTATGTGAGTTTTATGTGGAAATTAGCCTTGGCTATAATCTTGTGTATTGGCAAATATCTGTAATAAAAGACAGAACTCTCACACTTGTACTGCTTTACACTGAATGGAGATTTTGGTTATTTATCCTGCTTCTAATTTAATCTGCTTTATTCATATCAAACCTTATTTTTCTCTTGACCAATAAATAAAAAGTACTGAGGAATGTTGGAACACTTGACAAAATGAAACATTTCACATTTATAATTATCATCTTGAATTTTTCACAAGCCATATGTAGTCGTGTTGTAGACCAAGCGTGGAGTGCAGCTTTAGTGTGGAGCAGTCTCTAAGGAGGGCAGACAGCCTGTCTCCACACATCACATTAGAGAGCCTCTTTGAGTGTGCATGTATAGGTGTGTGCATGTGTTGGATGTTTGTGTGTTTCTTTCCATGTGCATTTAGTGGAAGCCTGTCTGCGTGTCTGACTGAATGCACATGTTTCTCTGGGCTTGTGTGAAAGTAGTTTAGCGGGTGGATCGTACTGTCCCTGTACATCTTTGCCCTTGCATCCCTGTTTCCCTGTCCTGCCTTTCAGGACGCCTTTCAGAGCAGGTTAAGCTCTTGGTAGCCTCTAATCGGTAGCGATGTATGGAGATTGCAGCCTATAGACTGAGAATCAATGAGTCGACAGTGGGTGGTGAAGTGATCAGCATAATCGCTGTTCCGCTTTACTTCAAAATCCAAGCCAAGCTGTTTCTCCAAGTCTATTGGCAAAGCCACTGAGACATTTAACCAAGGCCCAGACTTTGGCTACAAATAAGATGTCTTCATAGCAGGAGATCTGCAAATCACAAAGACCGTTAGGGCTCTGTGGTCTGGGTACAAAGACGGAAGATTCTACACACTTCTGTGGTGAAGTGTATTATAAAGTGTGTGAATAAGAGAAAAAGACAGGAGGATGGATGATGTTACAGTTAGAGATCCCCCAGTGGCAAAAGAGAGACATCTTTTTTTCTGTTTTCTCCTTCCACCTCTGTGACAGATAAGAATCTGGAGAGCGAAGGTGAACAGAAGCCAGGCAAGCACACGCACACACACACACACACACACACACACACCCACGGAGACTTCTTTAGTAGAGAAAAAAACTATTCACATCCTTTACTTCAGAAAAACTTAAAACACCACACTGTGAAAATACTCTACAATATATAAAATGTCTGGATTCCAAAAAGGTACTATCAGCAAAATACACTAAAGACCATGAAAAGTAAAAGTAGCAGTAAAAATCTGCCACATCTGATGTTTTTGGGGTTCATATTACTGCATATATTAATATCTCATCTCCTGTGTCATGATTACTTGACTACATTACTACATGCTTCATACTTGGTTATTATCCCCTATGTCTAGTACTAGTATGTGTATTTTCTAATGTCATTATCAGTGGTGAAAGATGCTTACCGGAAGAAAACCATGTAGGTAGATGTTCTATGTCCAAAAGCAAAGGAATGTAACTGTTATCAGCAAATGTACCTAAAGTAACATACAGTAAAATGACCCCACTGGGTTGTAAGGTTATACTGTTATATATGAATCTGAAGTCGTGTGTATGTGTGTGTGTGTGTGTGTGTGTGTGTGTGTGTGTGTGTGTGTTGCACTTTACTGCTGTAGATGTTTACTACTTTATAAACTGTTGAATATACAGTTTATTTGGAAAAAGGTATAAATTCAATCTTAAAAGCAACTGAAGCTATACTTTAGTTACACAAATGCGGTGGTTCAAGAAGTAGATTTACCTCATATTTAGTAACGTCTAAGTATAAACACAAGCATAAAAAGGAAATACTTGAAATCACCTCAGGCATGTATGTGTCACATTCAGTGGGGAAGATGTGTATTGCATCAACATTGGCTGTGAAATGCATGGAAGCCCCTTTTTACTGCCAGTGTTTTTGAGTAAGGGGACAATAGTTACCCTTTATTGCACTCAAACATAGGAGGAGACTTGAGTGCAACAGTCCACCACTATAAAATGGAATAAAGGAGAAGAGGAAGTCCATTCTGAGATACATTCTTTGAAAGGCACTGGCTCTGTCTGATATAAACTGGTCATTGTAAGGTCACCAAAACCCAACAGTTAATATTTTCATGCATTATACACCAATGGAACCATAATCATGAAGAGCAGACCCTATCTCTGCACTTAGTGTCATAACCGGTGTTGTACATGATTGTATTTTTTTATTATTACTATTATTATTATTTATTTGTATTATTTGTAATAGTGTTGTTATTTTCTAGATTGTTTCTGTTTTTAGACTGCCTTCCACCATCCGCCAGGAACAGCTAATGAAAGCTATCCCTGTTAACTCTGGCTTTCTATTGATTAATGAACACTGTCCCCGTCAAACAATGCAATAAGGACAAATGAACTGAAATGAGATCCACCTAAATCACACACACTGGACTTTTAACTACAGTACCTAAATAGAAGTATTTAGTTGCATCAGTCCACTCTGCAGCGCCAAGAACACACATAATAGTTACAGTGCTGCTGTAATCTGAGAAATAAATACAGGTGCAGGTGTGAGTTGTGTATATGATTAATGCAGTATTAAAACCAGCGTCTCCATACACCCGCCTGATTCAACGTTTCAATTGGCATCAGTTGAACACAGTTGAGGGCCGAGAGCCACCGTTGCTAGGATACCCTCTGTTGTGACATTATGAAGACACTTCTACTGTTTACAAATACTGTACTCCCTTATCATTTACTTTAAGAGAAGGCAACATTCTCCTACAGTCTTGTTCCACCCGTAAATTGGGAGCTAATTAGCCTGTTTTGCTAATGATACTAAAATCCCTGTAGACATTAAGTTTATGCTGTGTCATGTTTTTCCAATAAATGTTGCATCACTTACTGTTATGTTGGTCTCGCATTAAGGAAAGGGGAAGTATTATCTGACATAGCGGCAGAGTAGATGTAGTTTTCAGTTTTATTTTACTTTATAGGCTACTTACTATACTATGCCTCAAATGTAAACATTGTAGTTTTTACATGGTGTATTTATCATAGTTTATGCTTGAACAAATGAGGAAAAAGAGTCGCAGAACAAGCGCTGTTCAGAACAAATATAAAGAAGAAAAAAAAAACACTATTTTACATCCATCGTATAAGTATCATCCAGATACCACAATACCACAGCATCACCATAAGTGTTACAGAAGCTGTCATGTATAGATGAAAGCTCTAGTTATAATGGCAGACGCATTCACGCTAACAAACTTCAGAAAAGTTCTCTGAATTTTTTCTGAGCCAATTAGAAACATCAGCTGTTCCATTATCCAGGACAGACGACAAGGTGCAACACCTCTTATAGAATGTGATAATTTTCTGTTGATTAAACTACGGAACAAAGTAATTCAAATGAGACATCTAACATTAACATACATTAACACGAAAAAGAAAAAAAAAACATATACAGTCATGAGAAAGTACGTATTTCATTCTAACCTTAAGTATAAAACAACTCACAGCATATGCCTTCGTGTCTGTTACTTATTTATAAAAATGAAGCAAAAAAAGAGAAGCAGTGCAAGAAAAGCTGAGTGCCCCCTTAGTGCTTCTGTAGCTGTTATGAGGGTGAGTTGCCCCCAGGTGCTGTGGAGGAAATAGGCTACCTTTGGTCATCAGCAAATGTGACCACCTCTAGAAAAGCAGGCGTTTGGTCAGTTTGCAGATCTGTGGCATTCAGGTGTGTGTTAACACAATGTTAAAAAGAAAAGACAACAGCATTGATGCAATGTAATGGTTGCTTCCCCTTAGGTTCTGTCCAAACAATATGAAGTTCATGATTCTACAGTGGAAAAGAATAGGCCAAATATCCTAATAGTGGACATACGAGGAAATTCACCCCAACATCAGCTGCATCTCAGATTCTACGGGCCTCAGTTATAGTTAAATATTAAAGTTCATGAGACAAATCAGAAAAAAAACTGAAAAGGTACGGCTTCTTCAGGCTAGTTCGGAAGGGTTGCCACGACAACGCGTCCTCTCGGCGTAGTTGCATCTGAACAAACCACTTCTGTAACAGTGGACAGAACAGACCAAAGTGGAGATGGTTGGCCATAATGTATAGCACCATTTTCAGCAGAAACCCAAACAACTGTATCAGCACAAACACCTCACAGCCACTGCAATGCATGACGTGGAAGGGCGATTATTTAACCCATAAAGACCCGGTGTTACTTTTATGGCAGTTCCCAAATGAATTTTCCCTATATTTAACCTTTCTTAATTTATTTATTAGCATTTATTGTAATATTATCTTCTTTATTTTGTGTTTTTTTCCGTGAAAATCTGGTGTTTTCCTACATTTAATTTATGGATGATGTAGATTAAATCATCATTAAAACTCAGATTAAATTCAAGCTGCGCACAAACACATGCCCATAAAACACAATGAAAGGAAGCAGTACTGTAAAGAAGAGTGGGTTAAAAGTCATCCACACCTATGTGACAGACTGATAAAGTCTTGCAGAGGAAGGTTACCTCACATTACCACTGTTAAAGGTAGTTCTGTAAACCACAAAGAAATGGAATGTAGCTAGTTTTTCACACATTTTGGTTTCATTTATGTTAAATGAACAATGATACGCTGGCATCTGTTCTGCCATGTGTGGTGAGACCTGTTGTTTTACACCTGAGGTTAGATTTAAATAATAGTAGAACCAGATAGGAGACAGATCATTTCATTATCTCCTGATACATAAAATCATTGAAAACAAAAAAGGGCTACTTCCTTTCTCCTAATGACTCTTTAATAGTAAAACACTGTCAGGGACCATTTTACCACATAATGATTGTTTTGACTTTAACTACATTGCGCTGATAAGATTAAGGTGTTGATTGAACTTGGGTATTTTCACAGCGTGGTATTAGCACTTTCGTGGAGAGGTGTGGAGAACGAAATCACAGCATCATCAGTCACCAGTCTAAAAGAAGCTGAACTGACTCCACTCAAAGTGTATTACCCTGTTTTTACATACATGCTGGTACATGTGTGTTTGTGTGTGTGTATTACGTGTGTGAATGTCCACCTTGGAGTGACCTTGGGGAATGTAATCAGTAATTATCTGATTAGCCGTCTGTTTTGTCCCCACTCAGGCAACTGTGACTGGATAATGCTGTAACTCCCTGATTACAACTTACTCTACAATCAATCACCCATTAACAGGAGGACACAGACAGCACACACCTCCTAACACACAAACCCACGCACAACGTCAAGTTTACATCTAAGACTAGAAACGCCGCTGTTAGGCAGAGGAATAACCCTGACAGACCCTAAGGTGATGTTCCCACTGCGGGTCTTAATGCACAATTCAGATTTCGTGGCGTGATTGTTCACATTATAATTTTAAATGCGACCGCCATCAGATTCATGTGTAAACGGTCTACGGTCCTGAAGTGACCCGTATGTGCAGAAGAACATGTGACATCACACACAACACAGGAAGTAAATATGGATTTTACTGAGTCCCACCTCCTCCAAAACAGAATTGTAACCTCTGTTGCATTTTAATAACAAAAAAGTTGAATTAAATGCAGCATGACCTCATGGCTAAACATCAGATCTACATATGAAAGTGACCCGGGTCTGATTTGAAAAAAAAAATCAGATTTAACCCATAAAGACCCAGTACTACTTTTGTGTCAGTTCCCAAAAGATTTTTTTCTCCATATTTAACATATCTTAAGTGTTTTATTACCATTTATTGTAATATTAACCTTTTTATTTAATTTTTTTTCAGTATAAATCATGGATTTTCCTATATTTAATTCACTGATCATGTAGATGTTCATAAAAGCTCAGAGTAAATTCAAAGGGTATTATACAGTATCAGAAACAGAGAGAACTGAAGAAAAAGTGAAGTTTTCAGTAAAATGTATCATTAACTGAGCATAAAAACAAGTGTCTCCATCCACTGTCATTGATCCAA
>JAPQRQ010000026.1:17005791-17016979 GCA_037367365.1 Apogon talboti | reverse complement strand
AAGAGACTGAAAGGAGGAGGGTGTGTGTGTGTGTGTGTGTGGGGGGGGGGGGGACACCAGTTTTCAGTTGTAATCAGTGGAATTTTAACTTGATTTTCCAGGGGGTGTGTGAGGGGGTCAGACTTAAGGGTCAGGCATTGAGTTGTGATGGTTTAGATCTGGGTAGGTGTAACATGTTATGTTAATGAGTTATCACAGTGGTATTTAGTACAAACATTCATGTGTGTGAGAGGACTCTGATCAATAATATCTAAACAGCTGGACTCACTATCAGGGATATCAAACTAATCAGCTGATGGTGAACTCACACACACACAAACACACACCCGTCTGTAGAGCAACCTATAACATGAAAACAGCTTACAAATGTGCAATATGGAACATGAAGAAATTGACATATATGCATTAACATGGAGATTTTCATAGTATATCATAACCCAATCAGAAAGTAATGGTATTTTAAAGCCATTAATTCACACATCAGTTTATAAACTGTTGCTTATATGTAATGCTATGTTGTATACTTTCACACAGAACAGGAACATTTTGTGGTGAAATAGCCTTTTTTTACTCAACAAGGTCTTTTTTTTTTGTTTGTTTTTTTGCTTTCACACTGTGAATAAGGGCATCAACCAATCAAGTTATCTTGTTTTGTGGAACAGACAACAAGTGAGAACAACAATGGTGAACCTGTTGTTAAGACAGTAAATAGAAGGACTGTGTGTGGAGCTACAGTATATTGCCAAACAGCTAGACTGTCAGAACAGTAAAGAGGTTCTTTGAGGTTAATGCCAACTCTTTTTACTTAGACGTACATGGACTCAAAGGATCACAACACACAGGGTTAACAGGAGATCTCCACATGATATTGAGTTAGTTCTTATTTTACATCACTGCCATTATGAATAGTTTTGATGTGAAATGTTAATGGTCGAGTATTTCATGTTTTCCTATTGTTTATTTGTCACATCCTGTTGTGTAAAGACCTTTATTCTTACACTTCGTCATCAGCAGGTTTTACAGGAATGAAAGCAGAAAAGGCTTTGTTGTATTTGTTGTATTATAATCGACATTTGAAACCATTTGTAATCAAAGAATGCTTATCTGCATTTAAAAAATTAATTATAAAACCATACATCACCTGATATAAGGTGGAATAAAGGGTTGTATGTCATTTTGAGCATGTAGAGTAGTACAAAACCTTTTTTGACACTCCATGTACTGTATTTGTGAGATGGTACATTAAGAATCCCTCTCAAGTCATTGAACTCTGCCGTGTTCCCTTCTGCATGTGTACTCTTCCATCGAGGTAAAAACTGGACGTCTTAGCAAGATGATGAAACACACCTAGGACATGACATGTTGAAACTGTCAATAATTTAGTTTGTTATTTCTTCTTGTTACCAATAAATCATTTACATTTGTTGGTGTCTGTCTGATGAAGCCACACCTTTTGAAACACATGCAAAAAAAAAAAAAAAAAATCAGCAAATATTTCGTGATAATATTTGAGTTTGAAATTTTAAGGGTGTCTGAAAACCTTTTCCACTACTGTATTGCGTAATTTATAACTGGGGAGGCAAACGCCTGCATACAGAGGTCTGCATGTTTGAGTCCATTTGTCAGTCAGTCCTCTATTAGCTTTACAATGTCCTATTTCAGGAAGGGCTTGACAGAATATCACAAATTTTGCTATTCAGTTGGACCTGATAGTTAACGGTGGCCAGAGGTCAAAGGTCAAGGTCTCTGATTAAATAAAAAAAGGTTTGTTAATCTAAAAGTCTGCTTGTAGGTTGCTAGGGATTGACGCAATCACATGAATAGTCCATGATACAAGGATTGTAGCTGCATCTTATTAAACTTGCACTTATTGATTTTCTTTAACCTATGATTACCCAACTGATTTTAATACCACTGAGGGCAAACAGAAAGACTACATACAGTATAAATGTAGATGATATGTCATTTCGTACCACTATAGAAAAATCAAGCCAAACACTTAAGGGAATTGTAATGAATGCCGTCAATCCTTCCTGTATTTTCACAGCTGAAGTGAAAATGTTATGGATGGAAGGGTGTCTGCATACATTAAGGCACACATTGTTCTGCCTCTTCCCTTATATAATGTCAATTAAAATCTTCAAGCACATGTACATCATTTTCTTGTTTTTGCCCTTATTATGAAAAAGACTACAATTCCTAATAAGCTCTTAACGTGACAAATGAAAATGAATGTTCCACTAATGTTCCAGCAGCTGTGCATACAATGATTAAAAATATGTTGTTGTTGTTTTATCACAGTTTTCCACCGGTGACAGATGCTCAAATGTGAACACAGCCTTTATCTTTTGTTCCTTCAAACACCTCTCAATATTTGCTCACATCTAAAACCATGCTCTTTCCTAATGTGTAAAAGTAGAAAGACTAGAAATGTGGATTTTTTTTTTGGTGTATTAATCTCTACCAGATTCGTGTCTTTACTCCTGCTTCCTGTAAACAGGGGCCATGTGTCGAAAAAATAAAAATAAAAAACTGCAGTAAAAAACACACATAAGATTATTTTTATGAATCTACTGTTCACACATCCATGGGATTCTTATAAAAACTGGACTGATATTGACTTAATCATCAAAACATGTCTGAAATCAGAAAATGCTCCATTCAGAAAAAGTTAGAATATCAAAACACAATATGTGACAATAATAACGTCGTAATATTCAGAATAGTGGTGAAATAACCATATGCATACAGACATGTTGACTGCACCTGTTCTGGTGTGAACAGGGTGAAGTGATTGGCCAGACTATTTATACCAATTGTGTGGGCATAACAGCATATTCATCATGTGACATACTGGAAGAACACAAGTAAACATAATCAAAAGCAGTTGTTTTTAGCCCGTCACACGATCCTTGTGCACTTCTACTGTTTCTTTCCGTAATGTTCTCTGCTGTTTCATTAACACTGTTTCTGCATCTGGACTGATCTCAAAACACACGGAGGTTAATCACAGTGTGGTCAGCTATCATAAAACACCAGCTCCTGTAAATAAGTGGAGCTTTTCCACAGTCGATTTTTCATGTCGCGTCCTTCCTCGTGCACGTTCAACCCCTCCCCTTCCCCTAAATCAGTATTTCCAGTTAGGGGTGAGAACGCATCTGACAAGGACAATCTCATGTTGTTTACTCCCGGTGTCAAAGGGCGATTCCATACAAGAGGACAGCTTCATTGTACTGATGTATGAAAAGACAGCATGGAATGAACTGCAGACTTAAATACAATCTATTGTTCGTATGCATGTACACAACATTTGTATTCCCCTTTTTTAATATTACAGTGCTTCCAGAATCCCCTTTGGCTGAATCCCAGTCTTTTCTGATCATGGCTGCTCCTGTGAATAGCTTTAAGATAGCAGATACTGCATCCCGCAACCTTGGATGATGTAGGTTTCAATAACCAAGCACAGAAGAGCAAAAAGAGAACGGAAGAGCGAGAGGAGAGAGAGATAGAGTTGGAGAAAGAGTGGTGGTCTCCGATGAGTTCTGCAGTCTGTTCCATCCTTTAATTAGTCCCATTGGAATGCCCTCCCCGCTCCACGCTGCTGATCAGCTTTCCCTCTATATCGCCAGCCTGTATTTTTGTGCATGTGCACGTGGGTGTGTGTGCTCGCATCTTAGCTAAAGCCGGACAGACATCTCACGGGCATATGAGCTCTGTTTTAGCTCCCACTGGTCCAGAAGAAAAATGTAGAGGAAATACATTAATATTCAAGGAGTTTCCATTCCCTGAGATATCTGCCGTTTGGAAAATGGGGTGCTTGTACGCTCTACATCAGTCACTGCAGCAATTAACATCAAGTTTTTTTTTTGTTTTTTTTCCCCACTATCAGAAGACGCAGCGTCACTATGTCGCGTTCGTGCTGAAAAACTGAATCGGCGGTTTTAAATAATGAGAAATGATTTTAATCACTGTCAGTAAAATGAAATTTGTTGGTGAAAATAAATTGTTTTGAGGCAGCAGGTAACACAGCTACTGCATAAACCATTTTTTAATTTTCCCAGTTGCATTATGTGTTATTTTGTCATTAACTGCGAGAAAGTACAAGGAAACAACAACCTACAGATTGTAAATCCGTTATTACTGTTTGTGTATGCCGCCCTGTCTTTGTGTGCGTCCGTATGTGTCCCTCCCGCACAGAAACTATCAATTTGCGTGGCTATAAATACCTATTTTACCTGTTATTGATCTTATTCATCCTGAGAATTTAACAGAGAGATGACTATCAGTCTGTGGTATTGTGAAGGTCATCAGACTACATACAGTGGCGTGCTCTACTCTGCTATTCACAGTCACAGTATGAAAAGAAAGACAGAATTGTCAGATATTGTGGGGTGGCACAAAAAGAGGAAAGGACACAGACGTGAGAGTGAAAAGGATGCGGGTGAAAGATGAAAAAATAAGGAAACAAGTGCAAGTACAGAGCAAGAACGGGGGGGAAAAAAGTAGACAAAGTTCAAGTCAATGTGTCAATGAGGCGACGGAGAAGAAATTGAGAGGGATACAAGGGCACGGAGTTCAGAGCTGGAACATTTCAATACCAGAGAGAAAAAATAGGGAAGTTACACAACCAGTCACATCGGTGCAGAAACCATCCAAACAAACAAATATAGAAGCAAATATAGTGTGTGGTATGTGTGACTTTAGGTACTTTGTGTGCATGATGTGTATGTAGGATCAACACATCCTGCCTTTATCCAGTCACTCCATAAAAACATGAGGTTGACACTTATCTTAAATATACTGTAGGCTGTATGCTGCTGAATAATTATATCTGGAAAAAAATGAATAAACACTCCACATCTTCAGATCTGGACCATGATTAAAACCTCTGGAATGTGATCAACAGAAAGATGTATAGTCACAAACACACTGGAGAAGAAGATATATGATCAGTTTAATTCCACTAAATATTGACTGCTGAACTCTTCCTAAGGTAAACCTTTAATAGTACTGGTAATATGGCATCAGGTCACACTCAAGCCCCCAAAAATATCTGTAGATTCAAAGACAGCGACTTAGATCGAGGCTTTTCTAGAAGAGTGGAAATTCAATGTTGAGGGCTCTACTAAGGTCACATATGTGAAAATATATTAAAATGTCGTCTACTGGATGGGACATGTCTGTAACCTTCAGAAAATAACATATTATTGGGAGAAAAAAAAAAGAAACTTTTTTTATGCCCTAAGAAGAAGAAAAAACATTGTGACCTAGACTTTCATAATTCATGCATCAAAGGGGTAAAATGAACATAATCTTGCTTTGTCTCATTTTTGTTTTTATTATTTTGGTCTGACAAACAATGTTTTCATTTGGAATTTAAAGCAAATGCTGTAATTGGTTTAGAATACACAAAAATATTCACGCATCCCTATAACTAAATAAACAGAGGTCTCTTGCTTTTTCCCCCCAGAGCTGTTCATACTGTTATTTTTCTGAGCCACAAAGTTCCCAGGAGCATTTGAGTGAGAAGACACTGTTCAAACCAGGAAAAAAAAAAGATATAGGCGTCATGTGCATTGGTTGAACACTATGGGTTTTTCAGTGGCTGATGGCCAATGTCGATTATCTCAAAATGGCATTTAATCGACCTGATTAATCAGCCGACCAGTTAATTGGTCTGTCAGTAGCGGTATGTCACCTATGCTTTATCTCTGCATTTGTACAATACAAAGGCCCAGTTGGCACACAGCAGACGACAATAACAGCTGCGTCAGAGAAAATCTGTGTATTTGGTTGACTTAAGGTTTGTTTTTTAGCCACAATTAGGGCTGTGACTTTCCAACCTAATTGCGACCCCGGGAGATTTCAGCTTGATTAGGCCTCCCTGACTCTGCCAGGAGCATGTGTGCCCACATTACATGAAAGTCATGTGAGTTTCATTAATAAAATCCACAGCTTGGCCTTTTGTGCATATAATCACTACATGAGACCTGCAGAGAAAGCCAGAGGCCTCACATTAAGCCTCCAATTTAACAAGCATTGTAGAAACTCACCCCTGTGTGTGTGTGTATTTGGAGGATGATGGAAAGATGAGGAGAAAATGAGCAGTGGGAAGCTTTTGGGCCTTTCCTCCTCCATCCTTTAACTTCATATCGCTCTGTCACAGTTAACAGTGTTCTACGACATGAGCAGAGTGCACATCACAGACTTGACATTCCCATCTTTCAAATCAGCCTGCTGCTGCTGCTACATGTGTGTCCCAACACATCCCTAAAGCTCGATTCGACCCAAGGGTGTCACACTCTATCCATCTCCCTCCTCTCCTCCTCTCTTCCTCTTTTGCTCCGTCTCTGTCCGTCGCCCGCTGTGCTAACCTGGAGAACTCGCTGCACCGCGAGGTACAATCCTGATGTCACTACAAATCCATCGTCCACACGCGACACAGCTACCCCCAAAAACATCCTCGGGTCAAACAGGCACAAAGACATGCTCTCACAGACACACACACACACACACACACTAGCAGAAACAACGCGGCGCTGTAAAGAGTGTCTGCTGACGGTGCAGATCCAGGTGGTAAACGCAGTTATGTTGTCTGAGCCTTTCTATCATCCACAAGTCCGACAGCATCAGACAATAAAAGAAAAAGGGGAATTGCCAGCCCTCACCTACAGGCGTGAGCTGCACTATAGCTATAAGCTGGCTTAACACTGCAAAAATAACATCAAAGTCCCTCTCTCCATAGAATACACAGCACACCACTTTCATATTTATCTATCACATTTTGACTACACTTCAATTTTCTGCAAGGTTCTTGGGCAATACCAGAAAAAAACCCACTTTGAACTAAATAAACAAATGCAAAGTAGGGATCTCTTGGAGCTTTGGAATTTAGGAAATATATTAAAGCGAAAATGCAAATGGCCTGCACTATTCGGTCCCTGACACGGGGAGAGAGGATAGCGTCAGGCATGGGGGAACACAGACAAAAACCCCAGTAATCCGGGGAAGAAGTGGCTCCTTTAATTCAATTTCAATCCAGGTTTTTGACTTTGGTTGGCTCTTGGCTGGGATTATTAAAGCACTAGATGAGAAAAGTGGAAATCCCTCCAATACCGTAAGCCTTTGTTGACAAATGTAGTGTTTGTTCTGCAGAGCGAGAGCAACAGTTAAATGCAAAATCAACACAGTTTTATTGAAAAGGAATATGTTGCTGAACAAGCAGCGTTAAGAGGCAGTTGAGCAAGAGTTTCACCTAAGAATCTGAAACAATAAAGAAGTCTTGTAGCCAGAGATACTTTAGGATAACTACCTCCAGGACTGTGAAGGTACAGGAGGCAGAAAAAAAAAATAAGGCCACAGCTCTGTGCTTGTTTCTAGACTCACTGACAGAGGAAGAATACAGGTTTCCAGCTCACTTAAAGAGGAGTCTGATTTCATCCGTCCATCTTCCAGACAGACAGTGAAAGTGACCGGCAGTAAAAGCACTTGCCCTCTTTCCTCTCCACTCCTCTCCACTTCCCTCACTTGTCTGTACCTCCCAACTTAATTTTTCATCACACTGTGGTTTTCAGAGGGCTGGTCTGTTTTGTCCTCTCCATCGCCCTCAGCTGGTATATTTCAACTGTGTCTCCTTACATTTAAGGCTCTGCAATTAACATTAACCCTTTATTGGGCAAGTGACTATTTTTGGTAATTTCCACATGCATATGGTAAACGTAAATGTGGTCTACAGGGTCTGTAAGGTCCACCTCTGTAAGAACAGTGAGTGTACCTGCTTTGTTAGGTACTATGAAGTAATGGTACTAATGTAAGTAATGATGTTTCAAAGGGATAATGTGGATGTTGACAGGTGTCTGTATCAGCACTTCTGTTGTTGTAATGTTCTAAAATACACATTCCTCTCACCTTACATGAGTCGTTCTTGTATTTTTTATATATACTTCTTGGATTTTTTTTTATTAATTTATTTTTTGCAACTTATTGATAAGGAACCAAATATAGTAACTTCATTAACCTTGATTTTCTACACAATGAAAATCTTTGAAAATTTTCACAAAAGTAATAAAGTCTTGTTATGTCTTCAAATAACACACTAAGAGTATTTCTATAAGTGACCTATAAAGGGTTAAAACAGAGTCACCCACTTCTATTCCTAGTTTGCAAACATCTAATTGTATCTATTCATATATCTGTATCAGTACATTCAAATAGAATTGTGATATTAACTGGTAAGTCAGTTATTAGCAAAATAATTAAAATGCTTCATGTTCAGCTCCAAAGTTCATTTAGAAGACAGGAGAATTGATCTGTTTATGAACATTTTGTTCCAAGAATTTAAACATTTTCCAAGTAGAAAGATTTTTTGTGACTATGACACAAAGTGATGACAGTGTTTTTTAGGAATATAGGAGCCATTTTGGATGTCTATTTCTGTGTCTTATTTTCAACTATGATAACGTTTTCATTTTCATGCCAGGTTCAGATACGTTGTGTTTGTCCGTTACAGTGGTCATTACGTCAGAGTATGTGATTATAAAGGCATGGATTTGTACAGTACAGTATCATCACCCCCTCACCCATCATCTCTGGTCATCTTTTACAGAACATCCCTGGTTATGTGTGCTACATTTTATCATTGTTGGGTCACAAACACCTCCTCTCACTTCTCAAGTTGGCGTTTCTCAGGTCGTCACCTCATCTCCTCGCTCTTTCCACCAGAGATGTGAGCAGAGGAGTTGAGGAGCAGAGGAAACAAGCGTTTAACCGAGCGTTCGTTAGAAATAGAGATCGGTTAAACATGATGTTCGTAACAGCTGTCTCTTCACTTAACACACACTGCATCGTATTGTATTTTATGATCTCTGACAGATGAGTGTTCACCTAGACTTATGGTTAACTTTTATTTCAGTTCACAGTGTGGTGTAATGGAGTAGGCAATATAATATCATACATTTTTTATTTAGCAGTGGGCATAACAGTGGCGCAGTGGTTAGCAGTTCTGGATCCTCAGCAGTTCTCCCAGCCTTTCTGTGTTGAGTTTATCTGCTCTCTCTGTGCCAGGTGTTTTCCCCTGTCATTAAAAACAGGTACATACAGGTTAATTCTACTGTCAGTGCCCTTGACCACGTTGCTGATGAAGGAGTTGGTCCCCAAGCCCCTTCAATGGCAGCTCACTGCTCCTAATTTGTGCTAATGCTAGGTACTGTGTGTGTACGAGGATGGGTATAATGCAGAAACTCTACCCGCCTTACGGAGATACTAAAATGAGTTAACCTTTAACAAGTCAGATTGTGCATTTCATCATTTTTAATAACCCTTTCAACTTCAGACTGTGGATAATTTTTACTTTTTAAGTCCTGCTCCTGCTATCGATTGTATATTCCAGACCCATTGATACTGTAGGTTGATTTCTGCTGATACTGAATAAAGGACACTGATATTTTCTTAATCTTCCATTGATGCATTTATTAAGTCAGATCTGGGAGACCGTCCACTGCATGCATACACAAAGATCTCAGAGATTTGGTTATTGTCTCTCCTTATATACTATAGGTCTTCAGCATGTATCCAAGATAGCCTTGTTCCCCAACTATTCCACACAGCTGGGAGTCCTCATATACATTAAACAGCATTCCTTTGTCTAATCTAAACATTTGATTTCCTATAGAAACTTCACATGCACACACAAACCAACCTCACACCCGTATTTAGCATTTTTTACATATGTCAGGTCCCATCGCTTAAAAGACTTCCACAATGCAATACTTGACGTGCATTTAGATCAATTTCCAAGTTATAATCAAGCATTGAGGAGGTGGAAAGTAAGAAACTGAAAGGAGCCCAAACAGTTAAGGTAAAGGAGAAGGTAAAGATGGCAGTTGCTTAGCCCAGAATGCATTGCGGAAGACCGTTCTAGTCTTTCTGTCAGGACGTCATGAGCCATCTATTCAAAGATGTGTCCAATGTCCCATGTCTGCCGTACCGCTGTTGTCTGATCTAGAGCTGCACAATTAATCAAATCACATTGTCATCCACAGCAATTACACCGATCAGCCATAATATTATGACCACTGATGGATGAAGTGGTAATAATGATGATTATCTCATTACTGTGACACCAGTCAGTCCATGGATATATTCATCAGCAAGTGAACATTTAGTCCTTATAGTTGATGCGTTGGAGGTGAAAAAATCAACACGGGTTAGGATCTGACTTTGACAAGGGCCAAGTTATGATAGGTCAGAGCATCTCTAGAACTGAAGGTCTAGGTGAGTCTTCCCTGTCTGCACTGGTTAGTACTGTCCAAAAGTGGTCTAATGGACAAACAGGTCTCAGTCCAGTTGAGCATCTTGATCTGCTGATGATGTCTTATCACAGCACATTTTCAGAGGTTTTTTGGGAGTCCAGGTGTTGGGTCAGATCTACTTTCATGACAAAAGACACACACACAATTTTACACACATGCTAATATTGTTATGTTCCCACAGATGCTCAAGAATAATTTTGCAGTGGTTTAATTTTCAATGTTTGCGCATATTTCAAGAACATTGAATCACTGCTTGCACTATTGTTGTGTCCACAATAATTAAAATATACTGTAACCAGTTAGTGCAGTCTGAACTCTGAGATTAAAAAACAGAAATGTGTTATTCCTTTAATGAAATCAAATCAAACGTCTGGTGCCAGTAATTAAACACCAACCTAACACATTCTCTTGGCTGCTAAAAAACCCTTACAGAGAGCTGAAGAAAAACTCTTTTGTCGCTGGAGCTCGAGGACTGAAGGTAAATAAGGATCAGTGAGGATCTAACACACAGGAGGTCGTCCCAAAAGAGCACTCATACACTCAAACTGTAACTAACACCAGCTTCAGAGAGAAGCACTGGAACACTCCGGCAATATTTTGTTCAAAATCAGTCATGTCAGATTAAAAGAAAAGGCTGCTGCCAGTAGGAAAACCTCAAAACTGTTCAATCTGAGCATGAAAAACTACATCTAGAGCTGGGCTCACCCATGTGTGTCAGCCAAAGACTGCACACACTTTTGGCTACAGTTTATGTAGAAAAAAGTAATTGAGAGGGAGAGAGAGATGGAGCTGGATAAAAGTGTTAGTGAAGTCAACAATCCTCCTCCCCTGTTGTTTTTGTTCCATTTTAGAGAGAAAGTATGGGCAGGGGGCGGGGT
>JAPQRQ010000026.1:16992359-17002910 GCA_037367365.1 Apogon talboti | reverse complement strand
CACACACACACACACACACACACACACACACACACACACACACACACACACACACACACACACACACACACAGACTCATGAATGAATCAATCCCCCCACAAACACACCTCCAGGCCCATAAACATGTACCCTGCCAATCTCTATATCACTCCCCATCCACTTTCTCCCATCCACGCTTGCATCCCATCATTTTTCGCCTGTCCTTTCCCCTCTTTTCATCCCTCCATCCCTGCTCTGCACCCCTGCCCACCCCCACCCCCTTCCCTCTGTCTCTTGGTGATATTGTTGGAGGTCAGTTGACGCCCTGAGGAGGACGGCTGATGAATGGATCCATGATCACTGGGTGTAATTACAGTGTCAAATGAACTGTTAGCTGTCCGGTGCAGGTTTGGCGTGCCCGTGCGCGCGTTTGTATGTGTTATTTCCTAATGTGCTAGTCAGCTCCCCACAGATGCAGATGCCATATCAGCATACACAACAACAGATGGGCTCCAGTTACACACACATACATGCAAATCCACACACATTCATGCAAAACCGCTGTCTCACGTATCATTTATCACAGTCCAAAGCAGCAAAAAATAAAAGTAGCACAGCCCATTAGAATATTTATAACTGTGCGTTTGTGTGTGTGTCTGTATGTGGGTATGATGTTTTTGTCTTCAACCCAATTATACAATTTCTCTACAATCTCATATGGGAAGGTGTCAGAGCATGCAGTGCACCATCTAAACATTTAAATACATCCTGTCACAGCAAAGTCAGCTCAGCAGGAACCACTTTTCTCCGGCATTTAGTCTGGCAGATGTCGAGTTTTGGCAAAGACTTACACACACACACACACACACACACACACACACACACACACCAAAACTCCCCACTCCAATTTGTGCCAATAGATCAGGATGAGCTATTGACTTCTGCACACATCCCTCCACCAGACATGATAATGAAGGACTGAAGCTACTGGGGCCGGCAGATCAGCAGCTGGGCTGGCAAAAATCACAGGCAGACAGACGGACAAACACAGAGTTAGTTTTTCTGATGGATGAAATTATTTCTCTTTTTGTAGTGAAAATAGCAAATATAGAGGCACGACAGCTCTTGAGCCCACGCTGCTCAATGTAAAGCATTGCTAAAAGCTAAAAGACGGCCTGTTTAAACTGACTGACTGTTTTCTGTCCTGTAAGGCCTTGTTCACACCTGTTATTAAGACGTGTCTTGGCCAGGACACTCTTGCAAAAGCGATTTTTAGTCTCAACAAGTCTTTTTCCTGGTTAAATAAATGTTAATAAATAATAAATTTGGTTGGTCACCAGTGGACTGCTCTGCTGGAACTAAAATGCTAAGAGCATATAAATGACCACTTATGATCACATTTAATGTCATTGTTTTATATGCAAATAGACACACATTATGATCATTTGGAGAGAATAAATGTGTAAGTGATTGTTACATTGAAATGTTATCAGTCCACTTTGGGCCTATTGTTTGATGTAATTTATCTGAATTGGAAAAAATTCAGAAATTGTGAATAAAGGCAGTTTAAGCAGCGTACGAACAGTGTGACTTTGGGCTGTATCAGACAAACAATGGAATATGTGTTGGTATATTTGGTTGTGGCTCTGTAATGGTGGTGCTATGTGACAGGTCTGGTGTTGTAACAACGATGGCCCGGGACAAATTTATTTAGGATGACCATCTCATATAGCAATTACAGCCATGACCTACAGTGCATCCACTAACTAATAGAAAAGTGGTATTAAATGATGCATTGATCAGTGTTTATGTATGCGGAAAATACTTTCCACCCAGCCTGGGAACCAAACTCACTCACTGCCTGAGAGCAAGTGTTCATTTGCTCTGGCAGATCAGTCTGGAGCTGCTCCCATTCAAACTGCTTCCCACCGAGCCTAAATTGAGTACAGCCAATCACAACCATTTATTTGATACGAAGCAGGTCAGATGTGGTTTGATACGATGACGGGCTGCCACCTGTGACTGCTGCCGGTCCAGCATTGGCTTTTGTCCGTGACCATTGCTCTGACTGGCTGTAGGTCTGTCCAGTTGCATTCAGAGACACTTTGGTCTAAGCCTGTTGATAACCAAAATTAACTGAGAGAGCCCAGACTAATTCTTAAAATAAGAATTAGTCTGGCACTGCCACATTACTTTCTAAAGCCTTCTTTGCTAAGTTGGCATCATGAGTTGGCTCAAGCCATAACCAGGTGCACATTCTCCTGCTACTTGCCATGCACATAAGTACCACATTTTAGCCTTTATTACAGAGACACCATAGAGTTTTAGGGTCTTGGTCTGGGAGGGTCCACTGGGGCACCCAAACAGCTTGATTTTTAATTTACCTTCTTTGTTTCTTTGTTCACTATAGCAGCACTAATCAATGATGCATGCCTTTTATCCTTGTATATTTGTTACATAGTTGTATATGCGCATCCTAGTCAGTGCTTTAGTACGTGTTACCATTACGTACATGTAATTTAATGCAGTGCGGTTGAAAATAATGTCACAGTCTGTAGGTGCCCTAATACCTTTTGAGAGTGTATGAATCAAATAGAGATAGAGCTATACTTTATTATCCCCATGGGGAAATGTGGCCCTTCAAAGCTAGCTCAAACATCACATATGGACACGCAACAATAGCAAACAGAAGACAATTTATGAGCAGGCATAATTAAAATAGGTTTCAAATAACTAAACATAAGTCAACATATGCTCAACCTGAGGCATCAGTCAGTTTGTGGTGTATTATCCCGCAGCACAACATCTGTAACCGCTGTTCGCGCTGTAGGACACAGTAAAGCACAAGTGGACTAGTGCCTTAGGATGAGTTCACTTCTTTACTTTTTCAACTCTCTGTCTGATGTTTTTACTTACACATGACACAGAGAATGTCAGCATAGTGTGGCCCAGGTTTCATTTGCATATTAGAGGATCAGACCACCTCTGAAAAGGTCAAATGAATCTCAGTGTGTCCTCATTGCATCTTGGGTGCATTCAGATTTGGTATTAATGCTGCTGACTTGGGGTCAGATCATCTCAGATGCATGTTACTGCCAAATGTGAACAGAATAAATAACTTACACCGCTTAGTATAAGAGGTTGACCAGTGGAGGATTTTTGAAGGCTGATAATATAAGGCTTTGGAGCAGGGAAAAGCTGATATCATCACTTCCTTCAACATTGTCAGGAGTGAACAGTCCTTGACTTTATGTAACTGGATAGCTAGTGAACTGAATACATCATTGTTCGCAAACAGGACAAAGCTTACATTCAGCAGAGCAGCAGTTATCCTTATTGTCATATAATAATAATAATAATAATAATAATAATACCAGACTATAACCAACAATCAAACTCTGATATAAATATAGATTGTCTCCGATACACAATGACATTACCTTGACTTTGTGTGTGGAGGCGTCATGCAAAAATGGTAGTTAGTGGATGTAACTCCAGTTCTATGAGTACGTGAGTAGCTCTCTAACAGGCTTCCTACGTCCCTGCGTGACTAGTAGAGGCTTTTGCAGCCAATTAACTGGCCAAACCGGGTTGTGAAACACACACTCATTCATCCACAAACAGGCCTCTTTTTCTATGGAAACACAACAAGAAAACATTTACATGGGCAAAGCACGGCACCTAATCAGATTCACAGATACATGTAGCGGAAGAGTAAGAAATGTAGACACATTCCTGTCACGTGTGTGTCTGTACGATGTGTGTCTGAGTGTGTACGCCTCTGTGAATGTGTCAGAAAGAAGAGGAAGTGTGTGCGTGTGTGTCTCGTTGGTATTCCGGGGTGGCTTGTTGTTGAGTGTGGTTTCCCACAATTCTTATCAGAGTTGTGATCACAGAAAACTGGTCTCCTCAAATGGAACACATCCCTCCCTCACACTATCAGCTCCGCACACACACAGACACACAGCCGTCTTTATGTTTCTCTGTACGTGATTCCCTTCCTTCAGTCTAATTCAATCTTCAACTTATAACCCAATGGTGAAACACACCCGGCAAAGAACATGAATGCAATTTGGAGCAATCTGAGGTGAGTATGTCTGTCTTATGAATATATAAGAGTTTTTCTTATCCAAGTCCTGCTCAGAACCAGCAGGGGTATTCTGCCCGGGGAAGGATAAAACAATTGCTAGCTTAGAAAAATTGAAAACAAAGAAAAGACGCTGCGGTAAATACAAAGTACTGGGGGAAAGACAGAAGACATGCAGTATTCAGCGGGAAAAGTAAAGAGGTCGACATTTTGAGGTAGCCAGAACGAGGGAACAACAACGGGGAGTAACAAAAAAAAAAACAACAAAAAAAAACAAAAAACAAAACAATACCTGTCAGGTTGTTCTTGAGTTTGCCACGCCACGGTTTATCAAATGATCTAATTGACAAGCAAGTGATGCAGCGTAGTCACTCAAGCTCCATAAGCTGTGTATTCACATTAAAGCATCGCTGCACTTCAGTAGCAGTGAGGTAGATCTGCATGCTGATATGCTGAGGAATGCATCATACAGAGCGGTTCACGCAGAGGTAAAAAAAAAATGTGACAAGAAAATACTTAGATAAGAAGAATCTTGTTCAAAATCGGGCTTTGGTTCAATGTGGGAAATGTGTCCTAGTTAGCACCCTGCTGCTCAGTGTACACACAAGCACACACACACACACATACACCTACACACACACACACACACACACACACACACACACACACACACACACACACATCTATGCAGCTAATGAACAGGCTTCTATCTCACTTGGGATTTCTCTCCCTATATGTTGCTCTCCACCTTTACTTCCTTTCCCTCCTCCTGTTCTATCGAGAACGCATTCCCATGACAGCTTCGCCTCTCCGGGGTTTAGACATATGATGGGTGTCAGTCATACGCAGTGAAAGTGTGAACCCAAACATACGTACATGTGCGCCAATATTAGCTGAAATGATGAGGCGCCCTTTCCCCAAACAAACCTATAATGTGAGATACCGCATGTGCTTTTATGTCACACATACCGTAGACACCCACACCTGTGATCAGAGACAGTTTTTAGTCCGTGAATATGATCGCAGGAGTATGACACCTCTTCTAAGTGATGGCGTTGTCACCTCTGCATCAACAAATTGGATGAACAAATAAATGTATAATTCTTCAACCTCTTTGCAGGCTATTTGAAATGCGTCAATCCCCCCCTGCTCCATAATGTATTCATTTTATTCATCTTCACGCTTGCCATACACAACCCCTCTTATTCAAATACTTGTTTTCACATCCTTTTAATCAAATTTGCATGGATTAATTTTCAGAATGTTAAAAGCAA
This sequence comes from Apogon talboti, assembly GCA_037367365.1. Taxonomy (NCBI): domain Eukaryota; kingdom Metazoa; phylum Chordata; class Actinopteri; order Kurtiformes; family Apogonidae; genus Apogon; species Apogon talboti. Next base: position 16,997,570 of record JAPQRQ010000026.1, on the reverse strand, counting down.
TGAGCCCTGTGCTTATAGATAGCTCGGCAATCCAGTTGATGACTGAAACATGTGCTTGCATCATAGTTTTAACAGTGCCGTTGAGTAATAAGTGTGGTAATTAAGGAAACTAGCTATTTCGGAGCTTTTGTTACAGGTCACACTAACGTTTCATCAAAGACGTAGACGGCTGCGAGCATCGGTGTCAAACAGCCCTGTACGTTTTGACGCAGACTTCAAACAGTTCATTTTTAGTCAATCATATAAGCTGTTTTACTCGGAGGCTGAATACGGCGGTTTGTTCAAGCCAGGTCGAAAACCTTTGAAAATTATCTTGTGCGTGCAGATGAGTGTTACAGGAATAGAGGGGGGGGTAAAAAGGGGAGGGGAGAAAAAAAAAAGAGCGGAAGAGAAATAAAAAGCGAGACAGGATCATCACGACTGATATCAGTTAACAGAAAACATCAAATGAAGACTCATGCCGACATCTTTCATGCGTTGATGGCTTTAAAAAAGGACACTGTCGTAGAATTATGAAGTAAAACAGTACCGCTGGGTAATATACATCAGCATTACATCACATCACAGTGTTGCTTAAGCTAGTTTTTTCTTCCATGGTTTTCCTGCTATATATGTGAAACCTATCTTGTTCACCTGAGGCTGTCACAAAGCAATTTACGCTTCATTATTATTCCAACAAATTTTGAGCTACAAGCCTCATTAAGCTGATAATTTGTAAAATGATGTAGTTTCTTCCTTTAGTTTTGTTTTAATCTTTGCCAGTTAATAAACAAAGCCACCACAATGTTTTATTCAAGTCTGTTTTTAATGCCATTTAGTGTTACAGCGCTCCAGTTTCAGCCAAATACGGTGTATGCAGAAGCCAATTAGGCAGAAAGAGCTGTTTTGTGTTTATTCAGAATGAAAGTTCAAGGCTGCGGCTGTATGTTTTCAGCATTATACCGAGTTATATATTGTTTGTTCATTTGTGCCCAGCATTATAGCAAGACAATATAGTGAGGTCTAATGATCAAAAGTAGCCGCTTGGTTTTTTGTTTTTTGTTTGGTTTTTTTTTTAAGGCAGATCTACCCAAAAAGCTAGGTGGGTGTAAAAATGGTGCTATTGTCTTTTCAACACCAAATGCGTTGTGTTTGAGCGTTTGTGCCGGCGGATCCAAGTTAGACATTTGACACCTAAAGGAATCCTCCTGTGGTGCCAATAAATGATAGTGCTGCATTTGCCCCTTCACTGGTTTTACTGTCTAGCAGCTGTAGGTAGCTGTGGGGTGCTGTATTACAGATAAAGCTACATCAAACACAACACCCGACAAAACACTACAGCGATCCCGGAGATAAAAGAATTACAAAAGCATGTTGGGAAAGTCATGCAGCACTAATACAAACACACTCCATGCACAGCAGTTGTGGGGGTTTTAGGAAGCAGCACTGAGAGGTAGGACGTGTATGTGTGGTCCATGTAGTCTTTACATTATGGGGATTTACAGTTCTTTGATTTCTTTATAGGAACAGTAAAATCTCTAAAATCAAATATATTTGACGCAATGTAAGTACACAAGTCACATCTATGTGTTTCTGTAATTCTATTCAAAATAAAGGCTTTTTTCATTTTTTCCACATGTGAATGGCTTCATATATCCTTTACTAAAGTTAATGATTTAATGCTACTTGTGGATATTTCATAGAAATAACAAATGAAAATAAATTAATAATAATAATAATAATAATAATAATAAAGTTCCATCTGGATTTTACTTAGTAACCAGGTATAAATCTTTCATTGGACTGTGTTTCAATGGAAAACCTTCATGTGGTCTGTGAGTCCAGACTGACCCTGTTCCAGAGTGATGGGTGCAGCAGAATCAGAAGAGAGGCAGATGAAGTGGTTACCCATCATGCCGAGTGCCTACAGTACAAGCCTGTGGGGACAGTGTTATGATCTGGAGCTGCTTCTGTGGGTCGATTCTAGATCCAATTACATGTGTGTCCAAAAATATGATGGAAGTGCCTATTAAAATGATGCCACAGTGAATGTAATAATGAATGCTAAAGGCTAAATAAGGTTAAAACTATATATTAGTGTATGAGACTTTTTTTGGCTAGGTTTTGTATATGTCAATAAATAATGTGGATGAAACTTTAAAGCTTTACCTGAACCGTAAGAGTAATTTCTGCCTGAGTCACAACAGATATCTGTAGATTTTCATCCGCAACTGCAATTGAAAACAGTCTTCACAGCATCTACTGTCTAAGCCACAGAAATGATAACCTCAAGCTTTTCACGTTGAGATGCTTGATAGTTTTTATTTAATATTGTTGACCAAAAACTCCATTATTTCCTTTTAGCATATTGTAGCTCAAGTAGTCTGAAAGGACATAAGACTTCTGCATCTACTCTATGCCCAGACTTTGGCTAATCACAAGTGTTTTCAGACAGGTAGGAGGGTTAAATACATGATTGACAGCTGCCATTACCAATTGTTGATCAGGTTCTGTCTGACACTGCCTGGACGTGACTCTACTGCTTTACTCTCTAAACACAGAAGGTTGGAAAAGTGTTTAACTTTTCTATAACAGCATGAAACAACATCAGGTCATGTATATTAATACTTAGTCTTTGATTCCTAATGATTTTGTTTCCTGCTGCTTTAAATGTTCAGTATGTGATATTTAGTGACGTGTAGCAGCGAGGTTGCAGATTTTAATAAATGCTACACATGTGCTCTGGTTTTGCTTTCACTCTGCAGTTTCTGGAGCAGACTAATACATGCTGCTGTCATCATCTATGTGGGCTGTTTCCTTCCTTTATAAACCACTGTGTGTCTGACAATGGTTTTTGTTAATTCTCTCATTTTAGATTCCTTCCATCTTGTCTGTGTTGGATGCCTGGATGCCTCCTGATATGAAACCGAGCAAATTAGATACTGTAGGAACATGATGATGCACCATGGAGGCGAACTGTATCCTCTGTACACATAAACGTCTAACAAATACGCAGTTGTCATTTTCACTTTATTATACACTAATGGAAACATGGTTGTCAACATTATAATATATTTCTGCAATTTAGACCCCCCCACCCCCCATTCCCAATAAAGTGTATATATCAGAGCTTTAAGGTGAGGGTAAGGGTGAGTTAAGGCTGTTCTTAAGGTTCTTAAGGATTGTAATGAACATCCATCTTTATTTCTCATACGACATACAAGAAAATGTAGGATTAGATGCGCAGTCTTATACCATACAAAAGATCTGAACTAAGTGTATTCTACAGATAAAAATCAGTATTAAGTTGAGTCTGTACTTGGATTTAACTCTCACGGGTTGAGTAGAAAGAGGTTTTCTAAAAAAAAAAAAAAAAAAATCTTGTGTTTTCAGAACATCCCAGAGCTGCACTTTATGCTTGGGCTGCATTTGATTCTTTCCACTGTCTGGCTCTATCCCATACAGCTTCTATAATATTCATATTTGAATGCTGTTTACATATTTACATGATAATTATTCATAATTGATATGTACATGATCTATTGATAATTTATAGTCATGATGTAAATGCACCTTAAATAGGTTATTGGTGACTCTAAATCGTCCATAAGTGTGAATGTGAGAGTGTGAGAGAATGTCAGCTCTGTGATGAACTGTCCACATGTCCAGGGTGTAACTGGGATAGACTCCAGGACCCCCCTGACTCTCTCAGGGATTAAGCAGTTCTGAAAATGAGAGGGTGAATGACTTTGATTTGGTTTTTAATGTTGTTTTCCTGTTTATTGCAGTTGTACATACATTGACACAGTGACTGAAATGCATATGTGTGGTCATTATAAATATGCTAGAAGAACAAAAGCATTGATGATAGGATAAGACTTTTAGCACGGCACTGTAAGTCTCCTGAAAATGAATGTAAAAGTGTGTGTGTGTGTGTGTGTGTGTGTGTGTGTGTGTGTGTGTGTGTGTGTGTGTGTGTGTGTGTTTTAGTGCATAATTAAACTTGATTCCTGCAGAGCTTTTCCAGAATAACACTCATGCACCCATACACAATACCTGATTACAGACTGCTGTCTTCAGGGTGTGACAGCAATTCAGACACACAACCCCTCCTCCAACACACACACACACAAACACGCACTCACACACGCACAGCCAGTGTCCCACGGCTCCTGACAGCATATTGCCAAAATAAACAGCATCAGCCCTGTCAACACAGAAATCTCTCACTGTGAGGGAGAGACTCAGACACACACCTGGCCGACACACACACACACACACACACACGCACATATGCAGACAACACACAAGTATAAATCCATGCACACACACTCTACAAATACATCTGGCAATCAGAGATGTGCAGAGGCACACACAGCAGGGAGAAGGGGATCAGTGGAGTATTCATATTACAAACACACATGCATACACCTGCGCTTTCTCTTACACACACAAACACACTACCTCTGACAGAGATACAGACTGTTACTGACAGGCTGCAGGACAAGTGATTTCCTGGCAGCCATCATCTCCGTTCTCCTTAATCCAAGCGGTCTGATGCGGGTGCTGTTGACATCTGAGACCAGCGTTTGGGATCCTCTCATATCTGACCTTTAACACAGCCAGACCAGAGCAGGTAAAGGTCTACAGCTCCCTTGCGACTTGCATAGACTTGATACAGCACCGAGGAAAGAAGAGCAAAACGAGGAAAAAGATAGGGAGGGAGAACATACAGGGACAAATGGAGAGGCCTTGAAAAAAGGACGACTGTTCTCTTTCTCCTTCTTTTCAAGACCATCCATTTAGATTCTCTTTTTTCTCAACAGAGCTTCGTGCCCCCGTGAGACGATTTCAACAAAAGCTTGAAATGGGTATGACATTTTCAGAGTATCAGCACATTCACTGGATAGTCGCCATATTCCTGCTTCAATTTAGATTCATAAACACAGCTTAGAGTCCTTACATTACACTAGGCCCCATTTAAAACACATTCAAAACACACTTTCAGTAGGAAGATGTGTGGAAAAATGTGGCAGAGATGTCTAGTGAGTGATCTGTCACACTTGAAGAAGGCATGGTGGAGTAGCTGTGGAGTCTGTCATCCTCCTAAAATAGGTTGTATGATTTTGCAGTACACAATATACTGTAAAGTCCCCGGGTCAAGGTGGTCACTGGTCTGAGTATTATTAACTCTCAGTGGCCAACACAACAAGTTATAGGACACTGGGCTAT
>JAPQRQ010000026.1:16967408-16981961 GCA_037367365.1 Apogon talboti | reverse complement strand
TCTCTCTCTCTCTCTCTGTCTTTCTTTCTTTCTGTCTCTCTGTCTCTCTCTCCCTCTCTCTCTCTCTCTCTCTCTCTCTCTCTTTCTTTCTTTCTTTCTTCCTTTCTTCTGATCAATAAAGTTCACCTGCATCTGTTCCAGGAGACCTTTTTTAAAAGAAAATAATGTAACTAGCAACACCAAACAACCAAATTAAAGGACTATAATTTGTGGTTTGTTTGTGGTTTAACATGAGAACAGTGGACTATTGTCCTTGACAGAGGTGTGTGCTCTCTGAGTTAAAAATACATCAGTGACCAACACCATTGACACTGGACATTTTTCTTATTACAAAGAACATGCACACTCTAGCTTATTTTGAGTAAAACCTACATACGCTTCCCTGCTGCCAGAAATATTTACAGGCCCACCAGTTTAGCTGCTTAAAATATTTCAACAAATACAAATGTTACATGAGTAACACCTTCTAAAATTGTAGTTTATGACTCATTTTTGCTTCTAAGGCTGTTGGAGAAAACTACATCAGGACAGACTGAAGCACTTGGTTTGGATGAAGGATAACTAAAGTATATTTTAGAAAATGGTAGTACAGCTGCCTTTTGCTTCCATACATAGATAAATTGTAATTAATTTAACATAAAATGACAATCGCTCAGTGCATCTAATTGCACAATAAGAATCTTATGAGTCTTTGACCCAAAAAGGCCCACAGTTACTTCCCAAATTAATGTTTCTCTATATGTAACCTTTCTTAAGTGATTTCTCACTATTAATCATAGTATTATCCTCTGTATTTTGCATTTTTCCAGTCAAACTCATGTATTTTCTGTATTTAATTTACTGATCATGTAGATGTTCATAAAAGCTCAGTTGACAGTTGAGTGTTGTAGAAGATGATGGTGTTTCCACGGTAACTACGGAGCCTCTGAATGTCCAAATGGGTCATATCTGATGACCATGAAAAGATGCAAACTGTATTTTACACCAATTATTTACATGTATTAATAGGTTTAGTGTCTCAAAAGTCATTCAACATTTTAGTAGATGATTCAGTAGATTCAGTAGATGATTTTGGTTGCCAGTGGCTGTTTGGGTCTTTATGGATTAATAGTGAAATATTATTAACATTGAAATATTACTCACTGAATTTTTAAAAAAAAATGTTCCTGTAGTTATATTTTATCCTATCAGAGCAGACAATCTTAATATATCTCAACCCTGAAGCATTTCTGTGTGAGATAAGGGGAGAGCACATGTAGAAAACATATTGACCAAAATAATTGACAATGTAATTCCTTGTGACCCAAAGTCCCTCACCCATCAGCATCACAAATTAAGCTCCTCTTTGTGCCCTCCGCTCCCACAGCTGCAGCCTGGGAGAGGACACAAGGCCGGCTCAGCCTCATCACATAAAGGCAGGCAGAATGCTAATAAAGTTGGATTCAATCAAATTGAAAGCAGTCTTTTGGTAATTCATGGCTTTAAAATTAGAATTCTTGTTCTGCATTCAGAGCCTCTCTCTGTCTCTTCCACACAGCTCCAGTCTTATCCTTGTGCTAGAACTGAAAGAATTATCTCCTGTCCTGACAGATGAACGTGTGAGGCATTTCTCTCCTTTAATTGTACAAAAACAGAGACACTCCACTCAAAATGACGCCAAGGTGATTGTAAGGCCATCTTCTCTTTATTGCAACATCAGTGGACAGTGGGAGCTCATGTTTCATTTCCTTGAGATAGTCTTTTTTTTTTTTCAACGTCTCTTGCTTTTTTTTTTCCCTCATGCTATTTGTTGATTAAGTCTTGTTTTCTGGAGGCACTGACACATATCTTTGTCTCCTCGGCCTTGGGGCTTCACGAGTCTAGAGCAACAAGTTCCTGTAATGAACAACTGTGGCTGCTGCCGGGAGAATAAAGGGCATCGTTATCTGTCCAGCAAATGGTTTTCTCCGGGAATGACCTTACCAGTAGTAGGGTTTTAGTAAATGTAAAGCTGGATTACTGGTGGCAGACTCAGTATTAAAACCAACTCAGTCGGCAGGAAAAAAAGCTTGTCATTGTACATTTCTGCAAACTATGGATATGTACACAGCACAACCTTAAAGCACAGCTGTTAATAATATAATAACTGCAGGAATTAATGTTTCAGATGGAACCAGTTCTTTAATTCTGACTGATGCAGTCAATAGATTCTCATTTCTTAAAATAACATTAGTTTGATACAGAGCATAAAGATTGGACTGTGTTTCAATGGAAAAAGGTCATGTGGTCTGATGAGTCCAGACTGACCCTGTTCCAGAGTGATAGGTGTATCAAAGTGAGAGGAGAAATGAAGCCTACAGTACAAGCCTGTGGAGGCGGTGTCAGTGTTGGGGGTAACGCATTACAAAAGTAATGTTACAGTAACAGATTACTTTTTGCTGTAATGCAGTAGTGTAAGGCATTACTAATCAATTTTCAGTAATATTTTACTCGGTACATGTTCAATAGCACTCGTGATACAACACACTTTTTGCCCATAATTTAATTGCTCAAATGAAAAAAACATTAAAAAAACAAAAAACAGCAAGACTGCGAGATGGAATCAAAAATGCATCTGTAAAGTTCTATTTCCTGTTGGTGTTCAGCCAATGGGTGAAGACGGCAGAAGACAGTGCACTGGTCACATGGATGTATGTTCATTACTAACCCTAAACCTGCTTTATAGAAACTGTTTAGCATGAACCCTGTGATCAGCAAGGACAAGGTCCGCTAACGTTTCTAGGACTAGTTAGAATTCTAACTAGAGGTGGGGGGGCACACACCACATATGACGAGTCTGTATGTAACTCAGAAGTAATGCAGGAGTCATGTAACACATTACAATTCTGAGACAGTAATATTTTAAGGTAAGGAATTACTTTTAAATAACTAACAAGTAATCTGTAATGTATTACAGTTTGGAAGTAACTTGCACAACACTGGGCAGTGTTATGATGTATGGTTGGTTCAGTTGGTCAGTGAGATAAGCTGAATGACCAGGTCTGAACATCAGTGGACTTTTTTCTTCCCTGATGACGCAGACATACTCCAAGATGACAACACCAGGATTCATCAGAATACAGAACAATTGTGAAACTGGTTCAGGAGCATGAAACATGATTTTCACACCACAGAGTCCAGACCTGAACCCCATTGAGAATCTTTGGGATGTGATGGAGAAGACTCTACACAGCGGTCTGACTCTCCCTTTAACATTATAAGATTTTGGACGAAAAATGAATGTGACTGTACTGAAATAAATGGTGTGAAGCATTGTGTGGTAATAAAAGCTAAAGGCAGTCCAATGGAATATTATTGTGTGTGTGGTTTTTCTGTAGCGGGGCATCATCTCAATCATCATTACTTTTTTCCTAACATATATTTACTCTCTTATATGTTTAGGTTAAGGCAATAAACACCCTCAGTTAGGGTTAGGGAAAGACTGTGGTGGGGTAGAAATATTAATACAAAACTGAGTCTTTTTTTTTCTTTTATATTATTGCAGATTTTTTTCTGTATCACAAAAAGCAATGATTTCTTTCCCCAACTTTGTTATGGAACTGCTTTCTGTGTCTAAAACTAACTATAAAAAAGTAAAGCTGTTGCTTGTAAGAGGTTGTTGTGATTTCTCTCTAATGGTTTAAGTGTCACAAGTGGTTAAATCTCAAAGCCTGATCTAAAGTGTTTAATAACTTCTGAAATATTAATCCTATAAATACATGTAAACAATTTAGATAAAATGTAGTTTCTCAGCTTTTCATGGTCGTCAGATATGACTCATTTAGATATTCAGAGGCTCCGTAGTGAACATGAAAACACCGTCATCTTCTGTAACACTGATTCACCAGTAAAACCCCTGGAGTTTGACAGATGACAGCGGATGGAGGATGGTTTTTATCTGCAGTTAATGATAATTTTTGCTGAAAATGGTCACATTTTCTTCAGTTTTCTCTATTCTGATGTAATCACCTTTGCATTTACATCTACATGATCACTAAATTAAATATAGGAAAATACCTGATTTTCACTGAAAAATGCAAAAATAGAGACAATAATATAATAAACAGTGATAAAGAGTTAAAAAATAGAGTATAGTGTTAAAGTGTTAAAACACTACAACACTAAGAAACTAGTACCTATGTTTATATGGAGTATATTTGGGTCAGAATACATGTATTAAGTTTATTTTGAACAGATAATAATTAAATTGAAAAATAGGATTAAATAGGAATATATACAACTAATTATCAAGATATAAATGAATAAACAAACAAATAAATGAATGAATAAATATGTCTTACAATCTTATGATAATCTTATACAGTCCCACCCCTTTTTTCTAATCAAACTCTTTCTCTCTATTTCATTAAATACCAGTGTGAAATACTGTACCTCTAGACTCATATATAAAATGTTCACAATGATCTATGAGTCTTCATGTATTTTTTTGTTCATAAACACAGGCAGAAATGTACAATGTCAACATTTTATCCTGGAGAATAGGTAACTAAAACAGCAGTTTATTTACGTACAAACGTTGCTCCCCGCCGTTGCCCTCTTTGTGTACATGCATCTACATGTTCGTGGCAGTAGTTTTCTCCCTGTGTGTGCCCTCCGAGTGTGTGGCTAATGGCAGTGTCATAATATTAGTCATATTAGGAGGGGATTAGTAAGAGAACCCGTCTTAAGGATGTGATCCCTGGGAGGGGGTGCCAGATACTGCTTGTATTACTGTCAGCCCTGTCTCGCACACACTGGGAGCCGAGCAGCCTCGCCTGCTTTCCTCAATAGGATCTGTAGAGAAACATGACACACTGAAGCACACCACCTACTGTTGCTCATTCCCCTCTTCCACTGTGTGTTTTTATCTCATCTATTGAAGTGCTGGTGAGAAACATGTCTCATAGAAAAACAGAAAAGCTGTGTTGGGAGGTGAAGGGCCCGGATTACAAGAACCAGTCAACACTGTCGAGCTTCTCCACAAGGTGTTTCCTCTTATAAGCCGGACGCTTACGGCCAAAGCCGCAAAGTGTTTGGCACATGTGACACTGTGTAGCTCAACATGAATTATAGACATGCATAAGAGGAAGGAAGGAAACATGTACTGGATCTGATCAAATGCAATAATAACACAACGCAGCAGTGACCAATGCAACCACAAGAGGGGAAATTAATAGTAAAGATGCACTGATTGCAATGTTCTGGAATGCGATCAATTACATTTATGAATTTTTTAGAAGTCTAACCTGCTGATTCAGATTGATGTGATTGACAGTATACACAGACATTTTTTCCAACTGTTCTTTAAAATAGCTATATGTTGTATATATACTTTGCCATTATTGTGTTTAAAATCAAATCAAAATCAAATCAAATCAAATTTTATTTATATAGCGCCAAATCATAACAGAAGTTATCTCATGGCACTTTATTTAGTTTTGTTTAGAATAAACAGTTCTAACGTGATGCCAAAGATGTATCACATGGCAATGATACTTTATGAATTTATCCACAGCCACAGACCAAAGCATCACTGAATGTATGTGACCTCCAGAGGGTGTCTGAGTCACATTTTCACCATTGGACACCATTGATGCTGAGTAGCATGTATTGAGTTTGATTATGAGGCTTATGAAGGTGTAAAGTTACTATGTGATGTTATTATCTTTGCTAAATTCACCATTTTTTTATCTAAACAGTAAGAGTTCTGACATCTTTAGTTCACCTATTGACAACACAAACCACACACAACACCTGGGTGATTTGTGGTTTTATCTGTGGCTGTCTAAAAACAGAGCTAAGCTAACAGAGCTATAACGTAAACTATCTACTGATGCAGCACGTGAAGATTGTACAACTGAGTGTTATTAAGATTAGCTGAGTTTTTTGGGCTTTTTTGATGGAGAAAACTTCTTGATAGCATGACATAGACATGTAACAAATTATTTTCACATTTTGTTAAATGATTTATACATTCTGTACTATTAATTTGAAGGTGGTTTCAGTCACTGTTAGTATGTTCTGGTACATGCCATCCTCCTGCTATTGACATTTTGGTGTATAAATACTTCTTTAATAGAAAGTATAAAATGTAATTGTTAAATCAACAACTAATCATCCATTGACTATTAAATAACATTGATATTTTCTCCAAAAGTGCACCAGGTTACAGCATTTTCTCTGTAAATGTAGTACTCCAAATTCCATGACAGAACTGCAACACCTACCTCATCTAACATGTTACAACGACATCAACACTATAGAAGTTGCAATAAGCTATTACCCATTGATCAGTTTAGCAGCCTGGCACCACCGCCACAGAGGTGTGTGACCTTCATTTAATTAGACGATTTAACACTAATAACCTATTGTTTTTCATCTTCTTCACTCAACGACGTGTTAGTGGATGTGTGACTGTGATATTACTTTGTGTGGGACTGTGTGCATGAGTTCATGTGACTGAATTTCACCAGAACAGAATCAAGCTGAAAAATGGAGGATTCCGGTCAAGACTGTTAGGGGTGTCAAACATGCGGCCCGTGGGCCAAAACTGGCCGCCAAAAGGGTCCAATCTGATCAGCGGGATGAAGATGTTAACAGTCAAGGCTGTTGAACTGGTTTTAGTTCAGGTTCCATATACAGAACAGTTGTGATCTCAAGTAAAATACCATGCATAATAACCTATAAATAATAACTCCAAATTTTCTTCTTGGTTTAATGTGAAAAAAATTACACTACATTATGTAAATAAATAATGACAACGCCAACAACAACTCTTTTGTCTTAGTGCAAAAATAACATTACATCACAAAAATATTTCCATTTGCAACCTATCCTTTAACAATTAAATGTGAATAATCTAAACAAATACGAACAACCTGAAACGTCTAAAGAAAATGAGGTGCAATTTTAACAATATTCTGCCTGTTACTAAATGTTTTGTGTATTTGTAGATCCAATCTGTAATGCACATGTATAAATGATAAGCTTAGGCATAAAATCGTTAAAGTTGCACTTATGTTAGTTAAGATATTCCAGTTTTTTCAGGTTGAGTTGTCATTATTTATAGGCTAGTATGCTGTTATTTTACTGGTCTGACCCACTTGAGATCATATTGTTCTGTATGTGGCCCCTGAAAGACAATGAGTTTGACACCCCTGTCTTAAATGAACAGTCAAGGGCAAAGACTTATTTAAGGGATCTTTAAAAGGCTTCTATTATAGTGGATACAGGTTAATACAATGCGTATTGATTTGTATTGACCAGATTCCACAACATCAAGCAGCCATTCATGCCTTTATAGAGTAAAAACGTAAGTTACATATGTGAGAATATTCCATAAAACAATTCTAAATTTCCAGACCATGAATCCTGTTGAAAACCTCTGGAATGTGATGCAGAATAAGATGGAGGGTCACAAACATCCCACAACAACATGAAAGGCTGGTGAAGAGCATGAAAACTGTTATTGTGCTGTCTTTGCATCATTGAACATCTGTAAACACTTTATTTTTTATTTTGTCAGTTGTAATTTTCAACAATTCAGCTGTTTCTCTTAAGACTCAGTTTTCTGACAATATTATTGTTTGGAATTTAAGAGAATTGTTGTGCTGTATTTTTTAGAATAAATACAATGTTCATGGTTTCTCAAGTACATACACATACACAGCAACGCCTGTAATACTGTATCGCACTGTTTTCACGTACGTACACTAATTTGATCCTATGTAAACAGATCCCAAGACTAATGAAAATGAGAAAACATAAACAGCATGTAAATACTTGTATATTTGTTGAAGATGCTGTGTTAAAATAAGGATTAAATATTATGACATTTTGAGTTTTTTTTATATCAAGTAAATCTCCTGCATTTACCTTTATCTTGAGATAATCTACTCGCAAATCACACACACACACACACACACACACACACAACAGTACTACTTACAGTTATCAGTCTGCAGAATGTAGTGCCTCATTGTGAATGCATAATTGCACAATTAGATGTAATTGCATGTGCTGTAGGCTTTCCTGACAGCCGTAATGAGGCAGCCATAAAATAGCTTGTGGTTCCATTTATAAAAACATAATCAAAGACTACAAGATAAAAGGGGTGTGTACAGGCAAACACAGGCAGGCGGTAGGACAGGCCCGGAGCTCCACACAGGCAAAAAGAAACACAAACAGTAGAAAACATTACAAAAAGGAAAAAAAACAGACCGTGTGAGTGAATGGGTTTCAATGCAGTCTGTCAACAGTAGCTCAGTGACTGTGGTTCTCATGTCACAGCCTCTGGGACGTCATTTACTCCTACCTTTCCTTACACTTAACTGTCGCCCAAGGAGTGACTGAGGCACAAACTCACACAAACACGCCTCCAGAGAACAGAGATAGGACACACACTAACAAACGCACAAGGCCAGGCCTAATTATGCAGCCCTAATGACCGCGGTGATTGCTGTCTAGTTGTTGTTGATGAAGAAACTTGCAGGAGCCAGAGGGTTGTAGTGTGATACAGCATTGACTCGTAGCTAACAGCTCCTCTTTGCCGTCAGCCATAATGAGTCAGCTCTGACACCGCCAAAGCTACAGTGTCGGCGTTGGTCCGTTTATAACCGCTGCTGAAAGTGATACCACCACCAGCCCACACACTGGTGGAAAGGCCTGTCATTGCAGTCTTATTAGCAGGAGCTATCGCTGCACTCAAATCAACAAATCAAATGGCTTTCTTAATAAGTTGGAACATGTCACAGCGTGTCGGCTGCTAAAACGGCAAATGTAGCTGTATTTCAGCTGCACAGCGTGAATTTAACATGGTACTGCAGCACCTACAAGCTAATGTTTCTGGAATAGTGCTAATTATACCAAAATGAGCCTGCAGCTTTTACAGTTCTGTGACAGAAAACAGATGTCAGTCAAAGCAAACTGTGGCCATACCAGACGCAATATGCTGTTTTTCCACCATTTGGCAGACATGTTTCAACAAAGCTGACTATAGGATGTAGCATCTTGACAGCGGAGACTGAACATGCAGCTTCATCTCAAAGGGTGTGTTAATATGTTGTAGCTGCAGATGGCATCATTTTAGGATTGTCCACTCAGCATAGAATAGAATAGAATAGAATAGAATAGAATAGAATAGAATAGAATAGAATAGAATAGAATAGAATAGAATGGATCTTTATTGTCACTGTCTCAGGAACAGTGAAAATCCATTTAGCTGCTCTGTTTTGTTTAGCAGTAAAAACACTTACTGCCAAAAAAGGACTGCATAAGAATATCACACAAAATACTGAAAAATGTAGGCATGTGCAGAAGCTACAGGAAAAAATATTAAATATGCATATGCTACTAAAATACTACAAAAAAACTACAGAAATATCCATTAAACTAGCTCTAGACTACAGATGAGAAGTATACAACAAATAAGGATATATATAAGGTAAGTTTAATAAAAGTAAGAATGCAATATAAGTAAGGAAAATTGACTCTAACACTTTTTTGCTGCTTGATGCAAAAGAGACTTGAGCAGCTCTCATCTTGAAATTAATTTACAAGAGAAGTAAATTAACTTTTCTTCCTCAGTGGTACTGATACTGCTTTATGAAGCGTCATATTTACCCATCCATACACACAGCAACATGGGGTTTAGTGTCTTGCTCAAGGATGCTTTTACATATGGGATCAAACCTCCAATTTGTGGACAACCTGCTCTACCTCCTGATCTACAGCCAACCCTAAGTGAAGTCTGTCTGATATCAGATCATTTACTATGATTGAAGCGTTCTTGGATGCATATTTCTTGGTAGTGAGCGCAGTGTCGCTCCTGCAGCCACAACAAACCACCAATCACAATCATCCTTGATCAGTTCATGAAACATCCCAAGCTACTAGTTATGGATCACAACCTGAAACTGAGCCAGAAAGAAAAACACCGGGAAGTAACATATGCTGTAAGAAGTTATTTCGGCTACGGAAGAGACGATGTAGTCCAAAAACAGGTCCTTTTTGTGCACGGTTCTGTTGTAAGCTGGAGTACAGACATACAGGCTCCCGGATCCCTTCTAGGCACCATCTTTGTTCTTCATTCACAGATAAACCCACCATTTTAGGGTAATTTTACAGTCATCACAGATTAGATCATAAAAACTTTATCTGTTTCATCGTCTATGCAGATGTACCTCCCTACAAAAACCACCCTGATAGGTGTAGTGATGTGATTAATCCTTCCTTAACAGGTTTATTCATGTCATCTGGAGAAAATTCTCATTTTTTCCAATATTATCGTGCAGCTCTAGTCAGAGTGTGAGTATCTTATTGAACTTCTTTAAAGTCTGACTTTGTCTATTATTTGCCTCATTGTTTTTGGTAAATTTCTAATATCTTTTTTCCAGCTTTCTGGTTTTATTGCGCAGTAAACCATAATAACATAGATGACATTTCTTCTCGCTTCCAAGAATTGGCAAAGGCCTCTTTGACAAATTAAAAATAACTGAGGTAATGAAGGTTTTGCTTTTTATTGTTATTAAAAAATTCTTGTACTATTTGATAAGACACATTGATTTATTATTTATTTAACCTTTATTTAACTAGGTAAATTAGTTGAGAACTGATTCTCATTTTCAGTGGGCAATAGGCAGCACACAAACAGAATGGACAACAGCACAGATTACATATACAACAAACAAACAAACATATAACATAAGCATAAACATAAGCGGCGGAAAACTGGAAAGAGGAGGGGCATGCAGAGGCTTTAACCTCCTCAGACCCAGGAGCCCCACTGGTTTTTGAGTTTTGGCTTTTTTTAATTAAATAATTGCTTATATTGGAAACATCATGATGCAACAGTTTTTTCAGATGCATTCTTAAAAAAATTTATGGAATGTGATTTGTGATGGACAGTTGTTTCTTTTTTTAATTTTTTTTTTGCATAAAGCTGTGAATTTCTTGTCCTCATACGTGGACAGTGGGTCCTAGGAGGTTAAGGATCGTTGTAAAGAATTCCAGTCATAAGTGGCGGAAAACTGGAAAGAGGAGGGGCATGCAGGGGCTTAAACCAAACTCTACTTTCCTGTCCATTCTATACTTTGAGGATGTTGTACTTGATTCCAGCCATTGCCATTAAAACAAATTGTAATTATAAAGAGGTGGACAATGAGGAAACCCAGCAGAGTTTGGTCAAGAGAGAGATGGTCATTAACAGTGTAAATGAAGGGAAACATGCACTGACAGGACCCCAGAGTCACTGATGAGGGTGATGGATGGCTTTCCACTCAAAAACATGGCAGTTCATCACTCACCTCGGACATAAACACACACACTTCTTATTGTATTCTCACGCAGAATGGCACACTCACTCATGCTCTCTCTTATTCTCTCCCTTATTAACCTGCTGCACAACCACTTATGCTGCTTTCTGTCAAGCCATTCAGCACGCTGACGGCACCGTGGTCACATACATATAATGGCGTGGAAAACACTCATGAACAACACACACACACACACACACAGCATCACTCATCGTTGCCCTATCACATAGCCTCATTAGTCAAAGAGGGGGAACACTGCCACATGGTATTCCCCTGTCACTTCTGTCTTCTCCGTGTCTCCAAATGAACAATTAACAATTATAATTATCACTTATCTGTTGCTTGTTATTTTCAGTTACAGGATTAATCATTTAAGAATCAAAATGTCCAAATTGTTGACAAATAGCCATCACATGGTTCACCATTATGTAATTGCTCTTTTTTTATTCTGGCAAACACTAAAGAAATCCAATTAAAAAATAAAGTGTTAAAATACAGCTGTAAATGTTTCATGTTTTTGCTTGATAAATGACTTAATCAGTTAATTAAAAGCAGCCGGGAACTAATGAATATTTTTACTGGTGATGTATCTAGTTGTTTGTTTTTAGTGATATGATGATGATGATGGGAATTTTTTAGCAAAATGAACTGATTTAAAACTGCTGGCAAATTGTTGAATATTTTCACATATTTTCAATACCAGTACTGATGCTACTTTGGCCTTGATATCACTTCCAAAAAACACTTTTTATTAAGTAAATTTTCCATTTTTATCAAAAAGGAAATTACATTACATATTACAGCACAAATATTCTCATCCTAGTGCTATTATTTTTCTGCTCATGTGCTTTTTTTTTTTTACAATCAAACATATAACTATACACCTCTTTATTGTTTCACCTTTATAGGTTTATGTGTCAGTATCATGGCATTTTTACACACACAGCAATATCACCACATAAAACATAAGCCTATTTATCATGGCTTCAAATTGTCTGGAATTGTGTTTATCTTTTCTGGTACTTGATAACATAGACATTTAGGTATCAATGTATGGTGGCATTGACAAATAAATTAATTATAAAACTTTATTATTAACCCACAAAGACTTAAACAGCTGCGAGCAACCAAAAGTATCTATCGATCTAAAATGTTTAATAACCCCCGAACCATTAATCCTTTCAACACATGTAAATAATTCAGGTAAAATGCAGTTTCTCAGCTCTTCATCATCACCAGATATGATGCAAATGGACATTCAGAGGCTCCATGGTGAACATGGAAACACTTTTATCGTTGGCAACATTGATTGACCGGTGAAACATATGTAGTTTGACAAATGACAGTGGTTGTAGACGCTTGTTTTATGTTCAGTTAATGATATATATCGCTTGAAAAGTCACTTTTTCCTTCAGTTTTTCTCTGTTTATTATAACCTAAGAATTTACACAGAGAATTTATGAAAATCTACATGATCAGTGAATTAATCATAGGAAAATACCTGATTTTCACAGAAAAATGTGAAACGCAGAGTATAAGTAAAAAAAAAAAAAAAAAAGTAGGTCTTTAAGGGTTAAAATAATTAGTATCGCTATGTACACTGTTGGCCAAAAAATGATCTGAGAAGCCCCCAGTGTTTGATGTGTGGTTGAAGGAATTAGGTAAAATTGTTCATCAAGAGAAAATTGGATTCATAATGTTAAAGATAATCTGGTAAGTCTATTTGAGAAATTGCAGTAGGTGTGTTAAAACCTTGTAATCTGGCGGTTGTGATACCACCCATGGGTTTTTCCATCTTAATGTACTTTTTCTACCTTATGTCAAAAATCAATCAACAGATTTGTAACTAATTATCAGATCATTTTCTGTCATTTTGCTGCTGTTTTAATGAATTGTTTCAGAACTCCTCTTATTGGTAAACCTCCAGCGTTCCCTCCCCTCCCTCAGGTCTTCACCCTGTCCTTGCTCTGTAGTGGGAAACAGTGTGAGGGGCACAGAGGTGCTGGGTAAACACTGGTTTGGCAAAGTGCTTTTTCCCTGTCTGTGTATACCTGTATAATAGCGGCAGTAATGGAGTTTGTTCAAGCTGAGGTAATCCTGGAGCTGTGAGTATAGCATCTGCTGCCGTTTCCCTGTGACGCTGTTCTGCTCCACAGCATGTACTGTTGTTGTTGTAGCTGTCACCGTTACTGTCCCACACAAGCCATTTGGGAGCAAGGCAAGGTGTGCGTATGTGTGGTTTCAGACAAAAAAAAGGGGGGTGGGGGGTGGTGTATGCGTGTGTGTGTGTGTGTGTGTGTGTGTGCGTATACATCTGTGTGCATCCTGAGCAAAAAAAATAAAAAATTGCGTACAAATCAAGCGAGGTTCTGCTGAAAGATGTGTGTCTGCATGTGGGGGAGGCGAAGGGAATGTGTCTGGATCTGTTTGATGGAAAAAGTCTGGGTCTCGCAAGTGTGTATGTGCAAGTGTGTGTGTGTGTATGTGTTGAAAGAATCTAAAAAATATATGTGTTTGGATGTTATAGCTCACCTTTGGGAGGTGGGATAAGAACAGGGCTGGCGGCTAGGAATGAATTTACGGGGCCCGATCTCCCAGAAACAATTTCTTTATGTGGGTTACACACATTTAGAGTGGCTACTCGTCCCCCCTGGGCCCCTACACACCACACACAGCTATAGGAGATGGCCAATGAAATACAGAACACCTTTTATAGGACACAGGCTTTTTATTTATTTTTATTTATCCCCTGTAGCTTTCCCTTCTCCCTGTCCCTCTCTCACTCTCTGTGTCTTGCTCAGTTCTGTTTCTTATACTTGATTCTCTTTTTTTTTTATTCTCTCCTCCTCTCATCATGCACAGCTACAGCAGATGGCAAATACAACAAAAGCGATCACTTCTACACATACTGTACTTTTTTACGTCTTCCTGGCTCTCTCTTTAGTCTTTACCCCTGTGCTGTCTCGTATTTTTCTGGTCTTTCTGTCTCTTTGGACAGGAGCTTTAACATTATTCCCCCGGCCCACAGGGCTTATTGGAGGAGAGGGATAAAGGAAACGAGTCAGAGCAGTAGGCAGAAATAGAGTGTGTTAAAAGTGGACTGTGGAGAAATTGTGAGGGAAGGGCACATGAAAACTTGCAGTATTTCAGACTGTGTGTGTGTGTGTGTGTGTGTGTGTGTGTGTGTGTGTGTGTGTGTGTGTGTGTGTGTGTGTGTGTGTGT
>JAPQRQ010000026.1:16955560-16967308 GCA_037367365.1 Apogon talboti | reverse complement strand
GTGTACGTGTGTGTGTGTGTGTGTGTGTGTGTGTGTGTGTGTGTGTGTGTGTGTGTGTGTGTGTGTGTGTGTGTGTGAGGTTTGCTCATGTTGCTATAGGGAGGCAGGGTAAGTCGGTCCAATTCGACAGTTGTGGCTTCCTAATTTGGACATGTCCTGCAGTCGGCAGTGGCCTCTGGGATGCCCAAGACAGGAGCATGGCATTTTGTGTGTATGTGTGTTGGTTTGACAAGCTGAGTCTTTTTGGATTTGTGACTGTTAGTTGGACAAATAAGATATATCAAACCATCATGTTGGACTCTTGGAAACCACACTGTGATTTCTAACAATACTTGTGCTACTTCATGTGTTGAATAATCACGCAACACAAATCACTTGTAGAAATTAACCAATTACTGCACCGCTAAAGGAGGAAAAAGCTAACAATAAATTCTTAAATGGAATGCAAAATATACTTATAATGTTTCTGCTCAGTAAATTTCTGCCATATCTGTTCTAATGTTCCCTTTATCTTCTTGTCTACCTTTCCCCACACGTTGGAGCCGACGTAGTTATTTCACTGTAATAGATTTTAACCCATAAAGACCCAGTGCTACTTTGGTGGCAGTTCCCAAATGATTATTTCTCTATATTTAACTTTTCTTCAGATTTATCACCATTTATTGTACTATTAACCTCTTTACTTTGTGTTTTCTCAGCGAAAATCAGGTATTTTCTCTATATTTGATTCACTGATCATATAGATGTTCATGAAAGCTCAGATTAAAGGTGAGGGTTATCCTATCAAAAACAGAGAAAACTGACGAAAAAGTGTTTTTTTTTCAGCAAAGATATAAATAACTCAATATAAATCAGGTGTCTCCATCCACTGTCATTGATCCAACTCCATGGGTTTTACTGGTGAATCAATGTTGTAGAAGATGATGGTGTTTCCACGTTCACTACGGAGCCTCTGAACGTCCAAATGGGTCATATCTGATGACCACGAAAAGATGAATAACTGTATTTTACACCAATTATTTACATGTATTGATAGGATTAGTGGACCAGAAGTTATTAAACATTTTACATCAGTAGCTAGTTTTGGTTTCCAGTCGATGTATGTATGGGTTTTGAGGCTAAATATTTATGGAAGCATCCATAGATCTAAGGACCTCAAGGAGAACAACTCATCATGGTATTCATGTGTGATGCCCTCATTTAAAAATACATACAGTGCAAAAAATCAGTATAAAAAAAACTCATCAGTGACTGCTTCCTTTTGATGTATTCCCTTTTCATTTCTCTGTTATTAAAGCCCTTTGGTCGACCCGTATTGTCGTAAATGTGTTCCAGAATTAAATGTGACTGTCTTTTCCTGACTGGGTTTCCAGAGTCTGTCCATGAACCTCAACACATCTCAGAGGAGCTCATCCTCCTCCAGGCGCTGCCCCACCTCGCTGCCTCTTTCTGTCCTGTCAGTCATGCTTCACTGTCAGTTCTCTTCCTCCCTCTGCAGAGGGATGGCGTCCAGCTCTATGTGTTTCACATTTTATAACATCTCACAGCCTTAAGGTGATAAACAGCTCCAAGTCTAGAAAAGGCCTTCAACAACCACAAAGCAACATGATAAGGAGGCACCACCCATGTGTTTTAATAAACCAGGAGGCTACTCAGCACCTAACTGCTTCTGTCTGCTGACTTATGGGTTATGTTTCCTTTAACTTCCCAATAAAGGTTGGCTCTTTTATACATTAATCAAAATGAGATGATGCGTGGTGCACAGCTGACGCCCACGGATGAACCACTGGTGTCAGAGTGATGGGTCTCCCCACACTGCCATACTGTATCCTCCTCACTTTTTAATACCTAATGCAGTTCTCATTGTGTTCTTGTGGTGCACAAATAACACAAGCTGCAGTTTGGTGCAACTGTTTTCAACGGGGACGCAAGTAGAGGTGCGCCATGGCGAGGCTCACCTGTTCTCCGTGGGAAAAAAAAAAACGTGACAATGTATTTATGACGTATTGTAGAGAGCATATGTAGAAATACCACAGCTTATACAGACAATCCAAACAAGCCAGACAGCTGCCTGTCACCGTTACGCGACTGTTCTGCCGAAAATAGCGCACTGAACCCGGCGTCATATGCCCCGTATACGCACAGCTCAGACCTGCGTGTCCTGGTGTACGTGTACGTGTGTGGATGTGGAGAGGGGAGAGCGTGAGGTAGAGAGAGATCCATATGCTGTATAGGCTGTGCAACACCTGAAACAACCGCAATCATTTGTCTTTCCTATAAAATCACGACCATGATGAGAGAAGTGGTGCCACATCGCAGCATGAGATGGAATTAGCCTGAGTAGTTTCTTTTTTTCTTTCTTTCTTTCTTTTTTCCCTCACACCAACTGTGCGTGTCTTCATACAATCAAAACCTTGTCTTTTACCTAAAATGGACCGGTTCAATTATAATCCATTCTGTGCGTAAAAGGCTTTAAAACACAAGATAAGCAGCAGACCGTTGCAGTTCTATTCATGCTTGCAGGTGTGACACTAATTTACTTTATATTACGCACACTTTTCAGAAACAAAAAGCGCAGTAAAGCAGGAGATGCACCAGGCGTCTCTGTCCAGGTACCAAGGCTATCCAGATCCATACCTGTTGGTGCGGTGTGGTCTTGTTTAGCCCAGCAGGTAGACCTCTCTCCTCATAGCCGCTCTGCTATCCGAGACGGAGGAGAGGCTGGCATCCCCTCTCCAAAAGCATAAAACGGCTCCTCTCTCTCTCTCTCTCTTTCTCTGTCTCCCTCTCTCTCTCTCTCTCACCGGCCGCGCAGGTTCGACTGGAGCGGAAAAGTTATACCATTACCATCCACCTCCGCAGTCGTGCCACAGAGAAAAGGGGGGGATGTGACCTCCAGGGGTAAAACCCGTGCGCTGCCCCCGCGGTTACTCCTGCGCAAGGAAAGGTCCTCTGAAAGTTCCGCTCCTCTCCTCCTCTTTGGCTCAGCCAGTGAAAGAGGAAACTTAGTTACTGAGCCATGCCAACAATGAGGAAACATCCGACTTCAACCCTAATCGGGCTTTTTGTCTCGGGATTCCGTCTTCGTCCTCTTCAAAGTGATGTGAAACTGGCCCCGGTGTGGTGGGACGGAGGTGCGAGGCGGTCTGGGAGTCGGGCGGACTGTTGTGCGCTCCTGCCCGTCCGCCTCCTGCATTGACGGCGCAGCTTGGCTCCCGGCTCTGAAGTAGAGCAGCGCTACCTAGCGGCCACAGCGTCGAACAACGGAGCACAGAGGCGCACGCAGTGAACGTAAATGATACTGTACAGTAATGTGAAGAGGGCCATATGGGCTGTGCCAGGACCTGTTGGATAGGTTATATAATATCATGTCAGCGTAGACTGGCAGACGAAGAGGAAGACGCACCAGTACGCACAAGAGCACACACATGTTTTCAGACAACAGGATCTTTACATTGCATTAAAAACACAAGACAACTCTTAACCCTTGAGTTTAATGCCATCAGGAAAACCTCTGCCCCCATAATGTGACTGTCTAAAGGTTTACATCATCATAATGCATGATAAAAACATTAAATGTACATAACAGTGACTTTATTTTGTGTTGATCTAATTATTAAAACCGGTCAAGTATTAAAGGTTCAGAGCACTGTAAAACAGAAAGAAGGGCAATAGAAAGAAGCATTAATTAAAGCATCAGTACACATATGTTTTCACATATAAGGATCCTTATTGGATTTAAACCTAATGGTAAACTTAACTCAGGACAACTCTAAGCTTTGCCCTCATAATGTGATTGTCTAAAAATGTTTACATTCCCAAAATTCATGATAACAAACACTTTTCACACATAAATGTACTTTACAGTGGCTTAATTTTGTCTTAAAGGTTCAGTGCATAATAATATAATGACATATTTACATTATTATTATTGTTATTAAATGTTCAGAGTATGATATATAATGACTGCAACCAAACCAGTGAAAGGCCCCTGTTATTAAGTGTTTGTTCGGCACATTTTAGTTAAGGGGATATTAACTCTGGTCCACATTCAAGCACAACAGATGACACTACAGTCCTTAAATGCTGGATGGGACCCACTGTAAAAAATAAAAACAGAGAGAGAGAGAGAGAGAGAGAGAGAGAAAGAGATAGAGAGGGTGGGGGTGGGGGGTATGACCTGCTTTAGAAACATTGAAACGTTGTGTCACAACATGGTGGACTGCAGACTCTATGTGGCCCTTCAGTTCATATAAATGGCTCAATCTGAAGTGACAAAAACATGTTTGTTTGTTTTTTAGGTGGTCATACAGCAATGGAAACAAGACTATGAATATTATATGAATGTTTTAACATCTACATACTCCTAATCCTGCCAAAACCTTATGCACTGGACCTTTAATGCTTAATTTTAGTGCTGTACTTCTTGTGGACCAGCTTTAGAACGTGGTCCCAGATTGTGACAAGTTTACATCATCATAAGGTACAAAAAACACTGATGCACAAACACACACACACACACACACACACACACACACAATACAGTAGAGCTGCAAAGAATAACCAATTAATGGATTAGCTCTCAGCAATTAAATTTATCATTTAATCAATCTGAGGATTTTTTTTCCTACCAAATTCAAAATATTATGATTCCAGCCTCTTAAATTACACTGTTGCACATATAGTTGGAATACTTTTGTTTTCAGACACATTTCTCTTTCTATTCCTATTTATACACACCAGTAATCCCCTTTTCCCAGGTGCAATGATTACATACTGAGTCCCAGTGACACTTTAACAAAAATAAACCACGCTGTCGTATTCATTTCACGAGGAGAGGTAAAAATATAAAGGCCTATTTCAACTTTATGGGCAACAGTGTATATAAATGTAAATCTTTACTTCACCTGTATTTTAATACAGCTGTTGGACATTGTAGTTTTCTCTGGTGCCTGTTGCTATTTGTGTCTTTGTTGTGTTCAAAGTTGGGGTTATAATTTAAGCATTTAAAAAAATGATAATAATTACCACATACATAATCAGTACTTCTAATGTAAGTGGAATATGCTTATTGAAGTTTTATAACATTAAAGCACAAATGCAGTGTTTATACCCATATTTGTTGTGGTGTTAAATTCTGTGCCTTGTGGTGCACCACTGCTAAGTAAATATAGAAATACTGCAAATACACCGTTGCCTAAAATATTGGAATAAAATATTTTTATCTCTAAATGATTGTGACACTGTGATTTATTCTTAATAGATAAAGTGTAATCATTGCATCTGGTTAAAGATGTTTACTGATGTGGATAAATAAGGAATAAAAAGAGAAATGTGTCTGAAAAGTAAAATATTCCAGCTTTATGGGCAACAGTGTAAATATTTTCTGGTTTCTTTATTCCTCTATGACAGCGAATAGAATAACTTTAGAAAAGACATTATCTTGAGAAACAAAGATCAACATTTTTCACCCTTTCCTGACATTTTATGCACAAAACAAATACTGGATGAGGAACAAATCATCAACAATAATCAGAGTTCGTGCCCTGACATGTCCTCATTCACACTGCTCCTCAGAGTGTCTCTCAGAGGACCGGACGCCGGACATATGGAAAAGTCTAAAACGTTTGTGTCACTCCAAAAAGGACAAAACAATATTGGCTCTCCTTCTTCCTTCCCTTAACTCTTCTCTCTCTGCTTGGCTGTGTGAAGTTCAAATTAAATTGAACTCACTTTAGCTGAGCTATGGGCATTTCCCAATAGACGACACCAACAAGAGCGGCGGGGTGATCGACACCGCGCCCAACCGAACTGACCTGTGTGCGTGTGTTTGTATGTGTGTTGTTGTTGTTGTTGGTCTCTTGCAGTGCCTGAAATGACCTGAGCTGCCCAAAGAAGTTTGCTCACAACAAATGACTTGGTCCGGGCTCAGTCACTCTGGCCACCACAGTTCATTTGAGGAACCAGCCCACTGGCTCTTGGGCGTAACCATATGTGTGTGACAGTGCATGTATGTGTGTGTATATACATCTCTGAGTGTGTGTGTGTTAAGCTATACAGTGGATTGTGCAGTTTTCTCCCTCCGGTGGCGAGACAAAACAGATGGTCAGCAAAAGGTATTAAGGCCACAGAAGTCAGGCACTATGGAAACTTTGTGGTAAAACAGTGAAACACACACACTGAGACAAAGTAAGGCTGAAGTTCTTTGGTGCATGTAGAGTATATATATAGTGTGTGTGAGAGATGTAATCGAGGTGATGATGTATGGTTGCACACATGGATGACAGGGTAATTGATCCATAGTGGGGGTGTGATTGTGCGCGTGTGCATGTGAGGAGGCCCGGTGCCAGTCATATATCATTTCACCCACTGAGCTAATCTGTTACTCTGACAAAGAGTTCAGATTACTGATCTCTCCTCTCCTTTCTGGCCTCCTTCTGCACCCTTCACCACTCCCCGCCCCCTCTCCTCCTTCTCTCTTTTTTCACCTTTTGCCAACCTCTGTGTATTTTCATTTCTCATTCCCTGATCCGTCCATATTATCTCCTTAATATACCAAAGCCTTCTCTGTCTCCCTCCGTCTCTCCGTTGCGGTTCTCTCTCTCTCCCAAGTAACACGGCTGAATCATGGATAACCTCGACACGGGATTTGTCTTCTGCACTGTTCTCTGGCAACGCACTTAAACTCAGCATGTGGACTGAGAGATAACCAATAGACACACACATGCATGAGAGATCCCAGGGCTACTTGGAAGCCCTCAAAAAATCAACCTAATTCCTTTGGGATCTGTGGCATTTGCACACATACATCCTAACCCACACATTTGCACATACACACGCACATGCACACGCACGTGCACATGCACGTGCACATGCGCTCCCCAGTTGGTGGTTTTCCATAGACATGGCGAGGGATTTAAAATGTGCCAATCACAGACCCTGGTGCATATCTGCCACTGAATAGATAGCCACTTCCCGGTGAGAAAAGCTTAGACAGGCACATTGTGTGTACATGAAGTACTGTATCGCAAGCTAGCACACACACACACACACACAAACACATGGAGCTGAAAATAGTCTGAGTACACTTGTTTGTTACCACCTTTAATCACTAAAATGCACTGTCAATTAGCTCTACGGAACAGCTGAAATGGAGACAAATACTGAATCATGAGTTAATCCATGAACACGTGGAGACTGACATGTGGTTCTGCAGATCCTCATAATTATCGTTACTGTTTACGAGTGTAGACAGTTTATCGCGTGGCAGCTGTCACATGTGGATTTTAAAGCCCCTGGAAATATGATTTATATTACATCATACTTCTCTGTTTTTGCAAGTATATATTGAAGATTAATTAGGGAGAACATTTTGTAAAAAAAAAAATATAAAATAAAATATGCACAGTTGTGTTTATGCTTCGATCGTATCACTGACAGTGATAGCAGATCAGTGCCTGAGTAGAGCAGCAAATAATTACTTTCACAGATGATTAATTAATTTAAAGTGACATTAGCTTATCATTATTTTTCAACAGCTGACATTTATATTCTTGAGGTGTGTTGCCTTGTAAAGTCTGAGGACTTATAGGTGCTGTGTGCATGATATAGGGGTCTATTTGCCAAAATGAAATTTAATGTTTAATGGTTTTATTAGTGTTTAATCACCTTAAAATGAGTTGTCTTTCTTTGCATAGTTTTTATAAATTCTTTGGGAGAGAGTCTTCTGCTTAGATATAAAAGCATAGATGGAAAACAAGCTCTTATCAAATGTTATCACTCATCCTAGACAATCTGGCATAACATGTAAAAATTCACAATGAAGATGAATTTACAATGAAGGTTTTGTTGATTTAGATGCTTTTACATGTACATCTGTCAGAATCACCTCATCATTGTCCTATTAAACACTGAAGTATGCAATGTTTGTTGTGGCTTTATGGTGGTGTAACCGGGGAAACATTTCAGAATTACAGTGGTGGCCAAAATGATCAGAAGACATGTTCAAGAGATTTCATTTATTTTTTTTTTATTTTATTTTTTTTGGAATAGAGCCATCATAAGGTGATTTAGGTCATTTTCCTACAATCTATGGCCTATTTCACTGTCAATGTCACACAATCATGCAGAAGAAACCAAATTCCTTGCTTGTCAGGTGTAATCGTGGTTAAATTGATGGTGATGGTGGGTCTTAAGACACAGCTGTGTTATTCTGTTGAATGTACAATACGTATCATACTCATTAAGTAAATATTAAAGTTCAAAGGGGATAAAAAAAACAAACAGTAGGACTCACTTTATCTAATATTTGTTATCCTCAGAGCAACCATCTGCATAATTGATCAACATTATGAAATCAAATCATGTTTTGAAGGCAAAAAGGGTCAATAATTTCAGATCTGTCAAGTGTTATAGTGTAATATTTGAAACACAGCTGTATCTTTGAGTGTATTGTAATTTAAGTGTTGAGGAAACAAAACTTCATCATATCATTGTTTTATTATCGGATTCAGTCAGACACGACCCTACTACTCTACTCTGTGGCTCAACACAGAAACAGCCTCAGGTCACCTATGTAGGGTTTTGATTTGGACAGAGAGGACAGTGCTGCAAAAGAAACATGTGATTTTATTTTATTTATTTATTTTTTTTATTGATTTCCATGATTTTGGCTCTGCCTGTTTTAATGAAGAATGTGACAGCTGTGAAACTTGTTTATCTTACTTTACAATACTTAGTATGTAGTGTCCCCCAGTAACATGGCACCAAGGAAGGAAACAAAACAAACAGTGGATCTCACTAAAGCCTGTATTGGCTTTTTACGTTTTTTTTGCAGCCACTGTGAGTTTACAAAGGGAGGGTGAGGCGATGAATATTCAGGAATCTGCAATCTGCAACCTCACTACCAGATGCTGGTTAATCCTGCTCAATGGATCTTTGATTTTCAGATTACTATCAACTAATTTAGTAAATTTCTGAAAATTAACTAATCACTTGATATAGATAAATATTGACAGTGTATATTCACATAGTCCATTCTGTATGCTAATAATAAGAAACTACCTGAGAAAAACGTGTTTTGCATGACCACCTGCTACAATACCTTACAGTTCAAACTTAGTACAATACAGCGTAAAATATTACTCCATATAAAAACATCAAAGTGTAGTTGAAAACGTTACATGTGCATTTGTGGCATAGCCTCACCAGATGACTGTTGTTACCCATTTAATGTGGCACCGAGTGCTTCAGATGCTACACACACAAATGCATGCACACACTCATTGTTTTGAACATTGGCAGGCAGTAATATCAGCATTAGCATATAAAAGACAGCAGCTGGAAGGTGTAGCTGTCACTGTTGTTTTGTTGCTTGTTGTGTTATCCATTTGGACGGCAGCTCCTCTGCTCCTGCTATCCCTCACTTTGCTAACATGCTGCTGAATTCCCACCTGTCATCAGCAGGTCATGTGACTCTTCATATCACTAATCACATCACTGCAGACACCTCTGACAAATATAGTGTAGTCACGCATTTGTTTCATTTTGTTAAATTTTTTTCCGCTGACTTTAACGCATAAAGACCTAGTGCTACTTTTGTGGCAGTTCCCAAATGAATTTTTTCTCTCTATTTAACCTTTAGTTAAGTGATTTATCATCATTTATTATAATATAGTCCTCTGTATTTTGTGTTTTTTTCAGTGAAAGTTATGTATTTTCCTATATTTAATTTACTGATCATGTAGATGTTCATAAAACCTCAGATTAAAGTTGAGAGTTGTTATATCAGAAACAGAGAAAACTGAATAAAAATTGACTTTTTAAACAAGGATATCATTAACTGAATATAAAACAAGTGTCTCCATCTACTGTCATTTATCAAACTCCATGGGTTTTACTGGTGAATCAATAGTGACTTTTCGATTGACCCTCAAATTGTGCAAATAAAACTTACACATAAAATTTTTTCCTAATTGGAAAAACAACAATTTTGCACAAAACTTTTGTGGCCATAGCAAAATTGGTCTTTGGCGCAAAACTTCAATGGAAAGACCTATTTCTGCAACCATAGTCACATGAACAGATGTGAGAACAAGTGAAGAAGAAGAGTTTTACAACAAACAGTGTGTGGACACATCAGGAAACCAAATCATTTTTGAATTTAGTACAGGATAGAGGGGTCATATATAATAACAATAATGAATATACCTGTAAATCAATGTGATATCTATGTTCGTCGCCATGTTTATGGAATGACTTTTCATGACATCTTGCGATAATAAATAAACAAATCATCGCATTTGTGATTTAAAAGAAAACCGACATTACACAATTCTGTTTTTTTGACATTCAGTAAATATCAATAAAGTTTTGCGCATATGTCCAATGGAAAAGCCACTAATGTTGTAGAAGATGACGGTGTTTCCACATTCACTACAGAGCCTCCGAACGTCCAAATGGGTCATATCTGATGACCATGAAAAGATGACAAACACAAACTGCATTTTACACCAATTATTTACATATATTAATAGGATTAGTGGATCAACAGGTATTAACCATTTTAGATCATTAGATGGTTTTGGACGCTGGTAGCTGTATGGGTCTTTATGGGTGAAGGAAATCTAAAAGTTATGTCCAGAAAACTTCCACCAATTTAGAGAAAATCTTAACTTTCATTTTTAAAATTGAAACAGCTGAAGAAGCCAGTTTTTACTTGTGAACGCTTCCCACAACTTCGAATAATGCCAGTTACAGTAGATCACTTATCACAGGCTGTAAGTTGAGTTGAAAGACGGAGCTGCCCTCGGCAAAGAACACTTTATCTCAGATAGCAGCAGGGTGCAACCTACCAACTCCTCCCTCTCTCCTTCTGTCTGTTTCTCGCTTTCTTTCTTTCACTCAAAGATGTAAATGTTCAAACGGACTAAATTCTTCAAAGCTCCTATGAGCATGAAAGACCAGTCTCCGCCCTCATTGCTAATTGATGGCCTTGCATCGCAGCATGAAAGCTAGATGAGCCTTGCTTGAGACTCTCATTAGCGGTAACTACAGTACAGTTAGCTCCATTAAAATTACATGTCAGACATCCTAGACACACCTTATGCTGATCTCCTTTCAGTCTAATTTCTTCACTTTAAATGTCGCTTACAGAACAAGTTGAGTGATCTCATTGTAGTGCAAGTCAAAGGGTGTACCTTTAGTGTTTTCAACGGTCTGATAGGTAGGCAGAGTTTAGGTCAGACGGTTATTTAAGTAGGGTAGTTAGAATGCGATCAGCCTGTAAATCTGCCAAATAGAAAAAAACAGGAGTGAGAAAAATACATTATTGTTATATAATATGTATTATATTAAAACATGTTCTGTTTTTATTATTATCTCTACCTCTTTTCCATACCTATCGGTGTACTGCACCCATTTAGGTTGTTTTTCTCTTCTGGGGGGAAAAAAAAACAGTGAATGCTAAAATAGTGCCTGTCTGTGTTGAGTTTACCTGTTCTCTGCACAACACACAGGTTTCCTCTGGGTCGAGTTTCCCCTCACCATTAAACAGGTACAGTACATATGAGCTATTTCTTCTGTCGATGTCCCAAAGAAGATCTGGAGTTAGTCCCTGAGGGCCTTCAATAGGCGATGTTATGCTTATGTTAATATTAGATACTGTGTGTGTGTGTGTGTGTGTGTATGTGTGCGTGTGTGTGTGTATGTGTGTGTGTGTGTGTGTGTGTGTGTGTGTGCGTGTGTGTG
>JAPQRQ010000026.1:16922658-16933504 GCA_037367365.1 Apogon talboti | reverse complement strand
AATTGAATTGAATTGAATTGAATTGAATTGAATTCAATGTATGGGATCATCTGGACAAAGAGGAGGATAAAAGATTATGAATACATGGTCTCAATCCAAATGCGGTCACACTAAATACTTACTTACTTTACCTGCAAAAGCTTTTTACTCCTGATTTTGTGTGTATGTTCCAGTGCTGTGCACGTGTTTCTTGCATACTTCTCGTTAGAAATAAACACAAAAGCGCATTTACAACCCTGAGCCAAACCTCTGAGCACTGGAAAACATGGTTTGTGAGCGGACCGTGAATGCATCGCAGTGGGCGGGTCTTGTGAGTGTCGGATCGGCTGCGTCTTCGGCCGTACGCCCTGATTACAGCCGCTCCACGGGAAGGGCGACAACGGGTGGGGAACACGGAGCTCCTCGGCATCTGAAAGCACACAGTGGAAGAGGTAAGGACATTTTCACTCGCGTCTCGGTGTCGGTGGAAAAGCCCCTGGGAGCTTTTCGACGACGAGTTTGTGGCTGAAGTGAAAACTCGCGTCGGGAGCAGAGCCGTTGATGAACACAGATAGCAACAGCGGCTCGGCGAGTTGAAACCTGTTACTTGTTTCGAAGTTTTCCAGCGGAATAGGTGCAGTTTTTATCGAAGCACATTTGAGGAAAAAGTATCTGTAACTGGGGCGGACACCTGTTTGTTCCTCTTTAGTCGAGAATATGGCTCATTTCGGCGTTCCCACCACACAAACCCAGCCCTGTATATGTTAATTTACCCAGAATTCACCTGAACGCGTGATTTAATCTTTCGGACTTGAGTGTGGAGCAGCCGCAGACCATCTGTAGTTTCCGTAAAAGTTAAACTCTCAATCTGCCAGTCAGTTTGTTCACTAAATGTGGAACTGATACTATCATATGTTTTCTTCTTGGGGGTGAAAATGCTCAAAAACAGTTCTACACCACCTACAATGTGAGCTTAATGTTTGAATATAGCTGGAATAAGTGGCCTTCTCGGAATCACTGTTCCAAACATTAGCCTGTCCCGAGGAAATTCCATTCTCGGAGTCACCACACCCTTGTTCTGCTCCTCGGCTGCTGTAGCACAGACCCTCATGTCTCACAGAGGCTCGTTCCTTGTCTTGGCATGTTCTCCACAGCAAAAACACACCGCCGGTATTTGCTGTGAATCGATGCTGATGCCAAAGGGAAACCTGCAAAACTCCCCCATACATCAGCAGGACTACTCCCATATCAGCCACTGCACATAACACACACACACACACACACACACACACAGAGGAGGAGGAGGAGGAGGAGGAGGATGCAGGGGACACCCAGGGAAAAAAGGCGTTGAAATATCACCCCCACATCCCCCTGGGGTGTCTGTGTGTGCATGCTGGCATTGGAAATAGGTTTGTGTTTTTGTGTGGCTACTACAGGAGAAAGTATGATGTCATCGGAGCCGAACAGCTGACTGCTGACCAAGCTGTTTGCACAGGTAGTGGACACAAGTGGTACAAAGATCACAGCGAGTGGAAGGAATTGTGATGCAATTCACCACTTAATGGAAAAGGAGCAGATCAGTCGATAGAAAACAACAAACACCAGTTTTGATCATTCATAATGTCAGATATTACACAGATTTGATATATTTTCAGATATTTCAGGCCCTTAAAAAGGGCGTTATGTTCCTTTTTCAATTTTATATCCTTGTATTTGGGTGTGATCTTGTGAGGTAGAAAACACAATCTGAATTTCAATTGTCACAGCTTCTGTCAGATATATGCAAGCAGCAACCAAATTATAGCCAGCTCTCCACTCATTTCTCTGGTCTCTGGAGACTGAGGCGGCGTATGATAGCTTCTTCTTGTTGTTCTCTGACTAGAAACTCATTTTTTCGTCATTTTGAACCAATATTTTTACAATATTGAAAATATCTAGATGAAGCAAACACTATTTCCGTTTTGATGTACATACAGCTACACTGTTTCCATTAATTAACCTAGACCGTGGCGGCCTAATTTGTCCCACTAGAGTTTATAATTAATCAGAAACGTTTCTACACTCTTGACATAACTCACGCGCATCTCTGTAAGTCAGACAGAGGTCAGAGGCTGGACCCACAACTGACAGACTTAAGGTAACTCTTCATAATTATTTCTTCAGAAGTAAAGAAACACTACAAAAACTGTGCAAGTTAATGCAGACTAAACCGGAACACTTAATTTCTAACGGATGCTAAATTATTGCTATAACTAGACATTAATGTTGAACATTCATAGTTACATCTGAAAAGTAATTAATAATGTTCAATGAAGCCCCCTTGGCTCCCTTTTTATGTTTCTGATGGTTAAAGAGCATTGTTCTTATTAAATAAATACGATTTTGAGGTCACTCTGCCCTAGTTTCAACTCACTCTTTGGACAAAATACACAATTTGGCAATCTTTGGGCTATGAAGGATAATCTCAATTTATGTAAAAGTGCAGTATGTAAGAAACTTTCATGTATTAATTGTGATTTTTGTATTAACCATTCGTGAAACTCCCACAGTCCAAAGACATGCAGTAATAGGTTTATTGGTCAATGTAAAGTGTGAATGTGAGAATGAATGGTTGCTCATCTCTTCTTCCTTATATGTCATGTTTGGGTGTACCCCGCCTTCATGCCTTTGGTGTCCAGGATAGGCTCTGGCACCCCCTGCAACCCTCACAGGTATTAAACGGTTTGGAAAATCAATGAATGAATCATTCAGATCATAACATACCTTCAAAAATGGGGACTGATCTCATGAAATCGCATTGTACTGTATGTCACGCCAGTTCTTATGGCATTTGGTGTGCTTTACGTGTGTATTTGCGACTTTGTGCGTGTCAATTTACGCCAAGATCTCTGGTTCACATAACCCTAACCCCTAAGCTTTACCTTAACCATAACTGTAAGTGGGCGGTATTTGACACAGTGTGAACATACACACGGAAAGCTTATAATGCGTACAGGTAACACTGCAATTAGAAGTGGCGTGTATATTTACACGATTTTATGATATCATGTTGAAAAATCAGCTCATTTCCCTCCATCCTCGCCTTCATCCATGAGAACAGCCTATGCACTAATGTCTATGTAGAAAACCCAGATCAGATTTTCAGTAAATTCCTTTGGCTTGTTCTCTAATGCCTGGATACCTCTTCTGCTCCTCTACAGCTGTAACACTAGCTTCTGTCAGACATCGAGTCCATGAATGTCAACAAACAGCCAGTTCCAAAACACAGACTCCAGCACCAACATGCTAATGTTACATAGCACACTGCTAAATGTCAAAACAAAAAGAGACAGTTCCTCTTGTTTTATTGAAGTGGCATCCTCAGAATGCTGGCTTCAGCGAAATCCAAAGAGGCTTAATTGACTCATATGAGCCCAAAGAGCATATCCTGACATTTAAAGGCTGACGGTGTCAGTGGTTTGGTATTTTTGCTCGAAAGAAGTCACTGGATTAATCAATTATTATAATAGATACAGAACCATTTCTTTTTGTTACTTTACTAATCATTGTATGAAAACAACAAATACCTGAGTTCAAACTGCAGAATGTTTTGGGTTTTTTTTTATTATTTATTTATTTTTAATAAAGTGACATTAACGTTATGGTCCTTATTCTCTTCCTCCAGTATTGAGGTCATCTTTGTTGACAGCTGAATAGCTCTTAAGGTCTTTTTGACAGCCTTTATGGAAAACTGTTATGAACCCAAAGCTCCACGAATGCTCTGGACAGCCAGAGGCCATTTTGCTCCAGTGTTGTCTCATTTTGTTTCCTTGGCGGCCTCTTTACCATTGACCTACTATTTAGTGTTTTCCTTTTTGTTCTTCGTACGTGCAGGGCTGAACTTCAGAGATGGCGGACATAAATTTAGAAGCAAGTCCTTGGGTAGATGAGGATTGTCCTTGTAGTTTTTCCACTTTTATGGATGGGCGAGGTGGCCAAAACGTCATATCCGGGTTTAGGTCATTTTATATCCAGACAATGATACACATGATGGTGCAGCATATTTAATGTAAATTTAATGAATAGTTTACCCATGGAAAGGCTTATTTCTTACTACATTTTGAATTACACTCCTGGCAGAAAGTACGTACTCATATTTAACAAGGGCTTTCTGTGAACTGTAACATAACGTTGTAGTAAAATACCAAAAAGTTGTCCATTGTGTCTCCTGTGGAATCCTGTGGAGAGTATGCTTTTGTTCTTAATATCTGGCATTTTATCCCAAAACTATATCCATTCAAGATTCACTTTAATGTCCCACATTGTATGGATTCTGTCTTTGGTTTCCACCTGTGCTTAATCCGCTCAACCATTAAAGACACTCAGCATAGCGAGACAAATTACAGAGACCATGGAAGATTGACTGTCCTGAATTACCCCGTTCTGTGCCCTGTTCAGTCTCCTCCAGTTTTGTTTGTCGCCTTCATGCAAATTTCCCGCTTCATTCAGTATTGATAATTACCAATATAAATGTCAACTCATTACATTTTTAAAACTCAACACAGATAGCATGTGCTCCCAAGTTAAAGCTGAAGAAACCAGATTCGGAATTGTGGTTTTAAATCGTTCTTTATTGTCAGAACATCACAATAGTTTCCCTAACAGCAAAACATTTCACAGATCTGGGGTAGAAGAAGGCAGCCTCTGAAATAATACAACAGACCAGCCCTCTTCTTGTTCTTCTTCTTTGTGGGTCAAACAGACTAGACAGTACACTGATGCATTGCTGCTCTTTCTCGGCTTGCAAATGCGTGTTGCAGATTGGGCTTTCAGGTGCTATCTGACCACTGATACCGAGCATTTGTTTTCTTTCTTCATAGAACACTAATCCATACCGAGTACTACACTTGTTTCATCCCCATACTTGTTTTCAGTTGATGTTCATACCTCACAGCCCTGCTTGCAGACGTATTTTCCGCAGAGCTGTGTTTTTGTGCACGGATAAACTATAGGTGTTTAAAGACAATGTATCTTGACTCAGATTAGCACTGGCAACTTTCCATCAGCAGTGTGGTCTAGGGAGGTTATACTGAAAACTAATACCACTGCAGTCCTCTTTACTTGTTGAACATATTGAAGTGCTGAGTTTAGCCTGCCTACTGACAAACATGTCTACGTGGAAAATTGAGTCCTAAAGCTGTGCGCTCTATCACACACAGGCAGCATGCAGACAAGAAAATCCTCTGGGAAAAAATCTTTGGGGCAGTTTCCTGTTTGGATCTCGGCGCTTGCAGCTCCAGGAAGTCCCTAAAAGGACAAATTGCGGAGCTTAACATTTTTTCTGAGTTACATGAGCAGCAGTGCCCTAAAAAACATACTGGTGGTGGCGGTGACTCCATCCAGGGCTTGTGCGTGTGCGTGTCAGCTTTTGCTTTCATTTGTGCTGTGTATGTCAGTGGGAGAGCAGGAATGCAGCACCCTAAGGATACGGAACATTAGCTCCCTGATGGTGACATCACACTGCAACACAAGCAGACGGAGAGTGAGGAAAGAAAAGGATGAGTTGAGAAACGAGAGGGAGAAGGAGTCTGAAAAGAGGAGGGTTAGGGGAGAGGGAGGCAAAGGAGGACATAATGAAAAAATGGGAGGATTTTGAGGGAACAAGCTCCATAGTTGTTTTTATTTATTTATTTTTTAAGAGTCATATGCATCCACTCATTTTTTTTTTATACAGCAGTCTTGGGAGAGCAGCGATACATTCATCTTGTCAAACCAAATCCTGATTAGCTCCCTTCTCAACTTAGTCCATGACTAATTCATCTGTTTATTTATTTCATACTCATGTAATATGAATCAAAGTCTTAACTCACTACACTCTGGTATGTTTTAAGTTTTTGCTATCTGTTGCTCTCTGATGTTCTAGTTTTACTCTCCCTACGACCACCGCGCTGCATCCTTCCTTCCCTCCATCTGGCCAACTGCGCTGTGTGTTTGAACCACAGCGAAGGCTCAGGGGCGGATGAAGGGATAATTTCTCTGTGATATTTCTCTCTTTCGTCCTCTGCTCAGAGCTAAGCTGTGCACTGTGATAAATTGGGCTGGGGGAGTCTCAATGGCTCTGTCCTATTTTGGGCTCCTGCTAGGTTCTCTGACTTTAACTGCCTCCCTGGCCTGGATCCTGAGCAGGCAGTTCTCATTTCAAGTTGGATTTAACCTTGAAAATTGTAGCTCAACTTTAACTTCTCGTCAAGCCTGTCTTAAAGTCGACCACAGCCTGTAGGTTGAAAAATTCTGAGTGGTGTTTTTCCAGTAGATGACATTGTCTTTACGTTTAATCTAAGTCTGTTCTGGTGTTAGGGCTGTAACGGTTCTGAAACTAAGAGAGGATCCATGATACCAACAGCCGCGCTGAGGTTCAGTGTTAGTATCTACCAAGTCCTCAACCTGTTGCAGGGTCAGATTGTTGAGTATTCATTACATAAATAATGGAATGAAACAAATTTTTCAAATCACAGTTAACACTAGATTAAATTAGTTTTCTACTCAGTTACAACCAGCTTCTTACCAGTTTGTAAATCACACCTATTCTACTCTATTACAGCTACATGTGTCACCTGACTACCTGACCATCATAGTTATTTTGACATTCACCTTGGTTCAAAAAAGCCATATACACAAACACAAGGCTTGAACTGATCCAAGGATTTGGTTTATTGGTACACACCCTACCTGAAGTATACAGAATGCAACAATTACTTGCGGTCTATTAAAAGTGACAGTGATTTTCATAATTGCCATTCATTTTTGTTTTCAAGTCAAAAGTCTGGTTTTCTTATTTCATCCTCTAAAGGCATTTTCAGACTGACAGAGAACCATGCCGGTGCCGGTTCCCGCACCTAATATCGAACCGGCCGACGTGTTCACGCCGAAAATCAGAGCATTTGGGAACCGAAAATTTGGTTCACCAAAACGTGGTTTTTCTAAGCAGTGACGACATGAGTGGACATCACCAGGTTGATCCATTTTTGCCTGCTGAGGTTACATCTCATGGCTTGGTGCAGATAAATAAGGGTCTGTACTAAGGGTACAAATGTTTGCAGGTAGTCGATGATGCGATCATGGGTCACGGGCTCACATAATGGTATGAACGCGGGCCGTTCACGGTCAAGCACTTTGGTTCCCAGTGTAACTGTTGTGGGAACCGGCTCCAGCACCAGGCTGGCCGGTCTGAAAACAGCATCAGGAAAGTGAATGTGTTTGAGTTGTGGATCAAAGCCAGACATGAGGATGTCATCTGGAACTTTGGAAAATACTTTTTGTTTTTTGTGTGACTGAACAGAATAATCAACAGATTTACTGAAAAAGCAATGTTAGTTCTAAATGTCTAATAACAGCTCTATTATAAGAACACAGACTTTAAGAACATTAACCTTTAAGTTAATAGCGCTGCATAAATTATCATGATTTAAATATATATTTAAAAATGGGTAAAGGCTACAGCTAAATAAAGTATAAATAAATATCAAGTATAAATCTACACATATGTAGTGGGCTTACATTAGAGCTACTAAGTCACATTATAGTTTTAACCACATACAAATTTGGAATTGACAAACTACTCTTTTCTGATTGATCATTTTTGTAATTTTCTTCTATTTTAATGTATATTTGGTAGTTGCATGGTCCTGAATGTCTTTAAGTTCTACCTCAATAGAACAGTGAAAACTTTTGAGAGCTTCTAAGTAGGTTGGCTAAAAGTGTAACATGAATATTTACTTGCAGCTGT
This sequence comes from Apogon talboti, assembly GCA_037367365.1. Classification (NCBI taxonomy): domain Eukaryota; kingdom Metazoa; phylum Chordata; class Actinopteri; order Kurtiformes; family Apogonidae; genus Apogon; species Apogon talboti. Next base: position 16,925,760 of record JAPQRQ010000026.1, on the reverse strand, counting down.
TTTTTTTTTTTTTTTTTATGGTTGCGTGGGCTTTTTGTTGAGTGGGTTCTATGTCGAGTGTCCTCAATATTTCAGTCAGGAGAGAAAGCAATAGAAACTGGCCAGGGAAGTTTCAGAAGAAGAGGGTGAGGGGTGTTTGGAAGTGGGTGAGACATTCCTCATACCTTATGTCCTCCCACATTTTTACACAGTAACACTGCGTTGTGTTTGAGCAGTCAGTGACCCGTTATTAATCATCATCTGGAATGCAGTTTGCTGTTTTGACCAATCAGTGTGTCGATACCTTCTACACTGAATGTGATTGTCGTCTTTAACAGCTCAGGCATTTTGCTCATACGTTACCTGCAACTGTACTGTAGCTGTGCAAATGGCTCAGAGTTAATTTGGGACTTCCCGTCAGAGCAGTTTGTCACCGAGGAAAGGTAAACACTAAGGCAACAGCAGCTTGAGCAGAGTCTTGACTTGTTGTGAATTTACTTCTACTCTTCATTTACTGAGGTCAGTAGCTATGTTTGTATCCCTTATTCCATAAAAAGACAATATCCCTTTTTAGCTGTGTACGTGGCCAATGAAAATGAATAAGCTTATTTTGTACTGAGATTTAAAAGTTTTGACGTGTGACTGCAGCCTCCCTGTTTTATTGCTTCTTGAAAAGGTCAATATCCAGAAACCTGGTGATATTCAAGTCTTTCATAATGTGTTTAGAGTCTGTAGGTGTGTCTCCTTGTAAAACTCACAGAGCTGACGATAAACAGGCATGAGGCAGTAGAGTAGGAAACCCAAACCGAGAAGTGTTTTCGAAATGTACTGAATCCATGTCCAAATACTCCCTAAACCAGAGTAATATTAGAATATCCCTCATCTTAATCTGGAAATGCAACTGGAATAAGGCCATATTTCAATCCACTTGCAATGTGGTGCTTACATAACATACCTTAGATAACAAATTGTGAATGTTGTTAGAATAACAGTGCAGTATTATTGTGAATGTATATCTTCCAACCAAAACAGCTGACCCTTTAGAGCAAACAATATTACATATGACTTAACTTGATTACTTGTTGATAAGTGATGCTATAACCATCTTCCTACAGTAAAATACACACTAGTTGATGTTATTACTGTAATTTGTGCTGTTTTTGCTGGATGTTTCCGATCAGAGTCAATTCGATGAATGTCTAATTCAAGGGAGACCTTCATGTGTCTGTGCAGATTCTTTAGAAATCAAGTGCAGGCTTTGGTTTCTTAAGGACATAAATTTACCTGAACTGAAGGTAGTCCTTTGTCAATTAGTAGACGTTCAGACTGATATTCCTGTATTAACGCAGCACAAGAGCTCAAATATTTTGTGAAGTGTTCTGTCCTTATGTCTCTTATCTAGTCATATAGTATGCATAAATGTTGGCGGAAGGTAGGAAGTAGAGCTGCATAATTTGTAATATGTGCAAAAGACTAAATTGAAAGGTATAGTATGTGTATGATTTTTTTTTCTTCCTTTTTTGAAGATATTAGGATCGGATATCGGACCCGTTATCAACATTTTAGCTGGATCAGGGATCGGTAAGAGTGACTGATCCGGAAGACCAATCCGTCCCCTTTAAATTATTGCGGCATAGGCTACGTCATGCATGCTGCGAGTTGAGTGGAGTTGTTGCAAGCACAGACAGGCAACATGGAGCGAACTAAGGCAGTGTTTTTCAACCTAGTGTGCCACGGCACACTGGTGTGTATGCCTCAGCACACTAAGCAGCTGCACACACACTAGTGGGCTGCAGCGTGGTGTGCCGCGGCACACTGGTGTGTGTGTGGCGTGGTGAATCGTTGGGTGTGCCGTGGCAGGTTCGCCGATTTGGTCTGGGTGGTCCAATGGAATTATTCAGTTGCGGCGCAACTTAAACAGCAGGGTATCAGGTATTGACCAATACGCAAGCCCCCAGCTTCGGTATCGGAATCGTAACTGAAAAAGTCGGTTCGTGCATCCTTAGTTACGAGTGTGTTTCTGGAAAGCCTGCACATTTCTATACCTGTAAGCAAGTGGACTCCACAACAATAATTGTAATACTGTATGACTTTTTCACCAAACCAAGCAGCCCTAGGATGAAATACTAAGAGCATTTTTATCCTACACTTGAACAAAGTAAGTCCACATGCTGTTATCTGCAGTCTTCTAGTGGTTCAAAGGTACATTGTAAACTAAAGCAGCTCTGAATGTTTCTCAAAAACTCTGCTGTTTATACCACTGTGATTTGGCAATTTTAAACAGAACACAGGGGGGAGTTCTGTGTCTGTTGTCTCAGAATGAACAAGAAAAGTCTGGAGGCACGCACAGGTTCTATAAAGCCAAATATAAAGGTGTCAGAAAATGTTTGGATCAGCCCAGGACATCTTTAAGTATGGTTATTGGCGTGTTGATTTTGATCTGGTAAACTCCATGAGTCCAAGGTTGATGTCTTAAGTACTTTGAGCTTTCAGTGTGGTTTTGTACAGTCGTTATCTCTGCAAATGAAGTTGAAGTCTGACTATAGTGTTAATGCTGCAGGTGTGACTCCAAACCAGCCTGGGAGAAATGAGTGAGAAAGATGATTGTGCTGCAAACTGAGAACTTTGTCCTTTAGTACCCTACTCGGGGACAAACATTACGCAAGGCACAAGTATTTATCCTCTGACACGTGCGAACATGCAATCTCTTACAGCTCCATTGTACAGCATGTCACATTTAGATCAGTGTGTGCGATATAGAGCTGCACCTAATGATTTTTATCCCAAATTGATATGTAGATAATTTTCTTCATTATTTGATAATGCTCAGCAGACTAAACAAAATGCCAGGGATTATGTCCCAAAACTGAGAATATATGTGAATGAGGGAGACACAAGCAAATCTTTGGTAGAACAATTAAATGATTGAGAATTATCACAGATTAATTTAATCACGCCACAAATAGTCTTTTTGTCCCATGTGTCCAGAGCTTGTTGACTCATCTTAATTTAATCATTGATATAATGCAGTTGAACATTTATTTATTTTTTTTTCCATCTTTCCTTCATGATGTAGAGACCCACTTGCTGCTAAAATCCAGGTCACACTTAATTATTGATTGT
>JAPQRQ010000026.1:16893645-16905537 GCA_037367365.1 Apogon talboti | reverse complement strand
TGATGACCATGAAAAGATGATAAACTGTATTTTACACCAATTATTTACATGTATTGATAGGATTAGTGGATCAACAATTATTAAATATTTTAGATCAGTAGATGGTTTTGGTCACTGGTGGATGTTTGGGTCTTTATGGGTTAAGATACATCTTGCACTTCCTTAACCCTACATATAAAACACAGTTGTTGTTTTTTTTGCTGTGTTTTTTGTCTGGATTTAACACATTTGTATATCCTCATTATCATATTGTCATCAATCATTTCTTCATACCTTATCAAGCTATCTTCAAAATGACAACGTATTCAATCAACAAGTGTTTTGTAATGTAAATAGAAGACAGTGATTTGCCAGCCGATGTACTATTCATTTGCATAAGGTGCTAATCATAATGAGGGAGTTATCTTAGATTTATAAGAAAAGAGTTGTGTGTGTCTGAAAGTTGTTATGTTGGCAAGTCTAGTTTAGTTTGAATTACAGGAGAATGACCAGGATTTGACTACAACCATTCAGATGAGACATTTTTCACAATATGCAAGCTGAGTTGCATGTTGTTCCCCTCTTTCACTGCATTTTTTACTGATAAGTTTTAAATAAATGCTCAAAATACCAAACATATACAGCGAACAGTGATTATTTCCCACTTTACCAAAGTGGATAAGGAATGTCATATCAGAAAATTTCATGCATTTAAGCCGAAAGTCAAAATCAGTATTGTAGTAAAAGTTGTTTTTTGTCAAGACTAGTTTTTTGCGTTAGCTGTATGTGTTTCTGTGTTGGCGAAATCCTGAAAGTAAGGCCACAACACAAGTTTAAGTCAACAACAATGCTGACACTTACATCCCCAACTTACTGATAATGTGTGAGGAGACAAGGCTTTGAGGAACAAAGCTGATGGTTAAGTAAAAATGTCCTGTTTTCTTTCTCATACATTTGAAAAGCCCACAGGCAAGACCAACACCAGCTCTCTGAGATTTCCTTAGAGGCTCAAGTCCAAGAGACATCTCAGGCACCGCTCCATTTGCTTTGTACACTTCTTCCAGGGTGATGTCTTATTCACAAGAGCCTCTTGGGGTGCTGGACACGCATTGCATGTCTTGCAGTTTTCCCAGAGAACAAAGGCATATGGATATGGTAATCCCTTAGCCTGTTAAGGAAAAACAAGTTCAGACAGAATAGGAACTAATCCTGTTTGACACACAATGTTTGTGCTTTCTCCATGTCTTCTTATCACACGGTTTTAATTACTCCATTGTATTTGAGTGAGGTCCTTCCAGGTCCATTCAAAAGCAGAGAGACATAGCACAACAATAAAAAAAAAAGTACTTCATAAAAAGAATTGGAATTGCAACAACAGCTTAATTTAGTACTGTCAACAATCTCCATCTGACATGTTTATCGAGTGTACCACCCGTTGTTTGTAAAGCAGACATTCCTCATCCGAACTGAACCGCAGGATGTGACACACTATTTCACAAAACAATGTGAGAGTCATGTGGGGACATACAGACAAATGGATGGAGTCTCTATGGTCAGGCATCAAGGTGAGAGAAAGAATACATTCAGGACTGACACTGTGTCTGTTTAACACGATAAAGAGATGCGTCTCCAGCCCTGTTATGGATGGTTAGGAAGCTCCGAGCCCACTGTGTGGCCTGAGATAACCACGAGCAAAGTATGGCTGTGCATAGCTAATAGACTGAGTGTCACCAGCCAGAAAAACACGATAAAATCACTTCTTTTGAACGTCAGGCACCAAATTCAACTTGTGTCCTTTGAGGAGCCGTAATGAAGTGTCAGAGTTCGTCCTTCCTAACTGTGACTTTGCACGTTGTCACTGGGATGTCTACATTAGATCACATCAAAACTGGTACAGGGAAATACAGTTTGACTGAGCAGGAGCTTTAATTAGTGGTTCACCTGTCGGTGTACACTACCTGTAAAGTTATTTTTATTTGCAATTATCTAATTTTCTGTTTTATATCTTAAATGTGGAGTGAATAACTCACCCAAAATCAACTGAAACTAAGAACCAGCAGAGTGAATCTAAATTAAAATTAATATTGTAATTAAGTTATATATATGAATTGTATTGTACACCCATAAAGTTGAAATAAAACATTTTTACCTCCTTTCATGAAGTGACTGTGACAATGCGAGTTATTCTTAATAGATTAAGTATAACTGGGACTCACTATATAATCATTGCACCAGGTCAAAGGTCATTACTGATGTCCATAAATAAGAATAAAAAGAAGAATGTGTCTGAAAAAAAAATATTCCAACTATATAAGGCATTTTAAATCCATTGTATATTGTACAATAGCACTTTGACAATGCTCTCAGGAAACCAAAACAATCTTCTTGTTTAACTCCGAAAAATCCCCAAAACATAATCTAATTTAATGTAATTCACTCTCTTATCTAATATAGATTGACTTTAACTTTGTATAGCAAACAGAATGATTTGCTACAAGTTCATTGCATACCATTTAGTGACTTCTTCATTGGCTGCTAAATGCACAAAAATGCAGGTGATCCTTTTGGTTAAGGAAATAAGAATGATCCACACTCAAACATATTATGTGACAATAATGTGCCTTAACGATAGATGAAAAGTGATATAAAACAGGAAAACAAGGGGAACATGAAGTTTGTTCTGAATTCCTGTAGAAACATGACAGACTCTAGGGACCTGCTGCTGTTATATATAAACTAATCATTCTCAGGTAACAAAAACAAGATTCTTATTTTCAGGTGATTGTACACTCATGAAGGGAACATACTGTGTATTCCATTTCTGCATTTTGACTTAAATTCCATATATAAACCGTCCCTACAGGTCTGCATGCCGAAGGGAGTCTATTTAAAGTCATTCTGGTTTTCCTGGTGGAGACGAATGCCTACCAGGCCACTGACTGAATTAAGCAAAAGGGTTAGACTTAATTAAAGGTTGAGGGTAGGATCTAATAAGCTCACATGCTTTGTGATGAATATGGATCAGACTGCTTATGCCCTACCTGTCATATCGGTAATATGTTTAGTATTGTCTCCCCAACCATTTAATTAAATGAGGAGCAAAGGGCAATGATCGTGCCTCAGATAGTTGCCCATTTGTTAAAAAGTGAATGACGCCAACATGGACAGTGAAAAAGTGACAGAAAGCACAACATCTGTCTCCCACAGGCAATATCATACTGAAAAACTCGTAAGGTCTCTGTACCATATCAAACAGATTCATATGGTCTTCCTCCAAATGACATTTACCACTAGGAATCCATGACGGCAGGGGTTTCAGCCCGCCCACACTCACAACAAATAAAAAAATTACACTTTATGAAAATAATGACTGTCTAAACCTCAACTCCCAAATAAGTTTTATATTACAGGAGCGCTTCTAGACAGCAATTATTTTAAGAAAACATCCTCGGCAGAGACACAGCCAGAGGTACGCTCTTTAAAAACCACTCTCCCTATGAAACTGTGCACCAGTACAACCCAAAATATCCTCAGGCTTAGCAACAACACCTTTCAAATCTCAAGCACTTGTGTTCTCTTAAAAAAAAAAATTGGTTTGGCTACAGTTAGTTTTTCCACCTTTTCCTTTACACTGTGATGGCATTACAGTTTAATACTGCAGTTTCCCTGTCAAGGACAACTAGTCATCTCACTAATGTGGGCAGAAAAGAGTCAGCTAGTGCACTACAGGTCACAGCACAAGGGATTTGTGGAAGTGCATGATCTGTGGTGTTTTAACCTTGAATACACCCTTTTCAGGATGTATAAGAGATGGTCCACTTATGGCAAACACACCACTTATATTACAGAGTCACATAATGGACACCTATGCCTGACCTTCAGTATAGACCTAGTGTACCCCTTTTCTTTGGAATGTGATTATTGGAGAACTCATTGGATCTCTTAGTGTTACAACAGAAGAAACTAAAAGTCAATAAGTCAACTCTATAATTGCAAAGGTACGCTGTTTTTTTTTTTTTTTTTTTTTTTTCACTGCAGGAAAGCATGGAGGTCACTGGCTAAATGCGTAAAATCATCCCACCCAAAACCTTCCCAAGGATATTCAGGGTCTCTGGGGTGAATGGGTCAGTAGGTGGGCCAGGGCACTGGATTTAAGACGTTGGACTGGATGAACTGTTCGAAAGAGTAGTTATTGGTCTGAAAGGCTGAACCCATTTTGACTGACAGCAATGTTGAAACATACCGGCATCGGAGCACGTTGGAGCTCAGTCCCATGAGGATATCAGTGGGAGAGAGGTTGTTTGCCAAAGTGCCGTCCGAACTGCGTTATTATAAAGCGATATATTTCACCATCCTGTACATAATCACTGTAAACACACAATTCAATCCTAATGGTATTTCATCCAGTTTTGGTTTTCTTATCCGCATCAGTTTGTTTTTTGTACTATAGGTGAAGTATAACAGCCTCAATTAAGCACTCCTTTTATTTTTAATTGTTTTCCTATAATATGACAAGTTTTATGATGGAGCCATAAGACCAACAGCTGCCACTGATCTATAGTCACCACTCTTAAGCCAATCTTCCAGAACTAGAACCATCCTGACGCTTGAAAATAAGTCTTCCCATCATTTAACCTGGGATTTTGAAAAACCCTGCTGCGTTTCCACCAAAATTACCAGGGAAAAAAACCTTCCCTCAACCCTACTGTCTCTGAAATAAGTTCCTGTAGGACTTTTCAGATTCCCTGAATTTCTTGAGGGGCAAGTCCAGGCTCTTTTGAGTGTATTCTTCGAGCTGGTTTTGATTCTGCAACTTGAAACAAACAAGCCTGAATTAAATACATTTTCTGGAAATGTGGTAGAAACACAAACCACGCAGATTACCAGAAAATTTGTCAGCCAGGTAAATAAATTCCTGTTAAAAAAAATTTCCTGGAAATGTTGATGGAAAAGCAGCTATTGATTTTAAAAAATGTAATTGTAATTATGGTTATGTAATTGTTTCAAATCAGAAAATATGAAATAAATCATACTTTATAACTGTTATAAAGAGCACTGGTTATCAATCATTAGATTTTAATGAACTGAATGTGGGTAAAAAAGTTAAATTTCTTGAAGTGGTTGCACAGCCCACTGAGGTAGAAGATTTAGGATGTGTTTCGTACATACAATGTCTGGTTATGATTTTGTACATGTTTGGTCAAACGCATTGAACTGATAGACGCATATGTTGGATTGGCATATTTTTGGTTCCTGAGTATCAAACATATTCCACTCTATAGTGGAGTTAAGATTTGTTTTTGGTTTGAAATCTTTAGTGCAATTAAGTACTTTTCAGCAAAAAGACAAATGTACTATCTTTTTTAATAGACTGCTGTTTTAAATCGTATCTGCTACTTTAAGACAAATATCTCTGTGGGATAAGCTGGGCGTCCTGCTCATAGGTCATTCCTCCACTCTGGGTCCAGGTGCTGCTGAACGACGCTCTCTGCAGTCTCCACTAAAGACGACATTCATATGGAGAAAAAAAAAAAACTATGTGAAAGGGAATTTTTAACAAAAACAAACAAAAAAAAAATGAAGCATAATGTGTTACCTTGCTCCTCGATGGTGATGTAGAGAGCAGAGAGTCTCTCCACCACATCAATATCCTCCTCTCTGTGATCATAACCAGTGTAGCCTCCTTCGTCTTTACAGTACTGGAGGAAACTACAAACAAACCCAGAAGAAGAGGGTTCAGGAACAAACGATACAGATAAACTTTATTGATAACGGGAACATCAATGATGGTGTGGTCTGAGTCAGAAATATGAACTGGAAAAGTCCCTGAGGACAGATTTTCCACCAAGAAAGTCAGAGGATTAAAGAGCCTATATGGATTATTTCTACTTTCAAATATTAAAAAATAATATAAAATCGTCATTAGAGTTTAGAATAAACAGCTATGAAGTTATGCCAAAGTATTAGGATGCACTGAATCTGTTCACACCAATGGACTGTCAGATTAATGTGACCACTAGAGGGAGTAGTGAGTCACTGATGATGGTCAATGGTGAGGAAAACTAATGCAACAGGGCCTTTGACCAAAGTGTCAGACAGTGAAATAACAGGATGAGAACCACTAAGAAACAACCTTTACAGTCAAAGAAAATGTTAAAAGCAATAAGCACTGTTAGTGTTTTCATCACTGGACACAGAACGAAATGAAAAGAACGGAGTTTGACGCTGAAATGGCAGCGTTTCTTCTACATGGGTGAGTTTGATTCTGAAGTTTATGAGGGTATAAAGTAATTATGTGATGTTAATATTTTTGCTAAGTTCACTGCTTGAAATTGTGACTGTTCTGACTCTGTTTGGACGATCCCAAACACATCTTTAGTGTAGCTATTGACAACGCAAACCGTGGCTGTTTTTCTGTCTAAAATCAGAGCTAAGCTAACAGAGCTATAAAGTAAACTATTAGCTCACGCAGCACGTAAAGATACAGAAAAATACACAGCGTTACTCTGAACAGCTGTCAAAATAAGCAAGAGTTTTGGTTTTTGTTATAACACCTGTAAAACCAACCCTAACATAGTATTCAAGATGGCTGCAGCACATACCGGTCCCACGTAGGGTCCGTTCTCAGCACTCTGGGGTTTCCCACCACGATCAGCAGGGATTTGGCTCGAGTCACAGCCACATTGAACCTCTGGCAAAAGCAAACTGTGTTCAGATGTAGTTTAACGTCCACATGGAGATGCTGCATGTGTCTGAGATGTAGCGTAAACCTTCTCGTTCTTGATAAAGCCCAGGTTGAACTGTTTGTCTATCTGCGCGTAATTCGGGCTGCTCCGAACTGCAGACACCATGATCACCCTCCGCTCCTGACCCTGGAACTCCTCCACCGAACCCACCTGGAACCAACACAAACACACACCTGAGAAACGCTCGTCTACTGCCTGTTTTCGGTTCAAGTGTGCTATATTCCCCCACCTTTAGATGGTGCATGGTTGTACTTTTGAGGTCTTTTCCAACTTTCTCCAGGGCCTTACGGATTTTCTGGACCTAAAAAGTCCAGACAAAAAAGAAGTTCCGCTTTTTAATCTGCACTTTAAAAATTCCACTGATGTTCACTTCGGAGATACGACTACATCGACACGCTGGCTCCTGAGCAGATATAAAAGCTCAGTTTTTAAGTTATAAGACTTTTATGCTAATATCAGTACTGCCGCGCCATCAAGTGTCCCATCAAAACTAAAATCCAAAGTCTGAATAAGAAGGGAGTAGAAATCGGAAGATCTGTTCTCTATTTATAAGATCGATAGAGCAGCAATTCAATACAGTAGTTGTTCAACAAATCTTAAGCTGCAGTAAGTGAAATTAGCTGGAAAAAGAAGGTGAAAATCCACACCTTCCTTCTGCAGCTCCATGGTCTGGGTCCAAATCAAAAGGAATAAATTAACCCATAAAGACCCAGCGCTATTTATGTGTCAGTTCCCCAATTATTTTTTCTCTCTTTTTAACCATTCTTAAGTGATTTACCACATATATATTATAATATTATCCTCTGTATTCTGCATTTTTCGGTGTAAATCATGTATTTTTCCTTAGAATTCATTCACTGATCATACAGATATTCATGAAAACTCAGTAAGTTCAAAGGTTATTATTTTACTACAGGGAAAACTAAAGAAAAAGTGACATTTTCAGCAAAGATATCAATAACTGAACACTAAAACATGCGTCTCCATCCACTTTTACTGGTGAGTCAATGTTGTAGAAGATGACGGTGTTTCCATGGTAACTATGGAGCCTCTGAACGTCCAAATGGGTCATATCTGATGACCATGAAAAGACGACAAACTGCATTTTATACCAATTATTTCCATGTATCGATAGGATTAGTGGATCAACAGTAATTAAACATTAGATGAGCAGATGCTTTTGGTCACTGGTGGCTGTTTGGGTCTTTATGGGTTAAATAATAGAAACAGAAAAAAAAGACCTGTTATGGAAATGTGCTGCCACTGTCTAAGCTTTTCTACACCATCTGGACACACGGAGTAAAGACGTAGAGTCACATCGACGACATTGTGTCTGACAGACTTTGATAAACAACTGGTAATTACAGCTGTCGTGTATTTAAGATCCCTACGTGTCTGAAAACGTCCGATTAGACTTTCTATGGCGTGATAACACAGGCAAGTAGAGGCGCACAGGTCTTGTGTCCTCTCAAACCACATGAATTACAATAGGCGGAAATGGAATTATTAGATTTTTTTGCCCCAGGATGCTAATAATTTCCCAGCATTGCAACTTTAACACTGACCTGATGCATCATTTAAACTACTCTGTGGAAGCTGAAGCTATCCACGAGCAAGAACACACAAGACAAAGGCAGGGATATTAAAGGCTTTTGCCAGTCCAAACTTATCCACAACTCAGCGAAGTCGAGAGCAATTAGAGCATTAAGAACGTCTAACCCGTTTTACTGCCAAGACCTGTCAGAGCTGTGCATCAAAACAAAGACATCAAGGATTCCCTAGACTGTTATGTAATATATCTGTATTTCTATGTAAGGAATAAAATAAAATAAAATAATATAAAATAACGTAAAATAAAATAAAACAAAATAAAATAAAATAGAATAACTGTCACAGATTGCAGGACAAAAAAATCAATCTACACTAAATCCAACCAAATTATATTGTGTCAAAGTGTATAATCCCTGTATAACTGTGTCCCCTTTGCATCTACATACATATCCGGTCTTCTTATAAGTGTAACTGTTCACCACTAACACACGCCATCAGATCCTTTTCCATTTTAACTTATATTTTCCCCACAATAAAACGCTGGGCTTCACCGTGCTGGAGCGTCATTCTGACCTGCTTCCTGTAGGGGGCGATGATGCCTATGTCTTTGGGTGCAATCTTAGCGTGACCCCTCTTGCCGTGTCCCTGCAGTAGTTTCCTCACGTACTCCATCAGCACCTCCACCTCTGATCTGTTGAAGAATGACGGACTGGTCTTCTCACGCTCATCAACACCAGTCACCCCGTGGAAGATCACTGGGAAATTCTACACAAACACAGATAAATTATATTAATCAAATTGTATGTCCTTCAGTAAAAAAAACAGTATGACAAAAATGAAACGACTATTAAGTTGTTAAAAAAAAACCCAGACATTTATAGAACATTTAAAGAATGAACCTGCTTCGGGAGGTGTTCCCATGTGCAGTACTCGCTGCGTAATATTTCATCAGCACAAGCCTCGAGCTCATCATCATAGAAGAGCTCTTTGGGAACCTTCAGGATGGCAGGATGGGACCTGAGAAGGACAAACAGGAATGATAATTACAAGAATATTTTAGAATTATGCAAATATATTCTGGAATTTGAAGCATTCCTTGTTGGAATGACACATATACACAAACATGGGGAGTACCTACTGTAGTCACATGTCATGCAGGACTCTTATGTCAGATTTAACCTTTATACAGGAAGAGCTGCATTGGAGTTTGGTTGTAATCTGATACAGACACTTATTACCTGAGGATAAAAGATCTTGTCTTTCATCTGCCAATCAGAAACAGCCTGAGCCTGCCATGACTAACAAGAACCAGGTGACTACAGTAAGGTTAAGTGGCCATGTAGTTACACAATAAATACCTGTCAGTGCTCGAAATTCACTATCATTTGCTTCTGGAATCTTACAGGTTCTCTAATGTTATTGTACTTTAAATAAATCTCTAACAGTAGTCAGTGTTGAGTACTGATCAGAGGTGTACACTGCCTGGATTAAATGCATTTCTTAGTCTTTAAATGTTACATTATGAAGTAATTGGAATGGTTATATTACTTCTATTTTTTTTTTTTTAGTAATCTGTAACCTATTAAATTTCTTCACTGACCTCCCCAGTACTGCATAAACATTTCTATTACCACACCTGTAGTTGCGGATCAGTTTGGTGACAAATGAACTGTCGAACACACCCTCGTTCTTTTGGTACAATGGGATAGTTTCCATCATTCGCTCCAACAGGGACACGCCTGCAAACAGAAGCTTTTAACCCTCACAACTCCTTAAGCAGCGGCACATGAAACAAAAGCGTGCGTGTAAATTCAGAACTTCTCGACACAAGGTAATGTTTATGTGCGTCTGCTTACCTAGGCCATATTTCTGCGCAAACGGGGATCTGATTATGGGTCCGAGCTGTTTGGGGTCTCCAGCCAGAACTACTTGACTAGACCCCGCATTGAGCAGACCTGTTAACCATAAACAAAAAAAAATAAATAAAGACAAGTTCAACCGAGTGCCTTAGAATGACAGAAAACAACAAAGCTGCTCATTTCTTCACCTGCCAACGGTACAATGCATTCGGTCTCCACGGCGTGTCCGGCCTCATCCACAAACACGTGAGTGAAATGACCGATGGGGATGCTTCCTGAGACGAGCCTGGAGAAGACAGCTGCAGACTTACCTCCACAACGTGTCATGACTATTAGCATTTCAGATGGTGTGTGATCAGGGTGACCAGATCCTAACTCATTAGACGAGGGACAAACTTCATATATCTTATTTAAATGCAAGTTTGCTCACATAAGAAACCATAGTGGCAGGAAGCATTCATGCTGACTGCTAATAACAATGTGGGACAGGGCTGGGGAGAGGGCTGTTTGGGGCCCTCTGCTGAGGCTGCTGCCCCCGCGACCCGGACCCGGATAAGCGGAAGAAGACGAGTAAGAGTACGAGTACGACAGCATCTCAGTTCACGGGACGTGTAAAAAAAATAATAAAAATGCAGGACTGTCCCACACAAAGAGGGACTTCTGGTCACCCTATGTGTGATGTATCTGATGTCCTGTGAATGCATCGTGTGAGGCTCATGCACTACCTCCCAGCGGTCAGCAGAGTGGTCACTATGATCCTGTACTCCATCAGCTTCTCTTTAACAGGATAAACGTAGGAGGTCCCCACCAGGTTAGAGAATTCCTGTGAAAACACACACGACGACCACATACAGAAAGTATCAAATATGTGAAGCACCTGGAAACTCAGCAGTGTTGAATTAACAGAGGAGCGGATGAAAAGGAAGGAGTGACCGTCACCACACCGACCTTGAGATCGTCGGGAACGGCTTGCGGATCCCGGCTGCTGGCGTACATTCGGAACACTTTGCGCTTGTCCACGTGCTCGAAAATTTTCCTGCAGAGTAGATCAGCGGCACTGTTTGAAGGCGCGCAGGCCAGGATGTGGCAGGTCTGCTCAGCGCTCTCTATCTGCTTAATGGCTTCCACCATTGTCACAGTTTTACCTGAAAAAAAAAAACATCAGTATGAAGTCAGATGATGCACAGACAGTGGTACCATCATGATCATGTGAACCATACCTTCAACTGACTCAAGCTTTACAAGAAGAAAATGACGCTCATTACAATAATAGAGTATCAGGTTTTAGAAAGAAACACTTCTTCGTGTCTGCACGCAGGTTAGACCGACAGCATTTGTTGAAGGCCTTGAAGAAAAAAAACTAACCAGTGCGTAAAACCCTTTGGTAAACCACAGGAAAGTTTAAAGTCCTCCTTTTTTATACCAGTGAAGGAATATTTCAGTTGGTATAAACATTATTTTGTATCACAGCTTTATGGCACAATTTTTAAACTCTATATTTTTGAGGATTTTTTTTTCCTTTATTTGTGATAGTGGCAGACAGACAGGAAGGATGACAGGTAACAAAGGACGTGGTGTGGTCAGGACGTGGTGTGAACCACCAGGATACCCCCCAGAGGTGGCACTAAATTAAATGCAGCACACCTACATGTATTTTATGGCTTTGTGGTACTTTTTTTTTTTTTTTTAATTTAACCCTTATTTAACCAGGTAAGTTACTTGAGAACTAATTCTCATTTTCAATAACGACCTGGACA
>JAPQRQ010000026.1:16880390-16892594 GCA_037367365.1 Apogon talboti | reverse complement strand
TTTGAGTTTTGGCTTTTTTTAATTAAATAATTGCTTATATTGGAAACATCATGATGCAACAGTTTTTTTTAGATGCAGTCTTAAAAATTTTTATGGAATGTCATTCGTGGTGGACAGTTGTTTTTTTTGTTTGTTTGTTTTTTTTAATATAAAGCTGTGAATTTCTTGTCCTCATACGTGGACAGAGGGTCCTAGGAGGTTAAACTGCTGAGACAACATCCCTTCAACAAGTCAAACACTGCCTGGTGTTACCGTACCTGTGCCAGGTGGACCAAACACCAGGTAAGGAGCGGGCTTGGATGAACCAGCTACAATGTGCTGCACAGCTCTGTACTGCTCTGGGTTTCTCTCCAGCTTGTGGTCAAACAGCCTGACAACAGGAAGAGTGGTGTGACATCAGCGGAGTTACAGACAGAGCCAGTCAGCAGGTACACCATTATTCAGCTTCATGTAAACTGAAACATGGACCTCTAGGTTGGATCTAGTCGTACTCAGTGGGCGCTGAGGGGGATCAAACAGGAGGAAATCCTGACTAAACCCTACCCTCTGTTTAGTGTTCATACACAGTTCTAAGTTTTCAGGTAGCTGCCACTGGCCTCCAGTGGTTGAACAGTTCTGAGTATACTACATGGTCTAAAACATACTATAGCATACACAGCATATTTGTTCTTAGATCAGTACGTTGTGAAAACTGGTCATAGTGTATTATGGCATGAACATGGGAATAACAATACCTGAATAAATGCAATCCACTGTATAAGGAAAATAACTGGATTAAATGGGATTTTAAAATGAGGAAAATATATGGGGCCATTCCCATCTGTTGAACAATGATGAATAGCTTACTGGTTGTAGGTTCTATATTCAAAGAACCCGATACTGAGCCTGTTGATTTTGTCAAATGTCAATTGTCAGAGCGTACTCATTTTTTAGATATAAGGGTAAGAATCAGCTAACCTCAGGTTGCGAAGTGCGGGTGGCTCATAGGAGGAGGGCAGTGCAGTAGGGAACAACACTGGCTCAAGTTCATATCTGGCTGCAAGCTCTACTGCTCGGTGCTGAATGCGGAGGGTCAGCCGGTTGATGGTGAACTCAACATTAAACTTCATGCCTTCTACGAAGAAATCCAGCAGTCTGAGAGAAAAGTCACAGAAAAATGTATAGACGTCTGTAACCAAGTTATTACAGTGTTCAGATACCCAGTTTAAAGTTTAGTGTTGAGCTTACTGTGAGCTAAAGCCCAGTTTAACACTGTCCAGCTGGACACTGTGGACATAACCGCGGTACTTGGTCCCAGTCTGTCCAACAGGATACACCAGCAGCTCATCCCCTCGCAGTACAGATGGACGGTTCTCAGACACACCTGGTACCTGATAAATACACACAAACATGTACAGTGTTAATCTGAATATTGGTTAAATTGATAAGAGGATGTCCTTTTCTTTTCCTTACATTGCACTGCATTAAAGCCTGAACAGAACAGAACAGAACAGAACAGAATAGAATAGATCTATTGTCACTCACACAGGAACAATGAAAATCAGTTTAGCATCTCTGTTCTGTTTAACAGAAAAAAAGACTGTATAAAAATATCACACAAATACTGAAAAATGTAGGCATGTGCAAAAAAGGAAAGGGATAAAATATTAAATACACATATTCTACTAGAGTACTACTAAAACTACTGAAATATACAAAAGCTAACTCTATACAACAGATAAGAAATTTATACAACAAATATACATATATATATATAGGATCTATACAAGGTAAGATTAGGGAAAAAAAAAAAAGCTGCATGTGTTGTGACTGTTGCACTGAGGCGGATGTGAAGAGCACCGGATCGCTGCGTCCATATGCGCCGCCATCTTACAATTAATGATTATATGATTATGTTTAAGCCAGTGTAACTCACTGTGTAATAACAGACAAGGGATAACCGATAATGTGAATTAGTGATGTGAGTAAATCGTAAACCTTTACCTCCAGAATGAGAAGTCTCTTATTGGTGGGGTCTCTGACCATCGTGGCGTATTCTCTCTCAGTGTTGGGGATGTTGTATCTCCTGATGTCCACCTCCATCTGCAGTTCCTCCAGATACAGCAGCAACTTGAACTTTTCAGTGTAGTTCTCCCAGCACAGGGGGGTTTCTAACAAGTACTGTCTGGAAAAAAAGCAGCATATTTACTGTAAAGGAAGAGCTTATAGCTGCTTAAACCTTCATGTATACACCAGAAGAGCTCTATGTGCATGTGTCTGCTCTCTGAAGACACATAATCCTTTGTTTCTATTATAAGACACACAGTGTGAAATGTGAAAAACTAGAGATTCTGATGCAATACGGTGGTAAAATGCATTTAGGTGCTAATGATACACTGGTGTTTGTATGAGCATATAATTAGCAAAGAAACCTTTTCAGTTCTTATATCCACAGTCCATTTTGGTCTTTTCTGTCATTTCACCAGTGAATGTACCTTTTATCAGAGGAGGATCCAGGCTGTTTCAGTGACCTGATGAGCTGGTTCATGTAGTCTGGTATTCGATGCGGTTTTAGCGGAACCTCAATTTTCAGCTGCATCACAGCCAAACTGGTGTGACAAAAAAAAAAAAAAAAAAAGGGTTAGATGCATAACAAGGAGGCTACATTCATGTTCCAAAACCGAAGCTAATGTTTAGTGGATTGCGAGTGAACGTGTTACCCATCAGGTCGCAGCCCGTCCACAATCGAACAATCCGTCAGAGGGACCCAGGCAGGGAGGGAGCGGGGTTTGTACGGGGCCTCGGGTGCCAGCTCCTTTCCCAGTGTGGTCATACACTGAGCCTCAATATAACGCACAATGTGGAAGGTCGTGGTGGCCTGCAGGTCCGGCTTGAATTCAAAGGCCAGTGTGGCCGGATAGTAACCAACCAAACTGCAGCTGAAGTAAACCTCGATTTCATAGCTTTCACCTGAAAGTTGAACAATCCATGTTATTATCTAAGTGTCTAAACCTTTCATCCTCAAAGACCGAAACAGCCTCTGGCATCCGGAAAGCATCTACTGATCTAAGTCTGATCTAAACCACTGATCCTGTCAATGTAGTTTCTCAGCTCTTCAACAGAATGAGATTCCACCCATTTGGACACTCATAGGTTCTGTACTGACCGTTATTTAGGGCAACAATGATTCACTATGAAAAACCTATGTAGTTTGACAAAAGAGTGGTTGTAGATGCTTGTTTTTGTGTTCAATTAATGACAAAATTCGCTGAAAAAGTCAATTTTCTTCAGTTTTCTCTGTTTTGATACAACAACCTTGGAGTTTACTCTGAGTTTTTATGAAATCTACATGGTCAGTGAATTAAATATAGGAAAGTACATGATTTTCACTGCAGAATGCAGAAGATAGTATTGTAATAAATGGTGTTAACTCACTTAGGAAAGGTTAAATGTAGAGAAAAATGCATTTGAAAGTCACTGCAAAAAGGGTCTTTAAGGGTTAAATGATCAAATGTAATAAAAACTAAAGCCATGCATTCAGTAAAATCCCATACCTGGTTTCAGCAACAGAGGGTTTGTCTTGGTCACTTTATGTTCATCCCTCAGGGTGAAGTACCGGAGCCAGTGCAGCGGGGTGTAGTAGGTAAAATACACTGTTTCTGTCCCTGTGTTTTCAACACTGAGATACAGTTTGTACTGCAAAATAACAAACAAAAAAAAAGCCATTGATATGGAGTGTGATCATAATGCAGATAATAATAAGAGAATGCAGCAGTTCTACAACAATGATACCTCAAATGTGTCTTCCATGCACAAAGACAGCTTCCCATTGTCAAAATGAGGGTCAGAGGTGATTTTAACACCATTTTTGTCAGAGATGAACTCAGATCTGCAAGAGCAAAGAACTAATGATTATGATATAGAATTATAATAGAAAGTTTAATGATATATATAACACTACTTTCACCCCATGGCCATTGGCTGAATTCTTCTTTTAGGTTAGTCTGTTACCAGTGGCATCTGGTTCAGTACAAACATTGGAACCAGAAGAGCATTCCAAGAGCACACACACACACACACACACATATCTTACAATGTTAGAAAAGGTGAATAAAGACACCCCCTTTATAAGGATCTGCTCCAAAGCATAATGTCTTCCACTACATTTCATGAAAACTGTTACGCTAGTTGTCATCCAAGGCCACATTATGAACACACAACCTCCTGAAAGCAATAACAAGGGATGGTAAAATATCAACTATTCCTGGTTTAACCAAAGCAAAGTGGGATAGTGTGTGAGGGGAAAAAAAAAGTTTTACTAAAGTAATGTATCTCTACTGACCAACAGTGATCGCTCCTATACACCATTTCAGTTCTTTATTCTGGTAAAGCTTATTGGATGTTATTGACTCCCATTGTGTTTATTTTTCTGAGTACTATGAATGTTTGCCAAGCTTGCCGAGATTCGTCAAAGCGTCCCTTGCTGCACAGATAACAACATTCCTGCAGCATCAAGAATTCAAGGATGAAAACAGTTTTGAAATCTGACTTTGATGTTGTGTCTCTAGTGGACAACTATGTCTGTCCATATGGTTATCTCTACAGAAAGCTTAGAAAAAAGTTAAAAACTTGTGGCAAGTGCAAACCCAGTATGCAATGAGGAAAAGAAAACAACTCTTTATAGATCAAATACAAATGCAAGTAGGAAAATCAAGTTTATGTCAAGCTACTTGACTCAAAACAGCAGCCAATAAACAGGTTTACACCTCTGTGTTGTGGAACCCAAAGAGGCAATTCAACACAACATAAAAGTGGAAGGACACGGGGTTGATGTGTTTGTGATAGCTGATGAGTGCATGAAACCATAAATGCAGAAACAGATGACAGATTACTTTTTCTGCTGAATACCATCCACTGTTGACGATTGACAATAATATGGATTTATTATGACAATAAGGAATTAAAGTATATTTGATTTTTTTTCTTCTGTTCAAAGATCACTTTTTTTTGCTCATTGCTCCAAATCCATTTCAGTAAAAGTGGAATCAAATGAGAGGCTTCTTATTCTATCCTGTATATATAGCGCCTGTTTCATTTATTGCTGCTGCTTCCTGAGCCAACTGCATCGACATGTGATTCTTGATGTAAAAATCTGGAATGACAAATAAAGTCGGTGTAAGTCTGTGTCCAAGTCTACGTCCGTGTCTATGTCCAATTCTGTGTCTAAGTCTATGTCTAAGTCTAAGTCTGTGTCTAAGTCTGTCTGTCTAAGTCTATGTCCAAGACTAAGTCTATGTCTAAGTCTATGTCAAGTCTAAGTCTGTGTCTAAGTCTGTGTCTGTCTAAGTCTAAGTCCAAGCCTGAGTCTGTGTCTGTCTATGTCCAAGTCTAAGTCTGTGTCTAAGTTTGTGCTGTCACCTGTCTATCTCCAGTTTCCTCATCAGAAGAGTGGCCAGTTTCCTACGGCCTCGAACCCCCGTGTCTGCGCCGTCTGCGGATACGAAACCCTGGACCGACCCAGAACCACATGCTCCATTCTGGACCGGTGCTGACTGCTGGCCCCGAGGTGAGTGCCACTGGTCCAGGTACAGATCTTTGACCTGGGAGGAGGACCACATCATGGGAATGTTTACTCAGGTCAGAGGCAACTTTAAAACTTTAAATAAGACTTCTTTGTGCTGTAAGCAATGACTAGAATATTTTTATCTGTCACCATCTTTTTCTGGGTTTAAAACAGACACCTGAAGAAGAGAAAAAGTACGTGGAGCTTACCAATACAAATTGTAGTTCAGGGGCCACATACAGACCAATGTCAAATAATAGCATAAAAACCTATGAGTAATGACGACTCCAATTTTTCTTTGTTGCATTAGGATTTACATTATGAAAACATAAATTTACTTTCCTCAAATACCATGCACTGAGGGTTAGGGTTATGTGAACCGGAGATCTTGGTGTCAATCGACATGATATCAAATGGCGTTGAAAAACACCCCCATACTCTAGGGGAAATTACAAAATGGACCCATATTTCTTCTCTTGCTATAGCAAAATAAAAGTATCAAACCACATGTTAAAATGCACCAGAATACAGGAATTAGCATCTACCCACTTTTTTTTTCCTTCCGGCGCCCATGATATTGACAAAAACCGCTTTTCTCTATCATTTTACTCGCGGTTCAGTCGTAAATACAGGTCTGACATTTGTAACGAACGAAGACATAAAACATCGCGTCTCAAATAAGCCGATCTATGGTGATTTAATTCTGCATACACCTTGGCCCCGACTGATGTTCATCTATATGTTAAAAGCCAAGTGGCCTCTATGTGTGTGCGTGCGTGTATGTTTGTCCGCTTTGTAACTCAAAAACCGGACAGAGCTGGCCTTTGCCGTTACTTATGTATTTTAGGTCAATGAATCAGGCTGGCGAAAAGGACAAGTTGATAGGACCCACATCCTGAGAGATATTAGTCATTTTGGAATACAATATAGCCTTACAATCACGTTAAATCATAGAATCATCATTGAACTTGGTTACCTAGCAACAGATAAACAGTTGCCATGACAGCATGGCCACGTTTCCATGGTGTCAAATTTCATGTGCAGAAACAGACATGCCAGCTGAGAGGTTTGTCAACTGAAAACGCCAGTGGAATTTACCAAGAAAATAAATAAAGTAAGAAAATGAATTGATTCAGAGGATCTAGAACCCGTGGTTCTCCGCGGGTCAACGAGCTCGTTCAAACAGGAGCGCTACCCCGTACCAAGATGGCGGCTCCATTGATGCATTCGTTCCTCGACCGCAGTTACCAACACGACATCTAACGTTTATATCTTTTTTTTTTTTTTAATTATCTAGTGATTATGTCTATGGACATTGTTAACGTCGTGTGGTCGTCATCACCATGTACAGTCCAAACCATGGCCATATTTTATTTCATATACATCACATGTACATTTTCAATTTAACGCTGAAAATAAAAAAGTATTTGCTAAAAAATACCTTTTCTATCGTAGTTTTACAAACTACATTTCTCCAGGGGTATAAATGTAGTTTGTTAGAACTACTGCTATGCTAAACTACTTGTACTGTAGTTTCCCCAACACTGTTAAATCATACCTTGGTATTGAAGCGGATTTGGTTGCTTCTTCTTCTTCCTCTTGCGAGTTTGTTGCAAGAATTCAGACCATAGAGGACTGATCCAAAGCATGGGTCTTTTATCCCTTCATTCCTGCATCAAGCGGCAGAGTAACATTAATTTTCACATCTTATAATAATTGATCTGATACTGATGTTGGTAAAGACTTACCTGTCCCGGAACTCGCTGTTGTAAATAACTTTGAGTTGTTCTTTGTCTGTGACAGATGCTCGACCTGTCTCCTTCAGAAATTCATAGAAGTCAAGTCCAACCTGACAGTATGAAACTACCCTACTATTAACCATGACTAAATATTAAAATGACAGACTTAAAGAGCTAAAATGTCCGTAGTACATCCAAGCTCAGCTCTCATCAAGTGTCCGCCCAGTGGCTTCGGAAATCCAGGCTTGTCTGTCGCGTTTATACGCCGGCACAGTACGCCCGGGCGGTGTTTGACTGACAAGCAGCTGCAGCAACACAGAGTGAGCCGGAGCCGTACGGGCTGGGTAAATATAACAAATGCATCCGGACTGTGTGAAATACGGAGAAACGAAACTTAGCGAATGAGTAGGAAATGAATGTGATGAAAACAGTTCGGAATGAGTACGTGCAATTGTAATCACATATGGTTTATTAATCTGTCCAAAGATAAGACAAAATAAAATGAAAAATAAATAAATAAAATAAGCATCTCTATTACATTTCAAGAATGCTCAGAGGCCATCTGTTTCTTTCTGTTTCACTTCTTTGTAAATTGTGGACACAAACAAAGTAATCCACATCCACATCGTCAGCCGACCTCTTAAGTAACACGTGAGAGATAACTGTAAACAAGTATAAAAAAAACAAAAAAAAAACGTGATTTATGATTCATGGTTCTTTCTAACTTCATTTTTTTCCCTCCCCAGGCTTAGCAAATAAAAACTGTCCTTTGTGTCTCAGAGGTAAAGAGCAGGAGAGGAAAAGAAGGCCAAATATGAGACTTTTCTCATTTGAGGTAATGAGAAGTGTGACGTGTTACCAGAGGTGATTGTGTGTGTATTAGTCAGAGGCAGAGGCTTTGTCTGTTTCACAGCTTCTCATATTCCAGTGACCATTGCAGGGATACTGTTAATAAAATTCTGAGAGATGAGACAGCAGTTGACTAACATGAAGGAGTCTAAGTTCTTATAGGAAAAAAGTATGTTCCACCCATCTGGTTACCTAATCATTCTTACATCTCTAAACGTTGTGATGTATGTCATTGGTGACAAAGTTCATGTTCCACATCACTGACACAGGGGCAATCTCCATATGTTGGAAGGTATCACTTCAGATATCTCCAGGGACAGTTGGCACTGATGACACCTCCAGGCCAGGAAGGAGTCACAGATAAATCCAAGTAGAGAAGACACTGTGGGTGTTAATCTTCAGGGGATCTGTCACTGTGACATGGTCCCTGGATATACAGTCTTTTCTGAGAATAGTCTAACATTGTATTTTTCCAACTGATATCAAACTGATTTCAGTTCAGGGGTCACATTCAGACCAATATGATCACCAGTAAAATAATAACATAATAACCTTTAAATAATGTCAACTTCAAAAGTTTCTCCGTGTTTTAGAATGAAAAAAAAAATTACATTATGAAAATGTAACCAGCAACCTGAAATTCCTTCAGAAAAATGAGTGTAATTTTAGCAATATTATGCCTTAGCTTATCATTTACACATATGCATTACAACTTACCGATCACAGTGGATCTACAAATGCACAAAACATTTAGTAACAGGCAGAGTGTTGGTAAAATTGCACTTACTTCTTTTAAGACATTTCAGGTTCATATTTGTTCAGGTGATTCACGTTTTTTGTGGAAGGCTAGTTTGTAAATGTAAATACTTTCATGTAAATGTACTTCTTTTTTTTTACACCAAAACAAAGAGAAAAATGTGGAGTTGTCATTAAATATAGATTGTTATGATAGTATTTTACTGGTCTGACCCACTTGAGATTGAATTAGTCTGTATGTGACCCCTGAATTAAAAAAACTTTGACACTAGTCAGTGTCAGTTAATATCGTCAGTGTAATTTTTACGTTTCACAAATTCATCCCACGGCCCGGATTAGACCCTTTGGTGGACCGGTTTTGGATTGTGATCCATATGTATGACACCCCTGATTTAAAGTAACTGTTCTACTTGACCAATACATGCAATAGTTATCATTAAATGTAAAGACACACCAATTCATTAAGTACAAAAATGTGGCTGTAAAATTGCTTGCAGGGCATTGGTGTTGGTGTGCAGTAAAATCTTCACGACCTCTACGGGACCAGGTCGTTGAAGAAAACCTGATAAGTCCTGGTTGATCCGAGCCATCCTCTGTGGTGTGAGTTTTTGTCGTTTCCGTCCGGACGCAGATGGAGTCTACCACGATGCAGAACAAACAGGATCAAAAGGTCACTCGTACTTACTGCTGTCAGCCTTGTACTGACAGTGTAAATTGGAATTGTGTCAGTATTTGTTGTTGTTTGACTGGTGTTTGGTTACTGTTTATTTATTTACCACTGGCTGTAAATCAAATGGCCTCTCTAACATAATAACGACACCTTGAACCTTGAACCTAAATGTATTAGTAATGTTCACATCCTATTTTCAGCTTTCGATCAGATGAATCTAGAACAAAAATTTGGACATTTAATATGGTTTGGCTTTCAAAAAATTTATTTCATTCAGAAACATCACATGAGATGTTTTATTTTGTTATGATGATCAATTTAGCAAAAAAAAAAAATAGGCAGAAAAAAAATTAAATGTGACTGAAAAATGGAGATGAGTGAGCCGCATCATACAGTCGTTTCAAAACATAAAATGTGAAATAAATCATACATCATAAAAATACTGTAAGGACTGTTAATATTAGGTTAATAAAATGAATGTGAAAGACAAGTTTGAAGATCTTGGATCAAAATCTTACAGCTGATAAAACAGAGATAATCTTTTTGAGATCGACATCAAAAGTTCAGACTTTCCTTCCTTTTCATTGGTCATTTCTCCATTTGGGTCCAGGTGCTAATAAATAAGGCTCTCTGCAAAGTTCAAAGTAAAAAGGACAAACTTTAATGTCAAAATATTTTTATGTGAATTTATAATAATAATAATAATAATAATAATAATAATAATACAGTATAGTGTGTTACCTTTGTCCTCACTTTTAATGCTGAGACCAGGGAGAGTCATTATTCCCACCATCATCATCATCATCATCATCATCGTCATCATCTTCATTAACATAACTATTACCGTCTTTACAGTGCTTGATGAATCTGTAAACAAACACAGAAGAAGAAAAAAATGATGACTCTGGAACAGTGATAGTGGTTTCAGAAATTTTAACTGGAATACGCCCCAAAGTCAGATTTTCACCTGACAAACGAGTAATTTCACCAACTTCAACTTCACAATTCAACAGGTCTATTCCACACGACAATAGTTATAGTATAAGAGCTGATGGAATATAATGTCAAAAAGCACATCTGTTTTATTTGTCTCATTTAATCCTTGAAGGTGTTTACAGTAGAACTGGTTTTACTACTTGTTTTCTAACTGATACTGGGACATTATTCAACAGCTTGACTTTTGACTTCTTGTCTTGGCTGTTGTCTTTACTTTTACAATGAAAAGTGTGTGTGCTATAAGCAGCAGTGGGACTCGTACCTGGCCCAGTTTGGGTCTGTTCTCAGCACTCTGGGGTTTCCCACCACAATCAGCAGGGCTTTAGCTCGAGTCATAGCCACATTGAACCTCTGGCAAAAGAAAACTATGTTAAAATATAGCAAAAACAAAAAAAAGGGTGGCGCAAAGAATTAATAATCAGTGTTCAGAAAGCAAGTAAACAGTCAGAAGTCCAAGGCAGTCTCATACAAAAATAAGAGTCCTTTATTACCTACTGGGTAAGTCTTTGTTAGTGCTCTGCGCTCTTTTGTTTTTCTGCCCTGTCCTTGATGAGTACATGTTTCCTTTATGTAAAGTACATATAATATACATATAACTATGTACAATATATGTCAAAGAAGAAATGTAAAAACAGTATGTACAGAGGAAAACACATGTAGTTAGCCTCATAGCATGATTGCCTAAGTCCTACATCATATGGACAAAAGTATTGGGACATGTTGACTTCAGGTGTTTCTTTTCTAACAGAGGTCTGGGCTACAAAACAATAATGATACATGTCATAATATAGTTTTATATTGGGATAAATACCATACTTGATTATTAATATTGATTTTTACATGTCTAATCAGCTTGAACAGAACATCTTATAACTGTAGCCATGATGTGTCCCAATATTTTTGTCCATATAATTTAGAAACATCAATTTTTCCTTAAAGTTTAATGGGAGATTTTTCGTCCTAAGTGAGATGAGAATAACTTAGAGGGTTAGTTATTATTATTTACAGTCATAGCATGAAACATAGTTTAGAAATTTAGAGTTAGAACATTTAAAACCATAGCCATGGATTAAAAAAACAAAAGAAAAACAAAATCAATGTTGAGAGAAATGAAGTAAACATAACGTGCTGCACACTTTTAATACCCCTTGGCCAGATACAGTATAGTGTAAGATTCTGTTGAAAGTTACTGCCCTGTGATTTACATTAGATTGTCTTTGTGTAAATTTGGTGCTGAAATCTCAATGCATTCTTCAGATAATGCGATTATGTCATTGAAAGGACATGTCGCCATTTGACCTTGAAAAAGTCGGTCAAGGTGACCTATTCTCAGTAGCCTTCTGCTCAATGCCAAGATGCATCCACAGTATAAATCTGGTCCAGATATCTCAACACATTCTTCTGATAATACGATTAAGTCGTTGAATGGACAGACAGACGGACAGACAGACAACTTAACGATTACAATACCCCTTCGGCCCCAAGTTGGCCGAGAGGTAAAAACCATCCCTAAGGCATTTTGGAAGCAAAGATAACAATTTAAAGAAAGCTAACCAGTGCAACGCAATGATATTGATCCCAATATAAAACTATATTATGACATTTGTCATTATTGTTTTGTAGCCCAGACCCCTGTTAGAAAAGAAACACCT
>JAPQRQ010000026.1:16827283-16853521 GCA_037367365.1 Apogon talboti | reverse complement strand
GTGTGTGTGTGTGATGGGAATAACACGACAAGTTATGACAGGAACCCACTACCCTGCTCGGTCACACTGATTAGTCCTGCTCTTTCCCGATCTCTTCCTTTAAATGTTAGTCTGTCTGAACAAAAAACAAAGATTACAGTGTCATACTAATGCACCATATATTTCTTATTAACATCTGTTTAGATAGGCAATATACACAACATTAAACAAGCAAGCTGGAGAGCAGAGAAGTGAAATCTGTCGGATGTTGTGGTTATGTAGGACAGAATGACCATCCAGGCCTTCTTCATCATCTTCTTCTTCTTCTTTTCAACGGCCATTTGTTATCGTATACACAGAAAAGTCGAGTACACTGCATAATCACAATAATGGGAGTGCTCTTCTCTCTCCTTAAGTCAGCCAATGTAGTGCAGTCTCATCCGCAGATGAGAAATGAAACAACACTTTACAATTAAATAAATCACTTTCAGTTTTTTTTTCTTTTTTTGTTTTTTTTTTTTGTCTTTTACAGTTGCATTCAAAGTTCTAATGTGGCACATTCGTCCGTTTTTTGTTTTTGTTTTTTTTCATTTGGTGTCCATCTCCCTGTCCTCTGGTAGTCCTCTGTCTGGACTGCTGTTTGGCTACACATAGCCAAACTTGCGCTTAGATGTCCACTTCTCAAAGTGCACTAGTTAAGCTACTTCCCAAAGTCCAACCATGCACTCTTCTTGGTAGATAAAGTGTATTTCCCCCCAAAAGAAAGAAAATTATGTGAGTATATGATGTTGTTGTAATAATACTGGATATGTTTGAGGCTCAGTTAATGTAAAAATGTGTCTTTAAAGCATTGTGAAAGCAGCAAACCAATTTTGAACCCACACGCTAGGGTAAAAGGCCAGCGGGACCTTCACCTTTGACATAAGCTCATTCCACCCAGCGTTTTTCACTGGTTTCACTGTCTGCCATCTGATCCCAGGAGTCCAGCCGTAGCCATTCACAAACAGGGGCTAATGGGTATTTATTCATATTGATGGCTACTGAATTCTAGTGCTTTCACAGAGATAGGTATTAAAGCCATGCAACGAGGAACGGAGACAGGAGGAGGGGAGGGCGGAGACGCAGAGCACTTTTGGACAAACTTTCCCAGAATGCCGTGTTCCACAGAATGTCCTGCAAAGGGGAAAGGGGTGGGGTTGCATAACGGGGGGCAGAGGGAGCCTGTCCTCAGGTTTGGTCCAACCATTCGGCTCGTTTGGGGGCCTTGCACGTGTGTATGTCCACCGCTTCCTCGCAGTCCTTGCACTCCACAGCGCAGCACCACTTGAACTTGCACTCGCACTTGGTGATTTGCTTGACTCTTGTGGTGTCGTAGCCCCGCCCACAGCACATGACCTCACAGCCGTCCGTACCACGTGATGTTTTATTGCAGACCCGCCCAGCTGTGCCCAGGGAACCTGTACAATAAGAGCGAAGAGGTTAAGAGATGATTCTAGCCAAATGGAACAATGATTAAATAGTTTCACCTGGAAAACTACAAAGATGGATGACATGGAATATTCTAATACATCATAGTCCAGCTTGTCCAGAAAAACACTGCATGATTTTTGTTTTTGTTTGTTGAGGATAGAGAAACAGTGACATCATCCACAGCAGGAGATGAACCAGCATTTTTGCAACCCAGATCTGACTGACCCAACTCATTTTAGTTTTCACCCAATTTGTTTGGTTGTTATTTAACACTGTGATTATGCATATGATAAGTGATTATAAGCTGCAATGATTAAAATATTGGTGGATAGTCAGTTCACTGTGACTTAAAGCTGTCCATATGGGGTGATTAAAGGTGTTGTTTAATGTCCGAAAACAATTAAATATCTGTTCAGATTTGTCTGTATTTTTTTAGCCAAGAGTTTTAGAGTCAAATGAGTCTTGATATAAGTGTACAATTTAACACCACACAAAAGGTTATTTATAACCATGTTTTGATCCCTGAGGTGCCCTTCATGGAGCAGGGTTGAAACATACTTATTTGCTAAACTTTTTGTGGTTTGGAGTAAGTGTGCTGACACTACAACGTGTTTATATCATCAAAAGTTCTGGTTCTGCTTTGGCCCTGGGTTCAATTAGCACCATACTAAGTTTATCACAGTGTTTAGCTGCCTGGCTATTACCTAATGCAGAAGCATATTGTCTGTGTCTTGTGTGAATGTCATCCCCACAGAGATTAGTGGTTGTGTTTGGTGTGAGAAGTTCCCTGTTTGAACTGCTACCTATCACAACAAGCTGCCCGTAGAACAACAGACCCACACACACAACTATGCGGTGTTGGTAGAGTGGCCTATAGTTACACTGCCTTTCCCAAGCCACTGCTCCCTTTGAAGCCGCTCTATGTGTGGCTGTGTGTGAGTGTGTGTGTGCGAGGGTTAAATGGACAGTGGAGCGTGACAGACAGACAGGCTCTCACACTCTGAGGCCCACTCTGCCCTCCAGCTACGCTTAGTTCAGACAGACAGAGTGGGAGAGACTGTGACAGACAGAAAGAAGTGACTTTTTTTTTTTTTAAATTAGCTGCTTGTGTCCCTAGGCTGTGGATTCCACTGGGAAGGAGAGAAAGAGGGGAGGAAGGAAAAGACAGACAAAGGGAGCGAGGAAGAGGAGAGTGGACGGAGCTACGGACAGTGATGGAGGTGTCAAAATTATCCCCAAAAAGTTTGTCTCATGTGGACAAATAAGAAAACACACATCTGATCAGGTGCATGAATATTAAGCCAATATCCAACAATAGGGGCGTATATGTGTATAATGTGTGTGTGTGTGTGTGTGTGTGTGTGTGTGTGTGTGTGTGTGTGTGTGTGTGTGTGTGTGTTGACAAAGACTGACAGAGGTCAGGTGGTCACAGAGCAACCATGTCCCCAGGGTACAAGAATATTAGCTTCCACAGACATCACACGGGAGGCCTGCTGTGTTATCTGACCACCACTACACACACACATGCAGTGACATTCACACACACACAAACACACTAGTCATGCATGAACATCCACACAACATATACATAACACAGTCGGGGCAATCCATCAGCATCCCTGAGAACCTGCCTCCCTGTGTCTTTCAGTCCAGTCTGCCTTGTTTCTGTGTATTTTTACCTGCTGCTTTGTCTTGTAAACAGTAATCCGGCGAGTTCTCGAAGTACACCAGGTCGTTCTTGGTGGCCTTCGTGAAGCCTTTGTGGGCTTCGGCGAATCCTGTCCCGTCCTGGTTCATTGTCACTTCAATTGCTCCGTTGTATTTCCTCCTCAAGTAGTCCCCCGTCTTCCTGAAGTCGGACATGGCCATCCAACATGTCCTCAACGTGCATGAGCCACTCACTCCGTGACATTTACACTCCAGCTTCATGAAACGCTTTACTGCCTGCAAACGGACAAGGACGGGATGAGCTTTATATCAGATTTGTGTATTCAGTATACAGGGTGCATGCACAGGTCTTGAAAATCTGAAAAAGTATGGACTTTTGGGTGAAAGTCTTAATAAAGTTTATCTCATAGTTGAATTTTAGAGTACGCTCAAAGGCACGTAATCTTGTAAGATAAGAAATACATGAGCAAAGCATATACAAAATATGATTTCACTAACCGGTTGGTACTGGAATGATTCTAATGAAACTTGTTTGTGTGATATCCACGCATTTTTGTGATTTTCATATGTTTTGAAAACATTTCTGTCAGTAAAATCTAATTTACTGTGAATTATGCATTCATTTATTCATACGTTTATTCAAATTTACTTTTCTACGACATACAACAGGTACAATCTCAACCACAAAAGTAGGCACGCAAGTATAAAAGTACATAAAGTCAAGGTCTTAGTGGGGGAAAAATTGCAGTTTTAAAAAGGTCTGGAATTTTTATTTGGATAAAGAGCAAGCACCCTGATAGGAAAATGCAGCACAAATACAGGAAGGATTGTTTAAGGGTAGAGAGTTTTGGGTTTATTTGACCAGGTTTTGTTTCCGGTATGACATAATCATGGTATCTCCATGTTGATATCATCTAAATAAGATCAGGCTAAACTGCATCTGGAGGTATTTTTGCTTGCATTGTGACTGGAACTCAGCCAGTTACAAACATAGAAATACAGGTTGTCCATGATACAAAGGACACAGCATAATTACCTCTGTTTATCTGACATATGCAGTATACAGATGCTCTCAGAATTAACATGAGGGCCCATTAACAAATGTCATTTTGAAGAATGTATACCTGAATCCATATCCAACCAGACTACTAGGTTTAAAAGGAGTCAACTAACACTGTCTACATAGGTTGAAGGGATCCAGCAGGAGTTGTGGATTAGCAGTATGTAGTATAAATACAGTTAATAAAGGTTTTGCTTTTAGAAAATCATGAAAAATATCTAAATCGCACACATTTCTTGCTCAACAGGATGTCAAATTGCAACCTGTTTGTTTCTTTAATATATTAATTGTAAATGTGTTTCTCCCCTTGTTTAGAGCATATAGTTATATTAAAGAACATTTTTTGTTATCATGTTAGCAAATTGTCCAAAAAGAAGATATATTTTTTGGCCATATCGCCCAGCTCTGGTGTGAGTGCATTTTCATGCCATGTCATGTCAAAGTCACAGTATCGGCCTGTCTAATTCTATATTGCAAAAGGCAGTCCAGATATAGGAGGGTTTAAGGTGACCTTATGTGTACATGGTGTTATTTTAGACTGAGCAGACAGTGGTGACCGTGCAAAGTGAAAGCCACTGTATTTTTTGGGAGAATTTTTTAGGTTTTTATGTTTTTTACATTTCTGTTTGACTTGAAAGTGAGTTAGTCGTGCACTTTCCTTCATAGCCAAGCGATTTGCAAACTTGTCCATGTGCTTTAGTGACACACTTACTGTTCTGCCACAGCGGTTGTTGTGTAAATTCATAAGGGCCCGTGCATCCCTGACAGTCCTCTCTTTGGCATCTATGAAGGCTTTGGCAAACTTAATCCCGTAGTGTATGTTATCACTACAGCCGCCCCAGTCAAACTCTCCTCTCTCATCGCTAGATCGTCCACGCTTCTGGGGGTCGCAGTTACACGTCTTCAGCTCCCCCTGGCTGCAGGCGCGGGTCAGCGCGTACACCACTCCTGCTGAAGAGATGGCGTAGACAAACGCCGCCTCACGACTACCTACGAGAGCGAGACACAGAGAGGGGAAAACAGGGCGGTTTAAATTGCGATAGAGGTTAGAATAACACGATCCGTTCTTGAATACATAAAACGTTAAAGCCAAGATCCGACGAGCTTAGAGATTTCGCAGCCCACATTTTACACACTGATACACATAATGCCATGACCAGGCCTGGGTGTGAGCTATCAGGACGCGAAGGTGCAGCTGACGGGGGCATATCAGGCCTGATATGGAGTATAGGACAGCTCTGTTTAAATATTATCATGGAAATAATCCTCGCAGCGGGGCTCTCCTCTGCTCACATAAATTGTTTAAATACAGACACAGTGATACCCCATTAATCAGCACCAGGGTGATGTCATGACAGCATTATCTACCATTGCTGTGCTCATCTGTTCTTTTCTGGTCTCTTTAGTTCCTTAGAATATGACTCATCTATTGTGTGGCCAGAGAAACATAGAGAATTAGACATACTGCTCAGTCACAGTTGCTTTTAGCAGCGGCTGTTAAGACTGGCAAAAAAAATCCGCATGGCCGTAAAAGGTGGGAGAATTCATCCTTGTTTTCCAAACCAGACAAACATTAGTTTTTACTCGGTGCCTCAGACGCTTTAAGCACAGCTGATAATTATTTTTAGGGATTTGTCTGCGATCGCACATAATGCACTTTTCAACAACAGCCGCCTTTGTTTCAGTTGTTTTTCATTATTTGGTTGCAGACCCGTACGCCTCCTCATACTTTTCACATTGTGAGTTGGACACTGTACAAAGTCTAATGAGAAAATTGTTGCTCTCCAAACGTGACTCTCTATACACAACAGCATCGTCATCCCAAGTGGATGAACCATTTTACATTCCTGGGGTAGTACCTTCAAGACAGACATCACTGCAGTTACAGCTCAGAAAATATTATTGTTTTCTCTGTCACATTCTGGATCATAGTTGCCTTTCCAGCCTTTGTGGACTTTATAGGTTTAGATTTTTAATCATGTTCCAAATCAAGTTATCTGCTATTGTAATGTGGGAAAAAAAATGCCGTCTGCTATGTTTCTTGGCTCAGTCCGTCGTAGGATGTTAATATCTAAGTAATGCATAAAATATTGTCATATAATCTGCACAACAATAAACAATATTTCATGAGGCTTTCTAAGTTTAATGTTGCAATTAAGTGCAAATAAACACCTGCATGTTCAAA
Organism: Apogon talboti; assembly: GCA_037367365.1. NCBI lineage: Eukaryota > Metazoa > Chordata > Actinopteri > Kurtiformes > Apogonidae > Apogon > Apogon talboti. The sequence goes on along the minus strand of JAPQRQ010000026.1, from coordinate 16,847,159 downwards.
TAAAAGAGTGGATATATTAAAGGTGATACATTATGAATGGAGGGTCACTCACAATATGAGATAAGAGATGTTAATATTCCCACAGGAAACCGACCTGAGCTTACATTTGTACAGCTGGGTCAGTAAGCTGTGATCCAACCTGTGTTTTTTTTTTGTATTCTGCAATCACTGGAATGTCCCATTTCAACTCAGGGGTGAGGAGATGGGGCCAGTGGGTGCAGAGGGGGTGTATACGGGGGAGGATGGCGAGGGGCAATGCTAGTCATCCTTCAAACCTGCGCTGTTTGTCTGACAGTGAGAATATCTCTCTAAATATTTAGATCTACATTACTGTTTATTCCCCTCCGGCACACACACATGCAGCCCGTATCTCCATATCTGCTACTTTTTCCATGCATCGTCGGCCCCCACACATGCTTAGAATGGCTGAGAGAGGGACAATAACAAGCCACTGACGTACATGATACGTTTACAGGGGGAACACCTTCACTTTTTGCCACACATACCCTGATAATCTCCAAGACAGTGCTGCAAAGGGATCACAGCCAAGATCATAATCTTAAAAATGGAGCAACATGGAGAGAGAACATGCAGGTTCATGGTTGCTTCCATGCTTTGCAAAAGAACTGCAAAATATCAGAAAAGTGTTAAATGGTCTGATTATGAATCCATGAGAGATAAGGTCTGTCTTATTAGCTTACTTCAATACCTGACACCATTAGGTAATTTTTGCATTTATTTAACATATATTTTAGATTTAGCCAGACTGCAGTCATTAAGTCATTTAATAAAGAGAACGTATGCAGACCCTCTATATGAACACAGGGGAAAATGCATGTTTAAGCATGAACGTGTTACAAAAGGTCTGGCAGGAGTGGAAAAACAAAATGACAACGAGCCCACGTCTCAAAGCCCGTGTGTTTATTGACGAGGCCTGAGGCATTACAACAGTCCATTAGTGACTATAAACATGGAGTACCATGCGTGAATACGAGAGGAAAAGATGGGAGAAAGAACAGGCCGGGTGGAGAGTGGCAGCGAGGAGAAGCGAGAGATAAGAAGGGATGGCAGTGGAAGTGAAGAGGGTGAGTCAGGAGGTGGAGCCAGGTAGGGTCAGTGTCCACATGTCAAAGATACACGGAGACACACACATGGACTTACTCCGTAGCAGGACTCGTCCGAACACAGTGTGGTCTCGGTCCAGCGTACTGCAGTTCCAGCGGTGGTGTCTAAACTGGTGCTGACACTCTCTGATCCAATCCTTTGTGCCCTCACCGATAGCCTGCATGATGTCCGGGTGGCGTTGGCAGAGTTGCCGCTGCTTATTCACCAGGCCTGGGATGTTGTTGCAAATCACACGAGCCCCTAGCGCACCAATGTACCTGTAAAAAAACAAAACAAAACAAAACAAACATAAAAACAGGAAAATTCAGCTGTGAAATGAACATACAGTAACCCACGCCTGAAATGGCCTGGAACATAAAATAGACACAGTTGTAGTGTAAGGTCCTGGATTTGTGTGATTGTGTACACAGTGGGACACATACACTCTCACAGGTGGTGAGTGGCATGGAGGAGAGCTGCAGTAACAGTCCTCAGTGAGTCAGAGTTCACTACACTTAACAGTTTAAGGTTTGTGAGTCGGAGGGGAGTGGAAACCATTTACTCGGCTCTCCAAATAAATAAGCACTTAACCTCTCCCCACAAGACCTGCATGTGTACGTGTGTTTAAACGTTTCCCAATGGGACAGCTGAAATCATGTCGTCACAAATCAGAGCGTGGAGTCTGGGGCCTCCAATAACCCTGTCAGACTAAGACCCCATTTACTCACTTTGCTCTTCTCTCTCTTTTTGCTCATTCACTTTGATTCTCATCTCACTCACAGCTCCACTGCATGCTTCTCCCACTCTTCTGCCCTAATAAAACAGTGCATTATCAAGATAAACGCTGTGCTGAGTTTGCCCAAAATAAACCCTTTGGTTTGCAGCGTGCCTCTGTGTGTAGGTGTGTGTTCGTGAGACTCCTCACAACCTGGTGGCTGCAGGGTTTAGCGGGTCAGCGAGTGAGGGGAGGTCAGGGAGTGTGTAGCTGTGTGGTCGTGTTTTACGAGGCCGGGGAAGAGGATGGAGGCTGGAGGGTCTCTACTCCCCAGAGTGGGATTAGACAGCAGGAATAAGAACAGAGTGCTCATCAAAGGGAAGAGCCAGAGCAGCAATTCACACTTAATTTTCTGAGAATCAGGAGGACTTGTGGATTTTATAGCATAGTAAATCATTATCCACAGGTTTAAAACAACAGGCTGTGAAGCTCTGTCACTACACTGTGGATTAGGGAAAAAAAAAGACAAGTAGGAGACAGTTAGGGACACTCAAAGCCTATAGTGACTACCTATGGGAATGCAACAAGTCTTGTGTTGAACTAACGCTATTTTAAGTGAATAATCTCATTGCATTCAGTGCCAAATCACCTCACTTTATTCTTGAGATTTCCTGACAAATTAAAATATTTTTTGTGAAATTTTTTTGCATTTCTTTGGATATCGACAGTAGGGAAACAAAGGAAAAGCAAAGTAGAGATGAGATGACGTTCATACATGCTTAATAAAATCTATTTTCTTTTCTGTTGTGCATTAAAAAGTCATTGCTTAGCCATAAAATAACAGGAGCCAAACATTTAACCTGGCACAGACAGCAGACACAAGGCGATGGTGATAAACATTAATGCTAGCTTTTCTTATTCCGGCCATTATTCTTGATAAATAAGTGGAGGCTTGGGATTTTATGATTCCATGCATGCATGGATGCATATAAACATAATTATTTCCCAAGTGGCTTAAACCCCAACCACCCCCCAAACCCACCCATCTCCAATCAGTTTTTGTCTAAGCCCCAGATCTGTCCATATCATCACTTACACCCAGGGAAATTTGATAAACAGTTAAATACTGTCTCTCCTACACACTAAATTCCCTTTAAAGCCAATAATGCCCAGCCAAAGCCTTTACGCACACTCTTCCCACTACTCCCCATAACTGCTTTTAATCTACACAAACTATTTGGCATTCCATCACCCCCATACCCGCCCACACACAGACACTTCTCCTATAAACACACTCACACACATGGACATTTTCACGTATGTTATTGCGCAGACTATGAGATATTTTTTCACCCCTCACCTATGCTCTAGATGGCTGTGTTCAGGATATTTTAGTGAAGTCATTGCGTCTTTCGTTCATGTTTATGTGCGTGTGTGTGGGTGTGTGTGTGTGTGTGTGTGTGGTACCTGGTGAATTAATGACTGTTCTGCCTTGTCGAAAGCAGGCTCCAGCTGAGCTGAACACGCGCTCAGCCAACAGCGCCGACATAAATTACATTTATCGCTCTATTATTATTGCTCAATATGGCAAGCCAACAACTGACACGAAGAAAATGCAACTCTAAACTCATTCACAAACTCATAATTTAGGTTATTTCCAATTTTAATGCGTCATCATCTTTTTTCCCCTCTTTGCTCACTTGCAGATTAATTGGAATTAATTGTAACGGTGACAGAATTACGCACGTGTGGTTTGTCTTCGCAGTATAAAAATTAGAACACAGTGCGCTCATTCGTGACTAATAACAGCCTTTAAATAAAACTCAACCGTCTGAGTTATTTTCACCAAAAAATATGAACAAGAATAATAAAGATAAAGCATATGATAATATCAAATACCCTGTTAATAAACATCACTAATGAGAACTCTGTGATCCAGATTATATGGCCCCGATGATGAATTGATACAAACCCCTAAACCTCGTGGATAAATGGCCTTGTTTGTGTTCTGTGGGAAATGGCAGCTCTAAATTAATTTGGTATGAAATGAGTCGTAATAAGTTAAATTCGTTGGCAGTAATCCCTGAAGTTTGTAAGGAGAGACTCGCAGCAAGTCTATGGGGATCAGAGACAGCTCCTTTACGAATGATTAAGATAAACGAGGGGGGGATTTGTTCAGATTGGGTGGCATTCCTGTTTCCAGTCATCCAGTCAGCCTGATAATAATAATAATAATAATAATAATAATAATAATAATAATAATAATAATAATAATAATAATAGATGGACTGACTTAAATGCAGCTCCTATAATAAATCTTGATGGCAGGTGGTGTAATGGACGCAGACGACTCACCACCATGAGGAGTCCACTCGTGGCGTCACCAGCAGCAGCAGCAAGAGACACGCACAGTAAATCCGCGAACTGGTACCAGGTCTGTGGCACGACGACAACTGGGATGAAAGTTTGACTCCCGGAGAACCACAACCACGAATCCGGTCTGCCCGGAGGCTCAGAATCCTGTTTAAACCCAGCATGTCTTTGCGCTTAAAATAATAATAATAATAAAATCACAATAATCCCCCCTACAAAAAAAAAAAAAAGAAAAAATGATGAAGAACCTCAGCAGAAGGTTTGTGTCAATAAGGTCAACCCCCCTGCAGTAGGTAGGCCTCGTTATCCAGTGTGTGGCTCCATGTTGCGCGACTGTCAGAAGCGCGTTTTCGGTGCCATGTGCGCACCAGACTCCACTGGACGCGTCGGGAGGTTTTACCTGACGAGACGAGCAACAAGTGTCCGCAGTTTCACCTCTTACTGATCAGAAGCTCCACCGACACTTATCTGCAGTTTTTAGTGTGTTTTTCTTCTGTCAAGTGGCTGAATTAAGTTCCGGATTAACGCTGGAAACCAAGGTGTTGGATGCGTTACGCGCTGTGGTTCTGTCTGCTGTGGAGGTCTGCGCTGGGTTGGATGCTCACACCGGACCTCTCCTTTATCAGTGCGCGGTGGACAGAGTCAGAGCTGAGAGAGAGAGAGAGAGAGAGAGAGATGAGGGAGGGCTCGCTGCTGACAGATCCTCTCCACCATTGGGCAGATGTAGGGGTTACAGAGTTTGACTATAGAAAGCACATATTAAAGAGGGATGGATGGAGAGAGGTGTGTTTGTGTGGTGGTGGGTTTGCAGGGTTAAAGGGTGATGCTGCTGCTGCTGCAGTTTGGGTTCACCTGGGGCATAAACGAACTGATGTTATTAATAATGATGCTATCTTCACATGCACCTCTGGAACAAATCACATTATTACACATTATTCCTCCGTTTCTTTCTTGAAAACATAAAACGCTGCTCAATAGAAACTTGATTGCAGATATAAAACACTAGTGCGAGAGCAGATTCCCTGTATACACAGATATGAAGCAATTTAATCATCACAAATGATTATAATTGTTCACACAGTAAAACAAATGTGTTGCTGCAATGAGCATTTTAATTGAAAATTTATTTTTCCTGCCAGCTTGAAATGCGTTTGATTAACAACATGGTATTTATTGTTATTTATACAGATTACAAAGCCCCTGGTTTATGTGATTTATGATGAGCTATTTAATTAAAAATGTACAAATTTCACATGACTGTAGTACTCATACTACTTGTGATATACAGATCTTTGCAATCTTTACACTTCTAATTAATGTGATGTTTTAAATGTACAGCTTATACATAAGTGTTAGATATTATTTCAAATGATTTTTAACAGATATTATTTTAGTATTTGTTGAGTCTTTGGCCGTGCACCATCTAAATCACAGCCGAAGTTAAAGTCAGAGAAAAAAGCTGGGAATGTGGGACTGGGAGAACAGAGCCAAATCGTCCAGTGGAACAGCACTATGGCTTAAATATGAACCACATGTGTAAGAGAGAGTGCTGAGACAGCGCTGGAATAAAGCATTTATACACACACGTACTCATACACACAGCGGACATCCTTACCTTTCTTCCCATGCCTGTTTGTGTGTCTTCAGGTTATTTTCAGGCTGTCATCTTTCATCAAAGCTCTGATTTTTGTCTCTGTCCTTGAATGGCTCCTGACAGACAAGACACTGAAACATTTATCAAACTCAAAAACCACTGCCAGTGCTGTTTACAGACCAGTCTGAATCACTGTAGACTCAACTTCCCTGAGGCGTTTGTGATATTGGATTAAGAATACCACAGTTGATTCAGTTGACCCAGTGCTACCAACAAACAAGTAAACAAATCGGGAAAATCCCTGTCGGAATTGAAACTATTAGAATTAGCTAGCTGTCGCAAACTGTGATTTTATCAAAAGCTTGTGAAAACAGCTCTACTGTTTTTGCCAAATCTGCTGTAAAAGCTAAGCTCCTCTTAGAGACATTTGTATTTCTGCTTAGAGTACATTAGCCGAGCTGGTGTTAGAATAGGACGCACAATTTAGAGACTGAGAGACAGATACATGCATGCATACATGGACCGATGAGGGTTTGAGAGAGGCTACAAGGTGAGGCAAAGAAGCTAAGCGTGGGTGAATACTTGTGTTCTGCAGCTTAGTTCACAATTTTCTGCTAAATCAAAAGGAATTAGGGAAGCACAAACACGGCTGAGTTATGCTCCCTCATGGGGCTTTAGGACTGGAACAGACTCTCTCTCTCTCTCTCTCTCTGTGAACTTGACCCCAGATTTCTCTTCATAAACAATAACAGAGTGAAGTGCCTTCATGTCAGCTGGAGGAAAGGTTTGCCCTGATGGTCCAATCTGGCAACCATATCCTCAGAGGAAAAGTACTGACAGGAGGAGGTGGCTAGGTTTAAATACTACACTGGGGTGAAGGGGGGGATAAAGGGGCAATTTACAGAGGCAGGGGTTTTGGACTAATCCAATTGATTTCTGTGTTGATACATTATAATCACTAAGGATTATTTCTGAAAGAAAAGTTGCAGGAAGAAAAAGGAATTGGCTGAATGAACCAGGCAGAAGCATGCACTGTAGGTGGAAGAGTTGGACTAATGGTCCAGTAATGTGTCCCCTGTGGGGATTATACTGTGGGCTGTCACCAGCAGTCCAGAGATGAGCTCAGCGTGTATTCCCATCCCCTGGCAGACCAGAGCAGGGAGGACAGCCTGTCATCAGGCCTGGCCCAGAGCCAGCACTGATGGGACACACAGGGGGAACCTTGCAGGGCGGACCCATGTGGGGAGTACAAAGGGGACAGGTAGAAGAAACAGCCCAATCACTGACAATAAAATGGTGCCATTGTTTGTTTCTAAAAACCATGGATACAAACAGTTATAGTCTTTGTGGTCCACAAATACACCATATGTTATGTTTATATCAGCTTTATAGTGTTAAATGATCATGGCACTTTTCATCCATGTCAGAAATTATATCCAGTTAATTTTTATGATTATTTTAAGACGCTTTGAAATCCATCCCAGTGGCCCCCTGCCTATATGGAGGAAAGGCAGAAGTGGAGCTAATCCTTCAATGACAAGCGATGTTAAGATTGGACACAAAAACATGCAAAGGCAATATTTTTTCGAGCAACTTGTTTGAGGCAAAAGGGAGGAAAAACTGAAAAAAGACGAAGTGGAACAAGTACGTCAAAAATGGGAAACATTACCTATCCATGAACTGTATGTCATGTTTTACTAGTGATAGTTAGAAAACACTGATTGATTTGGGGTGGACCGGTAGGAGAGATTTTGGATGTACCTGCCACGACCTACTCTGAGTGACCTTTGCCCTATTTCTTACCCCTTTGGATATTATTATGGACTGAATTAACTGTGATATAATTCATTGGTATGGTCAGATGATTTGTCAGGACATTGCAAAACAACCCTGTGTGCATTTTTTCATCTAGTGCTACAGTCAGCACGGTGACATTGTTTTCCACTGACTCCTGAAAATCATTCAACTTTATAAAACATATTCATGTTGCATTTTTCTGATCTGTAACTGACTGAATTAAGTAGATTGGATGGGTTGTAACTACACAAATCTCCTAAAAAGTCTTTGTGTGTTGTGACTGCTTCAGGTCTGTCTGTACTTTTCAAAGAATAACCAATGCCGCCATTTTTCTCATGAGTAATATGAGATGATTACTTCTATATACCAATACCTTCAGAATAACAGAGGTGACTTTAATACTGGTGTGATTTCTGTATGATAAGCATCAATAAGGATACAAAGAAATGGTATAATGCTCATTTATAGAGAAATCATTTGAAAATCCAGGAGTATTATGTATAAAGCTAATGAAAGGTCAGAATAGACGGCAGTTCCTAAAAATACACCATCCTTCAGGGACAGTCGAGCCACTGCGTTCATATATCTATGTATGTGCATATGCATGTGTCCAGAGAACCAGATCTGTGATAATTTATTGTCTTGTAAATTTAGATCTGCTGACAGAGATGTACTGCCTCGAAACAAACGCAGCAGCGCTGGAATTCCAGAAGCTTCTGAAGTGTTTGGCTTGTTCTCAGGGAAGGTGTCAGAGCCTGTTGTTACCCACTTTCCCCCAGTGCAGAGGGTGCAACGTAAAGCATGTGCAGGGAAAGTTTGAGCTTGTACCGCTGCAAAAAATAAATAAATAAAAATGCTCCGGAGCCATAGAATGTACCGTACGTTACATCACACTAAAGGGCCGCACACGTGTGACCCTTTTCTTCTTCATCCTCAGGATCGTCTGTCAGTAATAGATTTTATAGCTCCTGTGAACACACAAAGTGCCTGTAGATGCGATTGTGATAACTCTATAATAGCATGTTTATTAGGTCGCAGGAGGATGCCGTCATGCTGGACGAACTCGGAGCACGCACACACAAACACGGACACACACTTAGAGTATGACGGCAGAGCAATGGATAGAGATGAGATCTAAGAGACAGCATGGCCTCTTTGACGTTCAACACATCTCAGTCACTTCTTTAAAAAAAAATAGGTATGCCCAGTGGCATTATATGATGCACACAGACAGAAATAATCAGGTACACATCATACTTATTAAATAGGATAGACTGGGATCAACTTTAAGCTGGCTGCTTCAATTCCTTTTCCCAGTTTACTTTAATCCTTAACATGTTATGGAGTGAAAATCTTCATAATCTTAAGGGATTGTATTAATAAAATAATAGATATGATGATGTACCTTTTATGGAGTGTCCTTAACTGAGTAAAACAGATAATTATAATAACACGTCTACAACCATATGTATAATACAAACTTCACACTTTACAACATCTCTTGTAATTCTTATCTTTAATATTATTATTTCTATTTACTGCACAGCCCTGTGTGTGTGTAATAAGAAATAACCATGTACACCAAATACTTTTTAAATAGGACAGAATGAGTTGGACTTTAAGCAGACAGCTTCAGTTCCCATTCTCAGTTTACTTGAAATATAAATAAAATAAATAAAATTCGACATTACCTTTATGGATGCTGGCTGAAAAATGCCTCCTTGCTCCCTCTGAGTGGAACTGAGTTTGTGCTGACTAGTTTCCTGTTTTAGCAGGGAACTGTCTGTGTGACGTACACTGTAGGTCATGGGCAGCCGGTCACATGGTGGCTAGCTGAGGTAGCATAGTGGACAGTGAATCAGTGAAACATCCCTCTGTTGTAGCTTTAACTTTTATCCTGTACAGGGTTTAATGGCAGGCAAAGGTAGATTATGTCTTTAAGAGTGAAAAAAAACTTGAATAAAAAATAAAAAAAAAACACTGTTGTTTTTCATTCGCTGGTTCAGGAATTGAGTGTAAAGTGTAATGAAATCATTAAGGCAGGTATGTCCTTCATGCTGAGGCTGCACTTATACATGAACTGCAATGGACACAAGAGGAAATGAATTTTAACCCATAATTATATTCTATCTGACTGCTGCATAAACTCAGACACTATGGTGGTAATGAAGTATCTACATATGCAATCAACAACAGAATCTAAGTGAACGGATAAAAGGAAGTGAGTTGTCTTTCAAATGTAGGGAACAGTAGAGAAAAGGTGACAAAAGTGGTGGAGAAACTGAGGGAAGTATTCAAGTGTATATGACAAAGGCATATGTTGATGTCTCCTTGATCAGTGTCAGTGCATTCATTACATTACACATATGTCATTAGACCTATGTCTTTTTTATAATTGCATGTAAGTGAAACAGGAAACAGACTCTGTAGATTTGGGTACAACCTGTGGGAAAAGTAACCATACTATATAAGAAATCTTGTCCAGAAGGTTAAAAAAAAAAAGTTATCCTGGAAAAGATCTGAGCATGATTTCATACAGTATCTGCTCCAGGCAGAACATCGTGAGACTGTTTATGCTTTGACTCGTGTAAAGCTCATATAAGAAACTGTGGTCCTGATTAAGCCCTAACCCTTTTGTTGTTTCTTTAGTCCCATAAACCTTTACTTCCTCTCATGTTTCTTTGTTTGACTGTGGAGTAAGGCAGACTAAATGGAGACAAGGCGTACGGAATAAACAGAGGTCAATAAGTAAATGTTTATCACAGTTAATCTGATCATAGCTATAAAGATAAAAGTGATTGTGTGACAACAACCTTAATCCAATGGGAATTTATATACAGTATGTTCTGTCATCATTAGTGACTACAGTTCTGACTACACGGCCTAGAGGGCTGGAGAAGTGGCTTGTTATTGAAGGGTTGCTGATTTGATTTCCTGGATTGCCATCTTGATGTGCCATTGAGCAAGGCACAGAACCTCCTCCCCATTTTGCTGCCTGACATGGCAGCCCATTGCTCTGATTTCCAGGGTGTGCTGTATTTCTGCATGTTCAGCTAGTGATGGGTTAAAAGCAGGGGGTCAGTTTTGGAGTATGGCATGTCTGCACTTACAGTATACTGAGAAATAATAATAATGAGTCTTCTCCTTCTACTTCTTCTTCTTTTATGACAGCAGCACAGCTAATTATGGTGTATTCTTATGATCTATCTATGTATATGAAAACACAATAAGAGTAATATAAGTTAGATTATGGGTATTTAGAGGAAAGCAAAATACAATTCTAACTTTTATGACAAAGGCTTTAAACTTCGGACATAATCAGTGCTAAACAAGAAAATATGAACACAGCACTTATGAATTCATGTGCAGAGCCAAAGGTTTAGTGTTCCAGTCAGATGATACTTCCCCTTAAAAGCCTTGAATTTTAACATTTGACTAAATTCAACCTGCATTTTAGTGTTTAAAATATAAATAAATAATAGTGAGTGACTCCTATTTCATAATCTTACCACTTCACTACAGAACATCAACTGTAATAAAGCCCTACGTTTCCTCTAGGTGGTGTCTAGCCTAATATTTCATCAAACTAAGGCCCTTGTAAAAAAACAAAAAAAACCAAAAACTTGTGACATCGGGAGCAGGTGAATCAATTGCTTTACGTTGAGTCCTGAAGGCATCTGTAGCTCACTCAAGGCGGCTTGGACACCCAATGGAGAAGAAAATAAGAAAAATTCTGATGGAATATTCTGATGGATACACACCTGAGGTCATTCTTTAATCGTCCAATGAGAGCAAGGCCTCATGTCACCTGCTGGGCAACAGTTGTACATGTTCATTTGATTCATTTGATGGGATCCACAACCAGGAAGTGAACACATTCACCTAGAAATTGAGGAAATATGGTTGAAGAACCTTTTTTTAAAAATTCATTTAAGAGACAGTATTTGCTAAAATTAATATGTCAAAAGCTCTTCCTCTTCAAGTCCTTTTAAGTGGGGTGGTGCCCTGGCACAGCTTATGGACCAGGTGCCACTGGATTAAATAAAGTATATTTCACTGGCATATTTGACTGAATTATTCAAAGATGCAACATGTTGCTTTTGCACATGTTGTGTGCTTCCATTAAGTTTATGTCGTTTCTGTGTTGCACTGGGAGCCGGCTGTTTAAGATAATGGTAGCCATGGTTACACACTGTCGCTGCTGTACAGGAGCAGAAGAAAGGCACTGAAGCGCTTGGGAATGGACATAGAGACTTTCACAGGAAATTCAAGTAGAAGCACAGGGTTTTTCTGGTAAAATCAGGTGTGTAACATCAGTGTGTCCTCCTGAGATGCAGTAAAGTTCTGGCTTTTTGCATTAAATAATTGCCTTGATAGGAAACAGCATGATACAATTTTTTTTCGGATACATCTATTTATATGGAATGTCCTTTGCAGTGGACAGCATTAAAGCTATAAAAGTCTTGTCCCTTACAAAGGACAAAAATGCATTACTATGTCTGAGGAGGATACTGGCTGTTGTCATGGATGTAGGCAACCAGGAAAGTTATAGTTGTCACATACTGGAAATAAAAGTGGTTAATAAAGTAAAGTTCTTCACCTATATTTTTGTGCTTTTAAATAAATGAAGACAATGTTACAAACTATTATTATTATACAGAGCTTTTATAAATCTATAATTCAGTCATTGAAATAAAACAACAGGATATCTGAAGACATTATTAAGTGAATGTCTGTCCAGAAAATCCAGTTTGGCAGAGCTTACACAGACCCTATGTGACCTGTGATGGAGGCGGTACAACCCCGCTATAGAAGCTGCACAGCCCATAATACCATATGACTGACGTCCAGTTCTGCAGTGAAAGTCGTATGGGCTACCTGGTGTTTTGGGTTGAATTCTTGAGCGTGGGCCATTACGGTCCTTTGGCAAAGGGCTATGTGGTGAGGGCTCTCAGTAGTAGGAGCGGTCCCTCCACGCCCTGAGTGATGAGAGCAGGGTTTAACCGGCTGCAGGTGTACTTGAAACGGGCAGGCAGGGCCTTTTGAAGTAAAGGCCAACTGGGACCACGGCCCATCTCAGACCAGCAGCGAGCTCAGACACATTCGCTTTCAATTAACACTCTTCTCTCTCAATTGCTGCTCTTTTGTTTTCTATCTTTCCAGCTCCGTTTCCCAAAATTCATCCATGTATATCTTCAAGAGTGAACTTTTTTAGGCTGAAATAGTCATGATATCCTGTTTGAAGTTACCATTACTGATTAAAACTGCTCAGATCTCACAAATGCAGGGTTTTTTTTTTTTTTTTCTTCTAAAGAACCCACAACAGAACTGCCTATGTTGTGCGCTCCAAGTGCATGTTTGTGCTTGTGGGCGCCCACTTTCAGTTTTTACTTAACCTCTCACTTAGGCTTCATGAATCTTCTCGTGCTTCATTGTTAAGTGTCCAGGAAACTGTGAGTCCTCCGAGTTTTGACATTCTGATCTATTGTTTCTCATTTATCTTTATGTGGTGAAATCATGCATCTCTTTACTCAAAAGACTCAGCTGTCTTATCGGGACACATACTGACTTTGGCAAATAAAGAAAAGAAACAAAGCGCAAAAAAAAACAAAAAACAGTGCAAATACATACGGTATATATGGTACACATATGCATGTATGTAGTATACATGCACAGATCTCATTAAAGAGAGTGAAAGGGAGAAATAAATGGCTGTTTCGATGGTAAGCTCCCTGGAGGCAGCTACATCTGGCTCCTGTTAGCCACAAGCGTATAAAAATCAAATGCGGTTTAGTCCCAGGCATTCTGTACAGACACACACACTGGGAGGTAGGACCCCAGCATGGTGGTCACCCCCTCCCGTCACAGCTCCTCTATGTCTGTCAGTGCCAGCCCTAGTGAACTCAGCAGACATCAAGGGGCTCAGACAGAGACTAGTACAACTGGCACAAACAGCAATAACAGTTCCTACACAGCCTCCATACAAAATATTAAACCCGTAAAACCCTGTGGATACCTGTCTGCAGAGCATCTGCTAATACTGTATGTCTGAGTGACAGTGGGGGGTGTCACTGATAATAAGAGTTACAGAGAAAACTTGCTCTGGCTATGGTAACATATTGCATCTGACAAAAGTTTCCCTTTGTAACAATCATAAAGTCTTTGTTTAAATCCAAACATCAGTTCAAACCTATGAGAAAACATCAACCAGTATTATTTTATTGGATTTCTACATGAGATGAGTCTGGTAGAACTTTATTTTAAGAAGCGTTTTTAGCAAGAAAATCAACTTCAGTGGATTTTAACCCAGTGGATATTGACTCACGTGAATTCTCTGAACCCAATATAAAGCGAAGAATTGGCACCAAATTACATTATATTCATATATTTGAGCACATTTGATAAGAAATACAAAATGAATAAACAAACCACAGCAAATTAAACAATGAACAAATCAGGATATTAAACCAAATGGTGCACAAATATTAAAAGAAAACAATTTGTACTGATAAAACTTGTGGTTAAGGTCATGTTTCTCCTAAAACCACTTTAGCCTGTGACACAGATTAGAATAATGCAAAAATAAGCTACTGTACAAAATGAGGATGTTAAGATGAGTTCATCAACAGGATGTAAAAACCAGTTTAGGCAACATAAACAGACAAGAGGACTCAGTTGATAACACTACATCCCAAACGTCCAAACAAATCTGTGCACACTCTGTTACACATGGCGGTGCAATGCTTTATTAAAATCGTGACTCACTGATCAGGTCTTTATCTGTGATGAGGAATCCCTGACACACACTGTTATACTGTCTGCTGTCTGAATGTGTAATCGCTGTGTAATTGGTGTCTGTCACATACAACAGTGGACAGCATTATTAGAATAAACTATTGAAGATGTTACAAGCAAGTCAAGACTCACATTTGTAAATTAATCCTGTAAAACCTGACCCATAAAAAACAAGCCACAAAATTCCAATTTTTTTGGAACTGAGATGTTGAATAGACCTTTAACAAAATCCAAGCAAAACATTTTGCCATATCATTTTGTTTATATATTTTTGTATCACCTTTGATACATTGGATGTTTTTATTAAGTACCTTATATACCTGTAGTATCAAATTTCGTACGCACATTTTTAACAATTTAACTGTACTGTAAAGAATCAATTATCAATTAACTATGCATTGTTTCAGTACATGAAGCACTTATTTAAAAAAAAAAAAAGACAATATAAATGTTCTTCTTAACTGTTTGAAAATTACCGAAGATTTTCCTGCAAAAAGTGTGTGGATGATTTAACGATAGCATCCATATTAAAAGTAGGCAATGGTGTGATAAGCCACCATGGGCCAGAAAACATGTATCGGGTCACATACAACAGGTTTTTAAGGAAAGTATTAATTTTGCTGATAAGATAAAGGTCTCAGAACCTGGTGTGGCATATATGATACAAATGATTTTATAGGGTTACGGCTCAGCAGATCTCATTCCCCAATGAGAGTTGAAGATTTAACATAATTTCTTTAATTTTCTGGTGGCCCATCACAATAGTCAAGTGAAACCAGCTCATCCTGTGTGTTCCCTCAAACCCAGAGGCCATGTCTGAAAGACTCTGAAGCCGTGTGAGGCTGTCTGAGGCCTTCAATTTCCTGCCATGTTAAATCCAGGATAATGCAACTATCCTGTTTTCAGTGTGGGTGGGATGGACCGCAATTCAATAACTTTTGTATTATTGATGTTAGCATTTAATATCAGTAATATCATAGTTATATCACCCATATGCAGCATACTGGAGTCAGTATGTAACTGTAATAAGTAGCAGTTGCTGAGAAAAAGTATGTAATTTAATCACATTTAATCAAACTGTTTGTGATTACAAAGACTTTAGATCCAAATATACACTGGCCAAAAAGACAGAAGAAAAGACACCAGGATCTTATATTGTTGATACGATGAGTCTTCTTGACCACATCTCAGTGGGGTTCGGGTCTCGACTCTTTGGTGGCCAATTCATGTGTGAAAATGATGTATCACGCTTCCTGAAACAATCTTTAGCAATTGCAGTCTGGTGAATAATGCTCATTCAGTATATTCATTTAGTCAGCTGACCTAATTTTTTGGACACATAACATTAATGAACCTAGACCTGACCATGTGACCCAACCCCAGATCATAACACTGCCCCCACAGGCTTGTACTGCAGGCACTAGGCATGATGGGTAATCACTTCATCTGCCTCTCGTCTCACCCTGATGCGCCCATCACTCTGGAACAGGGTCAATCTGGGCTCATCAGACCACATGACCGTGACCTGCCATCTATCAAACTGGGTTTTATTTTTTGTTTTTTTTTTAATAAATGAGAAGCTACTCACTGCATCAGTTAGAGTTGAATACAGACACAGATTAAAACTGCACACTTTTATTGGAGACTTTTAAGGAGATTTTTGCACAGAATGTTAAAAAAGTTAAAACATTCCTTATTAACCGGAAAATCTCACAATAAATTGCACATTACTGTTAGTGAACTTTAATACACCATCAACCCCTTATTAAAAAGTGGTACAACCTTATTTCTAATAATGTCAATACTGCTGGCTCAAATATATATTTTTAGGATTTTTACATGTATAGCCTAATTTATTATAAATCAAATGTAATAGTTTTACTACTTTGTATACGTAAGTGTTACATTAGGTTTTATTAGGTTAAATGATCATCTGTAACCTGTTATGCTTGTACAGTAACCTCTGTAACACTGGTAGTATGTAAATAATATTTGAACAAAAACATAGGATTTGGGGGCAGCATCTCAGACACACATCGCACAGTGTATTTACCCAAAGAGGTCAGGCATGAACTGCCCTGCATGAAATAGTGACACCATCGCACCAGCTCCATATATAACACTCCATGTCTGCCAGGCTAGCGTCAGAAAGCAGCGAGAGGCTGCCGAAAACATTTTCTTGGTGAATAACACCAGATTTCTCGCCATCTTTGAACAATAGCTGTGTTGTGTTGGGCTGAAGCGGTCCAGTAAAAGCTGGCATATCCATGGCAGTGGCCTGGCACTTGTCCTGGACTGTCAGAGTGAAATGTTGCCCTTGTGTCAGCCCTCGGTAAACCCTACTATCTCTGACTGTGATGGACGGGCCCCCTCGTGGTCTCTGGTGATCTAACAGTCAGATACACCAGAGCTTAGATCAGCCTCTGGACTGCTTTAAGGGTCTGGAAGCATCTCTTGAGATCTTGCTGCCAGGTTTTAATAGAAGGTGAGTTTCAGAGTGTGAAGACAGGTTCTTTCACCTTGTTTCCATGTGCTGGTGGTTTGTTGGGTGATCATTTCTTTTTTATATGACTTACATATATTTGTAGCAAGCCCTAAATTAGTAGCTATCAGCATTATAGGTATAGTTATAATAAGAATACTCGATTTATAAAGCGCAAAAGCCAAAGAAAAACTACAATAAACAATGCAATAAATCTAAAAATAGGTTTACAATCTCTGTACTGTTGTTGCTATAAAATTAGATTTAATATGCAATATTCTATCCTACCATTTTAAGTTTGTATGAATCAACCTTTTCATCATAATACCTGAAAAACGCTAAAGTTAACACTGAAACCAAATAAAAACTGAACTTAAAACTAGCTAATTGCTGAAAATAAAACCACTTATGCTCTCGTAAAACAAACTAAAACCATCTGGAATCAAAAGAGCAAACTTTTAGACTAAATAAAAATAAAAACCAGGAAAACATTACTGCAGCATAATAAGTAATAATCAAATTTCTGCAGCAGACATGTATCTTGAGGGTCGTTGAACAACTCCTACTGCTGTTTTGCATTGAAATACTAAAACTGATCATTTCATCTGGTCAGACGAAGCAGCTGGAAGAGTTTTTGCACTGCAGGTGAATCCAAACAACAAACAGAATTTACATGACGTTGAAAAAGCGACACATTACATGCTCCAGACAGCCTTATCAGTCTGCTCACAGTGGGATTTAAAACAGACCCTCTCGTCCTCGTCACTGTGCCCTGTAGCAGACTGTTTGCAGGAGAAACACATGTCCACATTAAGCGGTTTCACTGATCAAGCTGATATGACTGGAGATGAAAGAGAGAGAGCGGGAACTCGTCCTTCTCCACGGTGCTGCTGCTGTGAGCTGTCAGCAACAATACTCAGCGAAACCGCTCACGTTATCATTAAAACTTTACGTCAATTTAACACTGCTGCTTACGAGGCGAAAGAAAACACAAAGGTAAAGATGACCGCGGTGGATATCATTGATTTGGACACGGCTGTTTGTGAAGCACATGATATTAATTCTGCTTTCAACACAAGGAACTTCACAGGGTTTGCAAGACCGTCTCCAAAATGAGGACTCCGAACAGGAAAGAAAGGAAAGAAGGAGCGCAGAGGGGTGACTGATTGCAGGGCGTCAGACCAAATGGGAACCAGAGACCGCGAGATGTCAGAACTGCTATAGATTTATACTTTACCTGCTCCCTTGAGATCTGCCACACATACACCAGCTCCGAGCAGAACAAAAGAAGGGGTAGAGATGTGAAAAAGTATGGGCAAAAAGTCAAAGGTCAAACAGTGCGAGAGGATTAGTAAAAGAGGCCTACAAAGATGAGTGAGAGGGGTGGGTCTGAGGAGAAAACAGCGATATCAGCTGGGTCTTATTTAGACCAACCTTTTGTACTCTGAACGGAGGAGCCCTGTACACATGCCTGTACATCTGCCCTCCGCATGTTGGACTCCGATGGGTGGGCTGCCTCTGCCCTCTCCTCACACTGCCCTATATCTTTTTCTTGGGTGCAGGATTGGCCAGATGACTCATACTGTATAGGGTTTAGCTTAAACAGTTTGTTGAGGGCACACACTGTATTAACACTGATTAAATATAGCCTGGCATGGACAGACTAATCCTCAAATGAGAATTAGTCTTCATCAACAGGCGCCGACTAAAATGCCTCTGGACACAGTTCAACAGGCTGCAAAAACAACCCTAATAGAAAAAAATATATTCTGAATTATAACCAAACCCTGTCAAATGGGCAGGCAGCGTTCAATAAGTCTAACAAGTCAAAGACCACATAAGGATGAAAAATGCCAAAATATAAGTATTACTAGCAACAACAGCACAGTTATTTAAGCAAGACTCCATATTTTTGCTCTGAGAAGTTGTATAACTAGTCTCCACATTACATCACCATTGTTTCTCTGCTGATATCATTTAACTCTTGTTGTATCTTATTACTGGTTAAATCTCGCTCAATATAAGATGGAACACCTAATCAAGACAGTTGTTGCACTTTTAATGCAAAACACACTTGACTTTTTTTTTTCCTCTTGTGAAAAAAACAGCATTTCCCAGAAACAATACTTTTTTACTCTCTTGGAAGTCCTTTTTTCAGTGGAAACCCACAACCAGAGCACCAAAACCATAAAATGAAACCCTAATAAAATGAAACATGGTGCAAAATGGAGGACTCCCTGCATGGTGACTCTGTACATACTGTATAAACAACACATCCCAATTTAACAGAAACATAATTATTCATATTAATTAGTGCTTATACTAATGAAAACATTCATATCTGTAATTAGAACCTCCTGAATACTAACTTTAACAAAGCTTCAAAAGACTTGGTTGTTGAGAAAAGTGCCTCCTCTGTCAATCATGTATCAAACCTGTGCCGTATCAGATAAACAGCTGTGATTGGCCCAGTCTGGTTTTGACTGGGCAAGATCTGTTAGAATGGGAGGGAACATGAAAAATGAAAACATGGGCTCTCAGATTCATCTGGTTCCCAGGCTAGAATTCAATAAGGGATTTTATGAAGAGCTCAGCCAATCTTAAAAAGCATAAATGTGTCTGTATTTATACCTGCTGGATCATCAAACTGCCTTTAAAAACCATCTCCTGCTCCTCGTCCTGACATCAGAATGGGAGGGGCTTCGCTGGTTAAATCTGGTTACGATACGACAGTACGACCACTTCATGCAGCAGGTGTCCAGGTGTCCAGGCGTCCAGGTGTCCAGGCGTCCAGGTGTCCAGGCATCCAGGAGTCCAGGCATCCAGGCATCCAGGTGTCCAGGTGTCCAGGTGTCCAGGCGTCCAGGTGTCCAGGCGTGCAGAGGTGATACAACAGGCAAGAGTTACATTTCTTTCATATGATCTAATTTACATTGTCAACACAGCTACTTTTGTCCCTTTTTTTGTACTAAACAAGTGCAATATCAATAATATCTTTGCAGGAAACTATCCAATA
>JAPQRQ010000026.1:16779076-16800055 GCA_037367365.1 Apogon talboti | reverse complement strand
TCAGCCAATCAGCGTACAGACCACCGACGCCTCCGCGATGTACTGAGACCGCGAAGTGTGAGGGTTCACTGTATACCCTTTTATTAAATGTGCTACAGTTCCACAGTCATATTTTATCACGTTTGTGTCAGTGTCCTTTAGTTTTTTGTGATCTTTTTTGATCTGTGACAGTTTGAGCTGCTGAGAGTTGTCTCCATGCGTCCACAATGAGCATCAGTGGTATGACAATCCACAGCACATTCATGAACACAAAGTAGAACCAGAAGTAAATGGGGTGTCCCAACTCGCTGTGAGCGTAACCATCGCGATGCTCTGTGAAGAAGTAAAGCACTGCTCCATACAGCTGACCTGAAATGAGACGATATAACAACATGGAAATGGCGGATTTGGAAAAAAGTATAACAGGCAGATACACTTTAACTAAAAGTCTACAGGTTTAAGATATGTTTTGGATACTGCAAATCATTTTCATAATTAGCCAGAGGATACCTAAAAATAGCAAGAGTACCGTTACATTCTACATTCATTTCATGCATTACTGATGGATTTGGTAGAACCCCTTACCTAATGAGATGATAAGTTGCAGTACAAATCTGTAGGGCTTGTTCGTTAAGAAAGCAAACACAGCCCAAAAGCTGAATGGTCCCCACAAACATGCAGTCACAGTCTCCATGCACACAGTGAAGTTATCCGCTCTACATGGGGAAAAAAAAAAAAAAGTTAAATTAGCCACTGATTTGTTTTCTCTTGAGAGAACACAAAATGAACTTACATCACATAACGACTGTCTCCTTTAGAGTACTCTTTCCCTGTAAGAGAGAGATATGAATAAAGTAGATCCAATATGGATTACTGTTATACATAGATAGATAATAGATGTTTTTCTTGTTTGTACTCACATAGCTGTGATAGGAAGCTCTGGTCTCCTGGAATAACATGATAATAAAGAGAGAACCAACCCTCAATGACCCCATGGATGAAACCACAAACAGCAAACCAGCACACAGCAAGGCGTCTCCAAGTCCCAAAACTCCCATAGTCTCCTTTCCGACCGGTTATCAACCAGGTAACAAGAAGAAAGACCCCAGATACAGAAAACAGGAATACCAGGATCTCCGACATGGATCGGTCATTGGCCACATAGCTGGGAATGAAGAGATCCCGTGGCCAGTAGGGATGAACAACTCCAGTTTCTGAAGTGGCATCCATCATCTGTTTGAAAAAGACACAGTCATCTCTATTAGAAATTAAACACCTTTATTTAGTTTTACTTTTTATAAAGTAGCCATGAACTGCACTGTACTTTTACACACTGCCCCACTTAAATACAACCTTGAGACACTTTTTATTGCAGTAGAGTATTTTTAGTGTGATATCAGTACTAGTACTTATAAAAAGGAGCTGAATATTTCTTCTACCACTGAATAATGCACTACATTTCTAATAAGTCTAAAGTCGAGAATATACATCACATACTGATAAAAAAATACTTGGAGGCTCAGATTACTTACTGCAGAATTTCAGCAGTAGGGTGCAAACATAACGCACAATAAGTGTGTGTTTTTTCCTTACCAGTACAGATATCCTCTGGGTGTTTAGCTGCACAGAATCAAAAACGAAACTATATCAATTAAATTGAAAGATGAAAGGGTCCGAACCAACTACATAACAGTTCAGGCAGTTTATGGATCCAGGTAGCCAAAACGCGGAAGCCAGTGTTCAGGGGGCGGTTACATTTGGTTATACAGTAACGAATCAGACTACAGTATGCAGAGCGCATGTGATCTACCGGCTTGTTGATTGGCTGTTGAACTCGGAACATGACCCGCATCCACCAATGAGGGCTGCTTTTTGTTACAACATATCGCCCCTTTTCATCTTCCAATGTATAAACCAACCCCGTACAGAGTGTAGTAGTGAAAGGTGAAGCAATTTGTAAAGATAATAACAATGTCAGTCAGTGATTAATGAAATGTTCGCTCTAAAAAGTAGCTAAAAGAAAAGATTGTCACAATATGGTTGTAAAGGCACGAGTGAAAAAGTTGTTAAATTAAGCAAAACTTATTAAAACTGTAGGTTCGTTAGCGGTAATAACCGAGTTGAAGTATAACAGGTAAAACTGATAACAGATGTCAAAACCCACTTCTAAAATGTATTTTTATGATTATTATTTTTGAATAGGCCTTTATTTTGTTTGTTTATCCTATTGTTTATGCTGTTTTTATATTATAATTTACACCGTAAAAAGCCCAACCAGGGACGAGAGTTGCAAAGTAACTACAGTCTATGTACTCTTTATGTCAAAACATCACTGATGAATGACTACATAAACAAATGAGTCACAGTTCCTCTGAGGAGGTAAGCATGATATTTGTACGTTGTATTTCGCAGAAAAGGAAGGTAAACCCATGATTTTCTTTGAGTTTTTTTCTATACATGAATTCGCTGTATATTATTCAGATCTCCATAACTCATTTTTAATTTCTTGCAATCTTTGTACGAAAAATAAAAGAGCTCCTAAGCCGTGCCAGGGAGATGATCCCTGCCGTGACCCGGATTCGAACCGGGGTTGCTGCGGCCACAACGCAGAGTACTAACCACTATACGATCACGGCGAGCTACTAGGAGACATGCTCACAGTACTGTAACCGGCCTTTATGAAGCAGTGCGGGGACTGATATTCATATTCTAGTGAATGAGTATGCTACGACAGCCCACCTGAGATTACATACTGTATGTTATCTGTATCAAATTTCCAAAGAGGCTGAGCTGACAGGATACAGAGCAGAGCTAGCAACACATCAGTAGAAAATTTTAAGCTAGCAGTTAATTATTAGCATTTGCGTTCTCTATTATTCTATGGTACCTTTTACATTTTGATGTGATGCAATTGTGTAGCCGAATGGTTTCTTAACATTTTGAGAAGCGAGTAATACACCAGGCAAACTTTATACAATGCACGATTGATATGCGCTGTCTTAAAACTGATATTCATGTTTTCCAAACTCCGTTCGTCTTGAAGTTAGAGCGCCAAGTTGCCGTGTAGTTAGCTAGCCACAATGCTGCGAATTTTTTTAACCTTAGCTAGTAATGTTGTAAAGAAGGCTAGAGTAATATTTAATGTTGAATACATTTTTGAGCGGGAATTGGAATTTTCCCTCTATGCGTTTTAATATCTTACCATTTTTAGAACTTGGGGAATTAATAAAAATAATGTTTCTTGGTAGTGCTTCTCGGTTCAACTGTAGTATTTTTTAGCTCCAGCTGAACCGAGAAGCACTACCAAGAAGGACGATGACCTGGGCAACTGAGAACCTACACAGAAATAAAAAGAATGGAACTAATATTGTAATCGATTATACAAATTTCACTATATTAATCATTGTGTATTAAAAGGTATGTATCGGTCCCATATGGTCTAGCGGTTAGGATTCCTGGTTTTCACCCAGGCGGCCCGGGTTCGACTCCCGGTATGGGAACACATCTTTTGAAAATGTAAATCTGCAGTTTATTTTCTTTTTATATGAAGTATGGAGTATTTGACCAAGCCTAAAAACAGGTATTTGGTGGCTAAAATTAAGAAATGTAGTTAACTAAATGGAGGTAGGACAAACAGTGAATAGTAGGATCGGCTACAAAGGTGTCACTGCCGTAATAGTATTCGGATATTTTTGTATTACATAAATGCATGCAGAAGAAGAACGCAAATATAAATCTTAAATAATATGTGCTTAACTGTAAATTGTTCACAAAGACCGCTGCCTGCTGTACAATTTGGTTTACGTATGATGTAAATCACGTGATGTGTCACATGATGTTACACGGAAGCCGTGAAGCTCGGATTTACCGTCTGTGTTGTGGCAACAATAACGACGCTAAATACTGTTTCTAAAAGAATTTAAGTAGGAATAAAAAGCTGGTATGGGTTTGTCAAAAATGGAAGAATGTTGTATGCAACTGGATGAAAAGCTGCTACGTTTTATGGATCAGCTGGAGTTACTAGAGGAGAAACGAGCTGCTCTCAACTCTCTCATTGAGCAGGTACCTCCAGAAATTACACATAAGCACATGACTATACGTCGTTTTGGCTTTCACCCTCGGATCATTGTTTTCTTTTAAAAGTATAATATGATCTCATCTCTGCACGAAAATGTGTTTGAATATGTAAAACTAATGAATTGGAGTTGAAACACTTTTAAATTCTAATAAGCAATACTTTAAGCAAAATGTTTCATCTTTAATCCTCAGTATCAAAACAGAGCTATGTGCAGGAGGCATTGTATAAGGTATAATTGTAGTGTGTTTGGATTTCAGACGGTTTAATCCACCTTTCAGTGCTTTATTTCGCTGCTTGTTTATGTAGTGTATCCTGTTTTATTTTGTTGTTATCCCACACTCCTATCTTACACAATTAAATAAAGCTGATATTTCTTCTTTCACTCAGGGGTGGTTTTCCATATCCAAGGCACGATATTCCATGGGAAACAAACAAGTCTCAGCCCTTCAGTATGCCAGTGAGATGAAGCCATTAGTCTGTGTCAATGCTAGGTGAGGAATTGGTTAGATATTATTTATTTATGTGTTTTTGTTGAATTACTGTCTGCCAGATGTAGCAGTTGCTTTTGTCTATTAATAAATTTGATTCATTTGTTACAGAACGCTAGAAAATGGTGAGGTAAAGTTCTGCACAGAAAAGGTCACACAAAAGTGTGATAATGAGTCTGGAACAAACGTTAGTTCTGTAGAAGATATTGGACCTCAAGAAACAGGTAAGCTTGTAATCCATTTGGTAATTAAATGAATATTGTTGATAACACTAGAAATTAATAAAAAAAAAATAATTCAGTGAACTATTTTATTCCATAGGTGTCAGGAGAAGAAACAAACCTAAAAAAGACGGCACAGAAAAGGGGGCGAGTGGAAAAGAAGTCGGTGAAAAACCTGCTGAAGGTCCTCAACCAAGAAAAAGTGACCAGAATCCTCAGCAAGATCCACTTAAATGGTTTGGCATCCTGGTTCCACAGTCTCTTAAACAAGCACAGGCTTCATTCAAGCAAGGTATGATTTCAGTGGCTCTGAAATCAAGAAATCACCCTGACTACATATGTGCAGAATGTTGCTGAAGATTATACTGATTTTATTTTCATGGTCATTCCATTACAACAAGCCTATTCTTCCTAGTTCATAAATAATTTCTGGGAAAGCAGTCATTAAAATGTTTATGGGACTTGAAATTTTTCCTCAATACTTTGTTGACATTCACAGCAAAATTCCATTATTTGTATGTGCAATATAAGTCTAAGCAATTGGTTGTTTTTCACTGGACCGGATGGTGATTTGTACTGAACATCTAAGCAACCCTAAGGGTAATTTGCTATATGGTTGTTACTGAAATCAAATTGAAAAAAAGTAACTGAATGAAATATACTTTCTTAAAAAAATATGTACACTAATTTTCAGCTTCTTTTTTTCTTCAACCAAATGTCATTTCTGTGTACTTTACTGTAGTTTCATGATAATGTAGTAGTCATGGGTTCTATATAAAAATGACTACTACATTATTTTACTGAATATAGATTGCAGGTTGAAAAAATCTAGGAAGCAATGATACAAACTGAGAGGTTTGTGTTAATGGAGTGACCTGAATATTTACATGGATTTTGAAATAAGCAGGTCAAATTTAAGTCTGGTCTTGGTGTTTTACTGTAGTTGCAAAGTTATAGATCATTGTGATTACTGTCGACTCAAGCCAATGGATAAAGTCTCCACTACTTTACAACAAATGTGCACAATTCAGAAAGCTGCAATGTGAGAAAACATCCTGCAATTACAGAACATGTTGGAAAATCCAGAAATAATGTGCAAGTACAGGAAATGGAACCAAATCCAGAAAACACTGCAAAATTGAGTAACTATGTGGGGTATCATTATCACTACACAAATTAGTTATAACACAGTGTTTGTGTGTTATTTTAAAAAATATTAAAAATGTTATTTATACATTATATGATCTACACACATGTCAGTCATAAGCAACACTGTATTTTTAATGCCATTGGTATCTTTTCTATTATGTGGAGGTTTGAACTGCTAACAGTCCTTGGTGTATTCATAGTGTATTGTTGATTATCTCTTTTTTTTTGTCTGTCATATCACAGTAATAGAGCTGTCTGCTGAGATTGCATCCCTACAGACTGCAGTTTTAAACACCAGACAGGAGCTGAAGCATAGCATGAAAGAGAAGCAACTTCTTCAAGAGACGGCCCCAGCGTCTGTTTCTGACACAGTGGCAGACTGAAATGAAGAGTTGAGTCAAGCCTGGAAATGATGAGAGGAGCTTCCACCTGCAGAGAGCGAGGGATAAAAGTCAGCGGATTGTGCTTCGTGGGCCATCAAACTCTCAACAGTAATCCCGTTTGTGGATTTTCTAGTGAAGATCCCAGCTGCAGCAGCTCCCACATGATGATTAATTTGTAACAGATTACGTTGAGTTGTGTTTTTGTGACTGATTAAATTGTGTTCCCTTTGAGGTGGATGCTGCTTTGAGGCTACTCATGCTTAATTAAATGCTGTAGATTTAATCTAAATATTATCAGAACTTGTACCAATGTTTCTTTAATCTTATGATAAATGTATGCAGTGTGTGTAGCTATTGTGTTTTGTATTATTGTGTGTTACAGAATTGAATTAAAGCTATGTTCCTATGAAAAATAAATAGCTTTTACATTATATATTTTTAATTTAGTTTTCACCATAGTCATCTGACCTTTTGCGACATTACTGGAATTGAATTGGTACATCAGAGTAATACAGCTTCCACCTATTCTTCAGACATGAGCATCCCGGTAATTGAAAACATTTGACCGAGCGCCACCACCCCCGGATCCGAGCATCTTGGCTGGGGACGGCCGAATATCACCGGGAACAGTCGAAATAGGAAACGAAACTCCCGTTTATTGTGTGTACTTCCTGGTCCAATTATAATAGAGATTGAGCCTACATGCCTCCATGAAACACAGCGCTCTGCCTCCCCTTCGCTTGCGTCCGACCGACGGATGGGAGCGCAGAAACAACGGATGTAGCCTCACTATTATAGTATTGATGTTTCCAGACATCCGCAGCAGCCTCCGTAGCCGGATTGTGGCCGATTTCGGACGAGGAAGCGACGCTTACTCCCGATTCGATTCCTATTTTCTTTTGTCTGCGCAACTGGCAGCCGCGTTTTGTTGATGTGTGATGAGGGATCTGTGAAGTAAACACGCTGGCCTGCGCTCATGATCAGAGGCGAGGTTAGATCGATCCCTCAGACTCAGATTGTCCTTGATCGTAAGTTGATTTTTACTTCGGAGCAGAGAAACTGTTGGCCCCAATGGCGTCAGTTTCGAAGGTGTCTATTTTGGATTACTTTAATATTGTGTTTGAAGGGGAGAATGGCAAAATTGAGTCTAACTGCAAGGCTTGTGGCACCAGGATCCAGGCGAAGCGGAGTGTCACGTCCAACTTCGTAACGCATCTCAAGGTAAAAAATTAAAAATAACTACCTCTGTTAACATTTGGCACTAATTATCCATTCTTGTGCTCAGTCTTATATTTCTGTCAGCATCATCTGAAACAGTTGAGCTTCCAGCATCTTTTCATGAATAAACCAGACTACACATACAGTCTGTTGCTTCCAGTGCAAGGTGGAAATAACCTATAATCTTGTTTCCAATCTTCTCCTACCAAGACAGTGTTGTTGGGATGTATACTGTACACCTGAGCGGCCAATGACATATTCTACCTGTCAACCAATTACAATGTCATGCCCCTTTCTGTCTCTGCAGCGTAAGCACCAGGCTATGTATGATGACTTTGTGAAAAGGAAGGATATGAAGCGAGAGGGTTACTCCTCTGGGTCTCTACATACTTTCACCACCAATGGAGGGAATAGCCGCTACTCTTTTCCCATCAGTACTGGAGTAGCAGCAGGAGGAGGAGGAGGAGGAGGAGTTGGTGGAATTGGAAGTCCTGAGGGGGGAGTAGGAGGAGGTTCAGGAGGAGCGGTGACTAAATTTGACAGACACGATCCCCGTCAGGTGTGGCTTACAGTCTGTCATTCATTGACTCACAAATAACTGTTACTGTGAAAACATTGTAATGGAATCCTCTGTCACTGCAGGTTCTGATTTCTGAGGCTATAGCCAAGATGATCGTCCGTGACCTACAGCCAGTGTCCATAGTGGACAATCAGGGCTTCAGAGAGCTCCTTCAGCTTCTCGAGCCGCGTTATAGTCCAGAGCCGCAGCACTACATCCAGAGCCAACTCCTTCCAGCCTACGCTTACCAGGCCCAGCTGGCAACGCGTCAAGCCCTGGCCTCAGCGCACGCCCTCAGTCTCAGCTTGGATGTCTGGAGGGACGTGGCTGGGAGCACTTCAGGGTAAGGAGTTATAACCAAAAACAACACAATGTGCACTTGGTTTCATTTCCTCACTAATATGTCTTCTTCTTTCCTGTCTCACTATCTAGGTATCTTGGTGTCACCTGTCATTTTCTGACATCAGATTGGCAGATGCGTTCAGCCCTTCTGGCGTGCCTTTCTCTGCCAGGGGGGACCTCTGGGAGTCGAGTTCTTTCAGATTTCGATGAAGTATGTCACTCTCACGGTGTTTCAGGAAGAGCATTCCGTGTCGTTGCTGACCCCCTCCCGGCCACAACAACAGTAAAGCCGTGTTGCCTTCCTGGTTTCTTGGTATCACCTGCTCTTGCTAATGGGCAAGATGAAGATGATGATGAAGAAGTGGATAATGGTCACATTCTGGAGGAGGGTATCCGGAACGGTCATGGTGACAGGGCAGATGAAGGAGAGTGGGAGGACTCGTGGGAGCAGGGGTTGGGTGTGTGCCGCGTCGACTGTTTTTCTCGCTCTCTTGAACAATGTGTCAGAGAAGGACTGCGCTCCTGCCCACAGTTGTCATCCACTCTGGCCAAAGCTGCCTGCTTCTACAACTACATCACGTCTGCTGTCCCAGCAGAGAAACTCAGCCAGGTGTTTGATGCTCCAGGGATGATGGTGGGTGGACCAGGAAATATCCCCCCTCCTGTTAAAGACTGGGCTGCACAGCTTAAGGTATGTTAAAAGACATTCACTAGCCTAGGTCTCGATCTGATATTATTGTACAGTTCTGAAAAAAAAGAGACAAATGGCTTGATTATTTACTGTATGTGTTTGTATAAAATGACCATTTGTATTCTTTTTTTGGAGAAACTACTGACAAGATTCTGTACTGCTACCCAATAGTAATATTTTCATTTAGTGCATATATTTGCAGAAAATGGCATCTGGTCAAAATAACGGATGCAAAAGTGTTTTCAGACCCTGAAATTGCAAAGAATGCAGAAGCTATTTTTAAATAACACAAAAATGTTTGGAGGGATAAGTGATTTTTAGTCACAGCTTTCAGGCATCTGGTGATCCTCTCCATCAGTCTTTCACATTGCTTTATTCCTCTACTGGTACAGAAATACAAGCAGCTCAGTTTTTGTTTGATGGCTTGTGACCATCCATCTTCCAACTGATCATATTCCAGGTTTAAATGAGACTCATGTCTGGAAATCAAGAGTGGTCTCTTAATTTTTATTCCAGAGCAGTATATATATACATATATAGCCGCCAATACCTCAGATTTCAGATTTTACCTTTAATCTTGATGAGGAGTACTCACGTCTATGTCCGGAGGTGAGGTCTGCAAAGAAACGAGGGTGATGATGGTCCTCACAGTCAGAGCTGCTTTGTAAAAGCCTTTAAACCAAATAAAAAACAATACGTTAAAATAATAATAATGCTATTGTATGCATCTTGAATTGCAATAACATGCCCTTTATGTTGTTGGTCATATTATGTGACTTGATCCTGACATTCTCATTCTAGGAACATTGTAATTTGCGTATTTATTGTTATAAACATTCAGTGCTGGTTGTTTTAATTCTTCCGTCTGCAGATACTTCGGCGACTGGTGGATTCAGTGGAGTTCTTGGAGGAGATGAGTGGTCCAGGAGAACTAGCACTAGGTAGTTCAGAGAGAGCCCTGCTGAGGGAGGTCACTGACACTCTGGAGCCCTTCACTGAGGCCTGGGACATGGTGCACGGGGACAGACCGGCAGACACACAGGCAGACAGACATGTGTCCATCAGTCTGGCTATGCCATGTGTTTTGGGTCTGCGGAAGCATCTCTCTGAGACCTCAGCTGCCCACTGCCCCACCCTCCTGGTGGGCCTCAGCCAAGCTGTGGAGCGTCTTCTGGCCCCTATCCTGGAGGACCCCCTCTACATCACTGCTACCACCCTGGACCCCCAGTTCAAGCTCACATGGAGTAGCAACCCTGACTGGCACAGACAAGTTGTCATAGAGGAGTTAACCAAACATTCCTCATCCTCCAGCCCCATAGAGCCCAACACAGACCTTCATCCTCAATCCCATACTCCTCCTGCTCCAGCTCCATCTCCAGTTTCCTCACTTTCACGACCGTGCAAGTTGTTCTCCTTCATCAAACAGAGACCCATGACACAGGCCAAGAGCCTAGAGCAGGAGCTGGCTGTGTACCTTCGTGAGGAACCCACAGATGAGGAGGCTTTGCATTACTGGCGCCGTAAGGCAATTGACTTTCCCCAACTTGCGCAGATGGCCAAGAGAGCGTTCACCATACCTGCCTGTGGCACTGTGGTCGAGAGAATTTTCACTACAGCTGGTTGCTGTCTGCGGCCAGAGAGAGGCCGCATCCTACCAAAGAACCTGGAAACACTAATCTACCTCAAAGCCAACTACAGATTATTGTGGACTTAAGTGGGCAGACGTTTCATAGCAGAAAGCTTTATACTTATAGAACATTGATTCTTGGATACTAACCTCTTAAATGAAGCTGAGCTTGCAACATAACCTAGCCCTCATACTGAGCATCAATCACCGAAATGGAAAGATTTACCCAAAGTTCACAGCTAAGGCCCAGTTTTATACTTAAAATGTTTTTTCAGAGTACAGTAGGTGTGGATTGTTGACTGTTTACCATGTAGCCTGCATACTGACATGCTGTGGACGGAGGAGACTACAAGCAGATCAATACTAAAACATTCACGTTGACATTATTTTTCCTGATCAGGGTCTCCAGACAACCACAAGACCACAAGCCCCCACACTCTGTCCTCCCCTCCTCAAAGACATTTTGTGTCTCTGCCAACATTTATCCCATGGGCATACCAGCAGTAAACAAATGGTCACTTACTGCAAACTGTAGCATATGATTTCATTTCACTGGTATAAGATAAACCTTAAACG
This sequence comes from Apogon talboti, assembly GCA_037367365.1. Taxonomy (NCBI): domain Eukaryota; kingdom Metazoa; phylum Chordata; class Actinopteri; order Kurtiformes; family Apogonidae; genus Apogon; species Apogon talboti. The sequence continues at coordinate 16,788,744 of JAPQRQ010000026.1, read as the reverse complement.
TTGTGATTTATTCGTTTAATAGAGTTAACTGATTGAATAATGTAAACCTGGCCTCTAAACAGCATAACAGTGAGTGCATCAATCACATTCTTTTTCTCTCTGTATGTATGCCTCATCACTGACACATCATAATAAATAAGTTTCACTTTTCAGTGTGAGAAATGTGTGCAGTTTGCAAATGTGGGTTCAGTCAAGCAAGTGTGAACTTCAGACAGTATTCTCTACTCCTGGAGCAGGACTCTGTGGTGGCACAGAGAGCTCAGTTGTTTGCAGCACATGTAGATAGAAAATGCCCAGGCAAACAAAGAACAGATTTAAATGAACTGACAACACGCACTCAGCTTAACACAACATGCTGCAAATACAGATAAGACAAAGCACCAGCAAGTACAGAAGCTCCTAAGGTTGTGTGTTCATTCAATGCATACTGAGACTGTCTTTCTAAACTAAAGCTAGTCCATATCAGTTGATTTCTAAATTAAGTTGTGGTGTTTGTATTTGCATGTTTGCACTCTGTTTCTTCATTAGGTCATGTTGTCTCTTTTTATAATTTTCCATTGCAAGTATATGTTGTCAAATTGATGAAGCTCTTTTTTTCCCTCATATTTTGTATGTTACCATATGTTTTTCTGAATTTATTCCTTTATTTTGACTTGCAGTACAACACTGGAAACATGCAGCACTTTTTTTTTGTGCTAACTCATTTACATTTTCCTCTGCCAGTCCTTAAAAATTCCACAGTGCCCTGTCAAGCGGGAGGTCACTTGCATTTCATTTTTCATTATCAGTAATTTTTCCTTTTTCATATACTGTCCAATTCTACTTCTGAACTTTAAATTAATTGAGATGGGTTTGACCCTGTCTGTGGCCCTCAAACCTTGCGGTGGATGTGTTCATGAGGCACACTAGAAGCCTTTGCCTCGTCTGGCCTCACTGAAATGTTGAAACCACTGTGCAGGACATTACATCGAATGAGAAACCGGTAATGCTGCTGTGTGTTTGTTTTTATATCACTCTGGGCTGGGCCAACGGGGAGGCAAGTAATTCCATTACAGTTAAATTTGAGTCAGCAGGCAGTTCTCACATACTACACTATATTTCCCCCCACAAAGCCTTAACACTCCCAAAGCCTTATCCCCATGTACTGCAAATTCCAGAAGTTAAAAATACTGTAATAGCATGAAACTAGATACTTCTAATACTGAAGTTCTTTTATCTTGAATCTGAAGGTATAAACTGCTTTGTTAAGTGTTTTGTTATGAATACGAATCAGTGAGACAATGGCATCAATCAATTATAAAATGACTGGTTGCGAACAATTGCAATATATCTGATTATAATAACTGTCATGAGGATAATGTCTCATTTTCACCAACTGCAGTACAGCTTACATCTCAGTGTTGCTGTTTTTGTTGTTGATGAAAACCACTTCAGAAGAAGTGCAGTAATCTGTCTGAGACACAATGAGATTTCCCTCATAGATCATAATTATCAAAGATTGCTGTGATCTTAATGATTATCACCCCAGGATGTCTCTGTGGATTTAGATGTTCTGCTTGATATCTGTGTGAATGTGCCAGCGTGTTTATCTTTGAGAAGTGTGTTTTTGTTCATTCCAGTGGGTGTGTTGTTGTTTGTGAGTGTGTGGAGCAGCTTGAAGCCTCTCTCTCTTCCTCTCTCTCTCCATCCCCCGGCTGTGACAGCTCATCCATTTGAGTTAGACGAGCAGACCGGGCTGTGGTCCTATTGGTAATTGCCTCTGAAATGAATTACGTGGCAGAGTGAGACTGAGGGAGGGGAGGAAATTGTAATTGAACTGCCCCCTCCCTCCCGCCCTCTCTCTTATGCCTCAAGTTATTACATCTGCAGTGCAGAAAGCCATTTTCTGTCTGTACATAGACACACATGCACACAGAAGTACACACACTCTTACAAAACCAATTTTTCCCTCCCCCACACAATGGCCTCAGCAGAGGACCATATTGATGCAGGGTGATTTCATAGATTGATTGTTCACGGGCACATGCACACTGGGCCACACTACACTCTTATTCATAGCATGTACACATACTCTTCCTATTTTTTTGCAACTTCCCCTATTTGGGAAGCTCTTTAGCCGGCCTCTGTGTACTCCTGGGGCATTGGAACTGGCACTAACAAAAGTGGTGTTCGGTATCAAGGGAGCCCTGGTTACCCTGACACACAGACACACACAGACCCAAGCATCGTTATTAATAACCTGCCTGTTGCTGGCCTGTTGACATTCATAAAGCCTGATGGATTGAAGACAAACAGTATCAGTGATTTTGTTTGTACGGTTTGTTGCACACTAAAGTTTCCTTTCTTAATTTAGTTGCTCTGTAAAGTTTGGAAGAGACCCTCTTCATCACGCAACACTTGGGCCCTCAGAGTTCTGCATTGGCCTTTTGATAGGCCGAGCATGGAAAGAGGGGTTGAGATTTAACTGAGTCACATATCCCTGCCCCGGTCAGTCATGCACATGTTTTGACTCCAACTATAGAACACAATAGGGTCTATTTCTGTAAATGCACTAGGGTTATCACTCCACTTAGCCTCACCCTCACCCTCTCTTTCCCTCCCTCTCTTTATCTGACACTCTCACACAGTCACAGAGAGCCATGGCTGACAGAAACAGCCGCCTCGGCGTCAAAAGGAAAGAGAAGAAGGTGGAAAACAAAGCCAGTGACGAGAAGGACAAAGAGAAGGAGAAAGTAAAGGAGAAAGCGGTGAAAAAGCCTGACAAAGTTGTGAAAAAGACAGAGAAGGCCCCGGAGCCACCCAAGACAGATGAAGAGAAGAGGAATGGGGAAGGCGGAGGAGCCGCCGGAGCAGAGGCAAAGAACAGTGAGGAAAATGGAGAGTTTCAGCCCATAGAACTGCCACCGTTTGAGATCATCACAGGGTGGGTAAGATTAAAAAACAACAGAAAGAACTCCACATTTACTGGCTGTTTACTCCTTTGTTTTTCTGTATTTCATCTTATTCCCAATGCATACTTGATTTCACAGAGGAAGTACTAATGACTCGCACCTGCCATCTGTACTAACACAGTGGTAAGAATAGGGATGAGTCACAGAATCAACACACACTGGTCCTGATATATCACTCTATACAGCATCTGTTCTCCACTATCTGTCCTTTGATTATTAGTTGTTCGGTATAAAAGCTGTGAGACATCTATTTGCGCCTGTCTGTTTATAGATTAAGGCGTGATTTGAAAGCCCAAAATATACGTAGAATCTCAAACACTGAGAGCTTCATTGATATTCTCTAAATTGTGTCACTGTGGCTTACATCAAGGACGCACTATCTTCACTTCTTTTATTTGTCCTTTTTATTGTGTCTGGGATGGTTGATGTATCTGGATGGTTGACAAATTCATCACAAAGTGAGTGACTCATGCTCTCAGCATTATATGAGGAAATGAATGCCATCACTCTTAGATTGGCATTTCCATCATGCATCAAAGGTGACAGATGACAGCTCTGTTAACAGATACATCAACTGATTGTTTTTTTTTTCCCCAATTCTGTCACACTGATGTAACCATTGTACTAGAAAAAAAATCCACATTATTGGGGGTTACAGGTAATAGTTGTCATTTGGCATTCGCTGGAAAGAAAAGGTGCAGCTTAATATTAGATTTATAGAAAATGTCACTTTCACCCTCCACCAGGGAACAGATGAGCCTGTTCTACTTCAAGTTTCAGTTCAGGAACGTGGAGTATTCATCGGGGAGGAACAAAACCCTACTGTGTTTCAGAGTGGATACAGCAGGAGGCAGCACAGAGCCTCTGAAAGGTTATATGGAGGATGAACATGCCACTGCACACGCTGAGGAGGCCTTCTTTCAGCAGGTAATGCACACTCATATCAGCTGTTGTAACCATTATCCTACGCATATGTGAACCCAAGGGCCGGACTGATTACTGTTTGCTTAACCCTTTATAGGGCACTCATAGAAATGCTCTATTCTATCCAGTGTGTAATTGGAGGACGTACCAAGGCTTTATTAGTTTTGTGAAATTTTTGTAATTTTTTTATTTTTATGTAGAAAATCAAGGTCAGTGAAGTTACCATATTTGGTTCCTTACTCATAAGTGACAAAAATACGTGAAGTAAATATGAAAAACGCAGGAAAAACATATGTAAGCTGAAAGGAACATGTATCTTAGCACATTAGAACATCATTTTTAGAGCATTACAACAACATAAATTTTGATCAAGACACCTGTCAACATCCACATTATCACTGTGAACATCATTACTTACATTAGTACCATTACTTCATGATACCTAACAAAGCAGTTACTCTCACCCGTAAAATAGTCATGCAGAGGAGGACCTTGCAGACCTTCATTTGACCTGACACTGTTGCTTGCCTCACTGTCTTCACTGTAACTGTTGCTGTCGATGTCTTGTAATGTATACGGAAATTACCAAAAATGCTTACTTGCCCAATAAATGGTTAAGAGCACTCCCTCCTCTGTTTCTTCATCAAACCCCATTATGACCTTTCCAGGTACTCCCTAATTCCAACTCTTCCCAGGAGTATGATGTCACATGGTACGTATCATCCAGTCCTTGTGTTGCCTGTGCTGCCAAGTTGGCCAACATCCTCCGCCAGCGCAAAAAGCTCCGTCTCTGCATATTCTGCTCCCGGCTCTTTGAGTGGGAGCAGCCAGAGATAGTGGAAGGGCTCAAAGCTCTGGTGAGCGCCGGCTGTAAACTGCGGATGATGAAGCCAGCTGACTTCCAGCATGTTTGGGAGACGTACGTGGACAAGGAAGACCAGAGTTTCACACCTTGGGAGGATTGTCAGGAAAACTATGAGTACTATATGGAGAAGCTGGCTGATATCCTCAAGTAGATGTGAGTCCTACAAATTAAGATGAGTTGTGTTGATACTGGGCCTTCATCTTTTTCTAAATACTTATACTCTTTTGCTTGTGTCATATTTCTATTCCAGGTTATGGAGATGACCTCCCCAGTGACTGAACTCAACGATATCTGCAGATGAATATTTGTTGAAATACTCATGGCATCATTTTTTTAAAATTTTTTTTATTCATAATAGAAAGATACAGTATGCTTTGATGACATTTTATAGCATCATTCATTTAAATATAGTATAAATACAGTACCTGGTTTTCTTTACAAGAATAAAGCAATAATAAACACTGCTGAACTGTTTTCGACATAAAATTGAATAAGGCTAATATATCTGCTGACATCTGGTGTCTGTTTTAAGAACTGAAACTTTGATTGAAGATCATCACATATTTACAGCATGTACAAAGATCTAAGTATACAGTATATGAGTCATGCTTATCACATAAATATTGTTTTTTATTTTAATGATACCCATGGGCGCCGGAAGCACAAAAAAATGTGGGTGGGACAACTTAAAGGGGGTTTGGGGGTCCTCCCCCAGAAAATTTTGTGATGAGGAGATGCTATCTCCTGTATTCTGGTGCATTTTAACATGTGGTTTGATACTTTTATCCTGCTATAACAAGAGAAGAAATATGGGTATTTTGTCATTTCCCCCTAGAGCATGGGGATGTTGTTCAACGCCATTTGATATCATGTCAATTGACACCAAGATCTCCGGTTCACATAACCCTAACCCTCAGTGCCTGGTATTTGACAGCGATTCAGGTTGGACAGGGGGCTAATAACGGCGTGAACATACAGGCGGGAAGCTTATAATGCCTACAGATAACACATCAATTAAAAGTGGCTAGTCATGATATCACCTTGCAGAGATCAATCACATCTATTGATCGCCAACCCCTGAACAGTCTTCTGTCCTGGTCCAAGACGTAGACGTTACTATTTTAAATACCCATGTACACAGCTCCCAATCAATGCACTTCCACTTGTTGCACATCAAATGAAAGCTAACAAGCTCGTCTTTCCGAATATATAAACCATTCCGAAGTGCAACAGCAACACCACATACACAAAAGGTTGTTTTCCAGAAAAGCAAAATGTGATAAATGTGTCTTTTCTTACTTTTGAAGGCTGTCTGCAGATCAAACATCCATCCATCCAACAAATATGGTCTGGTTTTCCTTGCAACAGTCCAACGAATATAATCCAGTAAAGTATTTAGGTCCAAAACACACGTAAGATCCACAAAGGCACAGAAGCAGTATGAATATTTGTCCAACCTGACATCAATGTTGGTGATTGTTTCCATTTTCGTCAAACATATCCTCCATAATTTACTTTTTTCTTCCGGTGACGCGAGTAAAGATTGACAGACGAACCTGTTACTTTTTGATTGACACCTAACTTGGCCAATCTAAAACGTCCCAGGGGTTACTGATAGGAGGGATATCCAACCAAGTGTCAGAGACACGTAAATGATCACGCCCATCTCACGCTGCTGCTGTCTGACTAGCCACTTCCCTCTGTGCACTAGGTCTTAAAGATGGCGGCGACAACAAAAAAGTCACATGACTGACTCTCATAAACTGATTCATACGTTAGCCTACCTGAATGACAGTCACAGAGTAGTGAAAACATGGTATACGGAGTTTTATTGCAACGGAATGGATTTGAGTCAGTGCACTGAGGCAGACAAGGTAGGAGTGAAAACGTGGCATGGAGTTTGTTTAACCATTCTCGCAAAGACCAAGGATCACGGAATGGATTTTACTGACAGCGCGCTGAAAATGCCTTCGTTTCCAGACGTTAAAACTGGGTGGGTCTGATATTATTGGGCCTAAAAGGTGGGTGGGTCTTGTCCCACTCACGTACGTGGCTCCGACACCCATGATGATACCTGTCACACTCAATTAAACTATAAAAATATGAATAAAGATAAACATTTTTCAACACTACTAACAACCAGGAACTGTTCAGTGCAACATAAATAGTACCGTTTTCTGGCACCATTGTTCAGTCTGTACATCCAACTTTTTTTGGTCCAGTCATTTTTGTAAACATTCAACTTTTCATCACCAATTTCCCCTTTTTCAGACAGTTTTAGAAGTCAGAACTGAACCCAAATCTGTCCCAGCTGTATTGTTAACCTAAAAAACCTTTTATATAGGACATCTGATGCCCATGAAGTAAAAATAAGCTGAAAATGTGACAATGTGTGGACAAGCTGAAGCCCCTGGAGCCATGACGCTTTTTTTTTTTTTTTAATGTGGCAACAACATGGCTTTTCCTCTGATGGCACATTTATTTGCCTCGCTATTAATTAAGCAACATCAAGTTATTTTTTCTCAAACTCTGTGCAGAATTAGTATGAAATCTTCATATTACTATTACTGCATGGATGTTTTATCTCATGTACTGTTTGATGACTTGATGCAACATGTTCAGCAAGTTACTGTTTAAAAGAAACCATTCCTCCGTTGCTTTCTGTTGTGTCATTGCTCTCAGATGGCCCAACTAGAAAAAAAGGAGAAGTAGAAAAATAAATTAATAATAAAATCTGCTCCTGCCATAAAAAAGGTAATGCACTTTTACAGAGTAAAATTGCCTTCGTGTTACCTTCATTCACTGTTGGCAGCGGTGTTGATTCACTGCAAACTGTACCGTTTTCCTCTGGTTCTGCATGTAAGTTATAAAAAGCAAGAGAAGATAAATAGTCTGTGGCTTCACCAGGGAAATCATTAGAAAACATAGGTAGTAACTGCACTTTCCATCTGCTTTACTTATGGTTGAGTTTTGTTTTTTTGTTTTTTGTTTTTTTTACCTTTGGACAAGTCCTTCATGTCTGCATCAGTGATGTAGTCAACCAGTGGACATGGTGCATCTGCAGAACAGAGGAAACCACAGAGGTGATGGCAACTAACTAACACCATCAGTGAACACAACTTGCCCATATTAGTAGTTAGTTTCACAAATTGTACATTTAAAAATAGTTTAGAAAAGAATAACTAGCAAAGCACAATATGAGGAAATGGCTACTGAAACTACAAGCCCTGGGAGCTGTTAACGTACCGCCACGTTCCTTCAGTTCAGCCATGGTGAGGAAGAGGTTGGCCTCCTCTGGTTTCTCTAGATCTTCAGCTACAAAATTGAATCATAGAGCAGAGGATTATAGGTCATCTCACTGCAGCAAAAGACACAGCTATTATTCTATTCTATTCTATTCTAGTTTTATTCTATTCTATTCTATTCTATTCTAGTTTTATTCTATTCTATTCTATTCTATTCTATTCTAGTTTTATTCTATTCTATTCTATTCTATTCTATCCTATTCTAGTTTTATTCTATTCTATTCTATTCTATTCTATTCTATTCTAGTTTTATTGTTGTCACCACTGATTGCCCTTGTTCTGAGTGTAATAACATTAGAGTTTCATTTGTTAGGTTTTCTGTTGAATCAACTGTTTTTATGATCATTATTTTTTCATGATATTACAAAAGAGGCCTTCACCTCAGTATACAGATCAAATAAAGGCTATATATAATGCATATGTTGGGCAGTGGTGATATGTTATATTCCCACGTTTAAGACAATCCTTTTATATAAAAAAAAAGCCTTCAAAAGCAAAAGATGTGACACCTGGTTTGCGTGTGACTCTGAGGACAATGCAGCCAATAAAAACAGCCACCAGGCCAAAGAAGAGACATCCGGAGATGGACAGAAGAACTCTTCTCTTTAGCACTACAGTAAAAAAAAAAAAAGAATTAAAGTCAGACAGAACATTTGTAGAGTTAGAGCTGCAAATGTCCAAACCCCTGGTGTTCTCACAGAGGTTGCTGGTCTTAAAGGAGTCGCTCTTCTTAGAGTAGGTGGGTCTGCCGTAGCGGACGCCCTGGCAGATGTACAGGCTCTGGTCTGGGTCATTCTGGGGTGTGACTGAATATCTTTCAGACAAGGGTGGGGAGATTTCCACATCCTGTTTGAACCTGTGTGCGGTATTTTTGAGAAATGAATGTGAGAATATCAATTATTACAGCTGAAATATTAATTAGCTATTAATTTGATTTAGTCTGTTTGGGTTTTGATTCAGTTTAGTTTTAGTGACTGCATCAGTACTTTTGCTTTTCTTTCCACCAGTTCTAGTTTAGTTTTTTCATGTGTTAAGCCTGACTGATAGAAGCAGAAACATGTAGGCTAGAATATAAGACCCCATGTTGTGCAGTTCTATTTCATTTTAGTTCTGATGATTTAGTTTACTTACTAATTGTCTTTTCATTTTTATTTCCATTAACAATATTGCTATTTTAGTAGATTCAGTTGGAGTTGGAGTTTTGAGTAACTGTAAAACCACTAAGAATACACACTGTTCTGTTTAATTGTATACTATTCAGGAAGTGTGTTACCATGTGTAGTTCCACTGGTCCTGGCTATCCACCACACATTTGAGCACCAGACTGTCAGTGGAGAAGACCTCTGACCATTCAGTTAACAGGCTTATGGACGCTGAAGGACGCTCTGCAACAAACACAGTCAGGATGATCATCATTTTCAAAGAGGTTTTGTATTACTCCCAAATAACTTAGAGCATGTCCACTATTTATTTCTATGAATAATTATTACAGTATGCAGAATGAGATAGTTAACTACCATAATTAACACTGTGCAATGGTTAAAATACACTTGTATGCAAATGATGCTTTTTATTTTTTTTAGTAAAAATGTTTTAGCAAAGATTTTATGATTTAACTCAACA
>JAPQRQ010000026.1:16730478-16746709 GCA_037367365.1 Apogon talboti | reverse complement strand
CCCCCCCCCCCCCCCCCCCACATTAACAGGTCTGCTACACAAAGGGCTAAAAAAGTGTGTTCATCAAGGTGCCTCCTATATTTCCATTGTAGTTCTTCTAAAGTCTTTCAGCACATTGTAACTCCAGCAGATGGTTCAAACACTGGGGGTCAAAGGGCGTCGGTTAAAGGTGTGAAATATGTTGACTAGTGCTTTCTTCTGAGGCAAGTCACGAGTGTCAGAACCGACAAGTCCTGTGTTTACATACAAGTCAGACTGGCACATGTGCGCATACTTGTGTTTACAGTATGTGTATGTGTGACTCACCCACGATCTGCAGCGTGAGAGCCGCTTTGTCTTCAAAGCTGTCCACCTTTACACTCATCTCATAAACACCAGAGTCCTCCCTCTGAGCTGTGCGGATAAAAATGATGCTGTCCTTGTCACTGTTGCGGATGTTCACCCTTTTTGTGTCCAACGGCTGGCCGTCCTTAAGCCACGACACCACAGGTTTGGGCTTTCCCTGACGTGTTAATACAGACAGGAAGGAGACAAAAGTCGTTAAAATGTGATCATTATACATGTTTAACCCTCTGATATGTGATCATTACTTAAACACTATTAAAAAATATTGTGTTGTGTTTTTGCTTAACCCATAAAGACCTACTACTTTGGTGGCAGCTCCCAAATGAATTTTTCTCTTGATTTAACATTTCTTAAGCAATTTATCACTATTTCTTATAATGCTATCCTCTATATTTTGCATTTTTCACTGTAAAACATGTATTTTCCTATATTTAATTTCCTACATTTCTAGATTTTCATGAAAATTCAAAGGTTATTATTTAAAAATGAAGAAAAAGTGACTTTTTCAGTAAAATATATCATTAACTGAACATAAATCCAACAGTGGAGGTTTGGGTCGTTATGGGTTAAATTGCTTATACCTTTTTGACCTTGGCTTCTGTCTGTTTTGTGCTATGAGTTGGTTGTTTTTTGATGTTAGATGATTCAGTTTCTAAGCTAATGGTACCTAGTCTAGTGCTAGTGCTGAAGAGGAGCAGAGGAGGCCGAATGAAAAACTCAACAACAAATAGGCAATTTTCAAACAAAAAATGACTGCAGAGGTTGTTATTGTGGATGCAGGCAACTCAGGACAGTTACACAAAAACAGAGCTGACTTATGTGCACTAATGAACAGCTCTTAGACCAAACAGACTTCAACACAAACAACACATAATCACACAAGCATGTGCAAATCTTACTGTACATACTGCACCTTTAAGTAACACAACTATTTAAAACATATTATTTTTAAATTTGGTAAAATGTACCATGGACTCAACAATCTCAAAACATACTAAGTGAAATATATGACCCACTATTTACACAGTTAAATTAACATGACTAATATATTAATATAGTGAGAATAACATCATAAACCTGGCCAACCATATGCCAAGATTTACATCTGATTACAGCATATGTTTCATCATTAAGCTTATGCAATGTCAGAATATTTATTTCCTTCACTTTTTGGATGACCTGACCAACTGGACCAACCCCATATCATAACACTGCCCCCCAGGCTTGTACTGTAGACACTAGGCATGATGGGTAATCACGTCATCCACCTTGGTTCTAACCCTAATGGATCCATCACTGTGGAACAGGGTCAATCTGGACTCATCAGACCACATGACCTTTTTCCACTGGAACACAGTCCAGTCTTTATGTTCTCTATCAAACTGCATCAGTTAGAGTTAAAGACTTTGGTGCAGCTGAAACACATTCATCACTGGAGTGGGGATTTTTTTTCCTGTAGAATAGCTTGGTATAAAGTTTAGCATTTTACAATAACTGTGCATTTTGCTTAAATTTCTTAATAATTAATCAACTTTGGGGCTGCTCAAAGTACAAACATAATCACTTGTCATGTGATATGTATTTATCTTTTAACCCATAAAGACCCAAACAACAACTGGAAAACAAAACCATCTACTGATCTAAAGTGTTTAACACCTGCTGAGCCACTAATCCTATCAATACATGTAACTAATTGGTGTAAAATACAGTTTGCATCTTTTCATGGTCATCAGATATGACCCATTTGGACGTGCAGAGGCTCCGTAGTTACCGTGGAAACATCTTCTACAACACTGATTCTGCAGTAAAACGCATGGAGTTGGATCAATGACAGTGGATGGACATGCTTAGTTTATGTTAAGTTAGTGATACATTTTTCTGAAAAAGTCACCTTTTTTTCCAGTTTTCTCTGTTTCTGATATAATAACCCACAACTATAATCTGAGCTTTTATGAACATCTACATGATCGGTGAATTAAACACAGGAAAATACCAGGTTTTTACTGCAAAAACACAAAATACAGAGGATAATATTATAATAAATGGTGATAAATCACTAAAGAAAAGTTAAATATAGAGAGAAAAAACTATTTTGGAACTGCCACATAAGTAGCACTCAGGTCTTCATGGGTTAAAAGTAAAAAACCACCATCATCACAAAAAACAATGATACATGAGATCGATGTTACTGCCTTTTGATTAGCCTTCATGCAACACAGGGTTTTATTTGTATTTGTTTTCATGCAACATCTAGTAGTTACGTGCACAGTATTTTCTGACTTACAAGAAAGGGAATGACCAGGTTGATCTGCTCTCCAACCTGCCTGATATAGCGAGATCTGAGAGCGCGGGGCAGACGGATCTTTGGGCGGTCTGAAGAAGAAGAAATCATATATATGTTTACCTTCTCCTGCTTCATCCAACATCTGTTTTCTATCCATATATTTACTTGGTCTGACCTCTTACACATTGTATGTATGTCTGACCCATTTTTAGAGAGTGACATCACCTATACAACTAAATCATTCATCGTTTTGACAGCATTAGCTATCATTATCAGGTAACAGTGTATGAGTTGCGTGATGTACTTATCCCATTGGTGTCTTCAAAGACACATACTTGGCCCCGTCAAGTATTCTAAAAATGAAAAGTCAACAAAACCTAAAAATATCAGTCACGGAGAGGGGAAACTGACATGAGAACATGACAGACTGAGCCAACACCAAAAGGAGCTAAACAAATTTAGTAAGGAAACCTGGTATAAAGAAAATGAGTATGAAAGTTTTAGAATTTGAATTTATATTGACATGACATCACTGATTCTTAACACTGGACCGCTAAAGATTTTTAGAAGTTAATTAACTCAAGTTTCTCTTCTGATTGAAACAGGTCAATCAAAAAATGTAGAAATACTGAAAAACCCAGCTTGACAAAGATTTCTGTGTGAGGATAAGGGCAGTATCTTAGAGGAGACATGCCAAAGAGGAAGACCTCCTCTCCAAACAGCTCTTAAAATAGCCGGGGTGACGAGAACGTCTTGGATGAGTCTCAACACGTGTTCCCTCATGTCAAGCACAAAGAAGCAGCAGGAGGATGTCATCACTTTCAACACCATATCTAGACACTGCACTAAGACAGACAGCACAGCGAAGGCTACCGAAGCTTTATCTGCCAATCCAATGGCATTGTGGGAAAGGCACATTTCTGCAGCCGTCCCATTGGATGGTTCGGTTCAGGCTCGGTGCTAAGTATCGGGAACAGCATCCCTGGCGTGTTTGTGCATAAGCAGAAAATGTCTCCAAAGCTGACTGGGCTTATACGGCATATAAAACCAGCAGGGTTCTGCATCCCATCAGCTCTCACCACGCCGTAGACGCTTCCTCTCCTCTCCTCACCTCTCCTGATGTCCTCTTATCTCGCACCCAAATGACCGTCTGTCCATTTCCCTCCCACTACCACAGCCTGACATTTCCTCTTTCTATTGTTCTGCTTTCTTCCCAGTCTGTGTCACGCTCCATTTGTCTGGACTGCTGAGGCTGCTGGGATATCGCCGTGCAGGCAAGCGTCCAGCTTCTGGAACCATCATTCCCAACAAAGATCAGGTCTGCCTCCCGATTTGGCTCAAACACTAATCCCTCCTAATCAGCACACTTCCCAGCAATGCCCAGAGGTGTTGCTGGCATTAAAGCGTCCAGCAGGCAGCAAGTCCTCCTGCAAACAATCTCTAATCTGTCATTGTCTCTGGATAAAGGTGTCTTTGTGGGGGCTTTCAGCGTATGTAGGACAGCGTGTCTTCTTCAAAAGCTTGTACAGTACATTTGCGTCTGGTTAGGACAACGTGTGACTGACTGACTGACTGACACACAGCTGAATTTAACACTCACAAGCTCCACAGAATCCATCAATTAGGCTCACGTTACATTCGCCTCAGTTGACCAACACTTCTGGTGGCATGACCGCATTTCTCTGCTAAAGTTTGAAACCCCCGACCGGGAAATATACTCAGTAAAGACGGCGAGCTGCCCGTCAGCCGTCACATCACCTCAGGTTTTCAACACATTAATGTGAATTAGTTTAAGGGCTGATGGAAAAACTCAAAGCTCCTGTAGCGGAACTGACTGACAAGGGTTAGAAGTAGCACTTGAGAAACACAGTAGGAGTTTCTGTCAGATCTTTACATCCAAGGTGCACGGGGAAGGATGACATTCACTGCATCATAGTAGATCATGGATGATGACAATGAAGGCCACGAGCCAAAATACAAAGATGTCCTCTATACCAGGGGTTCTCAACCTTTTTGACCTCAGGGCCCAATTTTCCAATTACAAAGTGGCCCGGGGCCCATTTAAATACACTTTCATTTCAATTGATCCGAGTCTTGGTTTGATATATATTCAATAACTACATCAAGTCCACTTACAGTTTAACAAGCTAAAACCTTGTAAAATAAATGATGTGATGCACTGTGATCATCTCAAAGACATTTCTTTTTATTGTGTATGTGAACCTGCACATACAACAACACTGAACAGGCCAGCAATTATAACAAATCAAGGTGCTACAAGAACAAATATAAAATGCTCAAGTCAATATTATTTACAAAAAAAAGTATAGAGTAGAGTATATAGTCTATACTACGAGACCTGCTGAAATGGCTACTTTTGTCATATTATTATTCGTTTCCTGTCCAATGAAAACCAAACCACATGCTGATTTCAGTGCTTATGATGCACTCAAGGAGGACACCACCGCTACAAACATGATGATCTTATAGAATATGACGCCTGACACTGTTTTCCCTACTTATACACCCAAAGCAGTCCGGCTGCTGAACGAGGACCCCTCCACACGTACACGCTCCTCTTGCTCTGTTTCAACAACACTTCCTGTTTGGTCTTAGACTTTGGATTGCGTGTGCCGTGCATACATGTGAACTGCCACTTGGGAGATTCACACGTGCACTTAGGGATGAGCTCCTGCACTGGTTGCACTGTGGTGTGATGCCCACGGTGGTCTAACTACATCTCGTTGTCTCTTTTTATGGCAATGACAATAAAAATAACTGAACTGAACAGAACTGTATTAAAATACTTAGGTACAGCAAATACAAACTAAATATATAAGAACTATATTTAAAGTTCTCTATTACATTGTCACATTTCAAATGTTATTTTGTTATAATGATTTTATGGAAAATAAAATCATTACTTCCTCATCTATGGGCATATGTTTCACCTTTTTTTTGTTAATGTGTGTGTCCAGAAGCTTTTTTCTGGACTACTTAAGATCTCTTGAAGGAAAACGCATCAATATTTTTTAATCAGGACTTTAAATATATCAAGAATTAAAGTTAAATCCACTATCTATATTCTGAAGTCACATCCAAAAAACGTCCCAGACCGACTTTGCAGACTTAGGTGTTTTTCTAATGAGAAAACCTTTAGGGCCACAGCCATAAATTCTACT
This sequence comes from Apogon talboti, assembly GCA_037367365.1. Taxonomy (NCBI): domain Eukaryota; kingdom Metazoa; phylum Chordata; class Actinopteri; order Kurtiformes; family Apogonidae; genus Apogon; species Apogon talboti. Next base: position 16,740,898 of record JAPQRQ010000026.1, on the reverse strand, counting down.
GAGAAAGTGACAGTGTGGGTGCACTCCGAGGGTTAATGTCCATAAAGAATACGGCTGCCAGATGCCTCATTAGCCAAACGTAGTCCATTGCCTCACTGCAGCAGCCATTAAATCAACCCTGAAGACACAACAGCAGCAGCCATTTCGGAGCCAGACAGACAGCCACCCACTGCAGCACCCATGTCTGAGACCATGTCATGCAATAGATCCTGCGCACCCTGAGGAGAAAACATGTTTACCCTGACCTTGTGTGCCTCTGGTGACAGTTGCATGTACTAATTGTGTCACGTTTGTCAATCAGTTCACAAATAACTTCTAGTCATATCATGAATTCACTTAATGTTGCATAAAATCTATTGCCCATTTTCTGCACTGCTGTTTAATATGAGCAAAATTGTTACTTATCTTCGTATAAAACCAACCAGAAACCGGTAGTCAGGGACTTCTCGTATAAATTTAATAAAACAAAAATACCACAGGAAAATTTGTGAGTGCCTATTTATTTGTGATGTCAATTCAGTAACGACTGAAGATGTGTGAGCATTCAAGTGAAAGGTTGATGTAAAAGCTAATGAAAGGCCTTGTCAGCGCCTCTGGGATTTATGTGCATACATCTGTGCAGTCCATCTGAGACCCTGCCAGTTAATACCACCTCTACCTCCCTGCCTGCAACACGAGTATTTTAAGGATAGGTCACAAGTTACTACCATCAGAGAGATCCTGATAAAGAGGTCGGGTGCAAATATATTCAAAACAGTACATATAAGCTCATTTCACGCATTTATCCCGTTATCGAGTCATGTGTTGTACATTATGAATCAGTGCCGGCGGCTGCTACTTACCAGTGATTTCACGGATCGGCACAGGCTCAGCGAGGGCACCGGGATCACTGCGGCCACCGGGGTTCACAGCCACCACGCGCACATGCAGCAGGTCACCGGCTGTCAGGTTTTTAATGCAGTAGCGGTTTGCAGGGGTCAGTTCCTCATTAGCTACGACCCAGTCCGTTGCTGCAGGACAAAAGGGGGCCGCGTCAGTAAGTGGCTGCAACAAACAGCCCAATTACATAGGAGCAAAATGTTCTTAAATATAACAGAACTGTCATGTTATTACAGATAAAAATGCCAGTGGAGTAGCACAAATTTTGCATGGCTAGGTTTCTTAAAAATACAACAAAAGTGCAGCTGCTGAATGACCATACAGAAAACACAGTTGAACTTAGTATTGTTCAATTCAATTCTTAAACTAAGAAGTGACTTACTTTTTATTTAAGAAAAACAATCTTATTTCTCTGCTGGGACGTTATGTAAATCATTGTTTAAGCTTATTACTGGTTAAATCTAGTGCAATATTAACTTGAATGTGAAAATGAAATTACCTTTCTGATGAAAAACATATGTGACAATATTAATTTTCAGACTCATTTCACAAAAGTAAGTAATTTTTACTTAATTCCTGGAGCATACAAACAGCAACACCTCTAGCATTGTAAAGAAAACAAGTTTGAGAACCTTAATCTTACAAAATATCCACTTCTATAGTATATTCCTGTGAAAACGAGATCAGTTAGACTTTACAGATAGATGTAATATTGCTAGAAATGGTTAGGTGAGCAGTAGGTTGCAGTGCAATTGCCCAGACATGTTTCCATTTATTAAACTGTAAAACATCCTTTAATGGGCTGTGTTAAGTGGTTTATTGCCTGTCGACACAGGTTTACAAACAACCTGGCCATAAGAAGTACACTTTGGCCGCCATGATGAAATCTTAGAAGGCATGTTGTCATCTGAGCAAACAAGCACTTCTAAAAGCGGTGTGAGCAGATACAGAGACAGCCGATGAAATGCTGCCTACCGTATACGGCCTGTACCCAGCTATGAGTCTATCTGCCCTCTGACACTCCGAGGACAGGTGCAGACTCACACTCTGCACAGACACACACACACAGCCCTGTGGATGAGGGGATCTGGACTTACTCCCATCCTTGCAGTACTCTACAGTGTATCCATCCAGGCCGGAGTCTCCGATGGTCTGGGGCGTCGTCCACTTGATGGTGAGGCTGGTGTCGTTCACATCTTCCACAGATACTTCCAGAGGAGCGCTGGTGGGGACTGAATGAGGAGAAAACAGGGTTAGAAGTACAGGATAAGCATTTCAAGGACGGAAAAACACAAAATGGACTCACTATTCTTACACTGTTTTGTACTAAACAGAATTTTCTGTTAAATAAAACTTGAAATGTAGTTCATAAATGATACATTTATCGCCCGAAACGATGATTTAATATCTGTGCTTATTATTTTAATCTGTGAAATATGTTCAATCATGTTTTATCCTTTACAAACTGCATTTATTTCATGTTTTAAACTGTTTTTTTATTATTATTTTAACTTAGATATGTAAGAAGAGTGTTGAGTGAGAAATGCAAAAACTACTAAACTTAAAAACACTAGATCCTGCAAAAACTATGAAAAGAAAAGTGGAAGAGGCCACTGAATATTAATATTTAAGGTAAAACAACAGTGGTGGTCCTAGACTGACCGTCCAAATCATCCACATCCTAAAACTGTACGATAAAGTTAAGCGCTGAGTGGTAACTGAAGTCCCATATTCTGTAAAAAAGGACTGAATTCCATCTGTTCGTACTAATATACCTCACTGATGTTAAAACACTGTAAGAGCAAAGCTTTAACATTGGTGTTACCTGCGGGAGGAGGGGGCGTGGGGGCCTTGGGTGGCTCCTCAACTACAGCAGGTTCAGCTGGAGCGGCTGATATTAAACAAGCAGGAGATTAATGCGATTCTACAAACAAATCACCAGCGATGAGGACCTGATAATATCAATCATTTCAACATATCAGTCAGAATGAAGTTTTCAGTTTTAGTGCCGCTGTGTAACGTCAGCCACGGTGGACGTGACTGACACAATTAAAACCCACTGGTCCTCACAGCTGGGAAGAGGTATAATGGATAGAAGTTGATTAAATTAAGCAGTGTGGCTTATTTTATTCTGCGGCTGAGGAGTGACGTCTGTGCGGTGGTTGGTGTTTACCATCTGCGGGAGCATCTGCAGCAGGGGCAGCGGCGCCGTCTTCAGTAGCAGGAGCATCAGCTATCGTTAAAAATACCATCAGGGAAGCATTAGAAATAACATTAGGGAAGCAAATTAGTGACTTTATATGATGACACTACTCATGCAGGAAATCAATCAGCTGCAGTTTCATTAAGATGTATTTCACTGAAGCAAGAAGCAACAGCACGACAGCACAATGGTAGATGTCGACGTTAAAAGAACAACAAAACCCCAGGTCTGATGGTTAAATATGTTTTGTGGAGAATGTAGTAGACCATGCATGTCAGGACAGGAATAAATGTCACGTTTTATATGAAAAAAATCAATTAAATCATCCTCATCATAACACAGCAGCTCAAAAAGAGGACACACTTCATGTTGTGCAGCTCGTGTGTGTGTGTGTGTGTGTGTGTGTGTGTGTGTGTGTGTGTGTGTGTTCACCCTGGTCCTCTGTTGAAGCGGCTCCGTCCTCGGCGGCCGGGGCATCAGCTGAAGTTAGGGGTTACACGTCAAGGTTAGCAGGCAGCAAATATTTACCAGTCATAGTGAAACATCCACCATCCAGGGCTGATGAGTGACTTTACAAGACGTTTTAATGAGAAGACAAATACCTCCTGCTTTAATTAGGCAGAGATAAACACCTTTATTAATAGGTGTCACTGTTGCTTTTTGGTTTAGCAGCTCCTGGGTGGTGGTGGTGTAGATATAACCGGTGTTATTTCCATGAATTTTACACTGCTGTTGTTCCTTTGCCTCTGACAGGAACTACTAACAGGAACTACTTCATTGTGAGTGCCAGAAATGATGAATAAATCACAGTATTATTAATGTAATCATTGAATCTAATTAATACTACTGTGATTTGCCATCATCAGCCGGAGCCTTGGGAGGACGGGTGTTAGATACATGTTAGTTATGCTGTTATTGGTTTTATTGGTATAGCTCTGCAGTCAGACAGGCGGAAATACAGGGATATCTGCAAACAGTGATTCCAGTTTCTATTAGTCTAGTAAAATGCTCAAGGTTACAGCTTTTGTTTCGTCTGGTATTACACCTTACCTTACAATGGAACACATCTGAGAGTATTTTAATGTGCTTTGTTTAAATTCCTGTCACAATGCCCACTGTCTGGTGAGCAAACTCTTATTGCAGCAGACTCCGATGAGGCTGCAGGTTTCTTTGCTTCATTTGTAATGACTTTGGAGAGGAAATGAATGTCACAATACAGATGGTTTTTGGAACAAAATCCTTTGCATGCCAAATGTATTGCAAAATGGTTTTTTTTTTGTTTTTTTTTGGTTGCATAATATCACTGAGAGTGCTTTAAGTGGTACAGAACTTATTAGAAACTAGATTAACAGCTGTAGTTAAAGGAGATACTTTTCGGTTCCACAACTAAAAATCTATATAAAGTCAATCTGGAAGACAGAAGAAGTACTTCTCCTTCAGTTTCTTTGTGTTCTGAGCTTAAAGTCCAGCCTACTTGTCAGTTTCATGTCACTCTTGGTAATAATCTCATTTTGCTACTTTTTGCAAATATCATCTCATTTTAACCCAAAGCCACTTCTGTTCCTTCCAGTCCAGTTGTTTGTTGTTGCTTAACCTCCTGAGACCCAGGAAAGTAAAAGTTTCAGCTTTTTTACATTAAATAATTACCTTGATTAGAAACAGCATGATGCAATAGTTTTTTCATATACATTTTTAATTTTTTTTTTTTTTAATGAAATGTCCTTTGCAGTGGATAGTGGGTTTTTTTTTAACTCTTGTTCCCTACAGAGGACAAAAATGCATTGCTGGATCATAATCTAAATAAACTGTAGAGTTGACATGTTTGAAGTAACCATCACACTTCTTTCTGTTCTGTAAAACCTCGGTGTCTGTCCCTTCCACGGTACCTGGGGCGCTTCCCTCCGCGGCGGCCGCATCCTCTGCCGGGGCGGCGGGGGCAGCTTCTCCCTCGGCCGCAGCTTCAGCAGGAGCGGCCTCTGCAGGTGGAGCTTCTGCAGGTGGGGCTTCTGCAGGTGGGGCCTCTGCGGGGGCCGGCTCAGGCTCCGGGGCAGGCTCGGGTGCCTTCTCCGGAGCCTTCTTGGCTGGAGCCTTCTTGATGGGCGCTGGTTTTCCTGGCATCGCGCTGAAAAACACCCAGTCCACTGGATGAGGGGTCCTGAGGGGTCTGGGGTCATATATATAGCCTAGTGAGGGTTGGATGGACTTGTGCTGAACTCCACCCACTCAGTGACTTCGTGTGATGCCCTCTCTCTCTCTCTCTCTCTCGCTCTCTCTCTCCACCTCAGTCACATCTCCATCTGTGCACTGATCTGTTTCTGCCCAGAGACAACGGCCAGGAAAATGCAATGCAAGTAACTTATCATGAAATCATAAAACAACTTAAATATAACAGTTAGTAGCAGCTGTTATGATTATGATAACAAATAGATGCAGTGGTGTAGTCACAAAGCACTGACGCCCTCTAGTGGCTGACGGAGTAAATGCAAAAATCATTGACCAAAACAGTTGATAATTATTCTTACAGTGTCACTAAAACTTACCATTCAACCCATTCTTCTTCATTTTCCTAATAATATAATAAATATAGAATATATGATCAAGACATTTGGCCTAAAAATGAATTAAACTGATCTGCAAAGATTGAAGCAGTTATGATCATTAACATATTTATTTTTTTAATTTGCAGGATGATGATCTTTGTTGTTAGATCCTGTGTTACCTACCTCTTGTGTGAGTTTTAATACTTAGGTTGCAGTTCAAACCAGAATAAATTGATCAAAAAATTCCAGATACAAGCAAACAGCAGACAGGTAGTGATGTGAAGAATGGCATGACTTTATTGTGTCCGTTGCTGCTTAATGTTAGACATATGGGATTTGATGTGGTTATAGAGACATGCCATACAACCAATATTAGGCCCCCTTATAAGCCAAGTGCTTCTTCTTCCCTCAAGAGGAAGACAATAAAACCCACCGAGGACGCCCGTATTCTGCATAGAGGGGCCGAACCTTAACTTTAGATCTCTACACGTTTGAGTGATTGTTGTCGCAGATGCACTGACTATTTACAGTGTTTACAAGAGTGATGTCATGTACAAAAGAGAAAGAAACCTTTACAAATATTTGCATAAGAAAAACAAAAGTCTGCTCTTAAAAACAACATGAAACGAAGAAGACATCCAGTTATTTAAAAATCCGTCCCGCGATAAGTTAAGTATGGTAGGTCCAATGAAGCAAAACTTTGGGAACACTTCAGGGATACATGCTTCACCGTTACATCTCCTGTTCATTAATATATCTGCTCTTACACTGCGTCTTTCACACTTATGGTTTGTTGGTGGCTGAGCAGCCCTGTCATGATGCACATTCTCTTCACTCGCATACATCAGCTGATACACGCACCCTCTTTGCTAACAGCCTATCTCCACAACCACCAACCAAATGGTCGAAATCGAAATAAACCCACTCTGACCTCCTGACGTCAATAAAGCCGCATCAGAGTGGGTCACAGGAAGTGATGTCGTTTCCTCAGTATGATATATTCCTTGAAATCTAGGCCTCTGCGTGGTAAACTCAAGCCGCTCAAGAGCAGCTTTAGGCCAAATCGTGTTTCAGGCACAGATAGATTTAGGCATCGCGTCTCTATTTTGATAAGCATAGAGCAATTTGAGCAGATCGTGGCAGTCTGAGGTACGTTAGGGTCAAAGGGCACAAAGCTGAGAGGTCATAGCCAACTACTGCCTCCTCCGCTTACTCGTCTTTTACACTCCTCACCAACACCCCCACGTGAACAGTCAAGATATGAGCAATAAATACTCTGTAATCTCATTCTCTAACATATATTACTGCATGTGCAAAACAATGAGGGAAAGGAAAGAGAGGAAGCCATCCGAAAAGTAGGTTATCTCCCTCAGAAACAGTTAAAAAAGACCTCATGGTATCAAATATATAAAGAGCAAATAAGAAGGAGGGTGTGTTTGTAGAGACTCTCATCACTTGATGGCAGTTTTTACTCATGTTTTCCACTTCCTCTTGTGGGATGATAAATAAAAAACGTGTCATGGCGGAAGTACAACTGCGATACAACTGGCGATAACCAGACATCTGCTGTCAGATACTGAAGTTAGGTACACGTAGGTGTGAACTGCTGCATACAGATGGCTGTTGATGACGATTCAGTATAAAAACCTACAAAATCATGTTTCTCAAAGCTGTTTTCTTATCTATCACAAGAGAAGTTTGAGTTTTAAATCGAATATCTAAATATAATGTAAGCAAGCAGAGCCAGAAATGGTAGGCTGTATTGGCAGACTAGTTAAACAAGCATTTTTTTTTTCCCGTACTCTTTCTACCAACCACAGCTGGATTATGAGGAAATATTCAGTGCCATCAGGATGAGCAGTTATTGTGGTTACATTTGTACTGAGCTAAACCATCAGAATACTGATAATAACTCATACAGACTGACTAAAACTGATTATTGAGCTCATTATTCACCCGTGCGTGTTCGTCTTACATCTTCAGAGTTCTGATATCTGAACCAAATATGTCTGAATAGCTGAAGTGAAAAAGGAAAAACTCAAGGCCATTTTGATATTGGTGTTGTTTAGTGTGCGTTATATTCCACTGAGCACCTTTAATAATAAGTAAGAAAGCGCACCAGGAGAGAGAGAGAGAGAGAGAGAGAGAGAGAGCACTGAGGCAGGAATGTCGCTACTGCCACCTAGAGGAGTTACTACACATCTGCAGGATTTGGCCAATCTCATACTCCCCTTCCATACACAATCACTGACACAGCCTCCTAAAATCCAATTACCACAAGTAGAAAATAAAGTGCATTTTGGGCTGATTTGTCGAGTGACGGTTCTACATCTGGGGAGATCAGACTCAGACACTTCTGAGGTGAAATTCTTGGTAAAATGAAGCGTTGAAAGAAAACCAGTAAGCACCGATAATCAGTGAAGTTCAAGAAGAAAAAAATATAGAAGAATGGGTCTGGATCAATAGGATAATAGGTAATATTTTGCATCATACTATTCCGGTTACCATGCACTTGCAGAGTCAACAATAACCCATCTGGAACAAACCGAGAGCAGAGAAGAGACCAGACGATGTCTTTCCCTGACGACATGATCACAGCTTCCTTTAAGAGCAGGTTAAATGTTCTGATAGCAGGTCTGAGCTGACCCCTTGTCCATATTTACTCTCTGGGTAGATCCTTTATGTCCATCATATAGTTTCCTAACTGCTCACTGAGCACAAAGTAAAGTTCTTTTGTCAGTCTTTTGGAGTCTGACTGCGACCCCGCCCCTCTGCGTGAGGAGTCGACGGCTCCAAAGCTTTACAGGTAGTCGCATGTTTTCATCAGAGTGTGGCCTGAAGGGTGGGGTCCAGACTGCCTTCCCTCTCTGGAGACTCGATGTAGTTGGCCGACTCCTGAAGCTTCAGCAGCATGGCCATCTGGGTAACAGGAGGAGTTAGGTAAACAGGGGATTAACCAACGTGTTTTATGTGGGAGTTGGTTTAGGACAGATGGGATACTTTAGAGATATATTTCAGGAGCATAATAGAAGTAGAGAGAAATGTAAATCAGAGTTTTTCAAAGCTGACGGGTAATTAGGGCCGGGTGGGAAAACAGTCAAAATAGAATTTATGTCAATAATGATAGAATTTGGACATGTTTACAGGATAAGGATATAGATCTAACAGTCTACCACACAACTTAAATAAACAACAGCCAGTCATTCTGCAGTTTGGTGAAATTTTGGGCTACAGTATGTGAAGCACAAACTGTTGGTAGGGATTTCTGTTTGGTGAGTAAGTCTTGGAGGGCGATCAAAACTCTGACTGGTCAATGTTTACACCAAAAAGTCATCAAATACAATAAAATAAAAATAAAAATAAAATATAAAATAATAAAAATTGAAAAAAAAAATTGAAAAAAATATACTGAGAGTTATGATGCTGCTGCTGACTGTGTCTGTGTTTAAAGGCCCCATATCTTAACCATTCTAATTAAATCTGTCATTTATATGCATCTATTAAAGGTGGTGTTGATAAAATTAGAGTGCAGATTTGATTTTCCCTCAGTTTTCGACCTGCTTCTCTGTCTGCACTGCAAGACAAATTTCACCACCTACTTTTCAACAGCAAATACTCTGATCACATACAAACAGATCAACTTACCAGACAGCTGGGATCAAAAAAATTATTTAGAATATCCTTGCCATATGTCTGGGCTGCATATGTAAGTGTTTTTATCACCATACTGTCCTTCTGCAGAACAGTGAAGATCTGAAATGGGCCTTGGCACCTTAACCTGTTCTCTAACACAACAGGGGCTGTGGATCTCACCAGGGGGTCTGACTCCAGCGTACTGGGCGGAGGTGTGTCTTTGGGGGGCTTCTTCTCCTCACTGGATGGACCGATGCTGGGGGGAGGTAGGTGGAAGAGCCTGGACTGGTCTTGTTGTGCGTTGGGCCAGGGAAGGGTCCCTCTCACCCACTCCACTGGGTCCTCCCACACTGCTTTCTGCCCGTGCACCTGAGAGGAGGACACCCAGGTGGTGTTATAGGGGAGGTTTGGGAAGGAAATTCTTGTGTGTGTGTGTGTGTGTGTGTGTGTGTGTGTGTGTGTGTGTGTGTGTGTGTGTGTGTGTGTGTGTGTGTGTGCTCACCTTGATGCCGTCTTTTGCTCCCTCCTGCAGGTATGGTATGATCGAGTGGTTCCACAGATCGATGAACCACTGCCTGAACTCTGATACTGACACTGGACACGACAGGAAGAAGCAGGGACCTGAGGAGGAAACACACCCTGTTACTGATCTACCTCGGATTAACAGCCCTTTAGTTACCTCTGACCTTTTAATATCATTACACACTGATCTAAAATGATAATCCCCAATTATCCCCTATTTTCTAATGTCTTTACACTGGCTTCCAGTTAGTTACAGAACCGATTTTGAAGTTCTGCTACTAGGCTACAAATCAGAGAGTGATTTAGGCCTTGAACATCATCTATGATATGTTTAAGGAACATAAACTGAGTCGGACTCCTAGATCTATGGATGAGTTGAGCCCAGAGTCCAGACTAAACAGACAAGCAGTATTGGGTTGTTATAGTATAGCAACTGGGAGAAACTGTCAGTAAAGCTCAGATTTGCCCCAGATGTAGACCTTTTTAAGTCTCCCTTCATGTGCTTATAAATAAAATCTACACTGAAATGTATTCTTATCGCTGTATAATGCAAATCTGGAGAACTGTAAATACTATTAACCATTTTAATATAGATTTTAAACAGCTATTTTATTCATTTCTATTCAGAATCAAAACACTTTAT
>JAPQRQ010000026.1:16717019-16730245 GCA_037367365.1 Apogon talboti | reverse complement strand
AATTAGAACAAAAATTTGTACAATATGTACTAGACAATATATTAGCAATATAATAATTAAAGACGTATATATAAATAAGTGTGCAAAAAGATTGCTGTGTAATTATAATTATAAGGTAATATTAGTATTTGATCTATCTTGCACTCTATTCTAAGCACAGTTTTTAATATTTTTTTCTTTTATTGTCAGATTTTTTCTTATTTCCCTCTGGATTTTTATTTTACTTATGTAAACCAAATTGATTTGCCTTTGTGTATGAAATGTATTCCATAAATAAACTGGCCTTGCCTAAAGATTTCTCCTGTAAAAGCCTGTTCAGGCCAAAGATTCACAATGAGACATGCATTTCGGTGCTAAGTGCTGCTTTTTGAGTTTATTCGGAGCAGGGTATGATTTGCAGCAGCTGAAGATATAAATTAGGATACTGATATTGAGTTTCTTGCTACAGTTGCAGTTTTAGTATATGACGACATGATGAAACCATAAAAACAGGATGGTTGAGAATTCCTCCGGTCTATTCAGCAGGAGTGGTTGCCAGTTAATACAGAAAAAACTATCAAGTTTTCAGCAGTGGAACAGCTAATAATAATGCTGAAGGTGAGTTACTGCCAACAAATACTACGACATACACTATTAAACAGTAACAGTCTGACAGGCTGAGTTGCAGCATCATCGTTTACTGGTTTGAGTCGAGCTCAGACAGGATAATTCACACTGCAACGTTCCCCTGCAACACTCTACAAGCATTTCATGTCATCCTGAATCGCTAATAGTGTTTCCATCATTTCTCACCTATGAGGAAGTCTGAAGTGCTGTGTTTCTCCAGGAAAGCGTGCAGGTGGTACCAAAGCTGAGGAACCCAGTCTAGTACGTGGAGGAGGGCCTGGTACTGTGTTGGGTCCAGCTCCTCCTCCTGGTAGGTTTCTACAGCTTTACGGTGCAGGTACCTCACCAGGAAACCGTTGGCCGGTTCCACGTTATTAGAGAACATTACCATCCTGTATGAATATGAAAAAAATATGTCTTTAAATCTTTTTTATCAAATAATGCATGACCTAATAAAGAGAAGATGTTTTGAAAATGAAGGAAATTTTAAAAAAGGCAGAAAAATGATCATAAATGATTAATAACAGGCATCTCTAAACTATATAATGCAGATAATAACAGTCAGGAAAAACCTGAGGCAATCTGATTAAAAAAATAAAAATCCTTTATCAATCTCATGGACAACGCCAACGCATTTCAGAACCAAGAAATGTCTGCTGAAGAGTCTTCAATAGAGAGACATGTCCTCATGTTAAACCTCAATACATCATGTGACACTAGTCATATGACATGTCAAGTTTAAGGTCAAATAAATGAATGTATAAATAACTAAAAATAAAAAAATAACTCTATATTCCAAGTGCCTCAGGTTTTTCTGCTGTCATTCTCTACATTGGACGTGGCCTGACCTGAAGCTCAGGTGAAGTCCATGGTTAGATGACATCTTCACAGGCTGATTTGTGGTTCCGATGATGTAAGGACTGTAAAAACAGGAAGTGGAAACATGTTTATCTTTCCTGGAAACGGTTTCATCTTGATTCTTTGGAAATGTTGCAACTAGTGGAAGTGACGCACCATTTGTGATATTTGCAGGTCAGAGCTCCGTTGACGAGTTCGGTGATGGTTGCTGCGTCGCTGATGTCATCGATGATAACGACCAGAGGCAGGTCTCCCCCGCTGTCTCTGTCGATATGATTCGCCAGATTCGACAGATACAACTGCAAATCCTGTGAAAGTGAACAAGTGTGAATTTTCTGTGCCTGTACTTATCAGTCACTTGAAGACGTCTTTCCTGTCGTGCATCACCTTCTGTGACTGACGGTGCATGTTGAAGGTGACGGCGGCACTTCGTCCCAGGAGGCAGGGCTCGTGCTCGGCCTCGGGTGAGTCGGCCTGGCTGCGCTGCAGGAGGTAGTGGGTCAGCCGCTGGGCCAGGTAGGTCTTCCCTGTCCCACTGGGCCCAGACAGAACCAGGCGCCTGTGCTTCAGCAGCAGGCTGATGTAGTGCAGCATCATGGGCTTTGGAATGAGGGTCTCAAACACCAGAGAATCAACACACTTTTCTCGAAGACCTACGGAGCAGCAGAAATGTGACACAAAGAGAAGAAAAGCATGTTTAGCATTTATACAATACTTCCAAAAGCATTACATGTAGGTAAGGTATAAACTCATATACTTTAACAGTAATCTTCTCTGTTCTCAAAAGTATAGGTCAAAGTCAAGGTTATTTATATAACACAACTAAAACAACAGAAAGTGTCCAAAGTGCTGCACAAAGTTGTAGATACAAATGCAGGACATACTAGTAAAATAAGAATAAATACAAGATATATTAAAACTGATAAAAAAAAGAATACATGACAACAGGATAAATAGCATCTAAAATACAATCATAATTATATCACCTACTCAAACTGTAGAGGGAAAAGTTAAAATTAAGTCTGTTAAAGACCTTCATCAGTACCTCAGTGAAGCTCTAGTTGTGAATAAAGAACAATATTAGAGGTGTTCAGTGTTTTTAGTTTCATGTTTTCCTGGTTTACCGTGTGACTATAGTTCCTAATTCTTAATTTCATGATTTAATTTTATTGTAACAGGCCTAAAATTCAGATTATTGGATTTTACACTTTATAAGGTCTGCAGAAACGCTGCATTCATCAACAATCTGATATCCAGTCATGCTATTTTTCTACAGCAAAATTGTCTGTACTCCCGCTCAATGTATTCACTCACCTTTCAAAGTGATAAATATCTTAGGTGAAGCGCTGCCAAGGCAACGATACGGTGAGGCTTGGGGTTTGTCCCCTCCCATCAGCCTCTGTCCTCCCTGGGCCAGCTGATACATGTGCAGTGAATCACAAGACAGACCCAGGCTGGATGTTGGGTCCACTTGAGTAAGGTAGTCCTGAAAAACAAAAAAAGAAAAAGAAAATATTAGGAATCACTTTGACTTGACTACAGTCATGTCTGCACAGTGACGGTGGAGCTCTGACTTACTTTGAAGGTCTTCGTTATGAGGGAGTCGAGGCTGGCCCAGTCGGTCCTCCCACTGACCGGCACTGAGCCCAGGTAGTACTGCTGCTGCTGCTGCTTACAGTCCTGCAGACACACACACAGAAAAGTGACAGTCCAACTGTTCATTGTGTAACTCTTAAAATTGCTATAAACTGTGATAAAGGTATTGTGTGTTTACCTCGGACTGATCTCCAATGCGGACCAGAACTCGTGCACAGATCTCATCCCGCTGTGAAGAAAAGCTCAACATGTCAGCCGGTGACACATCTGAAAGAGAGAGGGGAAAAATGGATGAAAAAAAAACAAGAAAGCGTTAATTGTACATGAATTCGAGGGCTGTGTTTGAGGATCCATTACCAGGCTCTTTACAGTCATTCAGGCTGAGGCTGAAGGACTTGGTGAGGGACATGCTCATGGGCTGCCTCAGCGACGGCCCCAGCAGAGAGGCCAATCCTGACGGCTGAGACGTGGAGGAGGTGGGGCCCGGTCCGGGGACGACTGGGCCCTGACTTCCTGTCTTCAGATGGTCATTCTCTGCCTTTAGGTTCTCCACCGTTGACTGTAACACAAGCAGAAAGAACTTTTTATTCAAGTCATCTTAACACGGTGAGATCTCATTCACGCATCTGATGATCTTAACCAGTGATTCTCAATCCAAAAGTGGGTCACAAACCTGTTTTCAGTGGGTCGTGGGCCTTTCTCTGGACAACGAGTAATGGTAAGAAACCAAACCTGTGTTTTATTTTTTATGGCACTAAGCACCGTCCATTCACATTCCCCAACAGTAGGTGGTGGTAATGCGCTGTAATGCTAATTAACACCAGACATTTCACAACGTAAAAGAAGACCCAAAAGTTTCCATTCCTTTGTTTTTTTTTTTTGTTTTTTTTTATTGCATCTTCCAAAAGTTTCCGTTCATATCATGGTGACACTCAGGTATGACAATGACTACACCAGATAAGGTTTTACCTACATTGAAGACAAAAACCTCAGTGTATTCAATGCTTGAATAATTGACTGAATGCACTTTTAATTTTTAACTGAGTGCACATTTTTGGTTTTGGTTAAAATGCTCCTAATTTAGTGTTAAAGGGGATATTTCCCTCTTTAGCATCACCACCTGCTGGTCAGTTTGGTGTATCATTAAACTCTTCTTCTGTGTTTTTATACTGTGATATTCTGTATTATGTCAGGTTCAAAACACACCATCTTTTTATTAAATACATTTGAGAAGTTTCACTTTTATCAGTTTGGGTCGCGGCTTGTCATTGAGGGGTGATAGTGGGTCCTGAAGCCAGACCCGTTGTGAACCACTGGTCTAAACCCACAAAGACTCAGGGTAAAACACACCTGCATGCTGTTCATGGCTTCTCTGAGCTGCTCCAGCTGATGAGCAGAGTTTAAGGCCTCCAGTCGGATGTCCGTCAGCTCTCTCTCTTTTACCAAGAGTTCTGAACGTAGATTTGACACCGCCCTCTCTTCAATTTCCCCTTCCTCCGTCGTCTCCATGATCCTAGATGTATCAGAATGCAGCAGTTGTGGAATTACATAAATACCGCAGATACGTACCCATTTGAAGCAGTTTAATTGAGTATATCTATTTCATACAACTTTATACCAAATTCAGAAGTAAATATTGTGTTTTTCACCTGTCTGATGAAAACCACATATCTCCAAATGTGTTGATGTCAGATGTTTGTGATGAAGTAAAGGATTGTCTAAGGGATGAAAAAAAAATCCCCTATTTAAGATAAATAAACACTTTAAAAATCTTCTTAGATTCGCTGAAAAGTGTACTGCGACAATGCTGAAACGCGGTCTGTGTTTCTGAGCTCTTGAAATGTTAACTTTTCCAACATACATGCTTCTCACAGGACAGTGATGTATGTGCTGCTATATAGACGTCTACATCAGTAAAATGCAACACATCATATATAATAATTAGACACTGACAGGGGTCGTTTTAGTGCACACTGACCACTTCTACTCTTCAGTACCTATGGAGTGCAGTCATTAGATTCAACCCAAAGTATCTTCTGTTGGGGAGATCGGATGTGCAGCGCCATCAAACTCTGAGGTGTTAATGTACTTACACACAGGAGGTGGTGGAGGCTGAGGTTTTCAGAGATGAAAGCTGGTTCTCGCCTCCCTCTCCGCACTCATGAAGCATCTTTGGCGAATTGGGAGCCGAGGAGTCAGGGGTGACGATTTCCTCAATGTCTGAGTAAGTTTTGCTTCCTTTCTTTATGCTAAATGCTTTGTTGAAGGAGCTCCTCAGCTACACAGAAACAGAACAGCAGGGACAGGGAGAAATGAATCCAAGGGACAATTATAGATTAGATTTTTTTGACTGAAATGTAAAAGAGGAAGGTGTTAGGTTTGTTAATTGACACATGCTAAACATTAAGCCTCCATTCATTTCTGTAAATAGGTAAACGTTACAGTCAGATTTGGTCAGAATGGAATAAACAATAAGGCTGAATGTTGATCACAATACTGAGCGTCTGTAATTTTCCACAAGAACAAAAGACACAATAAAGCATAGTATAAATGGAGGAAAGTATATTTGAAAACGGTATTTAGTACAAGCTTTAATGACGAAACTGAAAAGTCAATTTTTCATGAAGTAGCACATCTGCTGATTGCCACCCTAACTGAATTACAGCCATCTATTCACGTCAAATATTCACAGAACAGGCAGCCAATCAGGAGTTTAGGTTGTCAATCAGCAGAGATGGAGATTGTGTTGCGGTTTAGGATGATCCGTCATGCTTTTATGTCAGAAAATCAAAGAGGCTTCAGAGGGTCACAATGACTGCACTCACCTCATAGACCTAAAAGAGCACAAATGACAACACACAGGAGGGAAAGACCGGTCACACTTTGTTCCTGGATTCATTCAGCTATATTATTCACACTGAAGACAGACAAACTCCCGGCTCTGCGTCTCTGCTGACGCTCACACACGTACCCAGCTCTTTTTCTTCTTCTTCTTTGCGTCCTGGTCCTTCAAGCTGCCCACGCTCGACATACTGGTCAGACTGTTGAGACTGGAGATGCTTTCACATGAGTTCTGCCGCCGGATACGCATATCTGCAACACAAAAAAGTCATTTAACCCTTTAACCCCTGAGACATTATTTCAGGTAAATATGCTGCTGTGAATTTGCGTCTGTAAAAGTGTCATAAAAGCTGCTGTGAGTATGAGCTTGTGTTCCTTTTCTTCAGTGGTTTTGCTTTACTGTGTGTTTTAGGGTCAAAACAGGGTGGAATAACAGAGAAAAACAAAGAGAGGAGTTAAAGTTTGACAGATTTTTACTAAATAAGGCACTCAGAATGTACATCAATAAGATATTTAGGATGTTGAACATGAACTGAACTGGAACACACTGAACAACAACGAGTATTTGAGTTTTGGCCCAGTAGGTTTTGTTTTGGGCTCTTTTTTCTATATCAGTCCTGCTGCCTTTTGACATCTGGTTGAACTCCAAAAAGCAGTTACACGATCAAAACTCCGTAAAAACACAGTAAAAAATAAAAAAAGGAAAATCACAACACGGCAAACAATAGTGAAAACAAAAAACCAAGAGGAAAACGGTGTAAAAAAAAGCCCAAACCACCTATTTTTATAGCGAGTCGGTCTCACTCACTGCTCTGTGTTTTAACCCCCATTCCACAGGAGGGGGGGGTGCACTGAGCATGCTCAGATGTCTATGCAAAGAACAAGGTCTATTCTATCAGTACGTTCTGAAATTTTTCTTATTGAGCTTTAATTTTTCTGAATATTTAAAATAAATCATACATTCAGAACGCTCACCACAGACACGTCAGGGGTTAAAGGGTTAAACGGATGCAGATATGAAGAGAGACAGAAAAAGATAAGGATCAGCTGGTCAGTTTCCAAACCTTTCAAGTTATCTGGGTTGTTTAAGGCTCCATGAATCACGGCCTGGGCTTCTTCATTCTTGCTCTTCAGAGCCTCGATGGTCTCCCTCAACTCCAGTAGCTCTGTGTCCTGCAGAAAATGAATTCAGTGGAAAATGTCAGCCTAGTGTGTTACCAGTAAGCTGTGTGGAAGCCTCAGCTCTGTTGTTTGTTCATCAGAATGATCCTGCATGACAGGGGCAGATTA
Source organism: Apogon talboti (assembly GCA_037367365.1). Lineage (NCBI taxonomy): Eukaryota > Metazoa > Chordata > Actinopteri > Kurtiformes > Apogonidae > Apogon > Apogon talboti. Next base: position 16,723,054 of record JAPQRQ010000026.1, on the reverse strand, counting down.
CTTAAACATTTTCCTTCACATTTTATATTCACTATTCATTCAAATCTCATTTGCTTTTCAGAGTGGCCACTGATCAATGCCATTTTAGTTTAATGAAGTGTTAATTAATCCTCAAAGAGTGCGAATGTGAAAGCATAATTTATTGCTGACAGAGTGAATTTCTAAATTGGATAATCTTTAGAACTTTTAAATATCTAATAAAGTCATCAGTCGCTCTGATTTTTAGCATTTTATATAATATGGATTTTGCTTTGGGTTTTAAACTGAGACTGAGAACTAAAAGTACTCTCCGGATTACACAAAAAATACATATCAAAGCCTTACCACTTAAACTACTTTATTTATACTGTGTTTTAAACACGTAGTATGTCAGTTCAGCTGCTGGGGGTGTTCTCACCACAATGACAGAAAACACAGTAGCAGATGATGCACTGAAGTTGTATGTGATCATGGGAGTTACTGTTTACATCACAATGACAATGAAAACTACCTGACATGACTCAGATAGAAATCACACTTAAAGACAGGTTAGTGTATTTAACTTTTATTCGCTTGTTTAGAGAGGTACATTCATGTTATGTTAATTTATTCTGATGCTATAGCTGCATGTGGGTAAATATTATTGATTTGATCCCATTGAGAGGTGATCAAATGAAACAGACAGTTAAACTGAATGAAGTCACAAACTTATGAGTTTTAACTGAACACTGGTGGAAACATTTGCTCTAATGTAAGTACACCAGTTAATAAAAAAATAACATAGTTCTAGACATTTTAAATGACATTAACATATTATATACTAGACAGACAGGTATATTGGGACACATCACAGTTGCAGCATTCCGGCTGATTTGAAGTATAACAAGTGTCAGTTGTTTTCAGTAATTATTATGATAAATGTCAAATTAATATTTATTTAAATTTTCAAGGTTGATTTTTCTCCCTGAGTGAGAGTTGAAGGAGGCAGTTACTTGTATTTTGTGTTTTAAAATGAGTGTTTATGGTCAGAACATGACAAATATTTCAAAAAAAAATTTGAGTAAAAACAAACTAAAGCATTTTGCAAGTGTAGATGACAATAAAAAACAAAATTAACCCTAAAGACAAAATAAAAATGTTTATTACAATAATATTAATTTTAATAATATAACATTTGTCATTATCATTTTAGAGCCCAGCCTTCTGTTAGCAATGGAACACCAGAACTCACTGTGTCCCATTACTTTTGTCCATATAATGTAGCTTGGAGTCAGTCTACTTGTATGAACTTGAAGTGCTGGTGGGCATTAATCCCGTTCACCATGTGAACAGTTCAAAAGGACAAGGCGTTCTGAACAGCAGAGCCTCTGTGTGTTGCTTATTGTGTGCAAAAGTCGATATGGGTCCGATCTAAATGGAGCTGCCTGGCCCATCTCCTCAAGGTTAAAGAGACTGTGCTGCTGATGGAGCTGCACAGGTCAGCGCGCTGGCACAAACAACAAAAGAGAGTTTCTGGAGCGGTCTAGACAAGCCTTTCAGTGGGAGCAGCAAGGCATGAAGAAACCAAAGAGACTCCTCACATCTACACACACGCACAAACACACACTGAACCGCTTCAGGCACCGATCAGTTCATTCACATCACAACAAATCACACAAAAGCAGAAGAATGCAGGAATGTGATGTTTGGTGTGAGTACACGTGCAAATGGAGTCTGCCTAATTCAGCCTTAAGTGATGTGTTTTTTTTCCGCCCGCTGATCCTCCGTCCTCACGCCGACCTCCCGGGCCCCTAACCTACATTTAGCTCCTCACTGCAGGCTCGGATCAAAGTCACCTCATTCAACGTCAGCGCAGAACCCGCTCTGAACTGACCGCATACAACATGGGCATAATGCTGGAACGCAGCAGGAATGCAGACCTGTGTGTGTTTGAATGTGTGGATATAACAGGTGGGGTTGGATACCTTCTGCTCGTGGCTGACGGACAGAGACTGCAGTCGAGTCGTCATCAACGCTAAACTCTGCTCGAAGGCAGCCACCAGATTCGCCTGTTTGGAACAGAAGATGATATCAGTCTTTAAGAACAAGAACACATGTAACTGTTGTTTAGTTACTCAAATATGTATTGACTGACCACAGGGGTGGATGATGTGTCACATTACAAGATTAGCACATTTTTAACACAAAAAATCTGAAAAGGCAGTGACAGACAGGGACTTATCTTCTTCACTGTTGCATCTCAGTCTGTTAACATTTTGGATTGCTGCTTTGTCTTTAGATTTTGATTAATTATGGAATTTTTGCTTTTGATTTGTAAGCATTATTATTGATATTTGCACAAAGGTTGTATCTTTATAGGACGTTTTTAGTCTCTACCCCTCCTGCACATATACAGTACATACAAAGCCAGGCCAAAAACAGTATTCAAACTGTAATATTTTGTTTTAGTGGCTTTACCTTTGATTGCAGCATGAGTTTATATTATGTCACAGCATTTATTTCTTCCATTTTTTGGACACATAACGTTGCTGAACCTAGACCTGACCAACTGAACCAACCTCGGATCATAACACTGCCCCCACAGGCTTGTACTGTAGGCACTAAGCATGATGGGTAATCACTTCATCCACCTCTCTTCTCAACCTGATGCACCCATAACTCTGAACTTTTTGTTTTTGTTGAGACACAGCCATCCAATTTTTTTCTCTATATTAAACTGATGGTTGTTTAAGAAATGAGAAGCTACTCACTGTATCAGTTAGAGCTAGAGAACTATACAATCTGAAATATATTAGTCACTACAGTAATTATCTAATGGAAGACTTACTTATATTAGTTAAATCCAAGTGAGGAATTATGTTTTGGCTAGTATTGTACATACACCGGCATGAATCAACAATAAACTTAAGTAATGGCTGCTGAAGATCACTAAGAGAACCCCTACATAGGCAGGTACAATGATGTAGAACAGACTATTGTCTTGCTTTTTTGTTAGTGGTGATGTTTGTTAGTATTTATGTAGTAATTCTGAAAAGAAGTTTGTCTTGAGTTAATGTAAATGGAAAAAATACAATTAAAACTGTAAAATGCGCATAATGCTGAGGTTTCGGTTATATCATCTTATATTAGATGTAGATTGAATACTAGGAGAGTAGTAAAACTAAAAATCTACTCTCCATAGGGGAACAGATGAAATAACTCCTCTTTGGTCTTTTATTCAGCTTATACAAGGTGCTAAAATGCTGAATAACACACAAAAGCTGAACAGGATGTCCCCTTTGGAAAATGACCTCCTCCCTAATCTTGTTCTCACACACACCCACTTTAGCCCAGAGCAGGAGAGGAAAATGACTATCCCTTCTCCTCCATACAAAGTGTTAATACAGTAACATAATAGATACAGTCCGCTCATTAATCCTGGACATAATGATGCTGTGATCAGTCGTCAGCTTTGTCTATTCAGTCCCTATGCAAATTAAGGTTAAAGAGTGTGAGCAGTCTCAAGGGACGAGGGACATAGAACGCAGAAACGCTTGACTGATGGATACCTCATAAAGCCATGCATAATGTTCACGCTGCATTTGGACCCGTGGAAGAGCTGACAAAGTGGTTGTACAGAAACAATTTTGTAGAGTGGAGAGAAAGGGCGAGGCCCCATGTGTATTTGCACATGTGTGTTTCTACTGAAGCTAAGTGACTAGGGGAGAGGTTCAGGCCGAGGTTAGCATTATTCAAGTCCTGCATGGATAAGAAATGTGCTGAGACTGCACAAGAATGATCTATGACTGACACTGCCTATAGGGTTATACATCGTTTTCTCTCACGCATTATATAGCACAGATTTGGCCTTATCAAGCAAAGGACCAAAGACTGTAAAGAAATGGAATTATTAAAGGACCAAAAACAATAAACAAACTGGAATTTGGATACATAGAATGGTAAAAACTGCCAAACCACAGCAGCGATAACCTGCTATACTTCCCCTTTTTATATTTCCAACCTTAAGCTTATACTGAAGTGCCTACATCATCATGCTCTCTCTCTCTGCATAAAGCTGCAGTGTTTGATCTATAAAAAAATCTATACATATCAGCATATTACAGTTCATGTGGTCTGAGAGGACATGAGACTCCTGCTTCCGCTCCCTCTTTGTGTTTTCAGACAGTGGAAAATCTAGTCTGCGACACAGATTTTTGTCTAATCACCGCTGTTTTCAGACAGGTAGAAGAGTTACAGACATGACTGACAGTTGTAATTAGCGATTGCTGATTGGATTCTGTACCTGAATGTGACTCTACTCTGTTTCTCTACATGGAAGCTCGGAAACGCAGTGTCACTATATAATATAATAGCATGAAGTTATGTCAGATCATCTGTCTTTATATTTAGTCTTTTAATTTGGACCGAGAAGTTCCATAAAGGAACAATGGCATCGATCTTTATATCTATATCTTTATATATCAGCTTTATATAGGCAGAGAGAAACTGTGTATTGTCAGATTCTTACATGTATCCCCCTGATTTCAGCTCTTACATGTTAAACTCATTTGTTTCTAGATATAAAAACACCATTCAAGTCAGTGCAGAGTAAAACTGGTTGACGTTAAAATGCAATGCACAAAACCCCAAATAGACAACCAGCCTCCTCTGTTAAAGAAGTTAAACCATGGAGCTGCTTACCGACTGAGTTGAACACAAACAACACAATAGAAAGTGCAATACAAATCTGACTAAAAGACAAACAAAAAGACAAAAACAGCTAAGACCCACGTATAGATACAAACTGATTTCATTTGGTGATGTTTCATCACTTGTATTATTATTTCTCTTTTTTGTGAAGGTGTTATAATTGTTCCGCTACAACCTTTAAGGCTGCAGGAGCAAAAATCAGAAGGAAAAACACTAGAATATGAAAATACACAGCTTCCCTGTGCAGCTCTCTGCTCTCAGTCAAAACCAAAATATTAAACATAAATCAAGATGACTGGAGTTTCATGTTTTTCCAAGCGTCTGTGTTTAGCCATGGAGCAGAGGAGTAGAGTCAGGTCTCATGGAATCTGACCAGTGATTGGTAATTATAGCTGTCAATCATGTATTTAACCCCCCCCCCCCCCACCAGTCAGAAAGTCAGCATCTTGGGGTACTTTTTCTGCTGCCTGGCTAAAAATATAAACACAGGATTTTGTTTTACTGTCATTTTGTCAGATGCTACTCAGATATAAATGATTCATCTAAAATTACTACAAACATAGAAAAGAGCAAAACAAGTTTAAGGCGCACGATGGAAACCTTGCCTAGAGTTACTTGTTCTACACATGTATCTTTGGTAGTATCAGTTACTGTGGCCTCAGGGAAGGTGTCAAAAGGAGGTGGACAGTTCATCAAGATGACTGACAGCTAATGGGATGTAAAACTAGAGGAGAGGCGCTGCTAATTCCTCAGTTGCCTCGAGGTGAAAGCTCGCATATTGTGGCTCAAATAATGAATATGTGCTTGAAATAGAGGAGTGTCCTGCTGCTGGTGGTGGGGGGGGGTCAGGGAATGTGAGGAGAGTTGAGAGGGGTCTAAACTATCATAGACTTCAACTTTGGAGTATCAGGTCGCAGTTGTAAAATATTATTTATCCACTAGTCTAAAGCCAGTGTAATAAAAGTTGTTGACACACTGTACACATACGTTTGCCGTCAGCTGTGTGGTCAGATTAGAAACCTTCTCCTGCGACGACTCCAGCTCCCTCCTCAGCTTACGGATTTGCTGAAAAGAAAAACAAGCATGTTAAATAAAAATAAAGTCTCTAAAGCTGACAGTTGTTGACATGAGAGTGTAGAGTTAAGTGGCTAGAGAGGATGGTGTTCATGACGTGGATGACAAGCCGACACACGATGAAATGACGGATGAAAAGGAAAAAAGGATGAGGCAAGACAAGAAGAAAGAGCAGGCAGGAGTACACTTACCTCTCCCTGAATCTTTTCCTCTGCCTTTGGAAGCAAGGGGAATAAAAGTCAGGATGTTAAAACCAGACACAAGAGGAGAGGAGAGGAGAGGAGAGGAGAGGA
>JAPQRQ010000026.1:16686050-16713669 GCA_037367365.1 Apogon talboti | reverse complement strand
ATGTGTGTGTGTGTGTGTGTGTGTGTGTGTATATATATATATATATATAAAAGCGCATTCTTTGCTGGTGATTTTTGTCTTTTTTTCTATAATTTTTTTATCTGGTTTTTGGGCTAATGTGCTTTTTGTGCACATTTATCAGGAGGTATCTTTTGTTGTAAAATGCCAGATGAACAACCTGTTCACATAATAAATGGAGGGAAGTGCATGAGCAGAACAAAGTGAATATATAAAAGCAGCTCCATGACCTCTTCTGTCAGCCATAAACAATAAGTGATGTTCCCATAATGACCAGTAGGTGGAGCTAAATGGTAATATTAGTAAAGGACAAATAACAAAAGGACTGTTTTGCATGTGTCTGAGGATATACAGTACTGTACAAAAGTCTGATGTCAACATTAGGCTTGTTGGTTAAATTAAGTTATAATGATCACACAAATACTGAAAATATGTAAATAATATATATATATATGTAAAGAAAAAGTAATTTAAATAGCAGATAGTCTTTATTTTTACATTTTCTGCCTGTCTTCTGCACTTTGATTTTCTGTATAGAGCTGCTGTAAACACTGCAGTTTCCCCATAGTGTAATTAATAAAGTCATATCTTATCTTAAATGCATTTCTCAGTCTTTGTATTAAGATACAATATGGATATATGTGAAGTATGCAAAAACAAAAGTTTCAGCCTCTATAAACCAATGTGGTAGTATTTAGTGTGACTTCCCTTTGCACTTAAAATGTCTGTAACCCTTTTGTTCAGATAATATGAGATTTATTGCTTTAATTTTCTGATGTTTTACACCATGTTTCATTCAACACATGTTTCTAACTGTTTGTGCTGCTTCTTGTCATGGGGTCAGGGGTCACACTAAATAGTAACTTTAACCTTTAGTCCCATTTTTGTTCAGTTTTTTTGTGTCTTTTAAGGCTATGCACTTAATTCCTCTATTTTCTTGTTGTATCTGCAGAAAATAGAATGCGAAATAAATATGTATGCTCATGTCAAACTAAGCTAAAGGTGGTCTAAGACTTTGTCACAGTACTATATACCGGTGTGTCTCCTTTTATAATATATGTTCAGCATAAAGCAGAAACTACAAACTCACCTGTCTGGCAATGTCATAGAGACTTTGCTTCCAGAGCTCCAGCTGGTAGGAGGGCCCCTGTCCTCTTGTCTGTCTTTGTTTCGTGACTCTAAGGTGGTGTAGCCTCTCACCAGACTCTCCCTCTCCTTCTCCCTCTGGGGCTCTGGGGCCAGGCTCATCTGGAGTGGCAGCGACTCTAAGCTTCGATGCAGCCCAGACATTCGAGGGTAAAGCAGGGGAGAGGTGTTCCCGGAGCTCCTTTCAACCCCGAGGGAAGAAACCTGCCTGGGCCCTAACCCTATTCCTGAGCTGGAGAAACAGGATGAAGTGTTGACGTTGAGCAAAGGCGCGGGGCTCGGGGTCAGACAGGAGCTTGTCGAGCTGCCTGAGGAGCTCGCAAGGTCCTGGAGCTTCGAATATGGAGGGATCTTAGGAGGCAGGGAGTCTTGTACACCAATTTCTAGGCTGTTGGAGTTAAGTTTATCAAGCTGGGCCATTGATGGAGGCTTCGCCAGGCTCCGCATCCCAGATAACCTAAAGAGAATAAGAAGAGTCAAATGTATAATAAGTCAGTAATGGGACAACATTGTGTAGTGAGTAAAGACTTATTAGCATATATATTAGTAGCATATGAGCTCTTCATTAGACAACTTCATTATTTAGCATCAACAATCAGTAATTTGATGTTTATTAAAGGAAAATAGTTAAAGCTTTAGAAGTAATCCCTAATAATCTGTGTGCATATTGTAATTCATGTGGTCTGAGGAGAAGTGAAACTTCAGCGCCTCCTCTTGCTTCTGCTTTCAAGGCTTTAAAAAAGTAACCTGTTGTGACTGAACATTTTAGGTGATCACAGGACATAACAAGTGATTGACAGCTGTTATGACAAATTGCTGTCAAGACACTGTCAGCTGTGTCTTCACTAAACAGTCTCTGTGGCTTTCGACAAAGCAAGACAGCTCCACTAAGTATGATATTTTCGCTGCGTTTCCCAAAGTGGCACAATAAATGGTTGTGTCATCTGGCCTCTACCGGGTCAGAGAGCTGCAGGAAGAAGATGTGTATTTTCAAATGCTCATTATTTTCCTGATTTATGCCTTCTGTAGAGTTAACAGTAGTTGTAGAATATGGTTATGCAGGATAAAGAATTAATATGTGCTTTATAATGCATATAAAGGGCCAAAATGCTACTAAGATGTAAGCTAATATACACAGTTAATGGTGAACATAGTATAGATGTACTCTAAGATCAAGTACCTGTGTGTATTGGGTGAAGGCAGGTCTGAGCCCTTGCCGCTGCTTGGAGGTCTCAATCCCTGCAGCTTTCCTCCATTCTCAGAGGGGGTCTGAGCAGGACTGCCCTTCAGAGACCCACCTCCACACTCAGAGTCAGACACCACAGCTTTAGCTTTGGCTCTCTCTTTCTCTTTTTCTCTGTCTGTTTGATTGACAGGACTGGGACTCAGGATCCCACGACCCCCTGCCTTACCCAGCCCTGTTCCAGCACCGAGCCCTGAGGCAGGTTCTTTAAGCCTGGAGGTCTGTGGTGCTGCGCTGGAGGGTTTAACCAGCCCAGAGCTCGTGTCCATGGTGGTACTGACTGGGCGAGCCGAGCTTGGCCGGGTTAGAGTCAACGTGCTGGTCTTGGCTGGGCGAGGGAGAGAGCGGTATTGGAGTGACGTTCTGGCATTTGGAGACAGAAAGCCACTCTGGTCACTGCTGGAAACATCTAGACTGGTCTTCCGTCCCCCTCCACCTGCACCGGGTTTGACAGGAATCCCTGATGTTTTGGGAATCTTCCCTACAGTTGCAGGGCCGCTGGGTATGGCGCCACCTGTGCTCATCACAGTGGAAACAGCAGCATTGTTTGTGCCATTGGTGGTAGCTGTCGTGGGCTTTTTGAAACCAAAGTTTCCACCAGTTGAAGGTCTGACCAGTCCAGATGGCGGTTTACGTTGCTCACCGATGCTGGTGCCGTTCCGGTGGTCTTTACCAGCATCAGACGAGGAACGCTGCAGACCTGAAGTCTTCACTGCTAACCGAGACTTATCCATGGGCTTTCCATCTGACTTGACCGTGCCTACAAAGAAAGATAAAAAAGAAAAATCCAAATAAGACACAAACAGAGTATTCAGAAGAATTCAGAGCAGCTTAACCAGGTTAAAGCCTGAAGGGTGTCTGGTGATGACTGAGACCAACCAAGCCATATTAGGATGAGATAACTTATCTGAACACCCACAAGGTCTGACTGTCTGTTGATAAAAACACATCCTTGTCTAAGAAGACAGACGGTGTGTTGACCAGACTCACACCCACAGTTATCTTAATAGTTACTCCTCTTTTCCATCCAGATGGACGTAAATAGTTTTCTGTAGCTTTCCAGTAAATGCATGTCTGCGTGTCAAAGCTGCAGAGTGCTGAGATTAACATGTGCAGTATGACTGTGGAAAACTGCTGTTCATATTCACAATGTGTGTCTGTGGGCATGAAAGTATTACTTGTTGGAACATAGGTTAAAGGAAAATTATGTGATTTTCTCCCCATCTGTAGATTTCCCTGTTGGCAAATTAATCAGACTTGTTTAGAACTTATTAAGACAAAAATCTAACAATGAATTAGACACACGTGCGCTGTGCACACCGGCCAGACAAGTATAACGTGAACTGCCCACGCTCTTAATTTGTATCTAATGGGAGTTGTTATATGAGGTTTATACACATGGCATTAACACAGTCAAAGAACTGCTGTTGAATGAGACCCACCGGCGTGCTGCCTCAGGACATCTGGAGTCACTTAAGAGTATTTATAAACCCGCAAGACACACATACACACACATATAGGCCGACATACAGTATATACCACACACACTCACAGTCATTGGATATTATAGGAATGTGACACTGACACATTATGCTTAGAGTTCTTTTGTAAATGAGAAAATTGGGTTTACATGTCAGGTCATAAAACCATTCCATCGTACAACCACAATGCTGCACGTTCCAAAAACCATCAAGCTACAGAAACAGCCACTCCGGCGCTGAGAAGCAAACACACACACAATGACAGAATCCAGGCAAATGTATTAGATTTGACGCAAATGAAGCCTGATTTACCGACTGACACTGGCTGCACAGACAGCGAAGCTCACAACTTGACACAGCGGCGTGTGTAGAAGAGGCTGTGATTCACTACATGTCTCGGTGTAAGAGGCCTGAATGTCTGACAAGATTCAGATCTGAATAAACACCAGTGAAATTCACAATGACAGGCAGACAGAGCAATCTATCACTGGTATGTTCTCATCTTCATTTAAGGCCACAAAGAACATGGATTTTTTTAATACAGTAATACACAGACAGGGCTGATCCACACCATTTCTTACAGGGTTGTACTCCTGTTCGTCATCATTCATACTGGTTTCACAGGGAGGCCAACCAGAATCCCAGACTGAATCAACCAAACTGTACTATTCCATGAACATGTATCTATTACTTTGGTTGTTAACAGTGTCTAATTGTTCACATGTTAACATTCATTTGAAGAAGATAGGTACATTTATCTGCAGGTGTATCAACCTGAGACAGAAAGATAAGACACCACTTAAGACCAGTTATTCAGCTTTAACAAATGCATACCATTTGGTGTCAATATATTGTACACCCTGCTGACAAATATCAGCTAATTCAATGATGTCTATGCTGAATTTGTGTATGTATTAGATGTCTCAAGTAAAGGTCAAAGTTAAATAGATGAATGCAAGATGTACAACATTACAAGTGATTATGGACAGTGGTTTGTAGCTTCTAGAACATTGAATTTCTGCTCAGATTTGATTGAATTCATGAAAACCTCTGTAATTCACCTGGCCGTACACATATATACACATATTTGAATACATTTGAATTACCCCTCGGGGCATCAATAAAGTATATCTTATCTTATCTTATCTTATCTTATCTTATCTTATCTTATCTAGGCTGTGGTCTTACTGCAGCAGCCTTGATTCAAATAGTCCAGGTCCTTTGCTGCATGTCATCTCCTCGCTCTCATGCATTTCCTGCCTCTAATAAATAAATATATACTGTATATATAGAGAGAAATAAGATAAAACCCTATAAATTCATCCGATCAATTGGAATCTCAAACCCAGAGGCAGAGTTATCTTATTTATACTGGTCCCACCAATATCAGTTCCAGCCTGGCGCACAGATCACAGGCTGATTCAACACACGTTTGGTGTATCTGTCATTTCAACAGTTGGCAATGCAAACACAGGACTGTCCTACAAAAAGAGAGCTGTTTACACAGTCCTAGACTGGCACACAAAAGACCACAACTAATATCCTGTTGTTGTGATTTTCTATACTTACGTATGTGTGTGTATGCGCGTGCTTACATAAACAGCACACAGATGGTGTGCTTAAAAGACAGCTGCACAATCCCCACTATTATGCACTTTATGTGTGAGTAAGAGTGTGTGTGTGTTAAGTGTGATGGGTGACACTCTTTAAAGCTGGCACAATCTCAGATGTGCCTGCACTCACACACGGGCTCTTACAAACACACACTGTCTCTGGTCCAGTTGTTTTGGGTACAAGGCCTTTATTTTAGTGCTATAAATTCTCTCTGTCCAACACAAAAATAAAGCTTGGATAGGAACGACTGGCCCAATAGGAAGAAAAACACTGTTGGTCAGTGTGTGTCTGTGTGTGTGTGTGTATGTGGTTGGCTGGCAGGAAGGGAGTGGGTGTTGATGGGCGTTTGATACATGGCACCACTTTCTAAAGGCCCGGAGGGTGGGCTGCAGCTGTGGATGAATGTGTGGGACAAAGACACAGAGTGTCTGTGACTGTGTGTGGGTGTGAGACTGCCAGAAAGAGAGTATTAAAAGACAGCCAGAGCAATGTGTCAGTCTGCTTAAGTTATGAAACAATTGGATATTTATAGCTCCTCATCTTGTTTTTTTTCTATACCTACCTGCTACTCTGAGGCCGCTCTGAGACGTGTGTGTGATCGGGGACGTGACCCCCACAGGTGGATTTCTTCCTTTCTTCAGCACATTTCCTTGGCCTAGCGTCTGAGGTTTCTTCAGTTCACCCTTCCCTCCTTCTAGCCCCTCCCCCTGTGGCCGCGTCTTTTTCCATTTATTGGCTGATTCCGACTTGAGGCTTCCTGTCTCGTAGATGCCGCTGCCCTGGCTCTTGCGGCTGGGTTTGGTATCATCGGTGTCCCAGGACAGACCGCTTTCCACCAGAGATCTCTTTTCAGCATCTGTACGCATCTGCAAAGAAACAGAGGCATGCGCAAAGACACATCAGAAGGGCAATTAGACAATGATGGTTTACATATGCATCTATGAGGTTTATTTTCCTGCCCATTCTTGAACACATAAAGAGCAGAGCTATACAAAGATGCAGTAACAAAGTTCTACTAAAAAATGAACTTGTTACAACTAAATTACAGACATTGGTCAGCTTTTAATTAGGCTGAACTTGAGTGAACTTCTCACTTTGTTAGGATATTTTAACATTTTCATTGGTTTACACAAGAAAAATGGGAAAGCAAGGAGCTGCTGAGGTTTTCTACACATTAAATCTTCATCCAAAACAGAAGAAGAAAGACAAGCTTTGCCTTTTGTTGTCAGGGATGCAAGGACATAAACTTGAGCCTATTTTTAACAGTATGTAATCCACCTAAACGCCCATCCAATTCTACTTTTAAATACTTATGGAGGTATATCTGCTTTTGTGCCTTAATAATATCCTGCTGATAACTTTGCTTCAACTACTGTGATGTGATTCTGTGGAGTTTCTCATTTCATCATTTGTGATTTAAAAAAAAAGGGTATTTCTGAAAAGGATCATGTGAAAAATAAATTGATATGATGTGACTCAGATGTAGCATCATCTTGTTGCTTCCTGAGTAAATAACATGCCTGACCTGGCTGACACAAAAACACAGTCACTGATGTCTCATCTCTGAGGTCTAAATCCTATTGTGCTCTGTTTCAACGCATCAAAGAAAAAGCACACACACACACCGTATGCAGGGTCACACCAGCTCCTGAATACAAAATGTCAGATCAAACACAAAGGCACACACTTAGAAAATAGACACCAAAGCCTCGACATAATCCAATTTAACGTCAAATGTTAAAATACACTTGCATGTGATGTAGAAATCCTATACACAATGCCATTGTTGGGGTGTTCGTGGGAGTCTACATGAGGACGGATATGACTAGTTTTCAGGAGATTACTCTCCACCCCCTGTAGTGGCCTAAAAATTACACAATGCATTGGGAGGCCTGTGAATGTGTGTGAATGTTCTCCAGTTCTGGACACTGTACACTGTGGTCCTCATGAGGAGTCATTTGTAGAATTCCTTTTTTATTAAAATCAATAGACCCCATGGGCAGGTTCATATCACAGTGTGTGTGTGTGTGTGTGTGTGTGTGTGTGTGTGTGTGTACCCTGCTGGAGCAAAACCTTGTTGATAAAACTCTGTCATTTCCTCACACACATTCCCTGCTTATTAAAATAAGGGATGAGATACACATCTGGCCAGGGTGAGCCATGACAAAACACGGATAACAACTCAAATATACGGACAGTTAAACACACAAGCAGAAATACACGCAAGTATACACTGAAAAACAGGGGGTATTAAAATGAAAGCTTGACTCCCCCTTATGCCAAAATGAGAAAATACATTTTTATACCACCTTTTTTTTCCCACAATCTTACATCCCATTTGTGCCCCTTGCCTTTCTTTATCCCCGTCTCCCACATTCTCATATCCCCGTTGAATATGTCGTACAACAAGTGGGAGAGATGAGAAATGGGAATGGGTGTTAAGCCAGTGTTTACCTCTAGGGGGATTTTTTTATATCAACAAAAGCAAAAAGGAAAGGAGGATGAAAGAGATATAGAGATACAGCCCCAGGACACAAAGGAAAACGCATAATGAAAAACATCAGCTGAGAACGGCAGGAGAAAAGGGAGCCATGTGTATCAGACAATGTGGGGTGCATGACGATCTGATGGTTGGTTGCCATGGTAATGATGCCATAGGGGGTAATGGTTGCTATGACTTCTGCAACAAGGCGTGGAGGGAGGGTCCTGGTTCTTCCGGCTCACTGGTCTGGGTGCAGGACTGCAGATGGTCCTGTGTATGTGTGTGTGTGTGTACAGATGGCCATGTTCTAGACCTGTCCTTCAGTTCACGCAAGAAGACAAAGACCTACACTCAGCATCCCTGTGCTTTGGTTCCTATGGTTACGCACATTCTCAGCCTCTTCCGCTCTCTCCCGCTAAGATCCCACAACATCAGTCATACTGTGGAGGTGTGACCTACATCAGTCACACTGGGAAAACACACTCTGTCTGGAGCCAATACAGCTACAGTTAGATCTTAGAAAACAGAGCTACAGGCAGAGTTTTACATGTACTGAGGTCAAGAGTCCCAAATCCCCACAGCACAGATACAATGGTGCATTTTAATAGAATATGAAGACAAGAGGAACCATTTAGAGCAGTGAATCCTAACAGCAGGTACAAAAGACCTCTGATTGTAGCAGCATAAGGGGTGCAGGATTATCAAAAAGAATAATTATATTGTTATTTATTTTGACAGATACTGCAGTAAGACTGATTTTAACAGTAAAACTGAAAACTGTGATTTCTGCTGGGGTATCATGATGGGCACCTCTGTAGCATCATAATACGTTTTTGCCTATTTCATGTTGTGGTTCTTGTAAGGAAAAAAAAAATACAATGTAAATGTAGAGTATTATTATTATATTAAGACGCATTTTATTTGTATCAAAAAAAGCAGCTCCTATGATTTGAGCTGCAGTAGTTCACTGTCCAAAATCTCTTCATTGAAATTTTCCCAACAATGAGCAATGAAAATGTATTTGATTGCTCAGTAATACTGTTGGTCTCATAAGATCTCACATTGTTCATGGTCACTAGATTCAGTGCAACACATGACAGACCGGAATCACAAAACATTACTTTGCATAATTTAAAATGAAGCTGAAGTGAGTGAATGATTCAAAAACAGCCCTGTGCTAATGACAGCAGAGAGTTCATAGCCCATCTCAGCTACAGAATGAGCTGCACTACTAGAAAGCCCTGCTTGGAAATACTTCGGATTTTAATCACTCCACAGCAAAACCACAGTATAATCTTGGCTGCAAAGCTACGGTCAGACAAACTATTGTTTCTGTCAGTCTTTGAACTGCACATACTGTGGACTGTGGAGATAATATTGGATTGTAAGTGTATTTTTTTATATATTGTGCAGTATATTATGCAGCACAGCCTACTTAAAGGGTCCCTTCTATATTGATTTTGTATTGGTTAGGTTAAAACACACATTAAAATACAAATATCTACACCTGTGTTTGTGATTTTTATTGTATTGGTTTCCTGTCTTGTGGACTAAATTAGAAAAAAAACAATCAAACCTCATTTTCCTACGAGAAAAATGTGCTTGCAGTGGGGACAAATAAAGTATCTACCTATGTATTGTGATTTCTATAATATTTCAAAGAACTGTATACCTCTAAATGACAAAGCATTAAATAACATTGCAGGCAGAATTCAAGTTTAAGGTTTAGAAAAAAAAACCCAAATGAGTTTAATTACAAATTTAGCTCTTCAGACATTCCTCAACAAAACCCAAAAAGTAAAACCTGATGGAACACTGCAGCCGCCCAGTGAGCCTTTGCATGTGTTGTGGTGAACATTGATCGCTGCAGATGTGATAAATTTTGAGGGTGTGCACAGAATACTTAATCAGGCTTCCTCTCTGATATTATTCTAACAATGCCCTCCCGTGCATTGTGTGTTTGTGTGTACAAGTGTGTGTCCTCTCTGTACAGTGACAGAGCATATGATATATCATTCACCACCTCATCAATACCTCAGTGAAGTAAGTGTTTAATCAATATCATCATAATATGCATATGCATTGCTCATCCGTCTGTCAGGCAGTTTTGTGTGTGTGTGTGTGTGTGTGTGTGTGTGTGTGTGTGTGTGTGTGTGTGTGTGTGTGAGTGTGAAAACCGTCTCGTGTGATACTCACCACTACGGCTGAGTTTCGGCGGGAGCCAATGGGAGTGGTGGGGAGGGAGTTGAGGGTGGGGCTTGTGTTGAACTCTTCAGAGCTCAGGTTGTCGGAGCCGTCACTCAAACCGCTGCTGATGGAGCTGCTCTCATCCCAGCTGAAAGAAACAAAGAAAGATGCGTCAGAATAGATCTATGCTTTAACACAATATCAGGGATGTAACAATACAATTTGCAGCCAGAGGAACAGAGGTCCACAACACATGCTCTCATACACAAAAATATCATACAAAGCAAAGTAATTTGTGTCAGTTAAGTGGACGTCTCTTCATGTTCATACCCTGCAATAATTACCAAAGCTCAGTTACATCAGCGGTGGCCTCCATGTTTTATAGTTTGTCTTTTGATTAAATATTCATAGAGAGGAGACCTCATTTAGACAGCTCACTGCTCTATATACTAAACTTTCACACTATATAGACTGCAAGCACTTGGCAAAAAGAAATTGGTACCGCTCTCGACATCCTCACAGCCCACATGCACGAAAATAGCACTGAAGAACATATACAGTGACGCATGCACCCACAATTGTACGCAGGAGGGGAGTTTTGTGCCAGGACTGTGAAGCCTGTCTGTTTAACTGGACCACCATCACATTCTGAAACTCCTACAACATCAGCTGGGATTGACATATCCCTATAGTGGTTATTTCTGCAACAAATGGATCTAAAGTGAGAGCAGTGCTAAATAAACATGAACAATTACCAGGCAGTCCCAAAACATGTTGTTAACTTTCAATAAACGAATAGCTATGAATAAATTGTAAAACTATTAATGTATAGATAGTAAAATAATATAGAATAGGTTCATCCTAATGAAGCAACAAACATCTTTCTATAGGTTTAACAACATTGCAGTAAGTAGTTAAGTACTAACACTGTTAGGATCAATAATACATGGAGGCTTCAATGTTACTGTACAACATATAAGGTCTTATAAGGACCTTATCTTATTACAAGGCCCTTAATATATATTGTTATATCAGTAAACATCATACTTGGAAGATTTGGTTTAACTCCAGCATACTAGACTAACTAGACTAGCAGACTAAACTATTAGTTTATTATTTAAAAAAAAGAATAAATAAGTAAGAGAAATCTATCTGAATGGTCTTACGTGGAAATATTGCAGTTAAATAAGGTTGTATGGTGACAAAACAAGAGTTTAAGTCATTTGTTAATGTAAATACAATATTTACTTGTAAGTGTTTAACTAATCACTTATTACTAACAGTCGATTAGCATCTGAGGTTCAACAATGTGCTATGATACAGTCTGAAGTATTGCTAGTCTCATCACATAAATGTCAAAAAATATCTAGAACAAAGCTACTGTCTGATGGAACAAAGTGTGTACTTGTAGGAATGAAGAAGGGGGGGAGTGGGGGAAGAGAGATGCACATGTGAGAGGTGTGTGATGTGGGTAATGCTATGACTGCATAAAATCATATGTGTACATTTAGTAGGTCATGTTTAGGAAGTTTGGGGGGTGGAATGCTTTTATTGGGGCCAATAGGTTACACTGATGTGGTACTATTCTGTTAAGGCAAGTGAACTGGGTGGGGCTTTTGTAATGAGGTCACATATAATGTGATACAGGGGAGGATGGGGGGGGCTTCCGGATGGGTGCCTGTATGGGTCACACTGTACCCTGAGGGACTTGACGTTGGGGTTTATGGGGGAGTGGGGCAAAGGGACACCCCCCCCACCCCCACCCCGTCTCGCCTGTGGAAATATATTGTAGACGTAGAAATGAGCAGACGAGGTTTTACGTCTGAAGTAGCTGTCATGGTGCCCTGTCTACTGTACACGCCAGAGTGAGATTAAGGGCAAATTTAAGTATGACTCAGATGAATCCAGAAAGCAGATCCACGCTTCATTGTGAAACCTTGAATTAAGAAAAATGAACTTCTTTCAGAGCTTGAAAACAGGACAAAGAAAATCACAAAAGAGAGAGAAAAAAAAGCCATAATTCGTACATTTTTTTCCAACCCATGTAACACATCCAAGTATTTATCTGATCCAAAAGCAGTGATTTATAATGGAAAATTATGTTATCAAACTTAGATGATTTTACATCAAAATACTCCTATTCACAGCCCAGTTAGAGATTGAACAGCGTTAGAAGAAGCCATTTCTGAATAAAAGCTGATGCTGATTCCTAACAGTTTCCTATTTGGCCCCCAGTGTAAAACTGTTAAATACAAAACAACTTGCAAACTTTGAACTCATCCTCATCGCATCTAATTGAACCCAGTATGTGAGCATGTGTCAGTCATTTCTCTATGAGCATAAACCTCCTTCTGGGAGACACAGGTCTTCACCTTCTGCAGCTCTCTGAGATGATGCCTATCATTTTATATCCTGTTATGCACTTCAGAGATATCCAAGGGTCCACCAGTGTTTTTATGAATGCTAATGTCCATTTTTATGAATAATTCAAGTTGATAGGAAACAGAATAAACACAGTCTCTGCTGGCTTTGGTGTCACTCAATTGACAGAAGTGAAAAATAAATCTGCAGAAGAGAGGGAAAAGGTCAAGAGGTCGATATCACAGGCAGCGCCAGCGAACTGGATATCACAGATAAGTATATAAAATATAAAGCAGAGTATTTTATTAGATTAATCAGTGAGATTATCCCAGAAATTGAGGAAATAATGAAAGTAAAAATCCCAAAACTAATAAGCAAAGCAGCGACATTCAATTAAAGACCTCTTAAATGAGATTCACAGACTATGAGCTGGTGCCAATGAGAACATAAGGCATCATAAGTCAGTGTTAGAGTACACACAGACAACAGGAGCAGCCAGCTAAAACCGACTGAGCCTGAACTCACCACAAGACCACCGGGGAGTGTGTTCATCTCTGTGTGAGCGCTAATTTCAGAAGGACTGTCTTAGCGAAATGTCATCTCTGCATTTTGAAAGGCAGAAATGACATTTTATCAGTGACACACTTCTAAGTGAGTGTGAAGTGTCGTTAAAGGCTGTCAGGGACCTCATCTGGCCATCAAGAACTCCATGCATGTGCCTTTATTGTCAAGACTGTAAAATTCAGAAAAGTTCTTTCTGGTTCCCAGGCTAAAATCTGACATCTTCAATCACTGTCAGCCAGTTATGCAGCTACACCAGATCCGCTGCCATCAGGTCTTTGCCGCCTATAGTTCTCCATCAGCTCTGCCGGCTGATAAAAGGAAGTCTGAACTTGAAAAGAGCGCAATGAAACATGAGGATACTCAAGAGAAGAGGGTGAGGTGGCGTGTGGGGAGAGAAGAAAAAGATGAAGCATGAAAAGGAGCTATAGTGGGAATAGAAGTATGGTGATTAAATATAAAAACCTCCTTAAAACTTTCTCAGGACATGATGCATTTTCTGAAGAGTAACATCTCTCATTGCTGTCTAAACCTCCACCGACATGTGCTCCATACTTCCTTCCTTCTTTCCTTAAACATCCTGATCTTTTTATGTCTTCCGCAGCAGCTGTGGAAACTGAAGTGATCATCTTAGCTTCAAACTCATCCTCACCCCTTCATCTCTCATATCAAGTGTCATTTCAGGCAAACCGCATTTCAGTTATCTACTGTGCATGTTCCTCTCAGAGGCAACAAACACCAGCTACTGTATGACATTGAAAAATGCTACTCTGTGACTATAATTCCATGATCAAAATGAATATCAATGTTGATCAGATTTAGGCCGCAATAAATGTCAATTAAGCTGAGATGCGCTTGATTAAACTCATTCTTCACTCCACCTGGGCAGTGATTTTTTTTCTTTTTCCTTTTCTGGGCACCGTGAGTTAAAGGCAGCGAGAAGAACCCACAATTCCAAGCTTTATTCTGTTATCCAGGGCCAACTGTGCAAGTGGTTTCCTACTCTGTCTTCACTAATGACATTATAACTGCTTTTCTGAAGGAAAAATCTCAATGAGGGACACGTTGCTTTTATTTTCAAAGAAAGCTTACACTTCAATAATCTTTTACGGAAGCTGCAGACAGATGGAGAATATTTAAAATGGTTTGAATATTTCTTGATTTATTTGATTGATTCATAAAGGTCATAGTGGTGATTACAAACAACACCCTCCTTTCACAGAAACATGATTTCTTTGTTGTTCGTAGTCTGCAGAGAGGAAAGGCACACCCACCCACGCTAACACCGAGCCTCTAAACTATAGAGACAATTGTTGCATAGCTGCTGCTGAGCTAAACAGTCAGCTTTTATTAACAGCGCGATGATGGGTCCCTCCGCTATTCAGACTACTCGAAATGATGCGATCGCAATGTGAATGGTCTTTTTTTGCAGCCTCATTATGAGACGTCCATGCTCACTTGTGTGTCTCATCTCCTTCTCGCTGCCTTCACTTCGTCTCCTCTCCTCTGACTGACCCCTCTGAGGTTAAGAAACAGGAGAAAGAAAATGAGAGATATTCAGCAGACCCAGATTGAAGAAAAAGCCGCTGAAGAGACAAAGCAGCTTTGCCTGTGGTTTTTGGGAGCAGTGCTTGCTGGGACTTGGAGTCTCGCCAGCCCTACAGAGCATTTCCAGTATTGGTTGATAAGCTGCTCCATCTAAACAAACATTTGTTAAAACTGCATGAGGTCCATTTGGAGGAATGTAACACTGAGCTTCCCTTAGATTTTTTACGTTGAGGACGTTGATGTTACACTTTAAGAACTAACAAGGTGACATTCATTGGTCAGGAGATAGTGGTGAAGGAGACAGACTACCTGTCCTGCACTAAAAGAATTGATTGAAATGAACATTTAACTAATTACTTGATCAATAGTCCAACTGCATTACAGTAGAGGATGTTAGTGCACTAATGCAGAGAGCCAATAAAACTTGTCACTACAAAAACAGATCAATGAAAACAGACACATGATACACTAATCTATCGTATTATCTAATTATACCGCACTCAAACCAAAGGCAGAATATACCACTGGATAAATAGGGGGGAATAATTAAGAATGTGTATAATGTCACTGAAAGACAGTGACAGCGACTCATACAATCTGTCCAATCTGGAACTGACAGGCAATGAGGATTATATTTGTTGGACCCCATTGGAGCAGATCATATACAAATACTGAGGAAAGAACTGGAGGATGATGACAGGTGGAGAGAAAGACACAGGCTGAAGAACGATAACGTGTCCAAATGTAACAGTGGTGTGAATTAACACCGTCGGCTCATTGTGCTCTCATGGGGTTCAACGTGTCTTATCCAGGGTGATACTTGGACGCAGACTCTCCAACTGGTGTAAATCCATGGAAAGTGTGTCTGCAGTCCGACAGTGGACAGGAACTTTCCATTCCTATTAAAATCCACAGTGTCACATGGCAGAACCCAAAATGGCTAAATCAGATCAGTTCCTAGTTGTAGTGATGCCTTTTCAGGCAAATGGAAAGTAGGGCAGTGCCAGACTGGCACTGGGCAGTCGGCTCAGAAACTGGAGGGGGCACACATGAAAAGGCTGCAGAAGTCATTAAAGTCCCTAAATACTAAATATGTGGGGCTTTAACTGGTGCTAGAGATGAGAATTAAGTGAGATATAGGATGAACTTCTGACTGATTATGCGCTTTTCTGATCCACTATTTCCTAAACACATCTGATAAGCTGGATGTGGACTTGGCTTGCAAATCATGATGGGCAGATATCTAGAGGAAATGACCGAAAATGTGGCTCACAGCAGGTGGAAGGCGATGCAAATGAAGGTTTCACAGAAGAGTCCTTGTGAAAAATACAACAAGGGGTCTGAGTCTCAATACAGCTACTATGTATGCTGACACTTTTGCCTTGTGAAGGTTTCTTTCTGAGGATGTAAGGCAAGATCTGACTTGCCACCTTATTACTCAAGTGCCACTGTGACACTGCTGTGAAAACAGACGTTAAAAAAGCAAAATGATTCATCCCCGGTGAAGAGCAGCGTGACTGACCACACCCATCACTGGTGTCAATGCAGATCTGTGTGCTCATTGTTGAACTGGGAAAAAAAAATGCTGTAAAGTCCATTTGCACCTGAGACACTTTTAATTTAATATCCTGTCTACAAAACGCAAAAGCTAAAATAAATATGCATCAAACATCCACTGTAGGACATTCACCTGATAAGATCAATATAGAGGGTGAGAATGGTTGGTGTGCACAGATGGTGAACAATATGGGTTCCTGGACCACTTCAGCAGCTTATCACCAGGAAGTATACACACACAAACACACACATACATAGATCTGTGAATCACCTTGGTGTCATACTCTGTAGCCATAGTAGAGTGTCATAACAGAACCATCTTCTAATTAAACTGACAACAGAAACGAGACAGTCACAATGCAAAAATGATCTATATTTAAAGTGAATACATTCTTGCCTGGGATGTAACTAACGACCGATACGTTACATACAATACAGTTTTTACAACACCAGCTTCTCCTGCATAGGATTATAATCATTGTAGCACCGTATATAGCCATGAGGGAGTCCACTTTGCAGAGCCAGCACATGATACTTCTTGAAAGCCTCAAAATTTGACACACTAGGTTCGCACAGACATAACATAGAGAGAACCTCTGGCCACTGAAAATATACTGTAGCTATGCTGACACAACCTATCTGTGATTGTACCCGTGATCTCATTTTAGCTGCTTATTTCCATAAGGTATCTGCCATCTGCTGCCCTTTAAAGCCATGATATGCTCTTATCAAACAGACACGGCCATACGTAGTGCGCTGACATTTACTCTGATAAAGCATTTATTTCTCCACAAATTTTTTGATGGCAACATGTTGGTGTATGCATGCTTGGGGCAGTTGTAGGAGTACTGTAATTAGCAACAAATCTGTCATTTAAAATGGCTTTTAATTAGCAACCCAAAACTGGTTCTCTGCTGAGTTGCATTGTTTAACACTTACAGTAAATCATTGACAAGGTCCAATTAAGTGCTAGACGGCGCTGGCAGCCTGCTTTTGGGCACACACTAAACAGAAATTAATTTCCTCTTTTACATTATTTATTATTCCCTCTCTGTCCAGTTTCCACGATGTGGAGAAGAACAATGTGCAATAGCTGCTTGGACAATCTTTAGTGCAAACACATATACTGTACACACACACATAACCACCACCACACACAGCAGTATTTGGGCATTACAGGGGATTACAGGACAGGCTGGAGTTAATGAGCTCATAATTACTGCTAATTCCATCTGCCACCAGGATCAGAGCAGGCCAGGGGCCTCAGTTTGAGGTGCAATGTGTATGTGTTTGTATATAATGGTGTGTGTGAGAGGATGAGGATGGAAAGAGAAGGTCACATCTCTAAATGGCCATCACAAAAGAGAAACCCTGTAGTGCCTTTGACAGGCCTAACCCTGACAGCAATGGCCTGGGGGTTCAGGACGCACGCACATTCTACACACACACACACACACACACACACACACACACACACAAACCCATACACATTGGATTGGATGCATTAAATTGCCATTGTCCCCTGGAGTGTATCTTGATTTAGCTGTCAGAAGTGTGTGATGTTAGTAGCTTGGTGAAAACGGCAGCTTTGCTCAAGTCATGGCTCCTCTGAGGGCTACACTAAGCCGGCCAGCCTCCACAAAACTGGCTCCAAGGTGTGTGCTGAGGAATAGACGGGTTCCTCATTCTTCCAAGTTTCCCTTTCAAGGACAGGGACACATTTTGCGAATGCTTGAGGCTTTATGGGTGGAAAATGAAGGCACTTAAAAGGCAATGGGACACATCAGAAACCCTGGTCAGTATATTGCATTGTGTTTTTAAAGGGAGGCAGGTGGAAAGAGAAAGATGGACAGAAAATAAGGGAAAATATTAAATAAGGGGTGAAATTTCTCTAGCCAAATTCTACTCAGACTGGACCTCATATCTGAGCCTCTTTTATCCTCCTGACTTCCCCAGGGTGGACAGACGAAGTTTGTTCAGAGTTCAACTAATCACAGGCGACTTGGCTCTGGTCCTCTCCTACACAATGAAATGAAACAGGACAGTCAGAACGCTGCACAGTTCCAAGCGTCATATAAGGAACTTACGCTGGTGAAACTCACAGAAACAAAAATGGCAGTGAGTGTTGATCAAGCTGACACCCACTAGGTCATCTTGATCTTCTCATGCTTTAAATCCCAAAAAGGAGAAACAGCAGGAGCTGACAGAGGTATAGAGGATTGGTTGAAAAGGACCAGAAACAAGACCCTGCCTCTTTGTTCTCACCATCTTTGTGTTTTACTCGGCGCATACAGGGTTAAAGTGTAAAGGTTACTGGCTGAAAGACTCATCCAAGACTTTAAATGCCATCACAACAAACAGTGACCTTATTATACTGAATTAAAGAATTGATTTCTGAATGAGAATGGGATGGATTTAGCTATGTCTCCCTCTTAGTGTCATCATATTGTTAATCTGAAAAGCAAATCAAAATGGGTCAAAAGTATTGGATTTCTGAAAAGAACTTTAAATGTCTGAGTGTGTTAGTTGCTGACCAGCAGGGTTCTGTTATGACCCAATAACCCTTGACCGTCACAGTACCTCCACTTTCTTCCAAAGTCCCTTTTTGTTGGAAGAGAGCAGGAAGCAGAAGAGGGACAGTACTCTTGAGACAAGGCGGAATGGCCTTTTAAATCACCCTCATAAGTAGTTCAGTCTGGGCTGGAGTGTGGAGCTCTTCCCAGACCCGACTCAGGGACTAAGAACCAGGGAGGAGCTCACAGGGGGAACCCCGGCACGCAGAGGCCCAGGACAAGGGGTTGGATCCTGGGGTAGAATTACCACTGGCCTCCCTCCAGACATGTCAGCTGACTTAACGGCTGTGTGAATTAACGGCGCACAGGGGATGTTTTGGTTTAAAAGAAGGGGGACCAGCGAGAGAACCGAAGGGAAGGAAAGGAGGAAGAGAACGAGAGGGTGGTACCACTTTTGAATAAAGCACGCTTCGTCCAGGTTGCTGTTAAGTTGAAGCAGCTGTGCGAAAGATGGTGCCGCAGACATGTGCACAAACACAAACAGTTTCACTGACAGCTGCTTCTTCATCAACAGACGACAGTAAAGTACAATAACAACGTTTGAAGCAACGTAAACCAAGGACTATAGTGTATACTGGGTAGAGTGCAGAAATGAGAACAATAATATCCTCCTCTGAATGAAGAAACTGATCTTAGAAAGTGAAAATGTTTTGACTACAAAATACTATTAACGGAAATGACTGCCGACATGAACTGAGGAATCTAACAGTGGCTACATGTTGTCTCTATCACCATGACGTCCATTACAATAGAGAAGTAACCATTCCATCAGACACACATGAGTCTATTGAACTAGAAACCATGACATGAGTATGAGTTGGGTGGTCAACCATGAGAAGCAGAACAGTGGTTTAATACTGGCTCACTCAGAACAGCTGATACAGACATGAAAACACAGTTTTAGAAGATAAATAAAGATATGCTAATGTCAGAAGGTCAGATTTGTTTCTTGTTCCCCAGCCCTGTTTTCTAATGACCACTGTAAATCACTGGATTCGACGGAACTTTATTATGTGTTTATAACCTAGATTAGTACATACAGTCATCGTCTCCACGCGGCTGTGAGAAGTTAAAAATGCAGAGTGAGGCCAAGAAAAAGCTCTTGCTAACAGCAGTTTGAAGGCGAAAGGAGAGATTTAGAGAAACACAGAGGAATAAATGGACAGAGATGTGCAAACAAGAATGAGAAAACACAAAGAAAAGACAACAAACTTCAAGGTTAAAGCACAATGTGAATCAAATGTGACTGCAAAGCTTTTGTTTACATAAAACCGAGCTGGACAGAGAGGCCACAGATCTGTGAAGTACACCTCTGAGCACCTGCCAAAGGTTGTCCAAACACCACCTGAACAAAAAAGAATGAAAAGCCCATTGACTGGAGCACAATTAGTCTTTCGTTTCTTCTGGCTGAGATAGAGCAGACACTTATTAAAACACACACATTACTCTCATGCTGTGACGGAGCAGACGGGCCACTCTGGAGCAAGTTCTTGTGCATATATGTATGTTCACATGAGCACATGTGGCATGGTGACAAACTGGCCTTGGGGCGCACCCTGCAGGAGCATGCACCCATCACCTGCTGTCACTCATAACACACACACACACACACACAGACACACACACTCTGGTCATGCCACTTAAAGTTGTTACAGTGAATTTGGGAGACATTCCATGCCTTCGGGCTGCTTAACGTGCACATTTCACATTCCAGCCAGTGTATTCTGGGGTCCCACTCCCTAATCCCACAACATATGCAGACACACATATGCATACCAGAGCATGAGACACATACAGAAATAAAACTACACATCCCAAAGTTCCAAAAACTAAAATCCATATCCACAAAGTGAAGCGAAGGGATCATCTCACTTTCAGCATCAACATTTCCAAGAAAACTACCTCACTATCAGGTGAAAATGAACTCCTAGGCTTATTATTCTCCATGAATATTGAAGTTGGACTAATAGTTTTCCCTCTTGTCTCCACTGAGCCTGTTAAGGTGCACTGTTGTCTGGCTGTAGGTCCGTTTCTGGCTTTGATGTAACAGAGACGCTCACTAAACCCCCGGGAGGCACCACCTCATGAAAATATGAGCTCTGTTTGTGAACACAGACTCCTGTGTGTACAATAAAAAAGTGTATGTCTTACAAGCACAGGTTACAAGCAGCTGTTGTTTTGCTCTCAGGTCTCTTAATGACCTTGCAGGCAGGGCAGGTCCACTTGTCCACTTAATTATAAAACATCAGAGTCAGAGGCCGCCTGGTAGTGAGGTACGTCTATGGATGCTCTCACTAACACCATGTGCTTTCTACATTTAGCCTTTTGCACTCAATGTTTTTAGCTGTAAAAACTAAGCCTCTAATGCTGTTGGTTACAAACGTTCACATTATCCGGTTGGTCATCTGTTGAAGTCGAATGCAGTGTCCAGTAAAAAAGATTTAAGCATAGTCCGGTTTTATGACTCTTTGGACTGAGGTTTTTTATAAACATCCATTACCTCCGGTGCAGGCAAAAGGTTTTCAAACTCCAACTGCATTTTTGCAAATTTGCCTAAACTTGTGTGTTTGTGTGCAACATGATTCATGTGGGCATATTGCATTTCCAACCGGCCACTGACCCTTACAGCTCTTCCATAGTCTGCGTCAGCGAAATGTGTTTCCAAAACAACTTAATGTATCCTAGGGATTTTGTAATAGAGGTTGACTGATAGTGTTTTTTTAAGCTGATATAATTATGACAGTGTGGAAAGGGTATCCAATTAATCAGTCACTCAACACCCCCCCCTCAAAAAAAAAAAGAAAGAAAGAAAGCTATGAAATTAACTAGGTGAGAGTATGTTTCAATCGTTGAGCTATTATTTATCCTAAAAGTCATTATTTTTGATAGAAGGGCCTCATGTTAGCCTTTGGCCACAATTTGATTCCATGGGTACCAATAATTTGCCAAACATCCTATTGGTGACAATAATTGACCAAAACCCTTGTGTTTGTTTTCTAAGCTAAAATCCCTCCTTTTCACCTTTCTGTCACAGTAATGATTGCTGCACATGAAACACTGTCAACCAACAGGTGCGACCTGACAAACCCAATCACCGTTTGTGGATGTTTCACTCCCGACAGATGGATACGGTCATGATATATTAATCTAAAAGATTACAGATTTCAGCTTTAATTACTTCACTGCGTCGCTGTTGAAGCAGCTCCTCACAAGAAGGTATTAAATCCTTCATCCAACCAGAGCTGCTGCACTAATACTGACCTGCATTTTCCATGTACAACTAAACGCCAGGGCCTCAGATATGACATGAGCCTGTTCTACATCACAGTGGTTCACTCTCCATTTTTATTGAATTAAAAAAATTGCATTTGGGTGTAACGGGTGAAGTCACACACTTGCAAATCTGCAATTGGGATGAGATTGTGCTGCTAACCAGGGGTGGATGTAGATAGGGGTAGGTCACGCTGAGCAGGCTATTTGTATAGTGCTCAGATGACAACAAACACACACACAAGAACACAAGCCTGAGTTAATGTTGGACCGCTTTCACTATGACTAATAGAGTTGATCAAATCTTTGTGATGGGTGAAACCAATTACCTAATGATGCATGTTTAATGTTCGATTACTCACACCCTCCCTGACACACACAACACATACAAAGACTGATACAACCTCTGGCTTCGATAGCAAGTTTGGACTGGTTGCCGAAAGTATGTATGTGTGTGTGTGTGTGTGTGTGTGTTTGTCAGATTCTGTGTATTTAACTGTTTAAGCACACATGGAGTTAAGTTCAAATGTGACATACTTATATTTTAGTTAACTCTTAAAGACATAAACAGTCACCACCAACCAAAAGCATACTGAGGTAAAATGTTTGATAACATGTCAAATTAACTTTTCATCATTATCTGATGTGACCCACTTGGGTGTTCAGACGCTCTGTAGTGAACATGGAAACACCGTCATCTTCTATAAAACTGATTCACAAATAAAACTAAATGACAAATTATGTTCTGTTAATGCCATATTTTTCTAAAAAAAATCACCTTTCTTCAGTTTTCAGCATGTCTGTTTTGACACATTAACCTTTGAATTTACTCTAACCTTGTATTAACATCTGCGTGATCACTAAATTAAATAAAGGAGAATACCTGAAAAATAAAAATGTCAAGGATAGTATTATAATAAATGGTGAAGAAAATTCATCACAAAAAAATAGTTGTAGGTCTTTCAGAGTTCAGATTTACACTTTCTGCTAGTTACACCTCTACTCCCTTACATGTCCAGTAGATAAATATTGTTTATTTCATTCCACTAAATCTTTTTGACATTTGTGTTTATACGATATGATGGACAAACCTACAATACTCCTAATCTACTCACTAGTGTGAAAAGTAGCAAAAATTGGCTCCACATTGACACAAAAATGCTGTTAAATGAATTGTTTGTGAGTTTGCAGTAATCTCATACTTTGAAAGGGGACACTGTGATTAATGAGTGGTTTAGTACCATTTACTTTTCAGTATTTAAGAAGTAGTAAAAGACATGAGAACTTCTTCCATCTCTGCTTGAAAGTGTGTGTGTGCTTGCGTGTCATTGGACTGAATGGTGAGTGTGTTTGTGTGTCAAAAGCCCTGATATCAGGCCACTCTGGCCTAATGGGTTCACATAAAGGGTCGATGGATGCAAGGGGTCAGTCAACCAAAAGAGCAAGAGAAAGCCCCCAATACACCCTCCTACACACAATGAATCAATAATCTAAGGGCATCTCTGTTGTTGTGGCATTTAGAAAGATGTCAACGAAAAAAAAAGTCTTAAAATATCAATATAGCTCTTGAATTGGATTGATTTTGCTCTCTGTTTCTTTCAGAACCAGGACTTCTCCCTTGAATCTCACTCATATCCTACAGCCTAAATTTGCCTGCATCAGCCCACATGAGACATATAGTTATTTAATTCTCACATGGCGTGGGCATAAAGATGTATGGAGGAGGCTTGCTGCTCTTCATCCAATCACAGCAGATACACCGGCAGAAGGCGTCGTTCGGAATGTAGGTCATCCGTTCAGTCGAATGCGGTCCGGTCCCGCAGCGGATCAATACAGAACACACCCACCCTCCTATACCCACCCACTCTCACATACATACCTGCCTCTGCTGGTCCACTAAGCAGCAGCAACCGGTTGTCAACGCATTCAGCTTACAACAATGGCCATGCCAACCGAGCGTAAAGCGCTGAGACACTCCAAGCACGCACGCACTTCAAGCACGTACATATCCACACATGCAGCATTCAGATTCACTGACTGTCACCTCGTGATTTGCAAGAATATGTAAACCTCGAATGCAGACATCACCCTGTCTGTAAGATGCTGCCTGTAATAGTCTGTACAGTAACCCACAATGAAAGACACTGCTGATTCAACATATGGCTTTGCGCATTGAAGTCTGTGCCTATAGACAGGGCTATACCTCCATCCATACGCCCACCAGAAACAAGCACATTTCTCAGAGACGTCTAGACGGAGATACAATATCCTATAGTGGTCAGATCTGAGCGCATAGCAGCTACTATAACGAAACCTGCCTACCGTGCAGCTGTTGGAGTTTTATCAATGAGACATGCTGCTGCTTTTTACGCACCGGCCCCGGCGCAGCGTCTACAGCCCATTCACCACCACGTTTATAGAATCAAAAGCGATGTCATCGATGTGTTAATTAGCCGAACATCCGGAAATCTCAGTCACATGCAAGGTTGTGGTCTCATCCATTACCTTGACAGAAAGTGCATTGTCCTCCCTGCGCGCTGCGGAGCCGGGAGCTGCAGCATTTTCCCGTTCAGCACGCGTCCGCTCATTCTACAACCGTCCAGCCTTCACGCAGCTTTGTTCCCGTTTGGCATATCCCCGCTACTAAGACTCTGAAGCAGACCCACGCAGACACACAGAGAGAATGAAAAGACACCGGTGCTGATAACGGGGAACCGCCTGTGAAAGTCAGCAGCCTTCACTGACTGACCCACTCCCGCAGTGCCTCCACTCTGACACACACACACTCTCTCTCTCTCACACACACACACACACGCACGCAGGGTGGGAGGAGGGAGTGTGAGGGAGGGAGGCGATGAACGAGCGGAGGAGGCAAGGATAAAAAGGCAACACCCCAAAATTCCTCCTCCTCCAGCCCCCGTTTCACTGATCGCGACCAGCTGTGGCTCTTCCAAAAAGCGCATAAAGGCTTTAACGCGCGCACAGCCGCAAGATAAGCACACACTCATCACATTCTGCAAGCGACATGTCAAGGATATTTTCACAACACGCAGCCCACTGTCTCCACTTGGTAAAACCTCTGATTAGATGCTGCTGCTGCTGAGCATTAATACAAAATCAGCAAAATACACTGTATGCGATTTCACTGTACTTTAACGTAAAGTGTGTATCTGCAGTTCACTGTAATGTAGCCTACTTTGTTAGTGGTTTATCAGCCTTACTAACAGTAAATAAATCATCATATTAACAAGCCATCATCAGATCATTTTTCATGGTGCTGGAAAATGCCTTTGGTGGGGCTTATTCTCTTCAGGGATTTGGGGAATTAGGAGCTAATAATTACTCTAATAGCACTAGTCCATAAGTAAAATGCCTCCAGAATAAAAGTAGTCAAACTTCACCTTGTCTGAGTCACTAATAAAGAAAAATTAAGTGAAAAATGTTGGCTGATTGGCTGTACTGTAATGGAAATGTGAAGTTGTGAGAATTAATGAGAGAATGGGTTTTACTCAAATGGAATGTTTGTCTCAGAGCTACCAGATCTACTTCAAACCACTGTCTGCACATAAAAGTATATCCACTTTGCAGGTTCTTTCTGGAATGAAATGTATACATTTATTGTATAAATGGACATAAACCAATATATACGTGTAATAAAACTTTATTAGATACAATAAAAACATCAGCTACCCACACTTTTGTCATTCGTTTTCCAATTCATCTTATTAAAGTATGTAAGATTTACCACATTAAATGGGCTAAGGCATATCATTTCTATAACACTGTAGACCGCTGTAGTCTATTTAAGTGAGAGCAGAATCCAGACCATTTACTTCATAAACTAGAGGCTGACAAGTGGATTTTACAAATGTTCTACTGTAACTGACGAACATGTAAGTCATATTAAGGAATGCCTACACAAATGACAGAATCAATCAACAAATCAATGTGGAATCACAGTAATCAATAAAAACCCACACAAAATTTTGATCATCCCTTGGCATTACTTCTTTTTCAGTTGAGAACCCTGATATAAACCACCAACAGCGACTGGAGATGAGTTAAGCTGATACTAATAGTTTGTAAAGCATCCTATCAGCACAGATAAATCAGCCAAACCAATGAAACGGTCTATTTGAAACATTTACACTTGCACACTTGATCCAAAGCAGCAACGTACTTTCATACTGGCTGGTGGAGGTGATCATTATTTCTGCTTCTACTTTATACAAAGCAAAGCAACAAGTGCCATCGGCCACGGGAAGAAGGCAGCTGAGTTAAAAGTCCAATATTTTCTTGTGAAATGGGAGTTATCTAGGTACAAACCAGGAACAGCTGTATTGTACAGATCTGTTTCACATAGAGTTAATACAATGTGGAGAACATTTCCAGCTGTGATCACTGACACATCCAGTAAGACTACTAAAGCAACATTTTAACAATAACCCCAATATTAGCTAAGTTCCCTGCAATGGAATACAGTATAATGTTGTGATGTCTATTTATACCTGCCTTGTACATGCTCCTTTAGAGATTTTTTTGCTATTGTTTTGTTTTATATACGATGCTTCGATCTGTGTGGACCCAAAGAAGAGTAGATGCTACCACAGTGTGGGATAACGTGGGTCTAAATAATAAAGAACAAAGAAAAGAAGACAAAGTACACAGTTGTTTCAAATGGTAATAATCTAAGCCCAAGCATCCTTCAACAATCAGCCACTATCCAGAAGAAATGCTGGCTAATAGCCAAAGCGGCGGAGGCATAAATACGCCTCAATCAGCTTGTAATGAACCAGGGAGGGTAAATGACTCTAGTGTTTCTATTGTAACAGACTGTGTATTGGCTATTGGAGACTTGCAGTGGAATAGACTGGGTATCATGTATCCACTCCCCCCTGGTCTGCCCCCTGTAACATCCAGTGGTGTTTAGACACTTAAAGCACTAAATGGACCCCAGTGAATAGATCTGTCTGTCTGCTGAGACTGTTCAATAAATGAAAGAAGGGTGAGAAAGAGACAGAGCGGGAAAGGGGGTAGATGGAGATAATTAACAGTGTCTTTTCAGTTAAGACAGTAGAAAAGAAACGATGTGAGGAGTGGTAAAGGAAGAAAGGAGACAGAAATGGAGAGATTAGAAAACACACCCACAGAGGGAGAAAGAAGAGATCATTAAGAGGCTCTTTTTAAGTGCAGCGGGAACAAAGACAGGATTCTTCAGGCCACTGCTCACCCGTACCACGCCGGGCCAGGTGGGTACACAGTTTGTATATGTGTGTGTCGGTGAATGCGCAAGGCGTTCTGATTGGCACACTGGCACGGGGAACTGCAGGTGCACGGACCCGCAGCCATCGTTGTTGCCTAGCGTTGCTAATAAAGACAAAGAAAAACAGTTTCTATGACCACAAATGCACACAAACACTCTTATAGTCGCACACTTGCAGTCCTTCTTAGGTCTCGCTTTAGAGTTTATTCATGTCAACTCTCATCGGAGTTTCTGGAAAGAGTAGACGAAGAAGAAGAAGAGAAGGCCAGCTTTTACTGTGACCACTGACTCATGTCCAGACATGCCCCCCCCGTC
>JAPQRQ010000026.1:16665016-16686015 GCA_037367365.1 Apogon talboti | reverse complement strand
CGCCCCCTTTCCTCAAAGACTGTCTCTTTTTCACTGCTCCTGTTCTATTAGCGTCTAAAGACTACGGTGTTTGTGTGTTGGTGTGGTAGAGCAGTATAATTAGGTGGTGATGTAACTGTGTAATGACAGTATACAGGCAGGGTCATCCACATGACCCTGGGAATCTGTCACTCCTCTGCTGATGAAAGAGACAAGCGACCTGGGAAAGTTCATCCCTCTTATCAGACCAGGAACACACACAGATCCACCACTCCACACACTGTATATAAACAAACATAAAACACCGCGCCCTTACACATATTTATCAGATCTGAATACTCCTCTGCATTATCACACACAGAGGTTTCTCCATTACCCTATTAAGTGTCTACTCTGCTGGTTCACTGTGGGTGTAGAATTCCGTCTTACACTTAGACACCTTTGTACAATAACTCTTGCTAATCTTAAACTATCCCTGTCTGCACTCAAACATTCACACAGTTTTGGGTATTGAACGTAACATTCATTCTATAATGCATTAGAGGAATTATAATATCAGTTAAGTGTAAAAAATAAGGACCAAAATAATAAGAAACCCCATTCATTCTGAATTCAGTGTTTTTATACGA
Source organism: Apogon talboti (assembly GCA_037367365.1). Taxonomy (NCBI): domain Eukaryota; kingdom Metazoa; phylum Chordata; class Actinopteri; order Kurtiformes; family Apogonidae; genus Apogon; species Apogon talboti. Next base: position 16,685,407 of record JAPQRQ010000026.1, on the reverse strand, counting down.
GGTTATGACTGATGTTCTTCTGGTTTTGCGTTACCATAGGATGCGTTGCTATGTATTAGCTGTTTAATATAAACTGTGTCTTTTAATCCCATGTGAGATGCGTCAAACCTTAGGTATGAAAAAATACCAACTTCCCAGCTTCACAAGATTAGAAGGAGTGTAAGTGGGGAATTATTATGGCAGGTTGTGAACCTGTCTCTATCCTGTATCTATGTGAATTATCTGTCAGCAAACACATATTTCTGGTATGTTGGCAAACAGCCACCTCCCCCCAGGAGCAGTCAAACTGTTGTTCTTATACCACCCTGCATGCTCAGTCTGGTTCCTCACAAGAACAGGACAGGGTTTTAACAAACACAAATCGCGAAAGCATGACCTCACACCAACGCACTCAGGGTTGAACATCAAAGTGAATGACAAAGTCTGCAAAGGTGCTCTTGTGGTAAATTGGGGGACCCTCCATGGGTGGACCACCGAAAGCATCTAATTAGGCTCTTTCTCAAAGAGGCTGCCATTCTCAAGGGTGCAGTCTGTTGAGGACAATACCAAATGGAAATGCTTAAAAACTTGACTTGAAAGATACTTTTTTTTTTTTCTCCAAGAGACGCACAAGAAAAGACCAGGAAAAGCAGAGCAACATAATACAAAACATCAAACATAGATCAACAGGTCTGTGCAGCCAATTCAAGAGTGTGTCCTCGGAGGAAATAATGAGCATATTTTCAATGTTGGGAGCATTGGAGCACACAGGGGAGGATAAGATTAAGAAATGGCGTAATGAGGAGAACAGGAAGGGTGAATGACGGCTGAGGGGCAAAGAGAAAAGTGTGTGACTAACATCGAAACAACTCAAGAGAATAACACGGTGGGAGTCAATGGGAGGGAAGGAAGGTTAATTCTTATGCGCATTACAAACCCCCGTCACACCCCACTGTTAAAGTTCTAAGGCTCAGCTCCAGTGTGCATATTGCAGATGTGTGTGTGTGTGTGTGTGTACTATAGGTTTGAGACAGCTTCCACCGAGAGCTCCCAAAAAGCTTGTCCTAAACCATGCAATTTCATTTACCCCCTATAGAGGGACTAAGCATGTACTTTAAAGGCGGTATAGATGTAGTGGGAGGGAATGAATGAGTGAGAGCATGGTTACTCTGTGTGTGTGTGTGTGTGTGTGGACTTATCTTCTACTGTGGGAACCAGTCTTTTTAGCTGATCATTTCCTCTAACAACTTTTAATGACATAAAGCATGTCAAATCTCCTCACTTGCTGTTGGAGGTGCTCAATGAGGGTTTTTAGATCCACTAATGAGATTTTGCCTCCACGCCTATACAATATATATATGTGGGATTTTATCTGCTCACAGAATTAAAAAAAACACACAATGTTTGACCAAGAGCATTTATTATTGACCTAATAAATAGTGATTTAACCAAAAATGTAGTAAGTTGTAAGTAAAACATGGAATTTGATGTACTTTTTTTTGTTCCTACATTTTTATCCTATGGATTAGCATTTTTATGGAAAGGTCTGTGTATTATTCAATAGTGTGCAGCACTGGAAAAAAAAGACACTGCACTGGTTTTACAATTTCTAAGTGTGTGTTTACGAAATCAACATTTTTTAAATCAAAGAAACTAAATATTTCACCCCAATTGCAAATTAAAGACTGTCATTTAGTCCATTTATTTGCAGAAAATGAAAAAAATATAAAAAATAACAAAACTGCTTCTTCACACAATACTAATGTTTTCACTTAGAAAGAGTTCATAAATCAATATTTGTTAGAATAACACTGATTTTCAGCTGAAGTTTTCATGCCTCTTGACTTGCTCAAGTCTTTCCCATTGTTATTGGGAGCTTTAGTCCACTCTTGGCGCAAAAAAACCAAGCAGCTCGGCTTTGTTTGATGGTTTGTGACCATCCATCTTGCTGTTGATCACATTCCAGAGGTTTTCAATAGCGCTCAGATCTGGACATTTGGACTGGTCTCTTATTTTTTTTCCCGCTGAGTTGCACATTTCTTTGAAAAGTAATAAAATACATACATACAGTACATATGAGCCTTATCTATTGTAAATATTCTTTTTCTTATTGGTCTTTGTTCATCTCTTTATCAACCTGTTAAACTGAAAACTTTCTCTGATGTCTGCAGAGGAAAGGGATTGTTGACAGAATGATGTCAGTCTATATGGTTTTTATCTAAGCTTGTTGGTCCAGTATCATGTTCACTATCAGTTGTTGTTCTCAGGTCATCTCCCCCTTTTCATCTGCTCTACAGGTCAGGTGTGCTTATATTATAAGAAAAGAAAATAAAGTGAGCTCACTAAACATCTTCAGGAAGTGCGGTACTTTTCTCTTCCCTCAAAAGAAATGAAGTAAAAAGGGCCACTGGTTAAGAGTCGTGACACTTTGACCTCTGTAAGTTAAGAAGCTGAGTCCGCTCATATGGTCTCACACTCGTGCACACACTCCGTTTATTTCCATTGCACGCTCATATTGTTGACATGGTAACAGATCCCTTAGAACTATGTGGGGGTCCTGCGTTGACACACACATTATATCCCTCCACCCTGTGCCCCCTTGTCCTTGGAGAGTGCTGGCCAAGTCCCCGAGTTGCCTTATTCTTTCCCAACGCTGCCATAAGAGGAAGCCAGGGATTAGCAGGGATTATACCATAGTGTCTCCATAGAGATTTACCAGGACTCTACAGGGGGAAGTCTGGGCAACAGTAACTGTGACACCGGTTTTGGTGTTTGGCAGGATGCGGAATAAGAGACAGGAAGTAGAATAGTGTGGTTCAACAAAGATAAAAACTAGTGAGTGAAGAGAATAGGAGTGGGACATAATACGGAATCATTTATATAACCTACTGTATATTATATTACCTATTACCTACCTATTAAGCTAAGATCAATGGACCTTTTTGTTATTTCATGTATTTGCACCTGTGAAACTGACACCACAATATATTCAGCTACTACATAATCTCTGCTTTTTGAATGTTAATCAATATTTTTTCTCATTTAATTACACAGACTTTATAATGCATTGTTTGCATTTCTGCAATATTGTTTTATTGCGAATTACAGTTATTCCAACCCTGGAAAAGTAGGTAACTACTGCAAACATTAGAGACAATCATGGCAACAACACAAGGAGTAGAGATGAAATTGTGGACGTGGCTATTTGCAGATGTAGTGATTACACAGAATATGTTATTCATCATGTAGTTGTAGAGTTTTGGAATGTTTCACTACTTCCATAGCAGAATGTGGGAAAATCTGTCGAAAGGATGTAAGTGTAGTTCCCAAGATTTCTGATCCAGAACATGTGTTTGTTGCTCAACATCAGTATGTTTCACAATAATGAAATGGCACATAGTCAAACTAAACATATCCACGGAGGCCGACAGGAGTCAAGCATTCCTCCAACAACAGACAGCTTGGACATTATTGCCAGTGTGTGTGTAAGGACAGACATAAGGACACGTAAGGACAAATAACAAACGATTACAAAGCAAATATTTTTAACAGCAAAAGTCACGGGAACTGGGATTCTACGACTTACTCATTAACAGGTTGTACCTTGTTTGTTTAGTATAATGACAATGCATTGGGAAAGTTCAGAACGGAACCATGTGGCTGAAACAGCCTCATCAAACAAAGGAATAAAACAGCTTCATAAGGACATTGTTCTCACTGAAAGGGGAGGTGTCAGGGGGTTTCTAGGACTGCAAATCCCTCCACAAGCCCCATATGTTACTCTCTGTTAAATCTTTTAATGTGTTTGTGTAATTGTGTGCGTATTCCTGCGTATGTGTGTATGACCGCATGAGTAGGTGGGTGTGCGTCTGTGCCACTTTAGCAGACAAACAGATTAATGTCATTATTGTTTGTCAGCACCATCCTGCTGTTACAGCTGGAGCCTGTTACATCATTCCTGAGAATAATAGCATAGGCAGGCGTAGAAGCGGAGCTGTATACAATATATGATAAATTAATAATAAAAAGATTAATTCAGCTACAAATGAGGAGAACAATGTGGGTTTTCATGCTTTATTTGTTGACGGAAATTGAAAATGAAAAGCTTCTAAAAGTATGTAAAGACCATAATACACTGTTCCAGTAATCTGCATGAGTAGATACACAGGCATTGTTGTGATCACGTGAATGACTTTGATTAATCAAGATATTCTGATGTTTTTGTATTCTCCATGGGTGTTCTTCTCTAATATTTTGCCCACACCAGCTGGAAAACAAAGAAAACTGTGCACGCCTCCACACAGTCAAGTTCCCTCTCTGATGACAGAAAAAGTAATTGATTACACACTACACTGAACAGACAGAGCCAAAGAAGCAGAGGCAGAGAGGCCCAGAGAAGAGCAGGTAGGGGATGACAAGAGCAACACACGGCCCATCAACCTCATGAGCCTCAGTCTGCAGCTCATCAAGTTTTCATGAGAATCTACTGCACTGTCTGCGACTCACAACGATATGCACAGAAAGAAGAACACAACATTGATTCTTGAACTTGAACTTTGCACTGACTATACTTATCCATGAAGGGTCTTCTTTTGTGTCATACCGTATCTTGCAATGATATGGGTTTAATTCATTGATGTTAAGAGCTGGTTTTGTCTTTTAATTACAGCTAGTTGTGCTTAATCATACAGACACTTAAGTACAGGTGACTTTAAATTGGATTTTGTGGTTTCTTTACTCTGCTGTGATAGTGAACTGTCAATAGTCACTGAGCAGTGAATCACACAAGACATTTAAGGACCACAACATAGGCTTAGGAAAGAATTATTCTTGCCATTTCATATGTACCAAATACTTAAAGGTGCAGCAGAAAAAAATCAAAGGGGGGGTATACGTATATAACTTCTGTTTGCAGCTCTCAGCTATCAGTCCATATCTAAAAACTAAATATAACTACAGGTGACTTGGCCAAATATGTATAGACTAAAAAGGCAAGATTCCAACACATTACCAGTAAACACATCACAAGATTGGGATTCTGAAAATCAGAAACAGAATCCGAATACTTTCTTAATCCCAGGGGGAATTTATTGGGCGTTATAGACACTCCATTTAATTATAATTAAAAGTAGCAGGAAAGAAATCATAAATACAACACAAAACGAAAAAATACCCTGCTTGAATGGAGTTGTATTTTGTGAAGACTGTTGCAATCTGGTGACCCCGGTGATGGTGTTTAACATACAACACCACCTGATCAGACCAAACATTAGAGTAAGTGACACTTTGAGGTTTACTGTATGTCATGGAGCCAAACCATGGAACAAATACAAATACATTTTTATATGTAAAGGTAAAAACAGCCACAAAAAACATAGCAAAGAAATCCATTCAGCAAAACCAAAACAATAACTGTTGTAAAAATTAATAGAGTGTTTGGTATTGTTATTGACATCATCTGATTGTCTCACAGCGATTCACATAAATGAAGTGTAAGCTATTTAGCCACAGGTTTGAGAAACGGGCAAGACTGGAATCTTTCACCTGTAGTCTAAATAACTTCGACGTGATGGTGTTCCACACCATTATAGAAAAGTGAAGCCACTTTTCCAACCATGTGTCAAAACACAGAGCAGAGCAGCAGAGTCACGTCCAGGTCATATCTGATGGAAGGTGACCACTGATTGGTAATAACAGCTGTCAATCACGTATTCAACCCCCCCCCAAAACCTGCCCACTTACCTTCATAACACAGGAAAACAGTAAAGGCAGAAGTCTCACGTCCTCTCAGACCATTTGAATTACAATAGGCTGAAAAGTAACTATTGAATTTTTGCCCAATGTTGCTAAAAAAAAAACATCAAGTGCTGCAGCTTTGGTTGATTAATCAAGAAAATAAGTAACAGATGACTTAGGACTGAAAAGACTCATTAATTGCATCCTCATTTGCTTCTCATGCTACATGTAAATGTGGTATAAGGTAGGGGAAAAAAACAATGCTAAAGATAGGTAATTTATACAGTTCATGCAACTCTGGGCACAAATTCCAAAATACAGGTATGAATCATGTGTCAGAGTAAAAGTCCAGTTCAGACTTTATTGTGTCAATGTAATAACAGCTTTCTAATATGTAGATATGCACTTTTACTTTATAAAAGTCTATTATTAAGGCTTTAAGGGCAACAGCAGTTTTAAACCCCATCATTGTTGGAGCTTTTGAGGATAGAAATCACTGCTGCCATATCATTACTTTTCAACTCAACACTACTTTACTCATTAGCAAGTGACAGCAGTCAGCAGTATGTTCTGTATTTCATGCCTGGAAAAGCTTCCTTTCGTGGATACTGAGGTCAAATGCAGTTTTCTCAGCTTTTTTTATCCAGTGTATTTTATAAGGGTTCATTCTGATCACATGTTGCTGTGAGTGCGGTGCTGTTTTTTTTGGGAGGGGGTCGTCTGTCTGTAATCGGACCACAGTATGAGTCATACTATGAGTTCTGGCTCTCAGCAAGAGGGAAGCCCAGGGTGTGTCCACTGAAGTCCACATCAGGAGGTGTGTGTATGAGAGACAGAAACAGAAAGAGAAAAGAGCGAGGGACCGAGTGAATGAGTGGATCCGTCACCTGTAACTTAAACCAGATCCAGATGTGGGAAGAGGAATTCATTAATCAGATATGTCAGGCTGAATTACAGTATGTTCTGTGTGTGTTTTCATACCTGTGTGTGTCTATGTGTGAGATTTTAGGATTTGGCCAGTAGATGGGGTCAGAGTACAGCAGCGCTCAGCTCGAAATATAGCTGTCTGTGCCAAAACACACACACACACACACACACACACACTTACACACACACTTACACACACACACACACACTACATGTACATGAGTGTGGTCTTCAGTAACTGCCCTCTACCGCCCCGTCCCAATGGAGATAAAGTTTGGAGTAATGTCAAGGTCTATTGAGTTACACCTAATTAGAAACTCTTTACCATCGAAAAGGTCCGATAACCATCAGATAAGGGTCAGATAATGACCTCCAACCCCTGAGAGGCCATGACACCCATGACGTCAAACCATTTTCCAAGCTTCATTTAAGCTCAAAACACATTACTTCTCTGTTTCAATGTTCCCCTTCCTTGTTTCACTTCCCAGTTCTTGTCTGGATTTATTTATGAGTGTAACTAGCTCACTTCTGCTTTTCTAGAAAGCCGACTCCACTAAACCAAAACACTTAAACGCAGCAGACACTGACAAAGCTTCAGGGGGCTGAGTGTGTGTGTGTGTGTGTGTGTGTGTGTGTGTGTGTGTGTGTGTGTGTTTGTCCTGCTCCAAACAAATGTTTTCATAATTCAGTCGGTTAGTGCAGTGAACCGGCTTGTCTAGCAGCATCACCATGGAAACGTTGGGGTTTACTAATGAGAGGTCGCTGAGGATGGGAGCTCTTCCATCCAGAAACAAAAGCGTCTGAGCCCAGCAGGGCAGAAAACAAGCCACACACTCGTCCAATCGTCGACACGTGCGCCCAAGAGTCCATTATCACCACCATAACAAAGCCACGGAAATCAATACTGGCCATCAAGAACACATTATATGAGCTACATAAACCTGACAGTTGTGTTTCAGTAGACTCCATACATTCACAAACACATAGAAAAGAAAGAAGTCCAAAATAACAGTATGCAGTTTTGGACAGTAGGGATCTGTCATGCAAATATACATGCAAATATGTTTAATGATAGGAATAAGTGGTTCAGAAAATAAGGTAATCATGCAAATAAGTCTTATTCAGATTACACTCAGTGAATTATAATCACATTATCTCATTTAATTTTGATGAAACAGCCACAAGTAATGATATGATGATATTGCTAATTAAAACAGGCTGTTACACTGAATAAAATGATAGATTTCTCTGACTTTGAACAGTCTTGGTAATATCTGATATAAGGTTAGTGGACAGGTCAACAAAATATCATACATAGACTTTGTTACTTTGAGATATTTTAATGTGGAAGCGGTACATATTATAGCCTAAAGTATACACACATATGGGAATGACCTCCTTATGGTCCCCTTCCTGCTATTTCCCGCTGAGAATGACGTGTGTGTGTGTGTGAGTGAGAGTGTGGGGGATACTGGGAGGGGTCTGCTTCCAGATGTCATCACATAAGCAGAGGCCCGAGTTAGAAAGCACAGGAAATGGAGAACTGGTGTAAAGGTCCTGACTCAGTGTATATAATATGTGTGTCCGGCAGGTCACGGCACAGTCACAGTAAACTTATATTTGCGAAGAGGTAAAAAATGTGAGTCATGCCTCGTATAAATTAACTGAGTCACAGCGAGACCCTCAATGAGTCAAACTGACTCATCTATATATTTTTACACCTGTACTAGTAGTGTGAGACAGTGTGTTCTCATTATAGGAAAAAGTGACAAAGGCTCCACAACCTAAACAGAAAAAAATGTGTGGTTGTGATACATAATGTATATGGGGAAATCCAATGCATTATATATGCTGGGATGGGATATGGGAGCGTAGAGTGACCTCTGTACGACCGGGGTAGAGCCTGTATGCATAATGGATGACAATGTGAAATAAATTATGAGATAAGGCAGACTAATCCAGAATGTGCAGACAATCAGGAAAGGAAAGGCAGAGTGGCAGCACTAGTGTGCCCTCTAGTGGTAAAAAAGTGTAATGGAAGGGTCAAATCACATCTACTGAGGAGCTCTGCTGTGATGGACTGACACATTAGTTTAACCCTTAAGAGCAGACGTTCCCACACTTTTTTGGGCGTTCACCCTCAGAGTATAACCAAAGAAGTTCAGTTATCCCAAGATCTGACAAATTTTACAGTTATGGACTACAATTTAATTAATTTGCAACACTAATAATTACATTGAAGTGTCTATTGTTACAAAAGTTTTCCTCGAAATCAGTTATTGTCATTAGCCAACTAATTTAGTTGCTTATTCATACATTAAGATAACTATTGAAATATTTATTTTAGCTTGCACAATATTTTATTATAGTTTAGCCAATTTATTACTAGCTTTCTATATAAAACACTTCTATATTAAAAGTATTTATTATGTATTTCCACTTGTGCTTAATAGCTAGCTAGTTTTGATGTAGTTTACTAGTTTTTATGTACTGTGACATGTGGTGCTAACAGGCTTTTAACTGACTCATATTGATGGTCAGTTCAACATGGCTCATTTAATGAGATTATTGTACTTCAGCATGACACCAGTTTCAGATCCCTGTTTGTTTTTCCCACACTTAAATACATGTGGATATACATTATATACTTAACTAAGTGTACTTTGCAAGTAGCCCCTGGCAAATGTGAAAGGCCTCCTGGGATACATGTACCCCTGGTTTGCTTTAGGGAAGTATCATTAAGACATAATGAAGCCATATGCATGTTACTGTCTAATTAATTTGTTTACAGTTGATCTCCAGTTGAAAGACCAGAAAAAACAGCTTCCTTTTTCTTGGTTTGACTGCAGGCATTTGGATTGCTTTTGTTGTTTGCCTGTCTGTCCCATGTTTGTCTCTCCCTTGTTTGTCTTTCTCAGTGTCTTGTCAGCAACTGTTGGCTTTTGCTTAGCCTCGCTGCACAAAACACAATGTAAACCATTAACTTGAGGCCAGGACCAGATATGCACCAACACTTCAGGGATACAGACTGTGTTGCAATTGATTTCCTGGTGACTGGGGTGCATTTTTGTGGTTACCATGGAGACGTCAAATTGTGGCCAGCGCAGGGATTTTTTTAGGATTGTTGGTTGCATGAGTTCTGTACATACACAGACACACAAACTAGCATAACTGTAGCTCACAATGCGATAACGTGTTTTTATTCGCTGTGCTTAGAGTTGGTCAGTGAAACATAATGCTTTTTGTGCAACTTGTCATACAACATTGTATTGGGACATACTGTAGGCTGCAAGTTCTCCAAAACAAACTGAGAACTGGGACTTGAACTGAGGTCATTCTTCACTGGATCTTCTCACATTTCTTTCCTAATTTGCTGGCAATGCTGGTTTCTTAACGACAGATCAATATAGGCAAACAGCACTTTAAAATGCCAACCAGCAGCATGCAAAATTTTGCGCCCTGTCCTTATGATTTAAAGGTACAGCATAAATTCACTTAAGTATTGACTTTATTTAGGAGAATCAGTGGGTGTGGGAGCTGATAAGTCAGAAACCAAATTTTTGTCTGCATTTGTGTGATTTTTGCTGCTGTGTCTGTATCTATTTTCTTTATACCTACATTAAAGACCACCTTGAAAACAAGATCTCAATAAATTGTCTATTAAATGCACAATACATTTTCTTTTTCACTCATTATAGAATAACACCAACACGGGCATCAAAATGTGTTCTTAGTATTATTTACCATGATTCAGTTTATTGATCTCTTGTTCATTCTGTGGGGGATAAGGAATCAATATCAGTGACAACAACCCTCCTTTTGTATAGTAACACATCTTGACTGCCAGAAACACATGGAGACAGTCAGCTGCTATGTGTGAAGTGAACAGAAAAGGGGTTTTGTATAATGCCGGAGACTATATATTACAGGATGAAACAGTTGCTGTATATTATAGAACCGTTTCCAATGTGTCCACCATCTGGGTTACCACCAGTACCCACCCCAGCAGGCATGCCAGGGAACATTTGTGATATTGTGAGTCGAAACAGCTCAGTTTCTTTTCTTGTGTGATTGCAACCTTAATCTTTTGATCAAAGAAACCCACTGGCTTGGTTAAAATAAACTTCACTCTGACCTTGACAGCTCTTACTGATCCAGCACAGGCTTGGCAGAGCGAGTTACCAGTTTTTCAAAGACATGTGCATTCTCTGACAGGGGGCTCTGCTGAGCCAACGCTGCCAGGGGTCCTCCACATGGAAACCTGCTGGCGAGGCTGATAGGCTTGCAGCTGAATATGACAGGATCATCTCTGTGAGGGGGCTTGATGATGGTGACATCATTCCTGGACTCTACCAGAGGGGTTGTTTCTGACTATGGAGGAGCCAACTGCACCAGGGGGGCTACAGCTGCCAGTGTCAAGGCACAAACTGGGAGGGGGGCATGTGATGCATTACTGAGGGGCTGATTAAGGCTTTGTTATGCTGGTAAACCACTAAACGTTGGCCTGACTGTTGCTGTGGGGCTGTAACAGTTGGCAGGTGGCAGGATTCTCCAAACAAGCCATGCTAAGACCATCATCTGTCCTAGTTACTCACAGCTGTGTGCCGTAACCCATGGAATATTCCTGATGCTGGTGTGGCCAATAAAAAGACCAACTAAACAGTTTTTAAAGAAAAAAAAAATTGAACTCACCCATTCCCCAGATCGTCAATATCATCATCATCATCATCATCATCCTCATCATCCTCATTCGGACTCTTCGCACCAAGGTCACTGTCGCTGAGGTAATCTCCCTTCAACAGAGCTGGATCTGAGTCATCCAGTGTCTCAATGAGGTGGATTCTGGAGGTGTGGCTTATCCGGAGGGGGATATCTGACTGGGTGTTACCAGTGGACGGGGCATCACCAGCCTGCAGACGAGGGCTGGCTTGGCCCTGGCGCCACGACAATGGAGAGGAGCGATTTGATAGACTGGAAATAGAGAAGGCAGCAGCTTCATCACTGTCGTAGCACATGGTACCCTCCACACAACTATGGAACAAAAGAGAGGAAAAGTTTAAGTTTTATACAGTTAGTGCATTTGTCCTCCACCCAGCTGTCGCTCTGTATGCGCTAATATTCCATTTTTCTTTCCATTCCATTATTCTCTTTTGTTGGACTTCATTGTGTAAAGCCTTAATTCTACTTCTTAAAATCAGAAAGGGCTAAAGGTTTGGTTGGTTTTCAGGTGTCTGTGTATGCGTATAGTTAATTATGGTTGTCTTTTTGCTCACATGCATGCCCATATATGTCTCTCTTTATGTAATGTTCTTGTCTGCCAACAAGCTTTCATGTACTTCTGTATTTTAAGCTTGAATCTGCACAGCACTCTCGCTTTGTGCCACCACACATTTGTATGATCCAACAAAAATCCGCATCACTGATATCACAACATTGTACATTCACCATGCTAAAGCAACACGGCCCATCACCGCTTAGAACCCGGGCTGGCAATGATGAGCATTAGCATATTAAAATCTACTGGGGCTCAAACTGTGTGACAGCATGTGCTTTGGCCTTGTATGTTAAAATTAGCCTTGTCTTCAGGATACAGACTCATCCCCACAAGAACCATCAATAGAGACATTCTCAGATGAAATGCTTGAGGGCTAACATAAAACAGGCAGAAAGGAAGTGGAGTGGGGATGAGAGCGAGGATACTCGTCTTATTTGAGTGGATTTTCACCAGCTTTGTGTCTGTTCTGAATATACATCAGGGAAAATATATGAGGATACAAGAGTTTGCGAGCTCACCAATCCATTTGTTTAATTCATGCAAATCTCCCACTGTAAACACTAATTTTTGGGAGGAAATATGACATCTTTTTTGACAGGAAACTTCTGCGGACAGGCGGTAGGCCTAAAAGCAGAACATGTCTTCGGGGACACCAGCGAGTGATTCAAGGTTATTACACTATACTAAAGTATGAATGGCAAGGAAATGTATTCCAGCAGGGAACCATCTGCTGATGTACTCTTCATGTAGGGAGCTCCTACCGAAGGACAAGAGGATACATGGCACGAGACACACGGACAGGCAGACAGAGGGGAAACTCTCAAGGACATGAACCTGAAGAGATGTTAAAAGCCACCAAAAGCCGTTCAGTGAAAGACAGGAAGCAGAGGAAGGGAAAGGACACACACATGCTCGCATGCACTTAATCACAGCATTATTGCATGTCTTTTTGTCTGTATGAATGTGAGTCGTGCATGTGCATTGGCGGGGCTGGCTTTGAAGTGAGCTTTGAGCTAATCCTGCTTCAGCTCCGAATTAACTGACGCAAAGAGAGAGCAGGGCAGGCGGAAGGTGACAGGCTAACAGCTACTGGTCTATCAGGAATAGTGATATTGATCTGAGAGCCCACAGGCAGTTTCCCACCACACCCCAACACACTGTTAGCAATGTCAATAAGAGTCGGCCCATCTCAACGGCTGTTTCGTTATGAACTTGTTTTCTTTTGTCTTCATGTCTGTTGTATTGTACGTGTGTGTGTGTGTGTGTGTGTGTGTGTGTGTGTGTGTGTGTGTGAGTGTGTGTGTGTTTCTGACCTGTGGCTGAGCTGCACCCCTCTCAGGCTGGTCATGGTTTCCTCAAGGTTTTGTCGAAGGTCCAGAACATTTTGCACAGTCCTCTTCCTCTGTGACTCTGGATCTGCACACACAAAACAGGGACATGATTTGTGTTAGATTGTAAAAAAAAAATATATATATAGAAATTAGAGTAGAGCAAACAATATCAAATACAAAAAAAAAAAGTACTTGCATAAAAAAAACAGATCTAACTAGAAGAGCACATAGAGGGCATACTTCTACATGCATGGATGTTTAATGGTAAAATGTTTTTGCTCAGAAATTTAGTGTGTTCTCTTTGGACCATGCCCTACCCTTCCACAATGTTTTATTAAAATGTTCTTGGTAGTTTTTACACAATCATCATGATAGACAGACAGACAAAGTTTAATGAAAACATCAACAATAAACACAGATTTAATGCAGTCAATAAACAATGAGCAGGAAGAGTTCCGTTACTGGCTACACCCAAAGGTTCTTACTCTAACCTTAATAATAACGTTGTTCTCATTCTGAAACCTTGCGGCCAAAATTTTGGATGACAAATAATTATCAAAACAAAGCCTGAAACAAAAGCAGCCTAAAACAATCAAACTAGAGAAACTGCAATCCATGACAGATGTTAGTGTGAGCACAGTTGTTTTTTATCCAAATGGCAGCTGTGTGACATAAATTAAATATGATACTCCAAGAGCCAGACAGACTAAACAACACACAGACCTCTTCACCCGTACAGTTTTACACAACCACATCCCTGTCTGTCCTGTCTGTTTGTCTCAATCCGTCCTCAGTCACAATGCTACGGTGCCCGCTTGCTGCACTGTGCCCTCTGACCCCGGCACGCTCGACAGCAGAATAAACCAAATGTGCCTCTCACTTAAACCCATCCGGGGACACATTGGCATTTGTCTCACCCCTTCCTAAAACTCTAATCTGCTCAGATTGGGCTGTGTAGACTCATGCTGGGCTATCCAGCCAGCCAGCATTTTCATGTGTGTGTCTGCATCTGTGCACATGTGTGTCTTCAGACATCCCCCCCCGGGGCCGGAAGATTGAATGCAATGAAAGACAATAGGATTGTCTAAATCGACTTGAAACACTTGAATGACCACAGCACCGAAAAGGCTCGGCCACTGAAGATGGGAACACTTTTTCAGTGGCCGAAATGAGAAAAAAAATTGGAACACAACCACTGCTCCGGTTGGGTTCATTCTGAGTCGCAGATAAAATTATGTAATGTGGGTGTTTGTGACGTCTTAACAATCAGTTGTTTCTTCAGACAAGGACACTGCACAGCCCACACACTGACTTTTTCACAGACTGGTGTAGATTTTTATTTTTAAAAGGACAATCCTATTGACCTAATGAGCTGGTCCACTACACAGCAGACTTAATGACTGGTCTGTAACAATTTCCTCCTGGTAGGCAACAAACTCCTGCGGTAACTCTTGGTCGGCAATCTTGCTGTACTAAAAAAACATGAATGTCAGCTAACAGCACATTTTCAGTGCAGTTTGAGCTGAAAATAAATTGGACACAAATAAAAAACTGGGTAAAGCACCGAGTAGGTGTAAAAACCCAGATGGAGAACATAAACATAAGGTTCTTAAGGTAAGCTGTCAGTCTTCACAGTGAAACCTGATCCAGATGAGATAGTGTGATGTGCCTTCCATGTAACATGTTACGGGATGATTTTTTTCTGTGACATTAAAAACAGACAGACCTAGAAACAGTAGGACTGAACAGGCTGATCAGCATCATATTACAACATATGAAATTGTGTCCGGCTTTAGTTCTTAGTTCTGCTATCACTTTCAGTATAAATGGAACTAAAAACATCTTCACTAGTTCAGATGTTGTCAAATTACAACACAAACGCAATGTATCGTGTGCACAATAAACTCATCAGGACCCCTGGAGCACATCACATGACCTTGACCCTTGCACTCTCTCATCAACTGTGTGATTTTATTTGTGATGGGGGTGGGGAATAAAAGAGTTATAGCACTGAGATAAAGGGCAGTCTATATACTCTACGAATCAGTTCAATAGACCATTAGAACTGGCCAGCTGACTCCCAAATAAGAATATAGATTCACTAAGTGTCAGTCTGTCATTTTAGGCTTTAGAGAACTGAAATTAACAAAATGCATCTCATTTTAAAGTTATCTTTACCTGGATGTTCTGTTTCAGTATTAAAAAAAATAACAATCACAGTCTCCATCGTATGGTGAAGGTAGCCCATCATGATGGAGCAGATCTGGACATTATTTACACACAAAATGAAAAAAAGCCTACATTATCTTCAGAGACAGCACATGCCGCTGTCACTCCATGTTCCAACTTCTACCATCAGGTAGAAGGTTCAGGACTATTAAAGCCAGACAAAACACAGATACAGTTCCTAGCCTAGAGCTGTTGTCTGCATCACCCCACTTCCACCACAGATAAACACTGGCATACACCACTGGAGATCCTACTATTGTTTTTTATTCTGTTTTTAGTCATTTTAATAAGACTGTTAATGTTGTTACTTTTTGAATTGATTTTTATTTTGTTTTATAGATGGATGATTTTAGTGTGATGTAAGTTTACAAAGAAAAGCACAGAGTTTCATTTGCACTTTTGTATAATGACAATAAAAGTTCATTCATTCATTCAAAAACAGCGCAAAAGTACAAACTGGCAAATACTTATCTGAAACTATATGCATGTTAAATTATACTATAACATGTTATGTAAAATGAAGAAACACTTATAGAAACGCATATGACTTTAACTATTCAACACGTGCACACACATAACCCCTCCCCAAACTAGTCCAGCTGGTTAGTGAGGACGGGCCCTTCTAATGAGCAGGGAGGGCAAATCATGGTGTCAATCTCCGCAACAGCTGCAGACTATACTCCAAGCCCCTGAGCACACACATAGTGCGTTTTTAAATGGTGGGTCACACGCACAAACACACTGAGAAACACTTACACTAGACCAGTTTTACAAAGCTGGATTGATTTCTCCCAAAGAGAATGGCCACATAAACAATTGATTATCTAACCCATGGGACAGGCTGCTGAACGGAGAGATGATGAACTCATTGTGATCCGGCCTTCTGCTGCTACTAACCCACATAAAGGCACAGATATAATATACATATTGCAGTACTGAAATGAAAGCATGAAAATAGCAAAAATAGAAACTTCCAAAACATTACAAAGTATTATTTTGCACTCCAGGAAGTGTTTATACAAAAGTTAGCAATGAACAGTGTAAAAATCTGCATGATAAGCATTCTGAGTTAGCATTCATACAAAGGTGCAACAAGAACAAAGAGGCAAATGCAGGCAAAGTCTGACACACACTCAGGCAGACACACACACACAAAAGCAGCCTTTAATTGGGCGATTTTAATTACCCTAAACGCGAGCTTTGTTTAACATTGGCGTCAAATTGATTAGATACGGTCTGCGTGATTGTGCATGTGCAAGTGTGTGTATGTGTGTGTATGTGTGCCTTAAAAGACTTCCTGTCCCGCCTCTGCTCTGGCCCTGGTGGTCCCAGCTGGCATGGGGCGGTGGGGTGGGTGGGGGTTCGTGGTAGTGGTAGGGGAATTAGGGATGCAAATATCCCTGTCAGTCCTGGCAGCTCCCCAGGGGCGCAGATGAATTACACTGATCTGGTTTAAACTGAGTGTGTGTGTGCGTGTGAGTGTCTGTGTGAGTGCGCGTGTGAATGTGTACATGTTGGGATGGTATGCTCCACCTGCCACTCCTCAATACACTCATGGACACACACTCCAGTTCTGAAGAGGCTGCGAAACAAGCACAAGAGCCTTTGATAATGGACCACTCAGACGCCTGAAATGAGAGTCACCAACTTAGGGAGAGAGTGTTATTGGAAGCGTAGGACAACCTCTGCATCTTAATGCAAGTCTGCTATAATGAGTGTAAAAAGACAGAAAGAACTAAAGAGAAGAGATACAGACTTTAAAGACGCCTAAAGATATTTGGTATTCTTAATTTACTATAAAATCTATTAGTCTTTACATTAGCAGCAACATCACAGGAGTAGGAATTTAAATTTGAAGAAAGTTGAACATAATTACATCAAGACTAGCAATGGGATTAAGAATTGAGTATTGATGGCTTTCTGACATTTTCACCCTGCAAAACAATGTCAAGCTCATGAAGAGATGGTGTAATTTCACAAGGAAAGTTGACATCTTTCTAGGAAACATGGTCTTACGTATTTCTCCTTTTTTTTCTATCCTCCCCACACAGACAATTGATCAGGAATCAATAGCACATCAGACAGATAAGCAGAATCGATAATGGAAATGGTATCAATAAAATCTCATCAATTCTCATGCTTTTGTCTGGACTAATGTTCAGATGTGCAAAATAAATTCCACCATTGCTCTAAATACGAATCCATATTATCTAAAGTGATGAAAGGATAAAGCTGGGTTTTTGAGCATAAAGCAAAAACCAAAACCTTGGTTCTCTGTACTGTGTGTAGCCATGAGCCTATTTGTACATAATCT
This sequence comes from Apogon talboti, assembly GCA_037367365.1. Classification (NCBI taxonomy): domain Eukaryota; kingdom Metazoa; phylum Chordata; class Actinopteri; order Kurtiformes; family Apogonidae; genus Apogon; species Apogon talboti. The sequence continues at coordinate 16,667,616 of JAPQRQ010000026.1, read as the reverse complement.
AAAGGTAAATGTCCAGAAATAGTACAGAATAGTTTTATTTTTATTAGCTGAGAAAGAATACAATAAAATAAAACTACTTCAAGCAAATGTCAATCATTGAAATGATGTATTTGTTGGTTGCTATAAAAAATACTGACAGTGTCATGATAATAATACGCTGCAGTAGATCATTCTTTGGCCGAACACACAGTATTTGTTATCAATATAAGTGCATTTGTTTTCTTGGACTCTTGTTTGTACAAAAATACAGAATCTCTGCAGGCTTTGTCTTTAAAATGAGACACAGTAATAAGGCTGTGGTGCAAGCAAAGACAGTGAAAACATACAGAGAGGAAAAACTGCTCTGTACTTGGTTTGTTCTCTTGGGTCACTTGACTCCACTCCATTAGAAAGAGACAAACTCCCCCAAGATACACTAATGGTTCTGTCCTTGCATTGTGCATGTGTGTGTTTAAAGTATTTGTGTAGCACCGTCACATCCGTCTTTGACAGAGTGGTTCCGCGTAGTGACTGTAAATGTGTGTTCAGGCATCTCCCTGCACACTGAGAATGTCAGTTCAGCAGAATGTGAATGAAGCTTTGAGTAATGGCTCTTGTTTCTATTCTTTCCTTCCTTCCCTCCGGAGTTCATCTGTCTCTGTCCCGTCCACGTGTGTGCCTATACGTTAGTGTCACCGTACCCCTCCTTGGGCCACAGTACGCTTATCACATTATAAATGGGTGTGGTTGAGCATCATTGGTACCATACATTTCCACACCATCCATGATGTGAGCATGTCTTTAAAAAAGTCAAAACATTCATAGTATAAAAGTCAGTCTTTCTCAAATGGGGGTCCGCGTACCCCCTGGGTTACTTGGAAGAAGCTCAGGGGGTCCTTGAAATTTTTTGGGAAAAATACATTGAATAAGTCATCATGTACTACATACAAAATAGATGAGAATTAATTCAATATGAAACACAATAAATACATTCATATAATAAAGTTGACACTCCTACCGGTAGTTTTATTGCCAGTCATCTTGTTTAAGCTTTGGTAACATTTTAAGAACATTTCCATTTTATATTATTCACGGTGAGTTTATTTGAATAATTAAGCAATTATTTTTTATTGATGAAAGGTTCATTTATTCATTAATGGCCATTTGATTTACTTTTCTTACCAATGAAAGAGGGCACTTTTCAGTTTATGTTTTGCACACAAAATTTACTTAAAACATTTGTTATTTTTAATATATTACAGTATAAAACATATGTTGTTGTCAGTTTACAAAGTTTGGAAAAAAAACAGACATCTTTGGCACAGGAATAAATTTTGCCTAATTTTTTCAGCCAAAAATGTTGAAGCTAGAGTTGGGGGTACTTGGCTAAAAAAAAATATATTTCTCGGGCTACTCCACTGTAAAAAGTTTGAGAACCACTGGTCAAAGTTGTATTTTTATCTGGCATAAATTTACTCTCCAAACACGTCTGCTTCATTTTGCATCATTGGCTATACCCTGAAAACATATGACTTAGGGAATTATGCTATGAGGCTAACGATAAGCTTCAAAGTGGCTGTTTGTCTCCTGCACAGACAATCATTAGAGAATTCCTGACAGGTGACATACAAGTCTCACAAACAGGATGCTAGTAAAACTTCTATTATGACTATTGTTAGAGAATGTTTACAAAACTTGCAAAGACATACATGATGTGATAACTCAGATATTGTTACTGTGTAAAACTGTTGAGTACTAAGTTAATTTTGCAGCTTTTATTTTGTTTGACCATCCTGAATAATGCTTTCACTCCTTGTCTTCTCTCTTTCTCCCCTCAGCCAGCATCACAGCCCCCCTGCTGACCTCAGACAGTTTGCAAAACAGGAAGCATTACAACATACAACCATTCCTGCACATCTGGACAGAGTGAACAAGCACACAAATGTACCCATTTGCAAGTGTGCACACATTAATACAAACACACACACACACACACACACACACACACTCACACAAAAGTGGTTCACCAGGATGTCACAACAGGATGTCAGATCTGTTGAGATTAATGAACATGTAAGAGCTCGATGCTATGTGTGTGTGTTTACTGAACTGAGATGATAGATGTTGATTAAATCACAAGAATGATGCAGGAATATTCTCAAGAGAGTGAGCAGTGTGTGTGTGTAACTGAGAAAAAGAGGATACCAAGAGTAAGTCAGGCAAATGAGACTAAATTAAACTGAAATAAAGGGTGTATAGCACATGGGCTTGTGAGCAGTGAATCACAGGTGCAATTCCCACTTGGCTGGTTAATGTCATGGTCATACTCTCTTTGCTGGAAAAATAGTACAAATCTATGCGATACATTTACATGAACTCTGAGAAGAAACACTGCAACTACTTAGAAGCACATGTGGACCCACACATGCTTGGACACACCCCCAGATCCAGCATTCCCTCAACCAAAACCCATCTCTCTTATCCCCCCAGTTCAGATCTCCTCACCCGAAAACCTGACGCTGAGTCTTGACCCAAACATAAATGAACACACACTCACAATATCTCCTTAATCACAGCCCTATCTGCTTAGTGGGGAAGATGAGGAAGATGAGGAAGATGAG
>JAPQRQ010000026.1:16641797-16656196 GCA_037367365.1 Apogon talboti | reverse complement strand
GGAGAGGAGAGGAGAGGAGAGGAGAGGAGAGGAGAGGAGAGGAGAGGAGAGGAGAGGAGAGGAGAGGAGAGGAGGTCATGTACAGTAAAGTCACAGGTTTAACTGGTGACACGATTCAATGACTGTAAAACCACTAAGCCTGTTAGTTAACTGCTCTCATGCTTGAACCTGTATGTTTTAATGCAAACAGGATTTGAAACAGTGAACTCACCGAGCATTTGACTGAAGAGTAGCTGCTCTAAATCCCCCAGAACCGTCACAACTAACTCTGGATCCACTTTCAAAAAGGCCTTGTCGTCTTCTCCCTCCATCCCCTTCTTCTCTTTCTTTTCTTCTGCTGACACTGACGCAGATCTCCCCTTATCCCCTGGTTTCTTGCCATTATTTCCAGAACCACCTGCTCCATTAGAGCTAGACTTAGTTGTGTGGTCAGAAGGGTCTGGGTCTGTACCCTGACCAGTCTCAGAGGCCTTGCTGAGGGGCTTGACCTCAGCGTAAGGTCCCCGTGGTTTACCAGGGGCAGGGATCCTGCTCGGCTTGCCCATGTTTGAAGTCACAGCTGGGGAACTGAACGGTTTGGGTTTCCCCTGGAATAGAGACTGTTCTGATTTTGAGAGAGTCCGTGAAAGTGGTGGTCTCCCTCCTCCAGCCTGACCTGACTTAGTCTGGCCCGCTTTGTTGGTCCCGGTGCCAGCCCGGTTTGTATCATCAGTCCAGCGGGGCGCCTGGTACAGGTGCAGCTTCTTCTCAGCATCAGTTAGTACAGACAAGTTGCCAAGTGATCGTTGCTTGCGGAGCCTGGATGGATTGGGGATTGGGATGGGGATAGATCCAGAGGTGGGTTTGTAGACCTTAAGCTCTGACCCGGCAGCACGTGAAGGTCCCTGGGGGAGACCAGAGGGTTTGGCCATGGGCTTCCTAGCGGCCATGGCCTGGGTTGGGGTATCCTGGCCGGAGACAGCAGTAGACCTGAGGTCCAGCTCTCTAGGCTTAGCCGTCATGCTAATGTTAGCCACATTAGCCTCCAGCATCCCTCCTGCAGAAAGCCAAGCAACAGCATCAGTGACTCGCTGTCATATTCACACAAGAAGACTGAAAGAAACAGAGGAGTTAAAGGGAGAAATAAACATAAAACATAAATATTCTGTCTGGTTTGCGCTCCCTGTCTGCAGTGGAACCAGACTGAGCCAGACTCCCCACTGTGTGACTGTGGCTTCACCCCTCTGTTGAAAATGACGAGTGGGTTAGTAGAGTAGCAGTCGCAGTCACCCTTACTCACTGATGGTAATCCATGGATCTACAGATCTGAGTCCAGCGCTTAAATCCACTCGCTCTGTGGGTGTCTGCAGCTCCCTCTGACGATAGTGCTGCTAAAATAAAACCCAGCACTGCCTCCACCAGCCTCCTCTCTCTTGCTCTGTCTTCCCTCCTGCCTGCCAGGCAAGCAGCAGCCGACTGACAGGAGAAACAGTCGCAGCAACAGCAACACCACCCCCTCCGCTGTCTCTCCTCCCTCTACCTCTCCTTCACTCGCTGGGTTGCTCACTCTACCCCCGTTGGCTCATTCACCCTCCCTCTCCTTCTCCTTCCTCTATCCTTCCCTCCTTTCTTGTTGTCTCTCCCTCTCTCTCCTCCCACTGGCTGATTCACTCGCACACACACCACAGATGCTGTGTTATGCTGCACACCAGCGAGTGCGAACATAAGGGCTTGGCAATAAATTACCGTCACCATGTATACACTAAACTCTTTCCTGTTCCTGTCTCGACAACAGCTCAGTGTTCCTGCATCCTTAAAAAGAGTTCTCCTTTATCCTCCAATGTTCTCTTAATCCCTTTGTTCTTGTTCTGTCTTCTTGTCCTCACACTTTTTTCTTTTAAAACAGACAGAAAAAATCCCCGATATTTACTGTGAGCTCAGCTGTGTGTGCCTCAGATTATCAAATTATCCCGGATGCCAAATATCGCAGCCAGATTAAAGACCCCCTGCACATGCACACATGCACATCCACTCCTTCTTAATGACATTAGCTGCTCTATTCATCCATTCACATTCAGATTTTCTTGTGTGTGCTAATCACTTGAGGCCCACCCGTGATAAAGCTGATTCACATTATCAGAAAAACAGCCGTGACCATGGGATCGGCTTAGGACAGGACACGCATTTACCAGTCCCTCCAACACAACAAGATAGGCCAGTCACTTATTATGTTTCAATTATAAACCAATGACTGTCACCAGCATCCACCCCCTTAACCTGCACCTCTAATGCTCTTTACTCATTTCCTCTCTTCCTCTCCTTCCTTCCTTCATTCAAACTTACAGTACGCCACCCCTCCCCCTTCCAGTTAATACACAGGCACAGGCCATTAAGCTTGCAGAGTATAGATTCATCACGCTCTCATCTATTCCACAGTATAACAGTGGGTTTTCAACAGTGCGTGCGGGTTTGGGAATGAGCAATGTTGAGCAGTCTGAATTTCCTTTTATTCTCCCTTTTCTATATGTGTGTATTTGCTTATATGTGTGTGTGTGTGTGTGGGTTGGTGTGTCTGTGAGTGTGTCACATTGATGAGACAGGCCCAGAGATGCCAAAGCTCCCATCATGGGTCTTGGTTAGCTCTGGTCCGTTCGACTACTGCACATCATTCCATCTTAATGAAGCCAAGACTTGACTCTCTTATTGTGCCCTTGTTTCACTCAGTCGTCAGTTCCCTGTGGATCCTTCAAATACCTAGTAAATCTATTCCTATCTCTTAACCCACGGGACCGGGTGACGATCTGATAGGAGAGACAGGATTTCAACCACATTTGAAATTTCTTTATTATGCCTTTATTAGTCCATCATTGGGGAAATTCTTATTTTTTCATTTTCTAAACTACTTTTGTTTATGTTTAACCTTCAAGATCTAAGTATATTACATTTTACTTTAATTTTAGTTGAGTTTTTTTAAATATATTTTAGTGTGCCATATATATTATTTATTTTAAAAGATTATGCCGTTATTTTAAGCTTGTACGTCATGACCCAAAGTAGTATAATAACCATAGTGCAAATCATTGGGTAAATAAAAGTAGATTTTACCAGCAGATATATTTTGGTTTAGTTCATGTTCAAATTTCCATTGCAGATTCAATCAGTTTCCATGCCTTTAGAAATAATAGATAAGCTTTTACTTAAATTAAAAAACACTTTTTTCACTGCTGGTTTGCACTTTATTCTTAATAGTAATCCAGTGTGAATAAGTGAAATTTAAGACTAAAACCTTTTAAATAAACACATTGTACATCTATTAAGACAAAAAAGTACAAAGGATATGAAGGGAAAAGTCTCAGAGTTACTTTTGAGGTAAAGAGATTCTTTAGAGTAAAGAATCTACTCATGTTTTACATGAACACTGAAGTGAATATGATTACCCTGATGTGTATGCAAGACTAATGTGTAAAGAAGTTTTCCATAAAGCACTAAATGATCAAGCCACATCTCATTGGACTTGCACTTGTTAAGCAAAAATATGAATAAAAGAAACATTTTTAGCACATTACCTCTTGAGTTATCTATTGTTCTGAAGAAAAGAATTAGCATGTTTGCCCAAAGATTTGCATTTACTATGGGAAATTTAGATCAATTAACCAAAACACAAGTAAGACTGAAGTTTGTGAAACTTTATGAAAGTAACTTCACCATCCAACCGATTTTTAAGTCCTGAGAAAATTTTATTGAAAGGAACGACTGAAATTTAGATTTTTTGCAGACCTGCAGTAACCGTGGAGAGAGGGAGCGGGAAACAAACACAAGGAAAAACAAACAGCATCATATCGTGATTTCTCATCTGTCTTTATCTCCATTAGATATACTCACAGTGACAATGCATAAAATGAACTTCTAGGCCATTATGGCTCATTAACAATCAATACAAGTGATTCTAATTGGATTTGTTTTTAAATATAAATGCCCTCTGTGTGCATACAGGTCTTAAGTGGTGCAGTGTATTACCATTAGTGCACTTTACTGTCTGTTTTCTGCAAGCTGCTATGCTGGTAGCTGTGCTGTTATCAGGACTGAGATTCATATTCAAACAAGCAAGTGCCCGTTTTCTGTTACATTTGCATAAATCGGTTGACACTAAACCAGAGCTAGAACAAGCGACGTCCTGTTTGGTCACATTCCACACTCAATATTAGAGCTGTACTTTAATAACTGCTCATTTTTCAACAGTACCCAAACTGGCGCCAGTTAAACCTAAAAAATGACACACATAAAGCTTCACATACAGCTTTCTGGTAGCGTATGTGATACAGGAGCTCAGCAGCAGACAAAAATACACACATACAATGGCTGTTTTATTGTGTAATGGTCAACGCCATTAATTAGAAGCAGTTCGCTTTAATAAAGGCCCAATGTTGAGGTGGTATGCCACACCGAGGCCGTGGCTGTGTGGTGACAGTTATGGGGGCTCTGGGGCTGGTAGCAGGCCAGTAGGGGGGTAAGAGATGTAATTTAAGGCTAATAGGTGTTGTACGTCAGCTCTTATACCTCCCTGATGAGGGATTCGAGTTAGTCAAAACGAGGGTGACCGTGCACAAGGCAGGTCTGTGTGGCACACAGATGCATGTGGTGAAAAGACACGCGTCAATGCTCCTGAAAGCACATACACACATAAGTCGAGTGTGTGTTGGCAGGGCACAACTACTTGTTTGTTCCAGTGCTCGTCTCTCTGGCTCCACAGTCTAATCGCTTTAATATATGGCTGATGTAAACATATATTTTCTCACTCTCTTTCTGCTTAGCCTCCCACTCTGTAGCCACTCACAAACACACATACACACCATGCTGTCTGACTGACCTGAGCAATCTGGACTGACATCAGAGAGGCAGGACTGTGATGAGTGCCAGTTCTCGGTGTTACCCTACACGTTCAGCGAATAGCGGACTCGGTGTGTTGTGTGTATGCCCATGCGTGTGTGTGAAGGCGTTTGCGGGCTGACCACACTGGCTGGAGACTTGGGAAATTTGCAATCATGACGGGCAAACAGTTCCACACACACACACGCACATACACACACATGCACACACACACACACACATATAAAGGCACCTTCAATTAAAGGTAGAGCAGACAGGTAGATGGAGATACAGGGATGAATGGACAGATTGAAAACAGAGTGAAAAAGAGCCAGAGACAGGACGGACGGACAGACAGACAGACAGGCAGAGTGGCATGCAGTCAGACCGTCCCTGTACTTTGCATGAGTATATTTGCCCTAGCATCTCTAAACAGTTTAGAACAGATTAACCACTATATTCCTACCCAGTCATGTGAAGACACAAACACATGCACACACAGACACACTCTATGGTCCATTATATGCATGTTCAGTTCAGTTCAGTTCAGTTGACTTTATTAGTACCCGTAGGTAGATTTGTTCTGCAGTGTTGACAAGGTTGCACACGGTTTCTAGCTTTGAAAGGAAAATTACTGCTAGAGAAGAGAGAAATGCTGCTATTTTGGATGTAAATAACTGTAAGATGCTCACTCATGCTCATGTCTACCTATGCAAAACCATTCCAAAATCCAAACTGTGACTCTAGATGGAGTGTTTAGATCCACTCAGGGTTGAAGAATAATAAGATACATCTAATTGCATTAAGTAATTAACCTGCTAAATAAACATAATTGTAATTTATTCCAGGGTTGCACATGGTCCGTCTATTTAAAAGGGAAAGTACTGGTACAGAAGAGAGAATTAACTAATTATATCAGACTATTGTCTCAGACTTCAAGAGTAACGGTTTCCCGTCAGCTAAGCAGATGGCATGCATTGTCACTATCACCCACTCCCCATTGTCACCCACTCCCATTTGGTTTTCCTTTTTTATCTTTTTTTTCTGTGCGTCAATACAAGAAGCAAAAGTTGTTTAAAGGATGAGGTGAGTGTGAACGAGGCGGACAAGTGAGACGAAGATGACGAGGGTAAGCGCGACTACAGAGAATACAGGATGAAGCTCAAGATCAACACAGACGCCGCAGAGGAAGCCAACTAGAGTATGCTGGTGTTGGAAAAAGAAAAATGATGCAAGGAAAGTAAGAAGAGGAGGAGGAGGAGGAGGAGAAGAACAGGGTGAGGAAGGATCTCTTTATGTGTGCCGAGGAGCAGAGGAAGCCTGTAAGACAGAGAGGGGATATCCTGCCTCGCCGCCTCAACAGTAATCATACATAGGCTTATGTGTGCTAACACGCTAACGCATGGGGTCCACAGGACACAGGGAAGAATACCAGACTGTGACACACACACAAGGGAAAGCTCAAGAACACACCAGTACAATAACACGGCAATGGATGTCCTGTTTACTGACGATATACAGATACGACGTACTAGAACATACAGCAAACAGCTCCAATGAGTCAGAAATGCCCAGTTTGTGTGAATGAGTGACTCTTTTCCCACTGACTGGTCCCAGTCAGTGCTGATGATGCACAGCATGAGTCACTGGCTGAAGCATTTAGGCAATTCAGACATTTAAAGGCTATCCATGACAATACTGTGAGTGTGTCAGCCAACTCCTGATTCCAGAGGCACAAATGTTAATCCAACAAAAACACCATTCTCTCCCAGAGCGAATGTCACACATGAATCACACACAGCTGAGTAAAAAAAAAAAAAAAAAACACAAACAACTATGATCCTGAGCAGCTGGTGAAATAATGTATTTGTGTCTGCGGGTGTGTTGTAAAAGGTATTGCTCTTTGTGGACGCTCCCTCACAGCTCAGTGTTGACATTCTCAGCACACTTCCCAGGGGTATCCCACAATTCTGTGCTGCAGAGGCTGGTTGCCTGGTTACAGCGTGGTGTGCATAAAGCAGATATCATCAGAGCTTTCTGTTTGAGTAAATGATGTTGTGTCTGTAAAATAAAACTGCAGTAAAACACTTACAGTCAGACAGAAGCAAATCGAAAATGAAAATACGGAATTAGAAAAACGTGTTTGCATCGGTCGCTAACGTCAGAAATCTGCATCTCAGAAGTATGCGCTCATATTCTGGCATGTGAATGTGAACTTGATTCTCTGTGGGTTATTAATCTGACAGATAGATGTCTTTGTGACTCCGGTCCTGGTTGAGTGGGGGAGTGTGTGTGGTCCCGCTGAGACACAGAGAGGTTACACACATGACTGACTCCATAACTCAACTCCCTGGGTTGGGAGTCATCCCAGAGGTCAAAAAGGATCTTGAGTGTGTGCACTCATTCACCCATTCCTCAATTCACCCTTCTCCCTCCTTTCTCTTTCCTTATCTCTTGCTCAATCTAAGGCAACTATTACTGAGTGTCTCCTTCATTGTAAGGAAATGACCCGGGGGTGAGGGAGGAAGAGAAGGAGGAGAAGTGGCAGCTTTGTCTCAGTATATCTCCATACCAGGGATGGATGGCTCAGTCTGTGGCACTAATTAAAAAGTAAGGATGTCCTATGTGTGTCTGAGTGAATGTGTGCGTTTCTCCTCATGTACCTGCATATGTGTGTGCACAGGTATGAAGTGTGCGTCCTTCCATGTGCATGATATAAAACTTGAGATGCTCACTCTCCTTCACACGCTATTCAGTGTCATTTGTTACAGTTAATTAGTCAAAAGTAATCTTTGGACCATTTACCGCATATAAAAGTAGTTAGTTAGTTTTATATTTTAACATCCTTTTCAAGGGTAAAGACAGAAGTAAGATAAAATGAACCGTTATAGCATCAGATGTCTATCAAAGGTCAAAAGAGAAAGAAAACACTCACAAGCAACTTGCATGACTTTGCACGTGAAGAGGTTAACTGCACTCACGCACAATATACACACTGTGTGCAAATTCAACAACCAAGAACGGAATGTGACGCTGTGGGTCAGAAATGAAACACACAGCGAGGGCGATGAAGACCACTTACACATGCACAATTCAGCTGCACACACACACACACACACACAAAACCACCACCACGCACAGGTGAGTCCACAACAGAACATGCACCACCATCTAAGTTAATCCGGCTTTTGACAGTTTTGGGGATTAAATCCAAAGGAAGCACTTCCCATCATATGACTGGCCACTTTCAACACAGTCACACATCATAAGCACTAGAACCTTGACTGATTGACAGAAGCGCCATCTTTGGTGTATACTGATATCTGTCAGAGTATAAAATTACAGAGGGAAAAGAGACAACAATTTTGTAGTTCACAAGGTGTAGCTTTTCTGTTACACACTGACGTATGGTACTGTAAAAAAGTCTTAAGCCAACATTAGATTTATTGGTTTGATAAAGTTCACACATATGCATTTCTCAGTCTATTAAAGTCTGGATATATGTGAAGTTTCAGACAAAAAACAGCTTCTATGAACCAAAGTGGTCACATTTAATGTGATTTCTGTTTGCCCTTAACATGTCTTTGACCCTTTTATGCAGACAATATGAGTTTTATTGCATCAATTTTCAGATATTTTATTCCAGGTTTCATTAAAATACATGTCAGGTGTTTCTTACTGTTGTGCTGCTTCTTGTCATGGGGTCAGAGGTCACATTAATACTGACTTTAACCATTACAACCTATTTAGTTCAGTTTTTTTTGTGTGTTTTTAAAGCTGTACACATTTTCTTGTTGTATCTGAAGAGAATGAGATAAATAAATGTATGCTTATTTCAACGCCTGAAAAACAACAGCGCTAAAGGCCTAAGACTTTTACACAGTGCTGTAAAAAACTACTGAGGCAAACCCTTTTAATCTACTATAGTCGTAAATGTGTTATTAATTTGAAGAAAGTAGTCATAGCACCAGTTGCTCCCTGATCCTTATAGTGTTGTTGGATTTACACATACTTACTCTTGACACGTTAAAGTTTGAGTAAAGTTTGATTTTAATCCGTAAATAGTGATTACTGCCTCGCTCATGATGTTGAGAGAGAACGTAATCCAGTCCACGCTTATGTCTGATCATCTCTTCAAAGCTACTAAACCACTCATCACTGTCCAAGCCCGGCTCGGCATATGTCTGTCTGATTAGATTGGCAAAAGAGGATTACAAACTGTCCAAGAGTAGATGCAGCAGAGGTTATGAGAACACCATTCACTGCACCGTCCAAGGGCATTAAACAGGTGGCAAGGGATGAAACATGGAATACAAAGTCATATCATATATCTTTATTGCAAAACATTTATCTTTATTCTAGGTTTCAGATTATGCAACAGGGATAATGATAGAACAGGACAATTATGGTCTGGTGGGAAACATAACAGACCAAAGAAAAAACTTTAGAGTTGTTGCTATGTTTTGATTTTCTGTTTTTCCAGCAGGTTTTAATGAGGTTTCACGATAAATAAATGAATATATTTATAGCTTTCGAACATTTTTAATACATATTCTGTGGACTGGACTGAAAACATGACTACAGATGAATTTTTGCTCCCACCTAGACATCCAGTGAAAGTTGCTGTGAACATCTGTATAAGTATCAATGGTGTGATGCCTAAACTTTTTGTTTTGGTTAAAAAAAATGAAATGCATAAAAAGACAGCATATATAAACTCTAAAACAATTACTAAATTGTAAATGTTCTGTTATTGAAAGTATCACAGTTATGAAAATATATTTCCTTTTCAAATTTGTGTGCTTAACTTGGATATTTTTAATAATTTTACCAGTTTTACAGGAAAATGCTCCATTTAAGAAGATGACTGTATACATATAGAAAAGCTATATGAGATAACAAAAAAATTTACAGAAATGCAAATACATTTTTAAATGCTTTATATTTCTATGTTAATGTTAAGATGAAATTAAATCACATAATCAGTACATTGCTATTAGTGAAATACACTCCATTCATTTTTGGAACAGCATTTTCAGGCGGTGGGCTGTGAAATGGGCTGAGGGCTGAACAGGTTACATTTGTCGCATTGACCCATAAATCTGATATTTAATATGATACGCTCTATTTTGTCCTTAAATTCTCATTTAATAGTTTAATTAACAGCAAAGACACACATGATATCTTAAACATGTTAATAAAAAATCAGATGTTGTTGGGTGTACTGTACATGTTTTTATATTGATGCTTTATATTCCTCGTTTACAAGCAAAGATAATGTTCTACCTTTTATTTATCTGTTGAAACATAAATTAAATAGGCTCCAAAGGGTTGCATATACAGCCCTTATGTTTAATGTACAGTACGTCCACATGAGTTCTACTGAAAACAAGATGGGGATTGTCTTTTGTTCAGTTCACATGATACATAAAAATGTAGAAAATGTGAAAACTGCCTGGGTAAAACACACTGCAAGTGTTCCCCAAATGCTGACTTTTAGAAACATTTGAGCTTCAGCAAATTCTGTGTCATTTTTAAAACAGGAACCTAAAAAGTCCAGTTGTATTTTATTGCTTCATGATTTTTTAATGATGGGTGTGTGATCCTGTCAACAGAGCTCTACAACCAGATGTAAAGCATGACCCCTTTATGTTTATATACGTCTGCACTGTACGAGTGTGTGTGTGATAGAGTGAGCACTGACAGACTTTGAGAGTGTCCGCGGGGAATATCAGGCAATAGCCTGGCTGGAGGACGAAAAGTGATCCACAGCCCACATCACATTTATCTCTCAAACACCATCTGTGTACTGTCACACACACATACATCTGCACACATGCTGCGGAGACACAAATGCAACCTCAAATACACCTCTCCAGAGAGTGACAAGGTCAGGGGGTCTGTGGTCTAATTGAAAGACCACATGGTGCTACAGTCACATTAAATGTTCAGGTCTTCATTAGAGGCTCCTGAGAAGATGTAAGAGCTGATCATGTTACACATGACTGAATCTCAGTGAACGTAACCGCAGAGAAAACATTCACTCAAAAGAAATCTGCTTTTTTTTTTGAGCTACAGACAGTCATAATTAAATTACATTGTGTCCTGTTCTTACACGGGAATCAAGGCTGTCAAATATTTAACCTGGCTTTTAATCTTGGCGTGCACACAACTATCTTTCCTCTTTAATGAAATACGTGAACCAAGCGACCTTACTTGGTCTCCCCTTTTAATCTCTCGACCTTTTTCTTTTCTTTGCCTCCCCTGCTTCCCTCTCTTCCTCCGCTCCCCAAATTACAGTTATTACAGTGTCATCCCACCCTCTGCGTAAATGCAGCTTCAGAAGAGCCTAACACACTTTAGATCAGTTCCTAACGCCTGCTTGGGACCAATTACAAGGCCACAACCACAGTATCAAGACAGCCAAAGGCCTTTAAAGACTGGGGCTGGCCCACTCTGAGCCCCCACCCCCTTTCCACAACCAGCTGGTCGAAACCTCCAGAAAGCTTTTAAAAGATTTTATTTGCAAACAGCCCAACAGCTCAGTTTGGTGACTACAGTTTTTTCACTTCACAGCTGCTAATGTGAGTCATTACAATATGTTGTCTTCTGTTCCCACAGTCATGAAGAAGCAGGAAAGGAAGATATTTTTATGTGTGTTAGTTCTGTATAACATTAAACCGATCTGAAATGCAAGGATGTGGTTAAGTTATGTCAGTAGAGGAAGTGTCAACCTCATATATACATTCTATACATTGTCGCTCAGTTTAAGGTGAGAGTAACTATTATGAAAAGTAACCATATAAATCTAAAAGTCATCATATTCAAGATTTGCACTTTCTTAAGTCTAATATCTACAGACATCAGCACATGCTTGGCGACTCCCTGGCCCCTCTCCTTCAGGTCTATAACCAACTTCTGGCTTGATTTAGTCCTCCTCAAATCAATTCAATCAATATAGATGCAACCATCCAAGTCTCACTTCACTGTGCAGAATTAAAAAGTAAGCGCAAAGTAAATATTTTACAGGAAATTGTGATATATAGCATGCAATTTGGAAACAGCGATCACTACACATTCGATGAAAAACAGACTTTCATAAGAAAAGGAAACATTACGTATTCAGCAGTTAATCTTCGGAAAAGAACAATATTTAGAAATGGATGAATTGTGGGTTTTTTTAATGAAGAAGGTGATGTAATTTTAAGTTTTATTTTTAGTGTGTCTTCATAAAACTTTATTTATTGCGTCTTATAACATGACTGGACTCTTTAAAAATCCTCCAGGAGAAAATAACCCTAACGTTGTGGTCATCACTTCATTCCAGATCTAATACACAGGATCACACCCTAACAATGAAAAACACATCACTGCCCCAATACTATCTGACCACGCTGCATTTTTTTTCCTCAGGTGAGGAGAGGATATTTTTGGCCGTTAAAGCTTTAGACACACCAACTCCTGACTGCACACTTTACCGTCCAGCATTTTTCTACCCCAGTGACACCACATCAAAAAAACTGAGTCACTAAGTCGCATCTCTGAAGCACTTCCACATCCTTAGAGCCGGGCTGACCACGGCGCTGTATGACTACGGCTGCGGGTTCAGTGAAAACCGTTACTCAAAAGGCGTGGGAGTGGGACAGTGAAAGGGTCATGCTGGGACTGTGGTTTTTTAGGTCAATAAGGGACTGTGAAAGATAGAGACACAGAGAAAAGCATGATGGAGGGAAGGCTTTAAACTCCATGACAGCGCTTGGATGAAGCTGAAATCAATGCGCAGATAATACTGCCTGGCAGCGAAGTGGGATAGTGGGATGTGTCCCACTACAACCCATTACTGACCCACATCTCCCCTGTCATCTTCCTTCTTCTTAACATCCTAAGACCATCTCTTTTTCCCTTCCCAGAACCACGGTGCACAGCAAAGCCCCAGGCAGAGACACACACACACACAAAGACTTGGACTGAAGTTACACCACCTCCATTCAGATATGGCTCCTGAGGCCTGATGGGTAGGAGCGTGACACACATACCTCTGGACACTGAGCCCACAATGAGACCCAAAAGGTTGGCTGCTGGCATGCCGTCTGACGCCATTAATGACTCCATCTAAGTAAATGCGTCTGGCTGCCACAAATCAGGCGTCTGTACTAGCCAAAAGGTCTCTTTACATCTCAGTGCCCTGGTCTGAACTGGGCACACAGGACTAGAGTAGAAGTATTGTTCAGCAGAGAATGTGAATTTAACCGTTGCTAAAAGAAGAGGGGACGCTACATTGGTGGTAAACATGGCCCAGATCCTAAGTACTACAGACTTATTCCTTGCCGTCAATTTCAAAATGCCCTTTTATTGTCAAAATGGTGCATTTTCTAGATTTAAATGTAAGATATGTTTTCTTTGTGATATTGTGAATAAAGTATGGGACTCTGTTTTTTTTTTCCATTTTACACTTTTTTGGGATTGGGGTTGTATTATAAGTTAAATGTACTTTAACTATGAAAGAAGTAGTCATTATGCTGAAAAATGCCATGAGATAACTTCTGTTATGATTTGGCACTATATAAATAAAATCTGATTTGATTTAAAATCCTCCCTGTCAGTGTTTTATATATTATGGTTTTAGATCCATGTTTATGTATATATATATATATATATACACATCTTATTTAACTACTTTATATAGTTTTGGGTGCTTTAAGCATCTTTATTTATCAAGACCTTATTTGCTTGGAGAGGGGGAGAACGTAAAACTCAATTGAAAGACACACTTTAACATCCCAGTTTAACATTCAAGTGAGATAACATGATTGTCACTGGACAAGACTTTGAAATATTGTAGTTTGAAAAGCGACTAAAAATAGAATAAAGATTAAAGGTTTTTAATTGGAATACAATTCATTAGATGCATTTGTGTCTAACCTGGCGTCAGGTCATCGCAGCAGACTTCTATGGATCCAGATGAGCAGTCACTCAGCTCATCCATGGACAAATCCCTCTCCTGCACCTGCAGCCTGCCAACACACACAGCAACCACACATCTGTTACTGTGGAAGTGAATCACCACAACAGTGATTCTCATGATCAAACACACAAATTCCTGTGGAAAACATTAGAACAAGGATGATTTGTCCTGGTGTGTCATGATTTCCATAAAAGCAAATTAATCACACTGAAAGTCACCGGTAAGGCAGAAAACAGTGTGAATTAAAAAATAAACACAATTAAAATGAAGCCAGAATTGTTGTGCTTTTAGTTTTTCCCCATGCTACATTTCATCCATTCCTTAAAATAATTTCGACTTTGACTGATTTTGTTGTTGATTTATTTAACTAAAACACTTCAAACCACTTAACACTGCACATCATACACTGTTCCACTACATTTTACTTACAAATTAAGAGTCGCACTTTTCTTGTTTTATCCCACATCATGACTATGTGAGTGTGAGAGAGAACGACAGTGCAGTGAGTCAGCCCAGAGGCCGTCAAGAAGAGAGGTCTTTGACAATCAGATCTGCTCCAAAAAACACCAAGTGTGTGTGTGTGTATATA
>JAPQRQ010000026.1:16627796-16641760 GCA_037367365.1 Apogon talboti | reverse complement strand
ATATATGAGCACACACATGTATTGCTGTAAGAGATAGCATTGAGACGGTCAAAGCAGGGCCCTGGGGCTGGCCTGTGGTATCCTGAAATGGAGTGAAAGTGGGTATATGAGGGTGGGTAGAGGGAGAATGTGGAAGGAGAAGAGTGGGAATGAAGCAAATGTGAAAATAACAATGAATGGGGTTCATGACATATGTAAGGTTCGTATTTTAGCCACATTTCCACTATTCCTATAAGAACTTTCCACAGGAACTAGAAACCTTTGAAGGAACTTAATGTTTTCTCCTCATATTTAGATCATAGGACTTTGTTTTAAGTCCTTTCTTGGTCTCTACTTCTAAGGGGGTGGGACTTGAAGCACTGAAGGCTTCTGTCTGGTCTGTACTCACAGCATTTTATCCAAGCTTCAATTTATAACAAAATGCAGTTGTGTACAGTTTTTCATAGTGATTCGACACACACCAGTTACATAAGAGCGCATGTGACAGATGAACTGAGGGTGAATGTTGTTACATATCCATGTCTAAAAAATTATGTGTAAAAAGTGCTGACACCATTTCACACATCAGCGGATTAATTTGCCTATTCTTTATGGGTCTTTAAGTTACAGTGGAAATGCAGATAACCAGTAATGGAAAGGAACTTTTTATTTCCTGGGACTTGAGTTGTTCAGCTAAGATCTGGGTACTTTGGGAGGAAATATGGATTATTATGTGTGTGAGGGTGGGTAGGGGGAGACTGTTGACTGTTTACCTGTAACTGAAGGGAGCGACTGTGGCCATGTTGACTCTGAATGTGTGTACGTCTGTGGTTGCAGCGTCCTTCTGTTGGTTTTGAGCCAGTGCATCGACAGCCACCTTGGATGAAGCTGGCACGGCGAAGGTGACGGGTGGCAGCGGCATGGGAGGAGGAGATGAGGCGGGACTACTGTCCTCAGGAGTCCCCATCTCCTCATCTGATTGGCTCATTGAGTCACTGCGACCTCTGACGGTGGGCGGTGTCTGACCATGACAGGGGCGTTGGTTACCAGCGCTCAACATGGAGGCCTGATCTGGAGGCTTCACTTGATGCTCTTTCTCTCTTACCGATGTGTCCTCATCTCTTAAGTGGGACACAGTGTTGGAGTTTAACCCCCTTCTGAACTGGAGCTGTGGACGCAGGTTGCCAGTCCGCAGTGCTTGGTTTTTATTAGTAAATGCATTTCTGTTGCAATTTCCGTCTTGTAGAAACAGCATTTGGGTGTGAGTGGAGCTGGCTTTTCCCAGGTCCAGAGTGTCTTTGGAGTGTGGTGGTGGTATCCGGCGCTGGGTTATCGGGCTGCTGTAGGCGGACCGTGACGCCTGGGGGACAGGCAGAGCTCCTGTCCGCTGCAATAGCTGACTTTTCAGCAGGTCTCTGGAGAAGGGCCCGGGAATGCTAGAGCTCCGTGGGCAAGGTGAAGGAGAGTGGATGGGAGTGTGTGTGGGTGTGTGTTTGGGGGTCTGCGTAGATGGCCTGGGCAGCTCACTCATCCGGCGCCGGGGATCTGCTCTGGGGGATGAAGGCAACAGGCTGTGAGGGAGGGGAATTCCTGATGAGGATGGAGCCCGGGGGGCCGACTTCACATTGACTCCCCCACTCATCATTGAACTAAATGAAGAAACACAGAGAAAGACAAGCCTGTGGTGAGACTACAGGGTGAACAGTGTAACCCACAATAACAGCATAAGAGTAAAAAGGCTCCTGGAACTATTTATTTATTACAATTTTTCTCAAGCAAAAAATTATTTAAAGATATGTTCATGATCAAGACTGTACCAAAATAACAACTGCAGAAAACCATGGGTGCATAAACTCCTGACTTCAAACTAACACAGTGCTGCTTTATTTATTCATTCTGATCCACTTTGCTTTATCGCCCTTTAATTCTGTCTGGCTGTCATTACATATGATATGCTTGTACATGTTATACAGCAGGGTAAATGGAGACACATTAAAATGAGGCTTCATAGCAAAATCTGATTAATTATACTCAAACCAAACAAAGCAAATTACAAATATACTTGCTTTGTTCAGTAAAATGTATTTTTTTGGTATTTCCAGCAACATATGAAATCTGACTTTTTCCGAATGCGAACATGGCCACATTTCAAGGTGGTGTGAAATGCCATTTGAATCGGATCTCAACAGATGTGTCTCTACCAAGGCACCATCTGCCCATATCATAAAGTGCCTTTTGTGTTACTTGCAATGCAACACACAAAGACGATGTGAAATCCACAGTTACAGAAGTGCTGAGCAGAACCCAAAATGCAATGGAGCGAACATGGACAAGAACAGTTCCTGACCAGGCAAAGTAAAGTAAAAACACTGCTGGTATTTTGTTGGGCGTCTGCTATACAGACAAATCTGAAAATAATGCAAAGCTATGGAGTTACTGACAACTATGTTGTTTCTACAACCATTGCAGATCACTTAGTGATGTTTGGACACACAAACACAAACTGATCACTTACTACAGTGCAGGCAGTGTGTTTCAGAAAATGTGATTTGAGAAACAAATCTGATTTGTCTGCAGTGGGAACACAGCCTAATACAAGCCGGCCCCAAATAAACACCTGTTACTTTTTGCAGCTGAGGTAAATAAACCCCAGACGCTGTTTGAGAAACTATGGTATCATTTCAATGAAATGAATAATGTTCAATATACCAATTTTCTTATATCAGCGGTCCTGATATTGACGTCATGAGGTAAAATAGACTTTGCTGTGCAGACACAAAAACCTTCTTGGTATTCGAGCATGTGAATCCAGCACATATGACAAACTGAGGCATGGTAAACCACGAGTTGAGCTTATTTTCAGAAAGACATAGAGTGTCTGTACAATCAGACTTGCCTGCTGGGAGCTGAAAAAACAAAAAGGCCTCTGACATAAGAGCATGCTCACAGCAATGTCTGGCAGCTGCTTTAAGAGCGTTATGTTCTCAAATAACTGATTTCCACCATATAATGAATTAGAAGACACACTCACATGGACTCCACCAGACTATAGCCACTACCCAGACACACTGCCTTATTATATAATGTAGAAGATTCAGAGTTTTTATCAGAACATCCATGACTGATCGACTTTGACGCCAAATATTCACTGTCAGTTTCCTCTCCCAGAAAGACCAGCTCAAAAATGATTAAAGTTATGTTACTCCAGCTCATTACTGGAACAAAACCTGCAGTGAAAGACGATTAAGTAAAGAATTTCTATATTTCAGAACAATGTATTGCTTTGCAGGTGATAAAGATGGCTGTTTAGACTGGAGTACATAAGAAAGCAATGAGGGAGAGAAGAGGAACTGAAAAAGGGAGGAGACAGTAAGACAGAACATTCATCAGATTCTCATAAGACACCACATAAAACATAAAAATTACAAATCACCCTCAGTAAAGTGGGCAAATCATGTCGCTGGTCTTGTACTCATTAAAAAAACCTCTAAATATATTTAATTTATAATAGGATAATTCCTCACAAACTCATATACATGCACACAAATACACAGATTTAATACTTAACCCCGCTTGCCCTTTCTTGAAGAGCAGAAATGCGTGCTGCCAGGCTTCCAAAAGCCTTATTGAGAACTGTCTTTAGTAAAGCAGCGACATATCAAATTAAGCCTTTGAGTTACCAGGATAAAATTTTTGATTATTTGACAGCTCATCTAATCTCAGTATTGCAAACAGACACACATGGACCCAGAAATTAAGCAAAGAAAAAGCAAAAGGCATTTACAGGATCCCTGCAGTGGGAACATGACCGCTTCATCTGAAAAATTCAAGATAAAAAAATTAGTTTAAGATGAAGGGGAGGACTGGCTCCTCATGGGTTTCACCTACTTATATCATCAGACACTTACACAGAAAATGAGAAATTTGGGTGTTCTGTAAAGGGCGGGTGGCCTGTCATAGTTGACTCAGTGCTAATGTAGACGTGCATGGGCAGCAGCGTAGGTAAACAGAGACAGATGTGATCAGCCCTCCTCCATTTGTCTCCCTCCATTCCCCCTCCCACCTCCTCCTCCTTCCCATATCCCCCCATGTCTATTTCTCTCTGTCCCTGTTTCTCACTGTCCTTCTCTTGGGAGGTTGACTCACTAATAAGCATCAGAATTTCTGTCTGCCTGATACAGTTCCTACTAAGAGCACAGGTGTGGACGGGCTCTTTTTCCTATCAGTATGGAAATGACCTATTCTCAGGGGATACGAGGAGGTCATACTAGTACGACTGCAGCCCACATAAAGACATACAGAGGCTCAGCTGGTTGGGTTGTCTGTGTCTTTATAGAAAATGAACTCAGAGAAAAACAACAACCAATGGCTGTGAGGAAATCGATTCAAGTACTAATTTCCCCAGAAGCACGTTATACAAGGAAGGTATAATCTCTATGTAGTGTGCTCAGACTCCATACAGGCCACAAAGACTAGACTGTTCCTTTATAATAGATAGATTGTTGCTTTGGTGACATTTGTGCTATGAATAAAACTGCGTGTGACTTTCAAAGCAAATGAAACCAACATTAAACAGTACAGTACTGATAATTATGTAAGCCAAGTAAGTAATAATAATGAATTCTTATTATCTTGAACAAACATTAGTGATTTTTAGCTCGGTGAAGCAAAACAAGGATTTATTATGGATTAATCTGTCAGCCATGTTTTCGAGTTGTTAATGAATTCATTTCACTAATGAAAAAGTGGCAAGAGAATGTAAAATACCATCAGTGTTTCAACTATACTGTGAAATATTTCATTTACAATAACATGGAAAAAGCTGTATTGTTTGCATGAGTTGAATGATTAAGACAGTAGTTTGGCAGGAGCGAGTGATATCAAACTGTAATCATCTTAGTTAAAGCTATTACATGCAGTTTCTAAAATCAGTTTACATGTTACGCTGATTGGTCTTTCTGTGCAAGAGAATGTCTTAATCAATTGCAATGCAGCAGCCTTTCATTCATTCCCTCTGGATGATACTGACATCTGCTGGACAAAGTATGCAACAACAACAGAGATGACAAATTCCTTCAGTACTTCACTATGGTGTTCAATGTTCTAGAGCCAGAGGGTGAACTAAGATCAGATGACCAAAAAACATTTCTTAACACCAGTTATGAAGACTTGTACTGAACCAAGAGTATAAGAACACTGTGACAGCCAGTCAGTATTATCGCCTCTAACTTCATAATGTCATTATACCATTTTAGCTCTCCTCTCCCGTGACACACTCAGCCCAAAACTGAGTTTAGTCTGTTCAGAAATCACACACACACTCTCTTCTCAGCTCCCAGCCTTGAAACGTACACCCTCTGACTCATCATAAAATCAATAAGTGAGGTGGAAACAGAGGCCTCTGTCTGAGATCTGAAGGACATTAGCAGTGTCTGTGTGTTTGTGTGTGTCACCTAGCGGGAAACGTCAACAATAAATGAGTGCAATTACCTCTATAATGACAGAAACTAAAACAAGAGAGTTAATGTGTTGTCATAAATCATCATAGTTACACCCTGTAGTGATATAATTCCTGAAATGAGCTACTTAGAGAGAACAAGGAAGGACAAACTCTCAACACAGCCTCTATGCATCTTATAATTGAATCCAAAGCACCAGATTTGCTGCCCTGGATCTTACTTACTTATCAATGAGTCCGGCTTTCTTCAGGGTATCCTTAGGCCGGGCAGTCAGAGCCGGCAGGAGGGAGGTCACGCTTCTCCGACGTCTGACGAACAATGGGCTGTTTTTTCCTGGATCACTGTTGCATCCTCACGGCCTCCCTCCTATTGGTTCACAGTGCTTCTCCATTCACCAAGACAGGAAGCTGTGACAAACAGAAACACCATTTTCATCCAATCACACGCCCTGTACCGAAGTGACTCATTTTCAAAGTCACTTTACTTTGAAATTCAGTGTTCTCATCTTTTGGCAAAAAATATAATTTCACACACAGACAGAAATACATCTGTTTGAACAATACACCCAAGACTGTTTATGTTATCATGAGTCAGTGACCCAAATGGAAATTTACATAGCCTGCAGTGACCTACAGTGACACACATATTCTGTCATCATAAAACAAGCTGAAACACACATTTACAACGTGTAAAAAGCTGCATCCACATCACAAACTTCTCAGGAATTGATTAAAACATTTACAAACTTGCCACATTGGCCTGGTGACGCCCTGATTCGGGTAACAGCAACAAGTCATTTTTTTTGTGGCAAATCACAGAAATGCAGTGGAAATGGTTTCAACAGAGGGCCACAGTTGTCAAGTCCCACATGATTTCTACAGAAATGCAGCACGGATCCCTCACAAATGAAGAAATAGATGAACGACTACGAGAGGGTGACTGTACATTGACTCACTATAGAAACAGGGCAGAGAGTAAACGGAGTATGTACGATGTAAACCTCACCATGTGTGGCCTTGTTTTGATTCACAAGTACAAATCAACGCGCCTACACACATCATAAAACACTCTGGACTCATCCAGCTCAGATATATAAACATTTTATGTATGCTTTACATGCTGCACTGAGTCATACAGCCGCTGTTACGCTGACTCAGGCGGATCACATCGTGTCACCTCTGGTTACGATATACCCCTTCCCCCCTTGTCATCCACTTTTCTTTTTCATCCCACTTAAGCTCTGCCTTTCTCTTTTGCTTTTCGCTGTCTTGTACTCTGCTGGTTCTCGCATGGCAGATCAACAGAAAGCCAAACTAGCATTTACAGTAGCAGTCACAAAAAAGCAACAAGGCAGAAAGCATTCCCTAAAACCAAACTGACAGCCAAATCCTGAATCTCTATGTACAAAACTGAGGTAAAATGAACACGAGGCTATACTCACCCTCAGAACGCATCAAGATACAAAGCACCAAGTGAGTTGGTGTCCCATCTGTATGCTGCTGAGTTCGTCTGGCTCAATCCCTGCTCAATTTGCCTCTGTCTACTTTTGCCGGTCAGGCCTCTGAGCTGCGAGCATGTGTGTTTGTGTGTGTGTTTCTGTCTGTCACTCCACTCCACCATCACGTCATGCCGCTGTGTTGCTGCCGCAGTACGCCTGCAGCCATGTCCCCGCCCCTCTCTCCCGCCCCTCTCTCTCTCTCTCTCTCTTCATCCTCCCATTGCAATCCCTATCTCTCTCCCTCTCTCTCTCTCTCTCTCTCTCTCAGTAATGGACCTGTTGGCTGCGCTCCCTCTCTGAGGTGAAATATAAACCCAGTTAAGGCAGAGACAGGCTGGTCCATTAGCTGGATGAAAGTGTGTATGCTTGTGTGTGTGTGTGTGTGTGTGTGGACTCACACATGCCGTCTGTACAGTGTGACTAATATGTGATAATTAAGCAGATGTAGCCACATAAGTGAGGAGTCCAAACCCCTTCTATTGCTTTCACAGTCTAATTAGTGGTTATGAAAAAACTATGCAAATATCAGATCTGATGAAAACCCTTTTAAATGTGCATGACACTTGTATTAACACAAAACCAATCTCATCCATCCATCCTTCAGTCTCTATATCTGTTATTTCCAATGAGCACGCCTGAATCCTGAAGGAGGAACAGCCCATCCATCACTCTAACTATTTGCATCCTTCTCCTCTAATGAAATTGGTAGATAATAAAAGAGATTCAAAAGGACAAGAGTCTAAAAAGGGAAGGCATGGATGGAGGGATCCACATGTATAAACCCTCCACTCATCTTTCCTCCAGCTGACAAACCTAAATGACAACACATCCCAAATCTGACCTTGAACTCAGCCTCAGCGGACTGTCAGTCCATCTTCATCTGCCTGTGACTGTAAACATGTTCTTGCTTTTCAATCCTTGTCGTTTCACAAACAAACTGTACTCCTTCTTCAGTCTCCATCTCTCTCTCTCTCCTTTTTTCTCTTTCTATTCTCGTCTCATATTTCTGCTGTGCTTGCTTACAGTCCAACACTCTGACAAAAGGGACCGTATTGAATATTTCATGAGAACTGTGATTTGATGCAGAATCTGACCCTTAAATATGCCCAGGATCATTTTAATGAAGGTTATTTCTAAGAACTTTTCTGTCTTTTACGTGTGTTTCATCAATCATTCCCTGGAGTTTCTTACAGCCTTGATCCTGCAGTAAATACAGCCTGAGAGCTCTCTGGCTGATCATATATTGATCAGGCATCGACTGGCTGTGCTAACACTGGACTTGGTCTGCAAGTCTCTACTGCAGAGGACCATAAATAACAAAAACTGTCCAGTTAAAGCACAGTATATAAATAATACATCAGCGGATCAAGCAAGCATGATAAATTGACAGATGCAATTAGAACGCTATGTACAGCCCACAAACTAAAGCACCTCCCCCATACATGCTGGATACACACATACTGTACTTAAACCCCCCTCCCCTCTTTTCCACATTAATGCACATATGCCCCTAATAGTGTCGACTACAATCCCTTCATCACTCACCTCCAAATGTTCACAGTGACGCCAATTCCTCCATTCTGTTTTCTCAGGTCTCCATAGAGGATTAAGAAGTGTAAAAGTCCAACGACGGCCACAGGCACAAAAACACACTCACATGATCTGTTGCTTTGTCTCAGTGCTCAAGTAAAGGGAAGTGACTTGTAACTGGGGGATTATGGGTAGGAGTGTGCGTATGTGTGTGGAGGCCAGGGGGGAGGTTAATGTCATAACTAATCTTCTGATGTCCCCCAAGGCATGTTCACCCCCCCTGAGACGGACCCTGACAGACCCTTTTTTGACAATGGGACACTTGTGCCACTGTCACCCTGAGGGGCATCTGGAGGGATGAGAGCAGAGGAGGGGGCTATAACATGTTGATTGCCTGCAACATAGGGTCTCACACATGCGGCTTTAGTGAGATGAGCCCTATAATGGAAAAGGAAAATAAACCACAAAGACAACAAACATGAAACAAAGGGGATTTCAGTTGTGCAGTTTAGTTCCACGTGAAAAAGTCACATTTGTCCCCGGTGTTCCTATTCTATTGTTATTGCTATTTCACCATCAGACTGCCTCAGAGTGCGCTATCTCATATTACTTCTTATAGTAGTCTCACAGTTTCCAAATGTGCTATAAATTTATCTGCACATTCAAAGAAATATTGAAATTCAAAATAGTAGAATTTAATGTAATTCCAGGAGTTATCACGTGCAAAACATATAGCTGTTCTAAAAATAAACCACCTGGCATCTGTTTTCATGTAATGTACACTATGAAAATATATACTCTTAAAGAATGCCATTGATACAGTTAGACGAAAGCATTAATCTCCTTTTTCAAGTTGAAGCCTGATGAAAACATAATGCACAGTAGCTGACAGTAATTTCTTCATTCCTTGATTCGCACTAATTTAGCTGTAAGGCACACTTGATAAGTAGAGCCTGAAAAATATACAAGATAATCACATTAATACCAGTGCCACTAAGGACAAAGAAGGGGAGAAAGGAAGAGTGCTGCAAGGGGACTCATGGGACTCATTAAAGATCCAGTTTGTAAGATTTATAGGGATTTGGGAGAATCTAATTGCAGAAATGGAATATAACACTCATAAATTATGCTTTCATTACAGTAAAATCACCTCAAAATTAGACTTTTTGCCTCTTCGTGACTTTAAAATGAGTTCAACATTTTACACCATCAAGTATCTACAGCAGGGGTGTGAAACATCATTTTAGTTCAGGGGTCACAGCCCAGTATAATCTCAAACGGGCCGGACCAGTAAAATAACAACAGTGATAACAGTAAATTACATTATGAAAATGTTTACACCTGCAAACTATTGCTTTAAAATGTGAATAACATGAACAACCCAAACGACCTGAAATTTCTTAAGAAAAATAAGTGCAATTTTAACAATATTACACCTCATTTTATGATTGATACATGTACATTACAACGTACAGATCACAGTGGATCTACAAAGGCACAAAACATTTCAGGTTGTTCATATTTGTTCAGGTTTTTCACATTTTTTGTGAAATGATAGTTTGTAAATGTGAATTTTTTTCACGTAATTTTACTTTTTTACAATAAAACAATGAGAAAAATTTGAAGTGGTCATCATAGGTTATTACGATCATATTTTACTGGTCTGACCGACTTTAGACCTAATTGGTCTGTATGTCACCCCTGAACTAAAATGATTTTCATACTTTTGATTGTTAATATCTTCAATATACTTTTTACATTTCACAAATTCATCCCAAGGGCTGGATTGGACCCTTTGGCAGGCCGGTTTGTGGCCCATGGGTGTATGTTTGACACCCCTGATCTACATCATCCATGGATAGAGCTCCTGTATTTTCTGTTTTATAGTAGTTCTCTGTTTGAGTGCAGATTAGAGTTAATATCCTCTTAAAGCTGACAGTCCTTGATAGTTTTTTAGCATCAATGGGCAAAGGTATGCTGAAATTCACTTTTAAGCATAAGGGAAAGGGAACTGTACCATGCATCTGATTGGCACAGCTATCAATACTGTAAATATACTGTATGTATATTACAATAGCTACCCCTTATCAGTTATCAGTCACAGGTCAGATTCCATCAGATACAACCTGAACAAGAGTCAAATACCCCACAAGTTTGGAAAAGTGGATTCAGTTTTACATAACAGCGTGAAATGTCAGCTCATTTATATCTATATTTAGTGTTTTGATTTGGACAGAGAGGAGACAGCGGGCAGAGGAAGGTGTGTACTTACATGTTTTTGTAGCTGCTAGAGGTGAGGGTCAGGTCCATTCATGTGGTTGCAATTTACTGCTTTACCACTAGATAACGCTAAATATCACAAAATTAAACTTTTAAAAGTCAAAGCAATTTAATTCTACTTTAAAAACTTTGATGGACTGAGACTTTGTATACATTTATGCCATATATAATTTGTAAAAGTGAAACAACATTAATTATAAGACTGATTTTGATTTTATTTTTTAATTACTTGCCCCATACAGATTTACTCATATAGTCCAGTCCTTGAAAATGTGGCCTTTAAAAACACCCATGCCTCAAGCTAAATGTCTACATTTTTTGTGCTTTCAAAAAACCCGCACTAGCAAGTTAAACCAGCTCAGATAAATGGCAATTTAGAAACACACACTCAGTAAGAGCTCTAACAGCAGATCCACAGTGAGGAGCTGCCCACAGACCTTCAGAGGTAAGAACAAATACACCATTTCTGATCACGACCTGTGTCTTTTGGTTGCTATATTTTTTTGGTCCTGCCTGTACATCTTTCTTAGTGTTTCCTCTTTGGTTAAAATCAAATGAAAGATAAAAAGCTGACAGCAAAGAGCAAAAGACAATTCTTTACTGCGGTGTGTTTACATTACTGAGCCATTTGACTATAAACCAGGAAATGGAGTCAAGGTCACACCCCCACAGCATCACTGCTTGCATTTACAGTTTTAATCCTTGCCATTTTTAATTTCTGAACACCCTTTGATATCCTAAATTATATTATGGACATGTTCCTTTTTATAATAAGACTATTTTTTTAATCAGAAGGATCAAAATGGATCACTAGGATAATACACAGTCAGACAGCCATTATTGTGAAAAGCAAAATCCTGTGCATGCTTTCACCCTGTCAAGATTTATTTTTTGCTATATTTACAAGTCACTGTGTAACATCCCATAAATACTGAATTCTTATTTAGATATTCATATACCTTATTTATCTTATTTAGATTTTTTATTTAGAATTTATGCTCGATCCTTAAACACATGTGAAATGATAGTTATACAAAGATAGATGGATATAGATGGGTTGAAAATGTAATTTTTAAGATTAAAATGTTAATTTTCCAGACAAAGGTTAAGGCCTAAGGGTCAGTTATGCTGCATACTTCTAAAACAGCAAACCAGCAATTTGACATGCCACCAGAAACCCTCCAAGACCCAAACAGCCGCCAGCAACCAAATCATCTACTGATCTAAAATACGTAATCAAGTTTGATCCACTAATCCTATCAATAACTGTAAATAGTTAAAGTAAGATGCAGTTTCTCAGATTTTCATCATCGTCAGATATGACCCATTTGGATGTTCAGAGGCTCCGCACTGAACATAGAAACACCATTGTCTTCTGTAACATTGATTCACCAGTAAAACCCATGTAGACTGACATGTGACAGTGATCTAGATTCATGTTTTTATATATATTTTGCTGAAAGTCTCACTTTTTCTTCAGTTTTCTCTGTTTTTAATACAATAACCATCAAACTTAGGCTAAGCTTTTATGAACACACAATCAGTAAATTAAATATAGGAAAATACATGTAGCTGATTTTCACTGAGGAACAGAAAACAATATTGTAATAAATTGACACAGATCATTTAGGACAGATTAAATGTGGAGGAAAAATTCATTTGGAATTCGCTAAATGAATTTTTCCATCTTTAAGGATTAAACAGGTATAGTGTTGGTAAGCAGCTGTCTACAGTCTGGTACAACAGCAGAGTAAAACATGAAATGTTATTTCATAGTGAAATGCAGTGACTAATGCCTAATGTGATCAGCAGTCAGCACAAGAGAATCACTGTTACAGTCAAAAATCCACAAATGCACATCTGTATTAACAGACTTGCGTCGTAAACACAGGGTTAAATGTTAGTCTGACCTCAACGTGCATTTACAGATTCTTTTACAAATTAAACATCTGACTACACACAAACTGAGATGAAAACACAACTTTCTGCACACATTTGGAAATAAATAAAACCCCCATATCATGATCCTCTACTGTGACAAAGTGGATAATAACTCTAACGTATTTAATAGGTGACAGTATTAGACTTAAGTTTATAAAACACATTACTAAATTTCATGGCAAATAGAGGCCAGGAAAACAGTTACCTTGTCTCTAATTATTAAAATTAATAAACAAGATACAAGAAAAATGAATAAGCTCCAGATATTCATGCAGTCAATATGCATACCAGCTGTCATAACAACAGATGTGTCCATTTGTGAGTTACAGTTGTGGCACAAATCCACAAAAACAGAGTAATGAATGTATTGTTTAAGTGACCAACAACGCCCCCTACGTTCTACTCAGGATAATTAGTGGAAGGCCATTCATTAAAGCAACAACACTTACTATAAATTATGTAAACACAAAATGGTTTTCACTCATGATGGGTGAAAGTAATTAGCTGATTTCAATCCAAGTAGTATTTTACAATGCAGTAATAAACCTGATTTTACATGGCATTTATGGAATTGCACTAATACTGGATATTGCAGGTTGCACTGACATCAGCTCTTACATCATGTGGTTTCAGATGATCCTGGACTGCATCACATGGCCGTTGTCGGTAACTATCATTAATGACAGCGACACAGATCAGGACGATGACGAATCTGACGTTGTGGATGTGTGTCGAGTGTGTAGCTACTATTGAAAAGGGTATGTGAAACTATTATATTCACTTTCACTGGGAGTCTCTTTAACACATTCTCTGTTCTTTGATAAGATGTTATTTCAACGCAGCGTCACCGGCGGAGCTGAAGAGCCTCGTAAAATTCTGGATGGAATGGGAGGTACCAGCCACAGAAATGAAAGTGGGAATAGTCGAGGCCACGCTTCCCACAGCCTTGACGTGCTTTGAGAAGCTGAGACTGCCGAGGCATTATAAAACCTATAAAGGCTTTCATCACAATCTGTGCGCCTGCATAGCAACCAGCTACAGTGGATTTGGTAGTGTCTAAAGCAGCCTGACTTCCACCATACATGCATTTTAAACACTGAACTGAGTGTGTACATGTTTCTATTACTACTTCATTTACAGTGTAAATAAAATAAGTGTACAACTGTTTTAGTTGTAGTTGTATGTGCTCTACTGTCAGGTTCAGGTTCAGGTTCAGTTTATTGTCATTTGCATGGATACATGAAAACGAAATTTGTACTCAGGACCAGCAGTGTACA
>JAPQRQ010000026.1:16610533-16626527 GCA_037367365.1 Apogon talboti | reverse complement strand
ATCAGTCTGACCGCCTCTGGGAAGAAGCTGCATTTGAGCCTGGTGGTCCTCGCCTTAATGCTACGCAGCCTCTTACCGCAGTCAGGGAGTGACATTACTATAAAGTATACTGTATATTTTCATGTCACATTTAGTATTCACAACGCAAAATATGATCAAGTAAAACCTTTTGATTTCTCTTTGTACTTCTAAGTTTAAGCTCTTGCTGTTTAATTTCCTACGGCTGTGTTGTTGGGGAAAACTTTCAGCTATAACCTGAGTATGTGTTCACCTTGACTGCACAATTTAAGATGTACAAGAAGCTACAGCCACAGTATGTGTAATGTAGTACAGATAGTACACATTACTCTCTTGGTTGATATTACTGACTCATTATCTACCTTTTACTCTAAAACAAACAATAGAAAATACATATTATTTATGCTAACACGCATCCAATTCCTTGTGCCCATAGTTTGTAAGTGAAGTTGTACTGGTGTTCAGTACCCACAACGACCACATGATGGCAGCAGAAGTCAACAATTTAATTAACTGTATGTGAACAGTAGCAATAAGTTCAACCATCCATTCCTATTAATGTTTTCTCATCCATGTAGCATGCAGTATTAGACTGACCTTTACCAGCTTGTCCCTAAAGTTCATTTAAGGATGTGATGATAAATTTCAAAGACTGGCAATACCCTGAAGATAAACCGCTTTGTCCAAAGACTGATTAAATGTTAAAGGTTAACTTCTGCACAGGAATTGAAGGATAGATTTGGACAATTAGTACAATATCTCAAGGATAGAAACAAAAGCATATGCTTGGAATGAAAACACAGTGATCTGAAATGCATTATTTAAGATAATCATGATACAGTCATCTGCAAGGTATCGCAAATGTAACTTGGTCCTCCTTACTTTCAGTATACATTCACTTTAATATTGTCTATATAAGGAATATTACTAATTAAACATATTTTTTAGATCATAAACCTAAAACATGATTTTGTCAATAGTCCTAATGTCATTTTTGTAGATCATCTGATACACTATACTGTGCAAGAATCTTTCCTGTATTTTCTTGTTCTATCTGAAGCAAAAAGAATGAGAAATAAATATGTATGTTCATTTCAACCCTGCAAAATCAACAAAGCTAAAGGTGATCTAATAATTGGTGATGAATAGAACTGAAGTTACACTGGAAAGCTAAAAACAGTAAAACAGTTTTAAAGGCAACACAAACCCTGCTCTTATTGCCTTGTAAATATCAGGAAGAATCTGAATGACTTCATGCGCAATTAAAGTTAAAGCCAAATAGAAACAGTGGGAGCAGACGCGCCTTTAAATACCAGTCAGAACATTGCATTCCTCTGCGTCTGTACTTCGACTGCGCAAAACTAATACACAGGACTTCCAATCTAAGTTCCCTCCCCATCCACCTCTCTCTCCCTCAGTAGTCAGTCAGAAACTACCCTGTTCCTCTAGAAGTTAGCAGACTAGAACACCGAACACAGAAGCTCCTCCCTTTCAGCACATCTGGAACGGCAAAGATTTGGAGAGGCACATACCAGCATTCTTTTGTACCACTGGACAAACACGGATAACATAACACAATCAGGTTAGTGAGGCCAGCTATACCTTTCTTTTGCAGACTTAAAGCACCCAACTGTGAACTGTGGTTTCCCTGAACACACCCTTGTGCTATTCGGATCTGGGAGTCAACCTTCAGCTGTTTACCACTGAGTAATATCACAACATTTCTACAGGTAAGACACGCTAATACTATATAGTCTAGGTTTCTGCTTTCTGTCTGCATACAGTTACTTACTCTGACAACTGAGGCATTATGGGAAAACACTCTGCAACAGCTTAAAACCATTTAAGTTAATCACCAGAGTAAGAAAGGTTAGACCACAGGTGACTTCATTGTTTACACAGGTATAATGCATGAGTTTGCAGAGGTATCACATGGTACGTTGCCTTAAACAGTAACAATGCAGAACATTAATGCAGAATAAAACCTAATTTAGTACTCAGTAAGGTCAGTATGGGTGCTAACAGCATAACATTCATGAGCTGACTTCCTGATTTGTTGTGACCTCTCTTTTCATTCTTCCTGTACTGTCGGTGTCCGCACATGTCTAAACTTGCACAATGTCTGACTATTTTCAACACACTGACTTCAACAGAGCCGCTCAAATAATAATAAGGGTTGAGTTGTTGAAAGTCAAGTATTGGTGTTGAACAACAGAGGCGGAAAAACCAGCGAATCAGCTTCATTATAAAATAGTTTTGGCTCTACTACTGTTGTTGTCAGGCAAGTGAGAATGCTCTTTACTTCTATTTTCTCACCTCTCTTTGCTTTTTCCTGTGTGAGCACATTCACAGAGTGAAGTTATCTGTGTGTGTGTGTGTGTGTGTGTGTGTGTGTGTGTGTGTGTGTGAGACTGACAAATCTGGATAAATCCTGAAAAACTGAATACTGTCGTTCTCTTAGATGAAATGTTCATCTGCATTATCCTGCTTTTTATTTCTCACATACTTTGTCTTGAAGAGTGACCAGGGGCGGAGTCATCGTCACACTGTGATGCTCAGTTCATGCCACAGTCTTTCCTCCTTCTTCTTTTTCCTCCTCTCTGCCTGTATTGACCCTAAAATAAATGCACAACGACACAAAAATGTTACAAGGAATATTATTTAGGGCCTCATTTACCAGTTCAAGTTAGCTTTTTCTGCTTTGACAGCTGGAAACCCACAAAACTATAGATCTATCAATAGAGCATCACTGTTTGGTAGGAAAAAATGCAATGCCTATTAACACATATAACACTTCATCACTACTCTGACACTAATATGCATCAATGCACAGCTATCAAAATTAAATATCAGTTGAATGCTCATTGTGATTCGCTAGATCATTCCACAGAAAAATGTATAACTTTCACTTCTTTTTAACTATAAAAAAAAGGAAGCAGTAGGCAAACACATAAAGCTTTTCTTTCTAGCTGTTTTAATACTTTACAGTGAGCCTATATACACTATCAGCAACATTGTGGTGTCAGCAGCATTAAAACTAAGTGTAATTTTGGTGTTTCTGCAGTCAGAAACATGATTATGTACATTCAGCCTTCATGAAAAGCAGTGGTTGCTTTAAAAGTGGCTTTAAAAAACAGGAAGCGTGTCCAAGGGCGCTTTACACATTCATATTTAGGTGTGAAGGCTCTGTGATATGAAGAGTACAGTGGCAGTTTTCTTTCTTTTAATTTCTTCCTATAATCCAGTTTGCAGAAATGATCCAGACAGAGATATAAGACGGGAGCAGATGTTGTGGGTCAATGACAGTGAGACGGGAGGGTTTACCCCGTCAGGAATGTGGATGTGGATGTGGATACGCAAGATTAGACTGGGAGGGTCATGCTGGGAAACACTGGATAGAAACAGGCAGCAGGCCAAGGTCTTTCACATCACACCGACATTAAACTAAATCACTCCTCAGAAAGTTTTATGTCAGAGACGCATTATTTCCACACTGGCGCTCTCTGGGTTTAAAGCCACTGCACAGGCAGACAGAGAGACGAGACGCAACATTAAACCATAACTGAATAATAAAAATAAATCCTTCCTCTGGTTTTCCACTGTTGGTTCGCTTGTCTTTCGAGAACCCACAAAGAACTGGCAGAATTTAAATTACAGGGTCTGGACCTCGATGACTGAGCTACAGCAACTAAATACGGACATTTAAATGGACACAACTGACAACAAAAACTACAATAAATGTGTTTCCTTGATGATTGGAAATAGTCATTCAATAAGTCAGTGATGCATGTACTTTTCTTTTCATGTGTGCACTGCTACATTAAATTACAGACCTTTAAATCTGGTTGAGACTGAAACAACTGCATATTAAGCCCAAAAAATACATTTTAAATAATGATTCTGCATTTAAAAACATTTTTTCTCTGTTCTTTCTGTTTTGACTAATTCATTGACAGATACTTCCCTGTGAAACCAGTTTCAATTTTAGGTTAGTTTACTTAGTTAAGGAACATCACTGTAGTTAACAAGATCAGAAACAGGATCAGAACCAGCTTCATTGGCCAAGTTTATGCACACAAATAAGGAATTTGACTCCAGTTTATCCTTAACTCTCACGCTCTATAGAATAAATATATGTATAGAGATATACAATAGAGGTAAAAAGCATGCTTTTTTTTTAACAACAGCATACAAATAGTGTAAAGTATAAAAAAACATAGGTGCAGTATAAACAGGTGGTGTGTATTTATGTTGCATGCGTTACCACAGGATGCCATTAGGAGGAGGAAACAAATGTGGCCGCTGTCAGAGGACGGTGTACTTTGCAGAAGAAGTGCTGTGCGATGGGCGGAGCTTCCACAAGGCTTGCTTCCTGTGCAGTGAGTAAACTCTATGCTGCTTCCTGAGATTGTTGAAATAGAACGTCGACCCTTTGACACTCATCATTACTCAGAAAAAATACTGTTGTGACAGGGTTATTTAGGGTGGTGTGCATTTTTTAGGACCAATATCTTCCTGTATGATTTTGAAACATTTCTCTTATGGACCTTGAAATAAAGACAAAACTAAAAAACACGAACATTCCCTGATCTTTTCCAAATCCATTAAAAAGCAAATGAAAAAAAACATGTCTTTACCGCTGCATAAAAGTGCAATTTCGCTGCATTCTGGGTTGCGTTCCTTTGATGTAATCATACATTCCTCTGATGGAATTTAAATGAGCTCATGCATGCTTGTTGAATACTGCTCCATAAATGGAAACACTCAGGAGCCTATGAAAACACTGGTGTGTTCTCGAAAACATTACACTAATATGCATATTTCTGGTGTGTTTCTGTTTATGTAGTGGTGTGTCGGAAGAATTTGGACAGCACAACCGTGGCAGTTCATATGGATGAAGTCTACTGCAAAGCATGCTACGGAAAGAAGTACGGTCCAAAAGGTTACGGTTACGGCCAAGGAGCAGGGACCCTCAGCATGGACAAGGGAGAGGCCTTGGGTATTAAACATGAAGAGTATGTAACACACACACACACATCCGCATTTCTTAGTCTCTTTTTTATAGCCTTTATACCCATGGTTCAGTGCTTTCCTTCTGACAGACCAGCCCCTCATCGTCCCACCAACAACCCAAACGCATCCAAGTTGGCTCAGAAGTTTGGGGGGGCAGACAAATGCCCTCGCTGTGGAAAATCTGTCTATGCTGCTGAGAAAGTGATCGGAGCAGGGAGTGTAAGACAGATCTTATATCGTCACTTTAGCACATATGCAAGCTTGCAAAGCACTCCCTTTCATAAGATGTCATTTCTATTTATTCACAGTCATGGCATAAGAATGGATGTTTCCGCTGTGCTACTTGTGGGAAAGGCCTCGAGTCAACCACGCTATCGGACAAAGATGGAGAAATCTACTGCAAAGGTGAATGAATGTAAACAGAGATACTGTGTTTCTTACAAGAGTCAAAATTAAAATGGATTTTGATCAAATGATGAGGGCAAAAGCATTCAACACACACAACAGTTTAACCTCTTATGTTAATATCAAACCACAGTGGTTCTATACTGCATATACACACGTTGGCCAAAAAAGTCACATGCACATATAATATCACCTTTAGGATATATAAGATATGCAACATCAAAAGAAATGTCAAAACACTTATTTCGTCCAGAATTGTATTCATTTTCGGCCAAGAATTTGCATTGATGGTTGTAGATTTGGACCACTGTGTAAAGTCTTCTCCATCACATCTCAAAGATTCTCAATTGGGTTCAGGTCTGGACTCTATGTGTGAAAATGATATCTGCAGCTCTTCAACCACTCTTTCACAATTTGACCCTAATGAATCCTGGTGTTGTCATCTCAGAATATGTCTGTGTCATCAGGGAAGAAAAAAAAATCCACTGATGTTCAGATCTGATCATTCAGTATATTCAGGTAGTCGTCTGATCTCACTTTTCGGACACATGACGTCTCTGAACCTAGACTTGTCCGACTGAACCAAAACCAGATCAAAACACTGTCCCCACAGGCTTGTACTGTAGGCACTGGGCATGATGGGTAATGACTTCATCTGCCTTAATGTGTCCATCACTCTGGACTCATCAGACCACATGACCTTTTCCGCTGAAATACAGTCCAGTCTTAATGCTCTCTATCAAACTGATGGTTGTTTAAGAAATGAGATGCTACTCACTGTCACTGCATAAGTAAAAGAACTTTTTGCAGCTGAAACACACTCATCTAAGCTGTAATTATCCAGTGGAACCTATTTACTTACTTAAATCCAAGTGTTTTTTTGTTTTTGTTTTTTGCCTGGCTGTGTAACTGCTAAATGGTAAACTGCACATTTCAAACTGCAGGAGACACATTATAGTTTTTTTAAGTTTTATAGTTGGTTGCCTTGGGATGCAAAAACTAAATGTTGCGTTCAAATGCTTGTATTTAGCTACCGAAGTGCAAATTATGTTAAAAAAAAAAACTTCAAAGAGAGAAGATTATTGGTGGTGTGAGTGGGATATATGGACAACATGTGCATATAAATACTTGTCCTGTATAAAATATCTGTAACGATTTTCACACTTGACACCAATTAGTCCTTTATCATTATTAGCATTATGAGCATGTTTGCATAGCATTAGCTTCGGGCACTGCAGCTGGATACTACTGACTGTTGGCATTAAGCTGATGCATGACATATTTGCAGAATTCTTAAGAACGTGTCTCATTGTGAATGTCTTTTGTCACGTTTGTGAAGCTGCAGACTTTTTAAGAGACATATGTAAAAACTAGCTGTAACACATTCTTATTAAATCATTCATAATATAGATGTTATTTATGTGGAAATTAAGGATTTTTTTTTTTTTAACATTACCTATTTCTTTCCCAGCGTGTTACGCCAAAAGTTTTGGTCCTAAAGGGTGTGGATTTGGACAGGGTGCCGGGGCGCTGGCCCATACCCAATAGAAGCCACCCACGGATGAAAGAGGCCCACGGGTGCCACGGGTCTGCTGGAGGACTCCCGGAGTAGTGCACTACTGCCTTCGTCCACCAGGGGGCAGACTGATGCCATTATACAGTATAATCGCCTGATGGACACAGAGGGCTGCTTTGTTTATAATAATATGGGAAAGATCACACCACAATAGAGTTATTAATGCCAAACAGGATGTATCTGTAGTATTAGGCTAAACGTTGATACATAATCTACGCTTAATACTTAACCTTTAGAGACCCTGTAGTTGTGGCAACTTCAAAAGTTTTTTCTCTATAAATAACCTTTCATAATAGATTTACTGTAATATTATTTTCTGCATTTTTCAGTGGAAATCAGGTATTTACCTGCATTAAATTTATTGATTATATAGATATCAATAAGAGCTCAGATTATACTAGAAGGTTACACTGGTCTACCATTTTTGTTATTATTATTATTATCTGACTCAGAGATTAAATGTGCTGACTCTTACATACCTTAATAAGATAAATTGGAAAATAAATTACAAAAGTACTGGTTAGTTGATGCTTTCAATGTATATGATAAAGTCTTATTACACAACTATATTGGTGTATGTAGATTTATGCAATAAATGTATAAATCTCACAGTAGAAAGGACCTGAAAAATAAATGTATTAAAATGTACAGACAGTGTTTGGGAAGAAGAGACAAACATTCCTTTGGAGTAAAAGCCATTCTCTCATTAAATGTCATTATTTCACATTTTGTTTCAAGACTGTATCTTGGAAACTACAGCCGACCATCATTTCTGACTTAATTTTTATTTATTGGAAGTTTCACTACTTTTATTCTGGATGCATTTTTCTTGTATACCAGTATTGTTGAAGAAAACGTGACTTGCTCAGCAAAATATATAATTAACTGAAGGTAAAAACAAGCATCTACACAACCTCACTATCTTTTATCAAAATAGACGGGTTTTATTGGTGAATCAGTGTTCAAAAACATGACAGTATTCCCATGTTCACTACAGAGCCTCTGAACATCTGAAAAAGACACATAATTTTGCCTGAATTATGTAAATGTATTGATAGGATTAATGTAGAAAAGTAATTAAACATTTTAGATCAGTAGATGCTTCTGGTTGCCAGCGGTTGTTTAGGTCTCTGAGGGTTAAACATAACCCAAAGTGGCTTCATTTGCACTATCCTTTCTGTTTGCATGATTTAATTCTCTCATTTTATCTCTCTGCAAATAAAATCTCAGTATTTAAGATTCTGTGTAACACAATATACAGTGTTTGTTTCCAATAAAATATGGGAGCACAATTGAAGTTGCTGTGTTTTCCTAATTTGTTCAGGAATTACCAGTGTTCATATGGGTGAAACTTTCCCTTTGTGTTGCGTGTCATAGGTATACGGAAGTTAAAGACTGTGCGTTAAAGTTTCAAGAAATGACACATGTTCATTGTATCCATTCCATTCATAACATAGCTGACATATGACAATAAGTCCTGTACCTTGGGAAAGTGAGGAAATTTCAGCTTTAGACGGCTCCACCCACAAAACTCCCTTCACATAGTCTCACTAGCAAACTGTGGAGAATGACACAACAGTTTTGCTGCTTTAATGAACTTACAATAATAAAGGTTAAGCCAACAGTGAGGTGAATCCCCAAAGGAACCAGCAGGGCTTTGAAGGTTGGGATGAAAATGAAACTAGTTTGTCCACTTCATTCAGATTATGAGAAGAAACCTAAATGTGCACATATCTGACATAAATTCTTCCAAAAGTAAATAAATACCATCCTTACAAAAATGATCAGTCATAGTCTCACATAGATCAGCATTATATTTAACTTGTTTATGTATTGTACATTATTGCTTATGTGACTTTTTTTGTTTTTTGTGACTATGTGTTTTAGCAGAAGACGGTCTTGGAGGTGAATCCAAGCCCAACACACACACACACACACACACACACACGCACACACACACACACACACACACACACACACACACACACACACGCACATACATAAACTGCCTGCGCCGGATCTCCTTGTGCCGTCACCAGGAGGAGGCGGGGTGCGAGTTGAAGGGGTAAAAGGTCCAAGAGGCGCCGGGCATGTTCCAACATATCCAGGCAGACCAGACTACCAACCTCCACGACCTACACACACACACCGGAGATAAAACAGTTTTATGGGTTATAGCCTACTGTAAAGACCATACAAAACTATTTATTACATTTTCTTGGCTGACACCTGATCCTGACATGAAGTGGGATGTGGAGGCTGGTTCAGTGATTCATCTTCAAAGCTGTGATTTAGAATAAGTAGAAGATCTTTTTGCTCTGTGTTGCCATGTCTCTGCCGGTTAAAGTGATGAGGGACGGGCTGTTGGAGAAGCGCAGCAGCGGACTCCTGCAGCTGTGGAAGAAGAAGCGCTGCGTCCTGACCGAGGACGGGCTGCGTCTGCACAACTGCAAAGGTGGAGGTGGAGGAGGTGATGCTCCGTGCGCGGCGTGGAGCTCCAGAGCCAAGGAGCTGCGCTTTGAACGCATGGCCACAGTGGACTGCGTGGAGTACAAGCGTGGGCTGGTGTATTTTACCGTGGTTATGGCTACGGGCAAGGAAATTGACTTTCGGTGTCCACAGGACGGCACGGCGTGGAACGCGGAGATCGCGCTGGCTCTTGTGCGTTATAAAAACCTCCAGGCCGTGCAGACCGGGAGGAACCGGCACCTGTCCTCAGCTCACCTGGGCAGCACCGGGGAGGATGTAGAGCTCTGATCCTAAAGGTAAATGGTTTATTTGGATGTATTTTTTCAGTATATTTACATGTAGTTGAGCGTCTGTCACAGAGACAATCTTTGACACTTTATATTATCTGTATTATAATAGTATTAATATTTATAAGAGTATTTTGTGTTGGGTGGATTGCCCTAATGTGGGGCATTTTTTGGATTTCGAACTTCTGTAGTATATTATAATGTTAAGCCAACATGGTAATGTAATAATAATAATAATAATAATAATAATAACAATGTAAAGCTTAAGTGTCCCATATTAGGACAATTCACCCTACTTGTGTACTTTAATGGGATATTTCATTGTAAATAAGTTAATTATGATCCTTTAATCTTATATGTTCTGCCCCAGTTCCAACTTTTTGTCCCTATATGAACATGGACTTCCATATGACCAGCTACAAAATGCCATGTATTTATTTGTTTATATTCCCATTTAGTAGCTTCATGTCAGACAAATATTCAAGAATCAGAGGTGTCTCAATTGACTTCCCTGTTAATAGTCTCATATGTGGTTGAAGGGCTGCTAATGCTGAAAGAAGCTCTGCAGTGATTGGATAGAATGAAAACATCCAGACTCTTGGGGACTAGGTGGCACATAACTTAAAAGCACTTAAGCCTCATAGCAGCAGTTATTTACAAGTACCACTTCAACGTTGAAAGTCAAAGGCATTTCAGTTTCCTTACTACAGTCGTCTGACTTTACTGCGCCGTAGTGTTCTTGGGATACAAACCCTCTCTCACTTGAGGACATAATTACGATGCAATGTGAGCCTCCAAAATAACATCTGCCTGCCTCTCCCTCACCAGGCAGGCAAGTATTTTTAACCACCACAGACGCACACATGCCCACACACATTCACACACACAGATACAACCTTCTCTTCTGTTTTTTTTTAATCCAATGTTAACAATAATGGGCATTTGAGGTAAATAAAAGCTGAATTCAGTACTTGTCTTCGGCTTAATGCCACCAGTTAATGTCATCATATGACAACAGTGCTATTTACTGAAAACTGCTCACTGAAATCTCAAATGTTCATGAAGAGACAGTGTAAGTCTGAACTATGAGCTCACAGTCCAGGAATCCACGGCGAGGCTTCCTTAAGAGAGATGCCGTAGTCATGTGCCCAAATTAACTTAGTAGCCGTGGTAACATTAACTCACTACGGATGCAGTATCTACAAGTCAGACACCTGCTTCAAATCTAAATATACACAATGAAGTAGTAATTAAATAATAGGCCTGTTTTTGTCTCTGCAGAATTACTGCTTCCTTGGCGCAAACCAGTGAAAGTGAAGAAGGGCACAGCGCGAGATCTACTTGATTCTGTGGCTCAGATGATGGGATGCATAGGAAACAGAGGAGCCATCAATGGATGTGGATTAATGTGGCATACAGTCTTAATATCTTAAGTACCTATTTGTTCTGTTAATAGGAATCTTAAATGGGTTATCTCTACCACGTTGACCTCACAGGTGGAGGTCAGTGTGGAGACCTCTGCATTCGGTGAGGGTGGCACTGCCCGGACAGAAACTGTAGCCGCCTCCTGTGC
This sequence comes from Apogon talboti, assembly GCA_037367365.1. Taxonomy (NCBI): domain Eukaryota; kingdom Metazoa; phylum Chordata; class Actinopteri; order Kurtiformes; family Apogonidae; genus Apogon; species Apogon talboti. Next base: position 16,615,186 of record JAPQRQ010000026.1, on the reverse strand, counting down.
CTTCATGTTCAGCCTCTACTTGGATACACAGACCCATTTAACCCATAAAGACCCAGCGGTACTTTTCTGGCAGTTCCCAAATGAAGTTTTCTCTCTATTTAACCTTTCTTAAGTGATTTATCACCATTTATTGTAATATTGTCCTCTGTATTTTGCATTTTTCAGTGTAAATCATGTACTTTTCTCTATATTTAATTATATTTAATTAAATGTTCATGACAACTCAAGAGTAAATTCAAAGGTTATTATGTTAAAACAAAGAAAACTGAAGAAGTGACATTTTCAGCAAATCTATCAATAACTGAACATAAAATAAATGTCTCCATCTACTGTCATTGATCACACTCTGTTGGTTTTACTGGTGAATCAATGTTGTAGAAGATGACTGTGTTTCCACGTTCACTACGGAGCCTCTGAACGTCCAAATGGGTCATATCTGATGACCATGAAAAGATGACAAACTGTGTTTTACACCAATTGTTTACATGTATTGATGGGATTAGTGGATCAACAGGTATTAAACAGTTACATCAGTAGATAAAGATATAAATAAACTACAGTAGATATAATTTGATAACAACATGTGGGATCATGGGAGTTGTTGTTTTCACCAGAATAAATGCTTTTCCAGATGAGGAGATATTCAGGGTTTTTGCACATTAATGATGTTTGTTCACGTTAAAGACGAGGGAATAAAACCAAATATTAGACTACTTAATGTAGAGATTTCTCTGAATTTTAAGGTACGTTAACGTGTAAATGTTACTTATTGTAGCTTTAAGTTCATTTCTAGGACAGTTTATTTAATTAATACCCAGTGAATTAATAAAATTCAAGGTCTGTGCATTAATTTTATTCAAGGAAAAGGTAAAAGTTAAAACTGGATCATGATGCAGTGGTTTTTATTTTATGTTGTCTGAGTTTTTACCTCTAAAACAGTTTAATTTAATACCATTTTCCTTACATTTTCTCTGTAAAAGCCCAACATTAACTTATATTATAATGTACAAATACAGTAGAAATCAATGGGGTTTATGTACAAAAGTGAAATAAACTGATGCTTTTGCACAGACACAATAATAATAAGAAAAGATAATGATCAAAGATTATGAGCGAAAGACGTAAATAAAATAACCACAGATGGAAGCTTAAGGGTCAAAGGTCAAATCATAACCAGTGGATGTTTTTTTGATGTTCGTTAACGTTGTTGTATAAGATCAGATACGATCAGACACATATGATTTCTTTTTTTTTGTTTTCGTCAACGGTCTCCGCGATTGCCGTCATATGATTGGACAGAAACCCTGGTGCTATCTCTGTTTTTGGTTCTTTAACCTTTCATACATAGACAGTTTTACGGCTCTGCCCAGAAAACAAAACACTGCCGGGTTCTGGGATTCTGGGAGTTTTTGAAGTGGGATGTTGGCGCTAATTAAAGATGTGCAGATGAACTGGCCTGTTTTCAACCTGATGGTGAAACCTGGACGCAAACACAACGATGTATCTGTGTTCTGTCATAAACTCAATGCCGTCTCCATGGAAACCAGACCAGACAGACATCAGACAGACCGCTGTCAGGATCAGATCTGAAACCGATGGACTGAGTCAAAATGGCGTTGATGGAAGAGGAGGAGGAGGAAGAGAAAGAAGAAGAGGAGGAGGAGGAAGAGAAAGAAGAAGAGGAGGAGGAGGAGGAGGAGGAAGAAGAGGAGGAGGAGGAGGAAGAAGAGGAGGAGAAGGAAGAAAAAGAAGAAGAGAAAGAGGAGGAGGAGGAAGAGGAGGAAGAAGAAGAGGAGGAGGAGGAGGAGGCAGGCCTGGATCAGGCATTGTTCAACAGGATTGGACCACGTTGAAAAAGGAGGAGCTAATTCTGTTAGTATGGTTCACCTGGAGTTCTTTAACTGGTTATTTTTAAGGTGGTATTTGTACTTTAACAGATATTGTAAGGTGGTATTGATACTTTAACTGTCAGTGGTTATTTTTAAGGTGGTATTTGTTCTGTAAGTGGGTATTATTGGTTCTTCAACTGTAACGGTATATTTTTAAGGTGGTATCGGTTCTTTAATTGTGTTTTTAAAGGTGGTATTTGGTCTTTAACTGGTTATTTTAAGGCGGTATTGGTTCTTCAACTGTAACAGTGTGCTTTTAACGTGGCGCGGCTCCTCTTTCTGCAGACTCTGGGTGTGTATTATGGACTGTAGATCCAGCACTGAGTGACTCTCTGAGGGTTGGACACACATATAAACCCGTGGCGTCCTTAATCCTGGTATGATTTACACGTCTTAGTGACACAGTGATCCGAGTGGGAGGCCTGGACGTCTCAATGCCACTTTTGTTCGTCACCCGTGAAAACTCCACAGCGGCCATTTGCGCCACAACTGCTTCTCTGGTCTCACAGCTCACTTGTTGACAGGTTTTTAGACGGGGGGAGGCATGTGGAGGGTTCACCCCCCCCACCCACTCCCACTCCCACTCCAGCCTCAGCCCTGAACACATGTAGATGAGCCTTGGTTGTGTTTGTCTGACGATCACCTCGGTGTTCATCTGTTGGCCTCGGTCTGTGTGTTGCTGAGGTTCAAAGGGCGAGGCTAGATGAATTATGGGTACAGGGCGTGAAGGCGGTGGCTCTGATCACTCGATGTGATGCCGGACAGTCCACAAATGTCAAACCTGGAGTGGGTCGGAGTCCACCCAACAGCACAGAACCACCATCAGACTTAACTGTTCTTGGTTTTCATTTGTGTTTATTAATGATAGTGATTTTTCTACAAAATAGCAAAAAATAGATAAATGTCAAGTCACCACTAATAAATAATGTTAAATAAACTGTAGAAACGTGATTTTATCACATGATTTGTTTTTGTTCACAGTTTGAGTCATTAGTTATCATTATTAATAATGAGATAAATATGGCATTAGTCTGTTAATTAATGCAAAGTAAAACCATAAATACTGTACAAAAAAAAACTATTATCATTATGAGGCTCATCAGGTCAAAGATGTTCAAAAATAAGACATAAATGTGTATCAGTTTATATATAAAATAAAAATAAAAATGAATATTGGAAATATTGTTAAACTTTATTATTATTGTTTTAAAGTGTTAATGGTTTTTCATTATCAGTCAATTAATCTGGTAGAAAGAGCCAGAAGGTAACCTTTACATGATGGGAGGAGCCACCGTACATCCAACCATGAATCCAAACAATAAAAATACTCTAGAAAAAGAACAAAATTAACTAAATAATGAACAATAATGTAATTAATGAGGATTTTCTTTTCCCTAACATAAATAGAATTATATATAAAATATCGGCAATGATTAATTTAGCATTTATAAACAGCTGTTTTCTAAGTAAACGTTACAAAAATAAAAATGAATAATGTAAATGTAACATACACATAAGACTATGATGTTCCCATAATAAATATCTTCACTTCCTACTGAAAATTTGTATGTATTTATATCTTCTTTCCATTATTATTATTGTTATTATTATTATTATTATTATTGTTATTTGTTCTCCTGTTTTTGCCGTTTTATCATCTCCTTTCAGATAAATGTAAAGACAGATGAAGGAGACGTCGTTCTGTTTAAACATCACTGTTACAGGAGCTGCGGTGTTGCTTCACTGATCAGTAATTACAGCTGTCAGTCATACATTTAACCCCTCCCAGTCTGACAACACCTGTAAGCAGACCCCACCCCCATCACCAGACAGATATAATCTAACCGGTTTAGAAGATAAAGCTGTAATTTAGTGTCAGTCTGCAGATAAAACCATCATGAAAACAGATGCACGTTTTCTGTTTTTATGTAAATCTATATTATTTGATTTGCATTGTTTGTATTTTAGGTGAAATATTGTTCTGTTTTATGTTTCATGCTGATTTCAGTCCTGTTTGAGATCAATTTCTCCTGTTTCATTGTCTTTTTTAGCTTTAATATTTTGTCAAAACAAATTTCACGCTGTTTCTGTTTTTCATGCTTAACCTTCCAGTATCCAGGTGAGCATATTATGCACACTTGCATTTCATGTCATAAAATGTCATATTATTTTTCAGAATTTGTTTTAGGTCAGAATTCAAAAGTTGTTTATTTTTACAGTATTTTAAAAAAATTCCGACCAATGTTATATTGTTACACTAACACCCTTCTACCAAGTGAGTACAAAATGCACAGTGACACATTTTAGCATTTAACATTTGAAGTAGCACAAAAAATAATAATGAATATTAACCAATGTTGGTGTTAATCATTAACATATGCCAGGATGAAATAATAAAAAATAACTAATACTATTTTTATGTAGAATATTGAGGAAAAAAAAGGTTTTTTGTGTGTTTTTTGCATCAAAAAATATGGTTTGTTTATATTACAAACATGGCATTTAAAGGGTTAAAAATATGACAGTAATTGAGTATTCAGTAAATATGAAAAAATGTAAAAAAGTTAAAAACAAACTGTATGAAAAACATTTTGACATTATTACAACACTGCAGATTATGCTCTTATAGGTGATTAGAAAGACCTGTATGATAATAGTGAATAGTCATAAACGTATACGTTATTGGAGTAAAGTAATGGATAAATGCCAAACTCTTGCTACTAAACACTGTCCTTGTATTGATATATGTGCATTATATACAGTA
>JAPQRQ010000026.1:16591009-16607272 GCA_037367365.1 Apogon talboti | reverse complement strand
CAGTCAGTAAATCTGCTGCTGATGTGATGAAGGGCAGAGGGTAGACTGAGTCAGGAGGGGTGAGATAAGGTGATGACATAGGTGAAAACAATACCATAGGGATGAAGTGCCACATTAAGTCACGTTAAGACTTCGTGCCATGTGTCAAATGTGTCACGGTTCTCACAGTGCCTTGTATATTTGGTGGAAAGACTGTTATGTTTCCAAAAGACATGCTCCAGCCAAGTTTAATCTGACTCTAAAACTAAAACAGCATGATGGAGAAGAGTGGAAAGATGATCTAGCTCTCCAAAAGCTGATGAACAAACACTGGCAACTGTTCAGTGTGTGTGTGTGTGTGTGTGTGTGTGTTTCTAATCTGTTCTGTCTCTCCTCCAGTGAAGTCTCATCAACAAGATGCCCGAGCATGTGTGAGTGATCAGGCTTTGTGTTCTTATTATAGACTATTCACTCACCCACACACATCTACACAATGCAATGCAAATATTGCTGAGCTTTTACTGTTTGGGTATTATCGCTAAACTCTGGACTTTTCGCTCTAATCTTGTCCATCTCTCTTTTACAGGCAAGAGGTAAGGCAGAAGGAAGATGGTTGCGAATCAAAAACTATTCAAATAAAACAGCTCACATTGTTAAATTTAAGATGCAATATGCTGACTTTTGTTCTCAATCCAGCGGAAACCAAAGATCTCAGCTTCAAGGAAACTGATGCTAAAGGTGAGAAAGAAGCAAAACTCCATCTGCACATAAGTTTGACCACTGGGGGGCAGCAGAGGGTTTAGTGTGTAATACCTCTGGTCTACAAGTAAAGTGCTTCCAGAATAAAAGCAGTTTTAACATGTGTGAGTCACTGATAAAGAAAAATCAAGCCATAAATGGTGGTTGGCTGAAGTTTCCAAGATACAGTCTTGGGTGAAAATGTGAAATTCGAGAATTAACAAGAGAATGGGTTTTCACTCTAAAGGAATATTTGTCTCAGAGCTACCAGATCTACTTCAAAACACTGTCTGCACATTAAAATACATCACTTTACAGGTTCTAGCTAGTGGAATATTTATAAATCTATAGTATAAATGTACATAAACCAATATATATATGTAATAACACTTTATCATATACCTTGAAAACATCAGCAAACCAGCACTTTTGTCATTTGTTTTCCAATTAATCTTATTAAAATACGTAACATTTAACACATTTAATCTCTGAAGCCAAAAAAATTGTAGACCAGTTTAATTTGCTGATATTCAGGAGACATTCTCAGTGTGACCAGAAAACATACAAACATGACATATGTTGAACCATAGAGTATATTATGATTATTCAGTCACATACAAAAACCCAACCTCAACATTATGGTTTCATTTCTGTGCAGAGTCTCATGGTGGCTAAAGCCAAAGAAGAACTGGAACAGGAGGTCCTGGTAAAAGATGAGGAGAAACACAAGTATCTGGCAGAGAGAGCTCCTCCCTTAAACACTGGCGGCATGAGCCTCGCACAACTACAGGTGACTTGCCCTCGACCTCCCTGCATTCTCCCACATCCTTCCTATTTTACACTCCCTGCACTGGTTTCACAGTAATTCAAAACCAGTGAAAGCTGCCAAAAAAGCTGCATCTCCCATACTGCTAAAGGCAGTCGTTGTTAATGCACGCCAACATCTTTTTTTCAGCCTGAATGCTTTTTTCCAACAGTGTCACAGAAGTCTCTTGCGCAACTTGCAATTGCTTCCGCCAGTTATTCATCAAAACCCAGTAAACATCAACATATTATATTTCTAATTATGCCTGTGTCATCAGAGGACTTCAAGGCACTATGGTCCTATTATAGAAATCTGACAGAGGAGGAAGGTGTTTCCAAGAACCAACACCTTTCGAACCAGCTTAAGTTACTAACTGAAAAATGTTTAAATATGTTTTTAATAGGACCTCTGCAAAGAGCTCCACGCCAAGATAGATGTGGTGGATGAGGAGCGGTATGACATCGAAGCCAAAGTCATGCTCAACACACGTGAGGTAGTAGAGAAGTGAACTTTTTTTGTCTAGTTCGGGTAAAATTCCCTTCATGTTGACAAATTCTTGCATTAATTTGGAATTTCTCCGGCCCCGCTCTAGATTAAAGACCTGAACATCAAGGTGCTGGACCTCAGGGGGAAATTTAAGAGGCCTAACCTACGACGTGTCCGTGTGTCCGCTGACGCCATCCTCCGCTCCCTGCTGGGTTCGAAGCACAAAGTGTCCATGGACCTGCGAGCCAACCTCAAGTCTGTCAAGAAGGAGGACACTGAGAAGGTCTGTGCAGGAAACGGAAAAGAAGACATTTCACCGTCCACCTTAAGCAGGAAACGTGTCTTTGCTCCACAACATAAAAGCATCCCAACAGAACAGTCTCCCTGTTTTCAAACCCATAGTAGACTGTTATATCTAATTTTACTGGAGTTTGTCAACCACATTTATCACATTTGGGATAAACAAGTGTGAAAAAGCCAATCAGCCCAGCCTTAGCTACAGTACTAGATGTGCACCTGCCTTAGGTTGCAGGTTCGAGCTTCTGTAAAGGTTCAGCCAGACCAGTGACATCAGTACTATGGGACACCTGAAAAGTGTGTTTATGAGTGTGTGAAGGGTGTGTTTGAGATACTGAGCAGCAGGGCGGCGACCATGTGTGTCTGAGGGAAGGTACAGTACACCAAACAATGATCCCATTGTATACAGCAGTTTAGCTTTTGAGTCCAGTTCTGCTCATTGGTCAGTGTGTGTGTGCAAATCGGCCTCTGTTAGTGTGTATTTAGTGTGTGTGCGTGTGCCCACAAACCAGTTAGGTTGCTATGGTTACCGTTTTCTCACATGGGATTCACTGCTATCAACCTGGGGCTCAAGTGTAAAGATTTATAATAAAATAATAGTGTTAAAAACGTGTAAACATTTACATTGTGATTAAAGATTATGCTGTTTATTTTACGTTACACCAACTGTTTTGATTCTACAGAAGAGGCCAGTGGAGGACAGCGACTGGAGGAAGAATGTGGAGGCCATGTCAGGGATGGAGGGAAGGAAGAAGATGTTCGATGCTGCTAAGGGTCCTGCCCAGTGAACACACACACACACACACACACACCTTGCTGATGTCAATAACATGGCAATCAGTCCTTTCGGCACACGATTCATTTCTCTTTCAGCTTTGATTCTACAGTATATTCCAGCTTCTTCATCCTTGGGCATGCTCCTGCTATGGACGTGAGAAGATGCCACATGCTCTTTTCAAGAACCGACTGCTATTTATTTTTTAAAAAGTTAGTGTGACAGGTTCTTAGTGATGTTGCACCTCTAGCCCAGAGTTGAAGGCTTATTTTTGTACACAAATCTCAAATGCTGCTTGTACATTATGTAACAATTTGAGATATTACTGTTATCAACTGGTCATTAACAAAATTTTAATATGATCTGGCTATTCCTGCTTGGGGATTTAATAAGCATGGCCTGCAGTTTTGTGATCTGTGATGTAATGATGTGTAGTCCATTATGTGGAATTACATGAAAACATCAGAGAAAAATGCAAAAAATAAGAGTGTTTCATTGTAAAGCCTTTTGCTATGTGAACATGGTCTTAGAAGCTAAATAAATGAAAATACTGAGCCGAGGGATCAGTCTTCTGGTTATGTCTGTCTTCACTTTGCAGCTTTAGATGCCGAGGGTTAAAGCATGACCATTATAAGTAGCCTCTGGAGCAACCACAGGTCTGTCTGTGTTACCATGGTAATGCTACACATGTGGCAGTATACATATGCTATTCAATTCAATACTTTATTGTCATTGTATAAAAAACGAGATAATGATTCAAGTATCTTTCAAACTGGCATAGCAAAACAAATTCAAAGGCAAAAATAAACATAAATATACATCCATGTAAGGAGAAAAACGTCAGCTAAAAGCTCAATAAAACCAATTCTTGGATAACAGAACACAATCCAAACAACAAGCTGATAAATGGGAAAATATCGAAAACAAGCTAACAGTTGGAGACCCCCTTCTGTCATGAATAATTTAATAAAACAACAGAACAATCAGACAAACTTTGCATTTCTAAGCCAACACTAAGCAGATCCAGCAGTACAAGAATAATTTCTCTACTGCTAACTCACTGAACAAGAAAAAGAACTACAAAAATAAAGGTTGCATCATGAAAAACATTTACAGTGAAACGATTCAGACTAAAATAAATGGCCCAGGGATTAACAGTTCATAGATCAGGACTAAGCACAAAATATGAAAAAATACACCTTGTATATCCTTACTTGGATTAAATTGAACTTTACTCAGACAAAACGTTTACAAATTAATTAATTTATGTCTTTGTCTGATTATATATATTATCAGAACTTATCAGCAACATAAACAAACCTTTACAACAGAGCTTCCATTTTAAACAGTGCATATGTACTGATATGGTAATATCAGCCTCTGGTTCAGGTCAGCATCCTGTCTGCAGCTGTAAAACAGTTCTCTTCAGCTGAAGGCTGCTTTGCATACTCATAAAGCACTCTTTGAAAAGTGCTTCCCTAATGGTACTTTCATTTTTTTATTGCCTTATCTATGTGGTTGCAGAGGTAATATGTTACCAAATGCATAAGTGGAGGGTTGGGTCTGTCTACCTCAGGTCTTCCCAGTGACACACATGTCTTTATCACATTCAGATTATTTTCAAAGGACAGTAACTCCATGGTATGACTTATATGCCAACCTGCTCAAAGGATCAGCAAAGCAAACACCTGTTTACACCAAGAGAACAAAAAAGGACATGAATGAGCAGTGTTTTATCTGTTGTTATTGTGGTACCTCAGTCTGGTTATGGTGTTTATGTTCAGTGCTCTTATGGGCAGCAGGTACAGGTGTAGTATAAGCCAGGTGCATTGGAGGGTGTGTGTGTGTGTGTGTGTGTGTTGATCTGGGTCAGAGTCCGACACACACAGGCTCAGGGGAAGGGTGTGGCCTCAAACAGCAGAGCAAACAATGACTCAAACTGTAAAGAGACTTAGCACCGATGCCCATTTTTACATGTATGAAAGCAGAGGGACATTTACAGTAACAGACCAAGTCTTATCATTCAGTCACCGATGCTCAACAGCCTTTTCAAGACTCATTTATGTAACGGTTTCATCCTCGTTTTAATTTTCTTTAATTTGTGCATTTACATTTCTCAGACTACAGAGTCTTGGAGACTCCGTGTTGAATAAGAAACAGATATTGTCTGTGCCATTTTTCTTTAGGTGAAAGCTATTGACGAATTGGTATTTCCTGAATCAAGTATGTCAATGCCTGAAGCAACTGGGTTTGGGTTGTTTTTATTTTAAGTGACCTTAAAGTGACACTAGTAACATGTTATTATTTAACATGGCATGAGAAGACAGCAGGAGGCACTGACACTGAAGGCTATCTGCTGACTTTATTCCAGAGATATACATATTTATATGTAATACTGAGAGCAAATAATACACTAAAGATCAAAACATTTGTCAGTATGGAAATGGGGGGTACTATAACCAGAGATGGATCTAGAGAAATATTCATGGGGTGGCAGGACGGTGGCATGGAGACTTTCTGGAACAGCACAAAAAAATATTCTGGTAATCATACAACCATGTATATCAATATTTGCTTGAAAAAGCCTGTATAGATGAAGGTACATAATTCAAAGCCTTACATACTATGGCACGATGAGAATACCTAAAAGCATTAGAAATCTAATATTTTATTTCCACATCTTCACACATTCTATCATTAAACTGAGGCAATGATGGAATGGCATTTTTAGGGGTGGCAGCTGAAATGAATAAGTAAATAAATAAATAAGACACAAGGGTATAAAGTGGTATAAAATTGCTTGTTATAGGATCCATGTTTCAAAGAAGAAGAAAAAATGCATTTAGTTGACAGCGTGTGAAGATGTTTCCTTTGAGGCGTTGACATTACTATAATGGAATAGGAAATCTAATACAGATGCATCTCGTCTAAGTACATTCCATTTTGTCAGAGTACTTCGTTGATTTGCTCAAGCAAAGCCACCAAACACAACACAATGCGTGTAAAATGCGCACAATAGACTCACAAGTGAAAATTCAACATGAAACGCTCTCTCTCTCTCTCTCTCTCTCTCTCTCAGGTGCGTCCCTTACCTCTGGGTCACGTGACTCGTCGGTGAACTCCACCGGGGTAAAGGTGGACTGCTTTGTGCTGCTGCGATTGTAACTTGACTGCCGCCCTCGCAGAGTGCCAGTCTGTCGACTTCTCTGCCTGTGAGCTCCGTAGGCTACACTTAAGACTCTACATTTTTAACAATAATATAAAAAAAATGTCCATCAGTCGGAAGAATTGGTCGGCCTTGTCCAGGTAAGAGTGTTTCTGAAAATATTACAGGACTCCAGTGACAGCAGCTGCTTTGTACTGGAAACTTTATGGAGTTCTATTTTTTCTACCAAGTTTGCTGTCTTTATCAACAGTGCTTTATAATGAACGGTAATAGCATTAATACATTATGCTGTATTGTTCAACAGTACCATTATGTGTATTAATCTATTTCTAGTGTTGCCTTTGCTGCATGTTGGTATAATAATTTTTTCACACTCATATCATTTGCATTTTAAGGTGTATTGAAATGTGTGGTGTTGCTTGAGGGAACATCAGCTCCTTCCTGCACAAACTGGCTGCACAATAAGATTCATAAGTCTTGGATAATGCTAGACATAATGGTAATTGTAAGCTTAGAAAAGCAACCAACTGTGACTGTGCTTATAAACAGTTGTTGAACTAGTAAAGCAGGTTCTGTGTAACCGTTATTAAAACCGTAAATCTCACCAAAACAACATTACTTTCTATAGAATCCAGGTGTGTTAACTCTCCACTTTGCATGTGTTTAAATTACTGCAGGCCTCGTGTCTGTGTCTGTTCTGGTTTCAGTTTCCATGTCCACGTTTGTCTTTACCGTGTCAATCTCTTGTATGTCTAATGTCTCATCAGCTTGGCCCGCCAGTGGACGGTGGAAGATGAAGAGGAGGTGGAGAGGGAGAAGAGGAGGAGGGTGAAGAGCTCCAGCAGTGCCGCTGACCCTGATACTGACTTCAGCCAAACACCCGGTGGAGACACACCCACCGGTGACAGCGCCCGTGGGACAGCCACCAGTGAGACGTCCCAGGGCCTCAGCAGGTTAATGTCACCATTCAGTAAAACATGATTTATAGGCGATCTGAGTGTGATTTTATGGCTGTATTCACACACTGCATTGGTTGACTCTTTTATCCAAACAACTATCTGTATGCATTTTAAATTTTCCCTTTTCTTCCTCCACCTTTCTCTGTATTATTCTTGTTGGGTTGTAGCCACAGGGATCTTAGAGTCTGTCTTCTTTGATAGTACGCATTTTTAGAGGTTAAATTTCAGGAGCAGAAAGTGAGGACTCTTACACTTTTGCCCCACGGGAGTGTGTCATCTATATACATTTCAAAAATACGATAAAACTTGATACCATGCAGGGAGAGTATGAAAAGCTGTCAGAAACTCCACAGCTGAGGACCTGGAGCAGAAGCAGTCTTCAAAGAGACAGAAGGACTGTTGAGCTTTTCATTAAAGAAACCTGATCTCTTACAGGACTGAAAGGACTTTTCTCAAGTCTCTAGAAATCATCCATCATGTGTACAGTATCCTGGTCATCCCAGATGGGTGTATTAATCTGTTTATTTACAGTGTGGAGCAGATGCAGCTGGACTTTGTCGAGATGCTTCGCGACCGAGATGAGCGGCGAAGGATGAGGCACGTGGAGACGCTGAGACGACAGAAGGAGGAAGAAGAAGAAGAAGAAGAAGGAGGAGGAGGAGGAGGAGGAGGGGGAGGAGGGGCTAGAGTGGAGCTACTGGGGGACTTGGATGAGGATGGATGTTTTGATGCGACGCCGTCATCGAAACCGCAACAACAAGCACCAAAAACAGCCTATTTCAGTCCCAGAAGCAGCATCAGCAGAAGCAGTAATGACACCGGCGCCAACGTCACACACAGACAAGTAAGAACAGAAAGAAATGTTCCACATTTAAAGTTAGAGCATCTGTAGGAATCAGAATGGAAAAAAAACCCTATTTTAAGAGACTGACATTCTTTTAATACATTACTCTGTCATAACAAAGTGCCACCCAGCAGCGAGGTTTAACACAGTTACAACTTACCCCACACAGAGAGTTATGTTAATCATTTTCTAGACTCTACAGCAACACTTCAGAGATGGGAACCTCTTTTTCCTCACAGGGAAAAATATTAAAGTTATACAGTACATGTTATGTAGGGACTCACATCCTCACACAAACAAAAAATGTAAGCAGTAATATCCAGTACCCACCATACCTGTCTTATATACCACAACTTAACTGTTTTATTTGACAATATATGAGTTAAGATGATACTGAATAGTCCTTGTGTTTATCTCTGATCACATTACTGGACTTGCACTCTTCCTGTGAATCAAGTGACCATGTAAATCATCTATAAAAGTTTGATAAGGCGCGCTTACGGCCATAATTTGTACTTTATCTGTTATAATACATGCCAGCAGCCCTTATGTGCTTTAGCTGCAAATAAGGCTGTAACCAGACAGAGTTATGTAACAGAAGGTGTGACTCTGTGCAAATAGTGATTGTCTGTGATGTTTTGTTTTTCTTTTTCTTTTTCTTAGTGTGAAAATGGAGAGTCATCAATCAAGGACCGTGATTCCAAACCGATATCCAACCCAACTCGAAAGTTTGTCAGGTTAGCAAGCCTTTTTTGTTTGTTTTTTATGGCCATGTTATTATGAAAGATCAATACAGATCAAACGATTTCATAAGATAAGATGAAGGTTAATGGAAATTACCGGGCTGGAGCAGTGAAGAACAACTTGCAAATCATTATCCCCAGAAGTTCTGGTTAAAAAAATAAGTCTATGGTATTTACTGAGGAACCACTGTTTATGCACAGATTTAGACCTTTAAGATGTTTTGACATTAATTCAGTGCTTCACTTTTAGACCATCTGTGTGTTTCTTACTAAAGTCCTGTTAAACAATTTGACAAAACATAGCCATGTTTGACACAGATATTTGATTTCCAAATACACAAAAAAAAGAAAAAAAGGTCCTACATGGATTTAACTCTAATGGTAAATAAAATTAAGCAGATAGATAACATCCTTCTACTGGATAATTACTGAAGTGATTTATATGTGATTCAACCTTCTTTTTCTTATTTATTTATTTTTCAAACCTTCAATTTTCAAGGGCGCATAAATATAGTACAATGAAAGGATTCCTCGTTCACAGAGGAGGACGTATCATTTTCACACATGTTTTAGGGTCAGAGTCCCAGAGTCCAGACCTGAACCCCATTAAGAATCTTTGAGATGTGATGGAGAAGATTTTAGACAGTGGTCCAAGTCTTCCATCATCAGTAAAGGATCTTGGCCAAAAATGAATGCAAGTTAAGACAGAAATAAATGTTTGGATATTTATTGTGATATTCTTTAAACATTGCGTGGCATAAACAGTGCAACTGTAAATGTGTCCTGTAATCAAATCTAAAGGTGATCCAGTGAAATATTGTGTGTGGGACTATTTTTGTTTGGACCAGGCTGTGTATGACTTGACCATAACATTATTTTATTGCTTTAAGGCATCATGACAGCCATGTCTGTCTCTTGCTACTTTTACCTTTGTACTTAATTATAATGTGAACTCAGCAATACTACAATGTGATTTCATGAGATTATTTCTTTTATTACTACATACCAATACAGGATAATGTGAACCTGTTACATTATTTTTGGGAATTTCAAAGCTGATCTCTTTTTTCTGATGTTGTAGCTCTGTCTCCATCTCACTCGACAAGAGTCCTTCTGTAAGCGGGCGCACAACTCCCATGAGCCCTTGCTCTCCGACAACTCCCTTCTCACCTAGAGAACACGGTTTCTCATCAATGGGAGTTCAGAGCCCTGTTCAGAATGGACACACACAGGAGGTACTTCGAACACACAGATGCACCAGAAGACACATGCAAAGTGTCCACAGATGACTTTTTTAAGAGACATAATCTACAGCTTAACCATGTTTCATGCTTTGCTTGTCAAATGGAGTTTACAGTCACTGTTGCACATTAATTCAATGCAGAAACAGCACCCCCTTGTGATGATTTTTTGTGCCAATTATAAGGAATCACTTTCATATAGAAGATTCTCTCTCTCTCTCTCTCTCTCTCTCTCTCTCTCTCTCTCTCTCTCTCTCGCTGCAAGATCAGTAAATTTTAAGTGTTTTTTCCTTCACCTCAGACCAGTGTGAATGGCTCCTCCAGCTTTGAACAGACGACTAAACCTGCCTTTGTCAGACAGAGCTCCAGGACGATCTCTTTCAGGGTAAACACAACCAATACACATGCACATATGAACACATGCACACTCTCTCCAGTAAATGCTGACATCAGCTCTTACCAATTTGACTGTTTTAGATTAGATCTTTCTCCACATGAAAGACTATCAGGATCATTTGCTTGTGCAGCTTCAGCTTCAGGCACATGCTAATATCTGAAGCAATATTTACCAGCTTTTATTGCTGACCGGTTGATTTGTTAGAGGTTGACTTTAGTCTGATGAGCATTTGACTGCTAGCACACACCAATTTTACCCAATGGTCTAATTCAGATGATGAAAAAGAAAGAAGAGGACAGCGCACCGCTGCAGAGGAGGTATGATAACACCTTCATGTCTACTTTGAACCTGTCGGAATCCTCTTCTCTAAGGCTAAATGTAGATTTTTTTTTTAAATTCTACTTTAGTGCAAGTGTCAGGATGACGTCTAAGAAGTTTGAATCCAACACAGTAAGAGGCTAAATTACTTACAAACAATATAATATAATAATTATATGACTATGATAGATTTGCTCTGTGTGGTCATTTTAGGCAAGTGTAAGACTGCAAATAGTAGTATACATGATACTAAATTATGCAATTTAAGATGTCTAATGTTAGTTCTTCCATGTTTGGATCAGGACCAAAATCCAGAAGAAGACAAAACATCATCCTTCCAGAGGAAGTGAGTTTATATGGCTGATTAAACTGGACTTTTTCATAATAATAATAATAACAATAATATGTAGAATGGCTTTTATCAAGGGTGTATATCAGACATACATATACAGAAATGTATCTTCTGTTTTGTTCAGCTCCAGGCAGAGGATGTCATCCAGGTCCATCCAGGAGAAGATGGAGAGACTGGCCCAGGCTGCCCAGGTCAGTCCCCAAAACCAACAACCCGTAACCCTGAACCCTCTAATGTGAATGTGGAACATCTAATTTCTTTAATCTAAATCAGGGGTGGCGAAACAATTTAGCTTAAAGAGCTAAATTAAACCCAACACAGCGGCAAAAGCCACACAGTATATGGAGTCCTACACATTAACTGATGTACAGGTTAAATAGCCGACATAACAAGTTGCTAAAACAAGTTTTCACGAGCTCTTTTTCTTACCTTTGTGGGACACCTGGTAGTCTTTGTTTTTTCAAAATTGTTGAGAAAGAAATACAACTCTTCCCACTGAGACAGTCCAGTTTTCTTCTTCATATTTTCGCTTAGCTTTTCGTTTTCATGTCAGTAGCGCTAGCTTAGCTGAAGCACACCTGCGCCTCTTCACTCGTTGTTTACATTTGTGTTGCCTTCACGAAGTGTGGGATATTTCTGCATTGTCACAGAATCGTTATTATTGTTATTATCCTATTAACTTTTGTATATCTGTATCATATCAGATTCAAACGCATTTTAATACAGCTCAAAATATTTCTGAAATTTAAAAAACAAAAGAGCTGTCAAAGAGCCCCTGAATAAATCATCCCTCAGTATTGAGTTAAATCGATTTTAAGTCTTATTTACGTAGCACCTTTCATCGTCTAACTCTCAGCTTGAATAAG
Source organism: Apogon talboti (assembly GCA_037367365.1). NCBI lineage: Eukaryota > Metazoa > Chordata > Actinopteri > Kurtiformes > Apogonidae > Apogon > Apogon talboti. Next base: position 16,595,306 of record JAPQRQ010000026.1, on the reverse strand, counting down.
GAACAACTCCCCTCAGAAAAACGTAAAAGCTTGATCAGTCATGATGCTTTTGCTGCTTAGTTTCATCTTCTGTTACTGATGACATTCTTTGTCTTTCCTGTTATGACTAGAAATCAGAAATGACGCGGTCTCCAGATGTGGCCCAGAGGACTTTATTCCTGATGGAGGAGGTGTCCAGGAAGAGAGGGATTTTTGAGAAGGACCAGCAGCAGCAGCAGGCAGCGAGCTCCACCAGCCCTGGAGTTACCAGACAGGTATTTTCACACAGCTTCTTCAACCTTTACCATCTACATGTGTCAGCTGTACGCTTGTATGAATAATGCAGAGTGTGTGCATTTAAATAATTTTATGTGTTATTAGGAGTTCAGGAACTTCACCTCTGGAATGTCTGACCGTATTAGCCGCTGGATCAGCAAGACTAATCAAAGTGGATCCTCACACTGCCCCACGGTCAGAGCACATGTTTTATTTATTCTATTCCTTATTCAGGTAATAATTTATAATATTTTAGTAATGTTGTCACTTTTTTTGTTATTTCATCCCTGTTCTGTGTCTAACTACACCCACCACATGATTCTGAAAACTGCTACAAAGTAAAAGAGAGTGTCTTAATGTCCATGGATGTGTGGGTGTAGCATAGGAGTAGTTAATAATAGAGAATCACACTTAAGCAGAATCATATAAGGCTCTGAAAGGTTAAATTTGAGTTTTTGTACATGTTTTATCACCAAAAAAATCAATATGAAGTTATGATACAACATATTTCCTGGTTTTTATTGCTGTCATATAGAATTGAAGCCCTAAAATGCTCTTAAACCTTCCAGATTTCCCTGAAAAATTGTGCGATTCTGCAGCTTGTTTTGTAATGTCACTGCGGTGTTTAAATGTGTTATTTCAAGTCCAAACCACCAAACAAGGAACCGACCAAGGCAGTGGTTTTATGAGGCAGATGTGGAATAGAGTGATAAAACAGCCCAGTTGGACCGGTTGGAAAATTAATGATATTTGGCAGTCTGCCTCTGCCAACACCTCTGATTAGAAGTGGTAACAGAATTATTTTTAAGGAAATTTCATGACATAGTGTAGAACAAAAACAAATGTAAAATTAAAAGATTTTCAAAAGACTTTCAAATTTAGTTACTTCCACCCAAACAATGTGTGCTTTTAAATGTTTGTCAAGTTTAATGCGCATTAAAACCAGCAGTGATGCGTTTCATTACAAAAAATAAGCTATATAATTGTATTTACAGGTCAAAAGGTATGTTTTCATGTTTAGTATCACTAAACTGAGTTCCAGGCGGTCATACGGTTGTAGCATTTGGCCACTAGAGGACAGTAGCACTCTTTCATTATATTACCACACATCAGTTCACTCAGATCACTCACCCTACCTCTAATACCTGTGTAGAATAACTGTGATAATCATTTATTTGATCCTTAGGACTTGAGACATGTGGACATCACTAGCAAGCGAAGTCTGTTTGAGAACAGAGATGAAGACAGTGTCTCAAACACAAGCCCTGGAAAACTGTCCAAGTGAAGGAAAGCATCGACCTGCAGGTAACAACTAATGACACATCAGTAACTTTAAACATGATATGGGATGTGTTCCTGCAGTAACTGTTTCTTGTATTTCTGTGTCCATTTGTAGGATTTAGAAGATGAGAGGAGGTGGAAGGAGGACCGTGACTGATTGTTTCTTAAAGCTTTACTGTTTTTTTTTCCTTTTATTGCCACAGCACTCAGTGAGAATAAGATGGCAGGTGTAGATTTACAGGGCTACAAAAATACAAAATACTGCTTTTAGATGTAGAAGGCTTCTGTCATACACATTTGCATTGCTACTTGAAGAAATACGTATTCCTAATTTCTTTAACACAATGGAGGAAAATGTTGATAACAGCGAAAAGAAGCAGAAGAAGAGAGAAAATAGGAAACACATTGACATTTGTTTTAACTCTGTAGCTGTTTGCCTTAACTTTATGTAATTTTTCAAGCACTTTAAAAAAAGGTGAAGGTCTGAAGGCTACCTACGTTTATTGAATTTACACTGGGAATTCTGACGCTGTAATTTAATATATTTGCCTAATCTGCCCAAAGATATTGTTTCCATTGTTCTTTGTGTTCTGTCCATCCTTGTGGGCAAGATTCTGCCTGTGTGAAGAATAAAGTGTTTTATAACTACAAACGTCTCATGGGATTTGTTCTTTTTGATGTTGCTGATGATGACTAACACGACACGGAAGCAGAGTTGAGCCTTTCATGCATGGATGTACTTTTAACTCCGGGTATCACACGGTAGGAAGGATGCAGATAAGGACATGCCTGTGCTGTGTCAGTGGCAGCGCGCCATGTATCTGTATCTGTGTGTGTGTGTGTGTGTGTGTGTGTGTATGAATCATTGTGAACAACTGTGCCTTTATCTGGGTCTGTTTGGCGCTGCAACTCACAGCGGCCTTTTTTGGGAATGGTGATAATGAGAGTACAAGCTATCTAAAAAGTTATTTATAACACGACAAGAGATGTAAAACACGCCGTCCCACCACACAGTCCTCTTTACCCTCTGAGACTCTCCATCACCTTCCTGTTAGTGGATTGAGGACTGGTCATCTTTATTTTCCATCATTCAAACAAACTTCTGGTAAGTTTCAGTGATTATATAGACTTTTAAAAGGAAAGTGAAGAGAAATGAAATTCTTTTTTTTTTTTCATTCTAAAGTTTAGATTTGCTGCTGCACACCTGAACATTCACTAATATGTCAGACAACGAGGAAGTGGTGGAGGAGTATGAAGAGTAGGTTCCATCATTTTTAAAATTTTTTTTTTTTGCAATACAAACACACAAGCTTTGTCTTTCCAACATGTAGAACATCTTGTTATTTTGGTAATGCGATGATAGATTGCTTTGTATTTGTGCTCTGGATCAGAAAAGTAATGTACCGATGTATTTGTTCTTTACAGGGAGGTGGAAGGTAAGACATGCCATCATGACTCACAGTATACAGTATTTTTTTTTTTTTTTGAGTGTCAAAAGATGTTATCTACTGTCAAAACAGCTTAAGACGCTGCATGTCTCTTAATACATATGTGTGCTGTGTGTGTCTAAAAGGAATGTACAGACACAAGTAGGAATGTCATACATAGAAACATGTTATTAGAATAACATTGAGCCTACACCCTTAGCTTTCAGTTTCCATAGCTTTAGGTGAAAACTTTTAATATGTAACATGCTCTAAATGAGCTTATACAAGAGGGTGTTGACATTCCTTTCTAATGTTAAAGCCTTTTAATAACACAGGACAGACTAAGAGAGAAGGTGGATGATGGACGCATGACTAGAACTGTATTTAGCATTAGTAGTGCATTATTGTATATCAAATCCACTGGTATTAAAGGCTGTTTGTATAGTATCTTGATGACACTGTGCAAACATACTTTAATTCCAGTCTAGCAGCTTGATGATATTTTCTACTTTTGCTTTGGATTAATAATAGCAGCAGTGGTTTACAGTTAAAATACTACAGCTACTGTTTTTTATTCACTTTATATTTGTTGTTATGTGATTTAATGCATGTTTTTTTTTCCCTCTCTGTGTACATCCTTGTGTTGACTCAGAGGACGAAGCTGCTGAAGGTATGAGGGCTGGTGAACTTTTGCAGGACAGCCTTTTGGGATGCATTTGCACTGCACATGTACCTGCGGTTAAAACACTTGCTGTAGTGACACAGCTGTGACATTTAACAGCGATTATCGTTCAGTCACATCGTGCTTGATCTCATCATGCCTTGAACACTTTCTTTCTCTCATCTTTCATTCCCTCCATCCTGTCTGCCTTTATACGCCTCTGGCTGCTACGCGAGCTCGCTCTACTAACCAGCCCTGTGCTTTGCTCAGCAGGGGATCAGGGGGTAGAGGAGGAGGAAGAGGTGGAGGAGGAGGAGGAGGCGGAGGAGGTGGAGGAGGAGGAGGAGGAGGCAGTGGAAGGTACTGCTTTGAGCTTTAATCAAGCTTTTGGAAATACTCCACAGACAGTAAAAGCTGCTCTTGTGGATATATTGACTGCAGTGTGGTGTCACAGAAGACATGAAGCTAACCCTCAAAAACCTAAACAGCCCCCAGCGACCAAAAGCACCTACTGATCTAAAATGTTTAACCCACAAAGACCCAGTGCAACTTTTATGGCAGCTCCTAAATGGATTTTCATCTCTTTTGAACCTCTCTTAAGTGATTTATCACCATTTATTATGACATTATCCTCTGTATGTTGCATTATTCAGTGTAAATAAAGGATTTTATA
>JAPQRQ010000026.1:16547573-16561107 GCA_037367365.1 Apogon talboti | reverse complement strand
AACAACTGTCCACCGCAAATGACATTCCATAAAAACTTTTAAGAATGCATCTGAAAAAACTGTTGCATCATGATGTTCCCAATATAAGCAATTATTTAACTAAAAAAAAGCCAAAACTCAAAAACCTGTGGCTTTCCTGCGTCTTAGGAGGTTAAAAGTGTTCTTTTGGAATATGCTGGTTTAACCGCCCACTGCGGCTCCCGTCCACTCGACAGTGTGTTCCCGTTCTAATCTCACACCCCTGTGGTTTCATTATACCCTACCTGTGATCTGTTTATGGGTCTCAGTAGAAGTTGTCTCCTTCAGAAGCTGCAGGGCCTTAGCTATACCACCACAGTTCTGAACCTCCACCTTGTTATTCTGGTTTTTAAAGACCAGGTTCCTCAGGGCCCCAGCAGCGGCCTGGCAAACCCCAGGGTTGGGGCTGCGCAGTAGGCCCACCAAAAGAGCAACACCGCCTCTTTCGAAAACCTGCGGTGGAAAAACAAATACAGCGAGTAAGTGTTAAAAATGAAAGCTTTTAAGGTGTGGCAAGAGATTGACACGAAATTAAGTGATAATACAAAGTAGGAGCCAACTGTGATGATCCCTCAAGGCAGCACTTAAGGTGAGGGTGAGTGTCACTATTACACAACACAACGCTCACACAAAAGTCATCTGAACACAAACAGCACTGCAGTGCACATGTGCGGGTTTTAAAAGGCATGTCTCTACATTTCAGCATGCAGGTCTAACATAGGGATTCACCTTTTTTAACCTCTTCTAAATGGAACCCGAGTATTTACAACCAAAGATATAGTATCTGCAGTTAAATCCAACAAGATATCCTAGTTATTTTTCACTTCCTCTGTCTGAACTGGTCATGTTCAGAGCAATGCCATAACTCAACATTTCCTGTGATCGTTTTAATAAACTGTATTTAATTAAAAGCCCACAACAATTTCAGTGAAGAGGAACCATTCATTTAACATGGCCTCTATAATAAAATCTGCTGTCTTGTGGTATATGTACTCTGCTACAGACAATATTCCAGAACCTAAAAGTATTATTCTGAAAATAGCATGATTATATTGTTGTATTTATATACATTAAGCTTCTGAGATCCAACTATGAGTTTCACAACTTTATTAAAAAAGCTGTCCACTGCAAAGGACATTCATGGGTCTCAGTAGATCAAAGCATTACAATAGGACACTACACTTGACTATCATATGTACTATATTGTAAACATTAGGCGTTCATCTACACAGTCTGTGTCTGGGAGCGGGCATTTGTTTGCTCATGCTGACCATACCGTTATCAGACCGAGCTTGTTTACCCCTGGTTTTTAATTCAGAAAATATAGAATTTTTATATCAGCCTAGAGTCATTTCTTGCAGATAATATGTTGGTTAATTTTAAAATAAATAAAAGACAGATTGATGAGTTATGAGTCTTTTAATGTTTATTTATGCTGACTTTTTTATTATTAATTAGCCTCTGATGTTGTTCTTGATTTACAGTATGTTTGTATGTGCGTCTGCCCTGACCTCCTCCTTGGCGTTATCATCTTTGAAGGTGACATGCTGGATGTAGGTGGCTCCACCATGCTGGAAATTTTCTTCAGGGTGGGACAGGTACTCGACTGCCTCCTTAAGGGTCAGGTCTGGTATGTTCAAAACACTATTCACTCTACAGACAGCACCAGAGAAACAAAAGAGAGTGTTGGTGTAGAGATGCATGTAACTGACATGTCTGTTTCAAAGCCAGGGTGTAAAGGGTACTCACGCTGATTGCTGCTCAAGCTTTGTGGACTTGGTGACAACCACCTTGGTCTCACCGTTAGACTGGGCAGAGGGCGGCCGAATACGTGTCTGGCTGTTGGTCAGCTGACCGTTGCTCAGGGAGTATGTGTTTCTAGTTATTCGGGTGTGCTGGCTTTGGACAGTCTGGCTTTGGCTTTGTCCTTTGGCTCTCTAAAAATCAGCAATTAACAATACTTATAATTATTAGCATAATAATTGTTTACTGCATTACATAAGACGTTTTTTAAAAAGTAAAAAATGACTGTCTTCAAAACAAAACTCTACATGAAAATGGTCAAGTGACTTCAGTGTAATTTAACATGAAAATAACTGGTTACCATGGTAGGTGCAGGTGCAAGTGCAGGTGCAAGTGCAGGAGCAGGAGCAGCAGACAATGGAGGAGCCAAGGTAGGGTCACTGCGACTTGGTTTCAGCCCATTGGGACTCTGGGGCCAGTTGGAGGTGTTGACGTTGTACTCCCATGCACCGGAGCTGCTGATGTGTCTTCCTCCAATGGATTTAGTAGATAAAGTGCGACTCCTCTGACTCTTCTAAAGAAAAAACAAGTGACATTTTTTGTAAATTTTTGAATTTTAAATTAAAGATAATTGTAAACTACATTAAACTAAATGACTGTCCTTTTGGGGTAGAAATTGTTGGACAAATTTGCTGAGTTAGAATATTCATAAATTAGTAAAAAATCTGAAAATTTACATTCAGCCATTAAACTGTGCTCTGCAACTCCCCTAGTGGTAAAGAAAAAGATTGGAAAAAAATCGAGTGAATAGTCTTCAAGGAATCGGTTGGATAATAATAATTTAATATACGTGTATAAAATGGTTTAGAAAATTTATATTATAGGAAAAAGTATAGACATCTTATAGTGTGTCTTTTTTAATTCACTCACTAAATCACATTATATTGAGTTTACAGAGAAACATACAAACATGACCTACGATAAGATTTAGGTCTGACTTGGTTGAAGTTGAAGTGAAACGAATCCCACTGCCAGATAAATCACTGCATGACTATTTAGGTTGCATGGTACTGACAAAACTAAAGTAGGTAACCTGCTTTCCACAGGAACAGGTCTCAAAGAACTCACCTGTAAACCAAGACAGAGGAATTTGACCCTGGACAAAACATGCATACTTCTCCTTTTCCTCAGGTAATAGTGAGCACTGCAAAACACACTAAACAATCCTCCTGACTGAGGTGACATAGTATCTGCTCTGTGAGACCAAAACAAGCCACTGTGTGAGCGTCGGGTGGAAGCTGGCACAGCCGATCAGCTTTTCAAAGAGGTGCTTTGTGTGTGCACGTCAGACCTGTCCACCGGTATTAACAACCCTGGTGTCACCAAACACTTAAATCTCATTTAATTGAGTATTCTTTTGCATCACATTATTTGGGATTTGCTTTCATCCTGTCTATATATGTGTGGGCTTGTTTGTGTGTCCCAAGTCTAAACTTTGCTACGAGGTAACTAAAAAACCTGGCACAACAAATACAGAACATGTCTTAGCAATGCTCTTAATGATTAGTCATTTTCATAATTAAACTTCTGTTTGTTAAAGTCAGAATCATTTAAAACTAGTATAGAAAAAAAAGGACTCAAACTGCCACTAACACTACATCCACACTAATATGTTTTCATAATGCATATCACATGATAAGGGAAGACGTTAAGCTACTGCACATGGGAATATGTCTGAAACTCCTGGAATAAGGTTTCCTCATGACAAAAAGCAGATTTTAAATGCACAGTCGTTTCTAAAAGATACAACAACAATAGAAGCATGTATTGTTCAAATCAGTATCTTTATGGTGAATCTGACCTGATCTATGTCTTGTTTTCTTTCAGATTGGTTTCCAGGTCATGGAATGATACATAGTGACTGATGAGACCAAGAAAGGGCAGCAAATGCATCAGTCTACATCAGAACTTAAAATATATATATTTTTTAAATAAAATCTGTTTTTTTGTTAATATTACAGCACAACCCTATAGTTTCTAAATTATATTCAGCAATATTTCTAAATGTCTCTGATACCTGGAGGTTAGTGTGGAAACATTACAGTGGACAGGGGCCTCAATGAGAGCAATGTTTGGTCTTTTACATGAACCAGAAACTACTGTAAGAAATCTCACAATTTAACTCTGAAGCCAAAATACTGACATTTTTGCTGTGTAATATTTCTGTAGAATGGGCAACAGGGAAAGTCCCACACTCGACTGCATGTAAGTGTGAAGACAAACTAAAAGCACTGTCCTTCGTCTGTGTACACACTGTCAGTCTTGTGACAAACTGAAACGGTTGCTAAGTAACCAGTGTTATGTAAGGCGGTTGGATCTGTCAACAACAGGTTTGATAAGAACAAACACCATGTTTACATTCAAACTGCTGTGAGCTCCATTATTATTCAATGTCAACAGGGCAAAAGGGAGCAGCACAGGGAAACAGCCAAGTCCGTCCCCGTTTTTATTCATTATTCTTATTACATGAGGAGGACATGGTTTTTAAAGAAAAATATAGCATTAATAGTGCAGTAGCAATCAAGGAATTTAACATTTGAAATAAATAAACTATGCATTTATATGTATGCATGTTCAAATACTGGTCAATCTCAACAACCACAACCACACTGTTGGCTATAAAGTTGGTATAATTTTATTTTCAGACAAATTCCTGATTTTATTCCTATTTATACACATCAGTAATCACCTTTGACCAGGTGTAATGATTACACACTGAGTCTCAGAAAAGGATCAGATATTTTAGTCCAACTTCATGAGCAGCAGTGTATTTAGAGTGGTAGATAGACTTTATGTTACTGATGACAAATTTAAATGATTAATATTACTGTCAGTGTTTATGAGACGGTGTGGCATCTTAAAACAGGGATACGTGTTATGCCAATATATAACCATGAGATGATACTGTAGAAATGTGTCATGTATCATCAAGATTTCTGCCTTTTCTTTTTTATATGAAGTTGAATATGATACATTTTGCACATGGTTTGTACTTTGTAACCCAATTTTTAAGGCATATTTTACAAAGTTACTTTCTTCATACTCACTAACACTGAGTGTATCAACTGATGTGAGCCGGAAACAAATCATCACACTCCCGAGACATACCTCAGCTCTCTGTCAGTGGGTCATGTCAACCCAACCCAGTACTAATGCAGATTCACCAGCACACACACACACACACACACACACGCACACACACACACAGATGAAGCTAACATTACTCCTCTGTGAAATCTGGACTACTCCGCTGTTACAAATGAGTTGAACTCACACTGACTCTTAGAGGCAAGACTAAAATTAAAAACATCACTTTCAGAAAACGAACATGCCTGTCTCTAAATGCTGAAGTCTGTTAACCCTTCATTTGCAGCGTACATACACATTTAACAAGTAAATTACAAGGAAAGATATTTTATGCATCTTTTTGAATACGGTTAAAGGAAACAGAAAAGGGTTCTGTATAAGCTAACTAGGTCAGCATCTTGTGGAACTGAGGTTAATCAGTCTGTCAGGAATGAAGACCTGTCAGAAATCCTGTTCCCTGGATGACAATCTGACATGTCACAACAGGAAAAGCATACCTATACATCAACTCAACAAAGTAGGTGTTTGAGTCACATTTAGCTGTTTATGTGATATTATACTGTCTTTACTCGCTCCCTGTCATGATCATAATGAAAATAAACATTCACTAGTATCCCAAATTGGACGCAGACTTGAATACTAGGACTTTACCATCGTTCTGAGACTAACCACCACATGAGTCTGAAAACACTAAGTCAGAAAGCAGCTGAGATGGAGGTGGTCAGTGTTGGAATATGCAGGTGTGGATGTGAGAAAGGGGTAGTTCAGGGACGCCCGTCACCAATGCAGAACCACATGAGGCTGTGAAAGGGTTAGTTTGAGTTTATGTACTGGTTTTACCACTAATGAAGGCCCGCCTAAAAATCATGTGTAGACTATGTTTAGAATACTTCCAATGCCTTTACTTGCTGTTATACAGTTCTTTCCTACAGAGAAATGAAGCCCTGAAGTGCTCTTAACCTCATCAGACCCAGGAAAGCCACAGGTTTTTGAGTTTTGGCTTTTTTTAATTAAATAATTGCTTATATTGGAAACATCATGATGCAATAGTTTTTTTCAGATGCATTCTTCAAAATTTTTATGGAATGTCATTTGCAGTGGACAGTTGTTTTTTTTTTGTTTTTTTTTTTGCATAAAGCTGTGAATTTATTGCCTCATACATGGACAGAGGGTCTTAGGAGGTTAAACCTACCAGACTCACTGACCAAAAAAAAGCCATTCTGCAACCAACAAACAATTTAACCAGACTACACAGTGGTTTTTTTAAGGCAAAAATCATTCTTTAACCCATTGCAAAACGAATAAAGTTTGTCAGAATCTAACTGAAGGGCAGTTGGACTGAACACTGATTTTTTTAATATAAATTTAATGACGTACATTTGTACAGAGAGTATTGTAAAAGTACGACTCTAGCATGGTACGTCAGCATTGATTATTATCAATCAGAAAGTGTCGACTTGAGCTGTTTTCATCTATGAAAAGTAGATTTTTACATTTTTGTCAGTTTATTTAATGTGCATTATCACCAACGTTCATGCGTTTAATTACTGCGTCATATGATTCTGTTTACAGCTCAAACAACGTCTTGCACTATGTTCACATAACATAAACACACCTGATTAGGACATGTGGAATAGGCTACTGAGTGCATTGTTATAATTGGAATAATAGTGGAGTATAAGCGTAGGTAAATGCAATTAATGTATGAACAAGTTACTTCATTTATTAATAAGTGCAAAGAGAAGTAGTGCTGTGATGTAGAAGAGTAACAACTGTGACATTACATGAGTAAACACTTACCGCTCGGCTTGATGCCACAGTGTTGTTGCGAATGAAGGTCCCATTTGACTTGAACGGAGCAAACTTGAATGTTGCAGAATCCACAAAAACCTCTGAAGTTGGAGCTGTGCAGAAAAAAAAAGAGTGGAGACATATGAGAACTGAAATAAACATTAGAGAAGTATAAGAGAGAAAAAGTACAGAAATATTAATGATGGTAACACGTTTGTGAGTTTTGTCATGAATTACTGAACTGCAAAAAGCTAAGACATGCAACGTTTCTTGCTTGTTTTTCTGCAAAAAAAAACAAAAAAACAAGCCTTCTGTCGCAGACTCAACCTGCATGACCCTGTGATTGGCTGGAGGTACAAACTCATTGCCCAAAGCTCCAAAAATGAGCACAGAGGGCAGCGTCTCTGCACCACACACCTTTAATGATGACTGACAGGAATTATCACTGCATGAATCTGTACATTACATTTTACAGACCATCATTAGATCTGTTGTTTTAGCAAATTCTAATGACCCCGCCTATGCAACTCTGAAGATACAACCAGGATATGCAGAAAATACATGCAGCATTAACAAATGTTTCGGAAAAATAAACAGCTTCTACAAACCAGTGTGAAATATTCACTGCGATCTCGCTTTGGACTTGACATGTCTTTCTTTTTATCAGACAGTATGAGATTTACTGCTTTAGTCCTCTCATGTTTTACACCAGGTTTCATTCAACACATGTCAAACGTCCTTATTGTTTAGGTTATTTTCATTATGGGAACACAGGTCACACTAAACACTTTAATTCTATTTTTTCTGCATGCTTTTAATACCGTACACACATTTTCTATACTTTCTTGTACTAATACTTCTTGATTATGACTGTTGTACTGGTATGTATTAAAGATCAGCCAATACGGTCATATGAAGTAATAAAATACCTTCAAACAATATGGTGTGGCTCTAAGTGCTAGTTTTTATTACAGGTACACATATCCTGCTGTGGAAGCTGCTAACAAGAGAATATCAACAATTCATCGAGCCACAGTTATTTTGAGTTTCAAAGTTTTTTTTTTATTTTACTGATTAAAATTATTAAACTGACAATGTGTGTCAGATCCATCAGGTATGACACCGTGCCATTCAGTTAGCCAACCTTCACATGTATCCAGCTACATGGTCTGACTGTCTTGGAGGATGATTCATTAAAACGTGATTTATCACAGGCGACTCATTAGTGATGGGTGACTGCCAAAGGTACCAAATGTAGTGGAGTGACTTTGGCATTGTCAGTTTGAACTGTGTGATTTGGTGATCCTGTATGTACTATATATGACAGTCCAGAAACATCCATAATTCACATTATGCTCTGAAGGGGAGCAGGATTCTGACCAGAAAAAATAAGACAAGACAAAAATTGTACTGAAAAGAGAGGCCACTGTTGTTGGTATGAGCCCGTCACGGACCCAAAAAGTAAACTGCAAATTTTGCTGTAGACCAATTACCACAACGGAGTCAAACGTATGCAGGAGTCATGTCCAACGGTATGTACGGAATCAAATGTAAAGCCTGTATTTATTTTGGCTGCAACTTTAGTTAAAAAGGTTTGTATCTTTTCAGGACTGTGCAATATATCAAATTATCTCAAATAATTAAGGTTTTCGTCCTGAAAATCATGAAAAATGCCAAAATAAACGTAAAATCGAGACTATTCTTGCACAATAAAATATTCCAAGTGTAATCTGTTTGCTTTCTGTGAGTGACTTTCTTCGGTTGTATATGGAATATAGTTTTAATAAAGAAAGACCACAGTTCATTCAAGGTTAGTGTCCAGTTCATGCAGCCAGAAAACACTTGATAAAATTCAAGAATTGTTCATAACACTGAGGAAAAAATGTTTTTGGCCAGATCTATTTCTATTTCTATTTAAAATGCATATACGAATTTCAGGAGGATTCTAATAAAAAAAAAATTAAACTTGAGTAATTACCTTATCTTTCTTTTTTTAATCTTATTTATTTCAGCACAATATTTATTGTTACTAGGACATAAAATGTCACAGCCTGTGCATTTTGACCAGACACACACCAACATATGGGACATTGAGCCTTTTGAATCAAACCCATTAAATCCTGTTGGGAACAGGCTACAGGAGCTTCCTCTCCTGTCATTTAAAGCTTTAAATGTAGCTGTTTATTTATTTATTTTTAAATGGAAAATTCTCAGACTGTACCAAACTGAGAATGGTGTCAGCCAAATCCACTTTAGGTTGAATATAGAGGTTTGCTCCTGATTTTTTGTGCTTGTATCTATAGTTGGAGCAGGACAACTGTGGATTTAAGCATCACTACAGTATATGTCTACTGCAGCTTAAAATGAACTTCGTCTTCAGTAGCATACAGTGTTAAGGTGCATCACTGTCACTTTCTATGCATCAGTGTGGACCAGAATGAATAAAAATGCTGACAAACACTGACTGTGACAAAACCGTTTCATGTATTTTTGCCGCCACAGTGAAGAGCGTATTAATTTAGTGACAGTCTGCATCTTAACTACAGATGTCACTAAAGATAACACACTGAATCTGAAATAAACAGCAGAAAACAAATGATAAATACTATTTAGAGCATCAGCGTAGTAAGTTATGCTAAGTGTTATATGCCTTCACACATACAACACACATCAGGGGCTCATATACAGAACACATTCAGCTAGTATCATTAGATATTACCCATGTATTGGTGCAAGGTCGTGGTCATATTACAACAGTGAAGAATGAAGTTGCTAAAAGACTATTATGTCCATAAAATGAGCCCAGACAGGTTCAGGTCAGCTAAATCTCTCTGCCTCACTCTCAGACACACATACTTTTAGCCTTGCATTCTAGTCTTTGAAAAACAGCCCTCATGCCTGACAGGATAACTCCAAATATATGTCTTTTCATGTCTATGGAAACCTTAAACAGAGGTCATACATAATCAAGACTTCAACTGGAAATTTTCCCAGAGTAATGATTTAAACTAATACCAGAAATTACCGCCTTTTATGCTGCTGAAAGTTAAATAAAATAGTCTCTTTTTGACAAACTTATAACATTATTTCTATCTGTGACACATGAATTGTGTAAACCTTTTTCGTTTCACCCACATCTTTTCCATAACAACTACATCTGCATCTTCACATCATCATATTATGCATTTCATTATAGTAGCACCTTGTGACTTTTTATTAAACGACTAAAACAACTATGTGGAAATGTGTGCATGTTAGTTATTACTTGGTGTACTTTCATACTTCTTTAAAAGAAGAAAAAGAGACGTCTACAGAGAGAAATCAGACGAGATATAAACTGAATTTTCTATATTTACATAATGATCAAAGTGTTCTTTCAGATGAATAAGTCCTGAATTAGGTGTTTGCCGCTTAGTTGTAAAGTACTTTCTAACACATTTCAATATGTTATTCATTTTTTATGCTAACTTGTTTGGCTGTATGTCTCACATACAGGTTTTTGTGAGAGAAATCATGAGAACTAACTTACAACATGCCACAAGTGCACTTATCAGCTGCACCACAACATTTCACAATCGCTTAAAGTGGTGAAAGTGTCAGGACCAACAGCCTGCAGACAGGTGACTGACACACACACTGCTGTTCCTATACCGACACATACAAACAGCACAACTTCGTATTAAGTAACTAACACATTTCACAACCTAAAAATAGTTTCTCAATTTACTTACTGAACTTGCTTTGCCTCTGGCTGTACTGGCAAATACCAGGGTTGTTTGTGAAAAGTTAAAATACAATTTTCAAGACGTGTGAGTGTGTTTGTGTGTGAGGGAGATTTTATAGCCCACAAGCTGCATTCCACACTCAAAAAATGCTAAACAGCCTGACAGGACAGGCTGATTCAGATCTGTTCTTAATTGTGTTGTTTATCAGACTTCAACAAACATATAACTCATAACTTTGACAACATTCCGTGCTATGGTTTGGAGGATATTTCTCATTAATAGCCACACGTCAATGTTAATGGCGACGAATATTAACACCCTGTACCTGCAATAGTTTTGGCATCTCCTCCGCAAACTGACTGAATTGGCGCACCTCGTCTACCTTAGACAAACTACAGGAATGGTTCCTTCAT
Source organism: Apogon talboti (assembly GCA_037367365.1). Lineage (NCBI taxonomy): Eukaryota > Metazoa > Chordata > Actinopteri > Kurtiformes > Apogonidae > Apogon > Apogon talboti. The sequence continues at coordinate 16,550,270 of JAPQRQ010000026.1, read as the reverse complement.
TTTACCCTCACGAATAAGACTGGACTTTTAGTTTGTGCTGATAGTTCTACAAGTTTAGCGCATTTTCAAGACGCAGCATAACACTTCTAACAAAGAAAAGCACTGTGACAGATAGTTTCCACTGAAGACGCAACATAAATCCTACCAGATATTTAATTATGAAAGAATGTTGCTACGCGTTAGGAGTTAAACGTTGAGAACATAGTGCGCTTTTACGCACGGCTGCGTATCTGAGTATCACAAATGTTTGAAGTAACTTGGCCATACTTGTTGGAGAAGGAGACGTCGAGTCGCTTTTCAGCTGTTTAGACTTGCCCCTCTTGATGGATTTCACTTGGTTCAGCACGCGCGCCTGTCCAGAGCTCAGCGCGTTGTCGGACGGCAGCGCGAGCGACGTGTCCTCCGCGCTGCTGATGGTCATGGCCGATTTCAGCGGCACCGGAGCCATCATCTTCCCAGTTCGTGCCCTTCCCTTCAACGGATCGATGTAAACCTCTTTCCAAAAACAGCGCAGGCCCGATGCAGAAGTCTGGGTCGAGTGAGCGCAAACAGACGCAGCCGATGTGCCAAGTATGCAGATAGGCTGAATGTTCCCACAGAGGAGGACTCCACCCTCGGCGCCGCGCCCCGGAGAGGTGGGTCCTACCAGGTGCAGAGTGACGGGAGGGGCCTGGGGCCACACCCACAGCGCAATGATGATGGTGCAAGTCAGCTCAACTCCGGCTTTACCGACACCACTAAAGAGTATCTGGTACTTTTGCGCAGTAAATAGTATGGATACGGTATATTTTCTCAAGTATATTTCCAATCGGGCTCCAGACATGCGCCGTATTGTTATGGAATAAACCAGGGGGGTATCAAACATATGGAACGCGGGCCAAAATCTGCCCACGGCATGAATTTGTAAAGTGCAAAAATAACACTACAGACATTGAACGTCAAGGGTGTTAGGGGCTCCATTTAGTTCAGGGGCCCAATGTGATCACAAATAAAAGAATAACAAAATATAACCAAATAATAAAAACAACTCCAGATTTTATCCTTGGTTTAATAAGAAAAAAGTAAAATTTCATCATGAAAAATGTAAATTTACAAACTATCCTTTCACAATAAAATGTGAATAACCTGAGCAGATCTGAACAACCAGAAATTTCTAAAGAAAAATAAGTTCAATTACAATAATATTATGCCTGTTACTAAATATTTTGTGCATATGTAGATCCAATGTGATCTGTACATTGTGTTAATAATAAGCTGAGAAATTGCACTTATTTTTCAGTTTGTGCGTGGTTGTTCAGGTTATTCTCATTTGCATAATGTAATTTCCCTTTTTTTCACACTAAAATGAAAGAGAAACATTTGCAGTTTATTATTATTTATAGGTTGTTATGTAATTATTTTATTGATCCGGCCTGTTTAGATCATATTGGGCTGTATTTGGCCCCTGAACTAAAGTGAGTGTTCCGCCAATGGAACAAACTCTCCAAGTACAAATTAGAAACAGTTTGTACCACTGCCATTGCAACATTAAAATGATGAGTAAGCCTTAAAGGAGTGCCTGGTTGGAAAGTGACTTCAACTGTGACTTTTTTTTATATGTGTAACAAATAAAACATGTAAAATAATTAGTTCACTGCATGAAAATATTTTGTTTTGCAGATGCTTTTACCTCATAGTAAAGAACCATTTTACTTACATTATATGGATAAATATATTTTTCCTCTATTGTTTTGACTTAAGAAAAATGAGAATTGTCCCTCATATTCTCATTTAGGCAAAGGTGATATTATATTTTACACACAACTCTAAATCCAAAGATGCAGAGTTTAGTATCACACCTAAGACTAAAAACACTGGGACACATCCCACCTACCGCTTCCATTCCCATCATGTCAGCAGATGTCAGTATTTATCTAGAGATTATCTCAAATCAATAGGTTTAAAGAATGATTTCTAACCCTGAAAAAGAGTTGAAAGAACCAGATGATAACCTGTGGTTTAGAATAATTATTTATGGTCAGAAAGTGCCAAAAAATTTCAGAAAACTTGAGGGAGAAAATTCAACATGGGGTAAAATGAAGTCAAAACAAACACAGAAGGACTTTGTAAGCATAGATGACAAAACAAAAAAGAATTCTGGTGACAAAATAAACACTTTGATTGCCAATATATTGCATTAGGCTCTACAATTATGACACCTGTGTTCTGGTGTTTTTGTCCATTTAAAACTGCTGTTTTATTCTGTTTATTTGTTCCATATAAAACTGAGGCACTGATACTACACCCAGAACATGTGTAGTTATACTTTCAAGAAATGTAAGAAATCCTTTTAGTTTGGAGTAAAATCTGAGGAGACAAAGATATTTTTAGGCGTAACATGAGGGGAATGATGATCTGTGTCTCCAACGGTGAATCTGAAATGAGACGCTTCATCGCTGGTAGTGAAAAGTGGATTCATTTGTTCCTGTTTTCTGCATATGAATCCATCATCCATCCTCCTGTTTGTTGTCATCCACTCTATACGTCTGTGATCACAAGTGCACTGAACTAATGATCTTTAAATGCATGACAAATACTGATCAATCCATGAAGACCCAAACAGCCGCCAGCGACCAAAAGCATCTAAACTGTTTAATACCTGTTGATCCATTAATCCTATCAATACATGTAAATAATTGGTGTAAAATACAGTTTGTC
>JAPQRQ010000026.1:16537453-16547473 GCA_037367365.1 Apogon talboti | reverse complement strand
GTGTAAAATACAGTTTGTCATCTTTTCATGGTCATCAGATATGACCCATTTGGACGTTCAGAGGCTGCGTAGTTACCGTGGAAACACCGTCACCTTCAACAACATTGATTCACCAGTAAAACAAATGGAGTTGGATCAGTGACAGTGGATGGACACACTGGGTTTATGTTCAGTTATTGATATCGTTACTGAAAAATTCTCTTTTTCTTCAGTTTTCTCTGTTTCTGATATAATAACCTTCACCTTTATTCTGAGCTTTTATGAACATCTACATGATCCGTGAATTAAATATAGGAAAATACCTGATTTTCTTTGAAAAAACACAAAATGCAGAGGATAATATTATAATAAATGGTGATAAATCACTTAAGAAAAGGCAGATATAGAGAAAAAAAAAGCTATTTTGGAACTTCCAGATAAGTAGCACTGGCTCTTTATGTCTTAATAATAATAATAATAATAATAAGAAGAAGAAGAAGAAGAAGAAGAAGAAGAAGAAGAATATAATAGTGAGCTCAGTCCAGATAAGATTGTTTTCCTATTTTAACTGGATCATAAGAGACCTTGCAAAAAAATAAAGTGTTTCTTAAAGGTTGGGTTGGCAGGTTTCCAGTCACATGAACAGGAGGCCTCCATTAGAGACTGTTCAAAAAATTTGGACGCTGAGTTTAAGCGTCATAATCTGAACAAATTGCCGTACGCGCCTTTGCCAGTTTTTCCGTCTCATTTACCTCTGAATGTTTTTTTTAACGTTCTGATCTACACTTAAGCAAATTACAGGGGACGGGAGTGAGATAGGAGAAGAATGAAACTAGAAGGAAGGAGATGAGCTGTAGGGGAGAACAGGGAACAGGGAAAAGATGATACCAGCACGTTTGACATGCTCTCTGCATAACCGGATTGTTTTGGCCAAGTTTCTGCAGGTTACATTTTTCCCACCACACCCTTCACTTCAGCACTGCCAAGGTAATAAATGAAGGCTGCGCATGTAGTGTACCTATGATATGTGTGTGTTTTGTGACAGCGTGTGTAGATTAACACTCTTGGTGTGTTGATACCAGAGATTTTTGAAGGATCATACTCTAAGTCACACATTTCTATTGATCAACCGAGGATATGAACCCAACAAAAATTCAAAATCTATATTCAGGATGGTACATAAGTATTGTTTGTTTAGATTCAGCACCATATCATGTACATCCATGTGTCTACCCCTATCCCCCCCCCCGCCTCCCAATCTTTCTTTCCCTCTCTCTCTCTCTCTTTCTCTTGCTTTACCCTCTCTCTTTAACCCCAGCTGCTCAAGGCAGACGTCCATCCACGAGGAGCCGGGGTCTGCTCCAGGTTTCTGCCAGTTAAAAGGACGTTTTTCCTCACTACTGTTTACTCCTGGAGGATTCTGTTGGGTTTCTGTAAATTGGCTTGAGAGTCTGGTTTAGACCAGATCTAATATGTAAAGTGTCATGAGATAACTTCTGTTATAATTTGGAACTATATAAATTAAATTTGATTTGATTTGATATCACAGCATGACCGTGGCTCAAAAACGAAGCAAAAAAAGAGCTATGACCAACAAGTCACCTCTGCTCCTTGTTCCTGTTCTGATCCACCGGTGTCAGGCTCATGTGGTTAGAACCACACCCAGCCTGAGGGCTTTGCATGGGAGTCTCTGTTCACTCCCAAACGGATAGAACTGACTAATAATCACCAGCACTGCCAAAACCGTCATCCAGGGTGCTCACAACCTCGCGAAATGCTCAACTAGATCATCTTGTACAATTAAAATGCCGCAAGATTGTGGCAGATTCATCATCAGTCCGTTTAATATTCACTGGATTTCATAAAGAAGTGTACGGTTTTTTTTCTCTGGACACAAAACGCCTTTAACCTCCTAAGGACCCTCTGTCCATGTATGAGGACAAGAAATTCACAGCTTTATACAAAAAAAAAACAAAAACAAAAACAAAAAACAACTGTCCACAAATGACATTCCATAAAATTTTTTACGAATGTATCTGAAAAAAACTGTTGCATCACGATGTTTCCAATATAAGCAATTATTTAATTAAAAAAAGTCAAAACTCAAAAACCTGTGGCTTTCCTGGGTCTGAGGAGGTTAAATGTACATCAAAGGTCTCATAAACAGGCCTTTGTGTTGTGTAAAAGGCCAGTGACTCTGCACCACAGTAAACATCATCTTATCAACTTCCATTATGAATGCATCATCTATTATTCACTATCTGTTTCCACACACTGGATTCTATAGGTTTTATAGCTTGTGTAAGGGCTGTTTCTGGAGGCTTAAAAAGGAGGTGAGTGAACTTATCTCTGGACATATACCTTACATGTTATCTGAGCTAATACACTCTGTATTGTTGATAAGTTGACCTTTGCCCCAAAGATGTTCAACAAATACCTGAAGGAACACTGAACTGTGACACAATAGTATGCTCAAATAATAAAATAAATAATAATAATTAAAAAAAAATGCTTATGCTCAAATCTATCATTATATATAATATTAACATTTTAACCACATTTACAAAGTTCACATTCCTGTTTTTAATTACAACAAATAAAATCAGGGAATTTTCTCACTGGCACCTGTTGTTTTTTTTTTTGTTTGTTTTTTTTCCCTCTACTAAGCACATTAAACGTTTAGATTTGTAACAATAATGGATGAGAATGATTAGTCGCTTGATTTTAATATGCAAAGCTGAGGCAACAGCGCCATCTAGCGGGTAAAATAAGAACTTTCACTCCTGTGACAAGAAAGTTATGTGAAAAAGCATAGTTAAAACATGTAAAACCGTTTAGGGCCTGAGTCTATTTTAGTTGTTGATGATTTTGCCTTTATATATACCACATGGAAATGATTATCATGATTGGTTTGTTTTTTCAGCACAACTTCAACTGTATGATCTGAAAATTATTTTTTCACTGAATCTACTTTATCAGCATATTGGGTCCAAAAATACACAAAACTCATCAGACATGAATTTCAAACGTACTTATTTCAGTAAAAACACAAATATGTTCAATGAATGGTACGTTTGAAAATGTCACATGATCTGATGATGGACCCAGGAGAGTTTAATTTAAAGACACAACTGATTTACAGCTAATGGACATTTCCAAGTTGTTCTGTTTTGCAGATACAAAAATATTTTTATTTTCCTTTTTTTTAATATAAGTATAATTAATTTAGGTAACATACTAATTTCACTATAAATACATTTTATTTCTGATCCATGCCAAACCTCTTTGTAAAACAGATTACTATTCATCACTTAGCTCAGACCTAAAATGACTTTACATCTAATGTTAAGTCTTTAATCACATTTTAAAAATACATATACAGCTCATGCCTCTCCCTATAGGACTTAATGTAGTATTTTTTTCTTTAATTTACACATCGAACTCAGGTGGTTTGTTTCCAATAGGAGGCTGGGTTATAAACACCTTTTACATAACTACAATAAATGTTTTCATTTCATCTTGAGGATTAATTTATTTTTGGCTGAATTTTGCTCAAATTTATGTTTTTTTTAATCAATATAATTATTTGTAATGTTCTACCAAAAGAAATGTCACATTTTGACCAAAAATAATAGCTTTCAACCACCACTAACCATATAGTTTCAACTCGGAAAAAAAAAAAATCAGCCTTTAAAGTCACGCCTTTTACATTATCGCAATATCATTAACAGCAGGTGGCATTAACATTTTTAATCATGTTTCAGATTAAATAGGAAGTACAATAAGCTGTAAGAGCGTGGCATATAAATGGTGTGCGATGCCAACTGGGATTTAGAATATCAAACAAAACATCCCATTTACCTACAAGACATGGACATGAGCACTTTTCAGTTTATTGATATAAGGGTGAGAACTGCTTATTTTTCCAAAGTAAAAAAAATTAGCAAGACAAGACAACCAAGCTATGACCGAGTTCTGATTTAGATGCGTTGAAGTCAAATTAACAAGGCTACAAGGCTCTGCAAACACCAAGTGAATTTATTGGTACAGCAAAAAGGCACAGATTGTATTCACTGAGCAGTCGTGACCAAAGGATTTATGAGGCACAGCCAAGAGGAGTACACAGAAAAAAAAAAAAAAAAAAACATCGTAAAAAGAAATGAAACCTTTGGTTTACTATACAGATAATTTTGTTTATTGAAAGCTGATCCAATTGGCACTTATATTCATGAAACAAAGTCTAAAGCCAAAACTGTATTCATCTCCACATGGTTTAAAGTAATGACGTTGGTAGAGGAGTGGGTGATAAACAGTCAAGTAAATATTTACTTTAAGCATAATGGTCGTCATGTGTACCAGCAAAGAAAAACATTATAACAAACAGAAGGAAAAAAGTGTCAGCTGGATAATTTGTTAGTGTTATCAGGTAAAAATCTACCCCAGTGCACTGTGGGTGACCTTAGTGTGGTCTGTACCTTACATCAAACAACCAAACACCCATCATTTAGGAGTAACACTTCGATCTGCGTCGGTAGAATACAAAAAACAGATAACATCTTTACAAAAACAAAGGAAAAAAAAAGTCTATTTACCTTGTTTTGGCTTATAAACAGTACCATTAAAAGTGTAGTGTATACATCCTATACATCAGTGCTCCTCAGGTTAAGGCTTAATGAACCAAAGCACATTCTTTTTCCCAACTCACATGGAGGTAGAAATACTGGAGTAAGCCCACACAGTCCAAGGAAAATACTATTACTATTTTCACCAACAGGACATTTGTTTTAGTCAATTGAAAATGCAGCTCAAGTGTGGACTGAATCTTAATGTAATCGAGTTATTTTGTTTCTAAAGACCAGAGCCAATGTTTAACACCTCCATGAGATTTGATCAACAGCTTTCCCTACAAACCACCGACCACTAACAACTACAAATACACCACCAACGACAGCTCTCTTTACGCTTCCAGATGAGTTTCATTCTAATACATAAATACGACTGTTACATCTTTACATGTAGTGCATTATATTTTTGAGAGAGGACACGCTTGGTATATGATCCTTAGACCTTTCATCGAACCTGGAGATCCTGACGACGATAAGCAGTGACAGAGGATACACCGTTACAGGCACATTCAGTTTCTATCTTACAGAGATAGTGGACTACTAACAGTGGTGGAGATGCGTTAACGCTGACACAAGGCTTTGTTTGACGTCTTCTATTCAAACTCGTCTCACGTCAGTCACACCCAAGATGTTAATGCATAAACCGAAAAGATCCCCGGACATGATAAGGTCCACATGTGGCGCTTCACTGCTACATCGACACTGTAAATCACGGAAGATGATCGCGCACAGAGTAGCCCTTTTCTGGTTCTTTTGTAGTGTTTTACATGTGCGGACCATATCTGTAATGTAAACCTAACAAACTATATTCTTCACATGACCGTGAGAAATGAGTGATATCAGTGTGTATCTCCTGGAAGAACAGGAGGGGAACATTTACACCACAGATGAATCTAAAGATACCTGTTGTAAATACATTTCAGTGCTCTGATGGGGTGGGGTGGGGTGGGGGGGACGCATATGCCTTTAACAACGGCAGGTGTGACTACAGTGTGACTGTTGGTCTGTTAAAACAAGTGTCTTTGAGTAGTGAGTAGGAAATTTGTGTGTGTTTTTTTTTGTTTTGTTTTTTTTGAGATGGTAGTAGTGTTTATGCCATAGGTATCAAAAAGTCTGTGGAGAGTCTCTGAGTGTGCACAGTGTGCTAGTCGTTAACTAGTCGATAAACGTGGTACTGTGCTCCGTGTTCACTAGTGGACACTTCGAACACAAAGGCGATGCACAGCAGGGTCTCCTGGGTTTCTCTGTTAGACACAACCTGGGGAAAAAAAAAAGCAGATATGAAGACGGTACTGCAGGTGTAAATATGTCAGATTTAACGGCGGTACGCAGACACACCTGTAGGATGGTGAAGTTCTCCAGTACGCTGTTCATCATGTATTTCTCTGGCAGGTGCTTCAGTTTGTGGATGAAGTTGATCATGTATTCACACATGGGTGAGCGATGGATGCGGAACACGTACTTGCCTCCTTCTAAATGAGCGTACTCTGTCTGAAAGGACGTAATAAGCACATATAACAGTTAAAAATACACCGTTACTGCAGAATGAGAATGTGAGAGCGAATGAATAATGGATCAATAATGTAAAGCGCTTTGGGTGCCTCGAAAAGCGCTATACAAATCTAATCCATTATTATTATTATTATTATTATTATAATGCCTGTGACAAATCCAAAGTTGTTGCTCTCACCTCAACTTTTTCCACGACCTGCTTCCCAAAGGAGCAGACCTTAGTCGACACGCTGATGGTAATGTTTTCTGTTCCACTGTACTGGCTGCTCACACCATAGAACGCACCAGAACCCTCCTCAATTTCACTGCTCAGGTCGGCCTGGAACAAACAAGTCTTCATAAACTTGACTGCTTTACCTTGCAGGCACTTTTTTGTCTGATTGTTTGTTTTTAGATTTTTAGAACTGTTGCTACTGACCCCGGGACACGCAAAAGAATTCCCGTGTACCTGTTTTAACTTGTACACATGGCAATAAACTCTATTTCATCTTCGGGATTCGTACACATTTTTCAAGGTCAAATTCAAGCACTTTTAGGGGTCACTTTCAAATGTTTCCATCCCAGCACCTCATTGCTGGAGTAAAATACTTATCTACAGGATATCATATCTGTGTATGTGCATGTAGAGTTTTTACAATTACAAAGATATTTAGGGTTTTTTGTTTTTTTTTCTTTTAATCACACCAACTAAATGCACCTTTTGTATGATATATATTAAATTCATTTAACTTCACCGGTTGTTTTTAATCTGATTGGATTTGGGTTATTTCTCTTCCACAGTCTTTATTTGTCTTGCTATGTTCTCTATGTGAATTGAATTTATTTTACTTGGTTTCTGTGAATGCAGCACAAGTAGAAGCTCAAGACAAACTTCCAAATATTGTCAGCAAGTAAAGTGAATCTAAAATATTTGACTCTTTGCTTCCCCCTTGTGGATAACCAAGGTAGAACATAGTAGATGTGCTTGTTAAAAAAGATTAGTAACACAAGTAAATCACATTTCATATGTTTTGCGGTATTATTTAAATATAATCCTGAACTTGGTGTAGTATTTTTTTTTAAATGTCCTTTTCTGGCTAAGGCCTCGCTGATAAAAACGTATGAACTGACCCAAAACTTGACAAGGAAGAAGGCGTTGTGTGGCCCTTTTTCATACAGCTCCTTCAGTCCCCCCTTCTTCTCAGAGAACTTATCGTAGATCTGTCTCACATCTATGGACTCCAACACAGGGTCATTGTAGCCGGGGTTTGATGGGCCGATGTGCACAAAAAGATGTTTATACTGTAGGAATGATGAGGAATGAATTAAAAAAAAAGAGAAAAAGCAAAGGGATTAAAAAGGAACACTGGCTTTGTGTTGTACACTGTTGACTCTTGAAACAAATGTCGATACCGTCTCTCTGTCTCTCTGGGTCTCCATGAAAGCCGAGTACTCGAGTAGCCGTAGTTTTGCAGAGGCGATGGTTCTGTCCTGCCATACGGGAGCTGTTATAGCTGCAGGCCGAGGAGGGGGCAGAGGCTCGTAACCTGCCAAACATTTAACCAGGAAAACTCTATTTACAGACCATTAATCACTCTAATTACAGGAGTCACTGCGATTGTGTGCACACTCACTGATGGGTGCGGGGACAGGAGCTGGTAGTGTAGTGTATGGTGGCTGTGCAAAGGGCTTGATGCTGGAGATTAGGAAAACAGAGACGTGAAAACCCAAAAGTGAGCAACTTAGCTAGCTTAAGCCTCCATCCATCCTGGATTGTAATTTTTTTTAAACAAAATGAACTAATGTGCCACTGATACTTACTCCTGAGAATGTCCAGGCTGTCCTGGCATAGGGCCGGGCCAAAACTAAACAAAAGGGAAGACGGAGGGGGAAAAGGCCAGATAATATTACTCAGATTTTACTCAGAATGCAGAAAAGAACAGATGTGTGTTTGTGTGTTTCTGTGTCTCACTCTGACTGGTGGAGGGAAGGGAGTCTGGGGTTTCATTACACTAGCAGACACTATTTGGGCTGATGAGAGGTTGGCTACTGTCTGCAGTGCCTTGTCTTTGGATACCTGGTCCTGAATGAGAAAGACAAAGAACAAGGTATTGCACCGCAGCAATGCATTGTGTGGAAAAAGTCCAATCAAACTGAGGTTACATTCCGAGGTCAGCCAACCTTCAAGGCCAGTTTAGGCAGCAAGCCAGCCAACATATGCGTCAACATTATGCAATAACTATGAGAGGGAGGACAGGACAGAGGGCAAAGCAGATGTAAGGGGATGCCAAAGCAGGAGGTACACCAAGCTAGCATACTAGGAGAGCTAACTGGAGCCATCACCAGTATTTAACTAAAGCCACTAAAAACAAAAGAGTAGTGAGCAGGATTTTTGACTCTGGCAGTAGAACTGTAATGTGGACTAGCAGTAATGTGATGCCAAACAATCAACACAAAAGCCTGAAGCAGAAAACTGGAGTTGTAACCAAAACTTACCAAGTTCATGGCCTATGGCAAAGAAGACACGTTATTTATTAACTTTAGTACATTCACAATAGGCATGTCACACACCAACAGCTTCTGCAGTTGACTACACCCTGAATATACATGTCGCTGTACAGTACACACTACCAAGAACTTCCACATTAATCTTACACTGGAAAGATAAAATATGCCCAATATCTCTCGGGACACCCAAATATATCGATGCAGGAATCTTTACATGTACTTTAACTCTGTAATAACAAGCAGTGAGGTAGGTGCTTATAGTGTAAAATTATGGCACAAATAACCTTTATTACACGGTATAATAAAACCACAAGGAAAAGCTGAAAAAGAAAAAGAGATAAAAGACTGAGGGAAGTTTCCAAGAGTCAGAATGTGGAGGTCAGAAATGTATTCAATGAGGAAACTGAACTTTTTTGTGTGTACATAGATGACAGACATATTACGTGTATCATCTGTGTGTATGTGTATGCATGTGTGTGTGTAGTCGTGTCATTTCCATGCAAGTTATTACGTAAACCAAGCCAACGTTAAAGCCATGCATTAAAACTACAACTCCTTTACCACACATGGTGATCCACAAACATAGGATGTTTTATTAGGGCCATTGCAGGAGTGGTACAAAGTACAGAGCCAGGGAGGGGGGTGATATCCCAAGATTAATATTGTAAATTTAAGAGATAAGCAAAAATTTTGGATAAAAGAATATTGTATAAGATTACACAATCATGAATTTGTGGAGAAAAAACTGGGAGAAATAGAACTCATGCTTTATAAAATTTTACAAAATATTGAATAATTTGTTGTAACTTTGCTAAAAATGCTGCCATTCTGTGCACAATTTAACTTTGTTGTATATAGGGTTAAATCTTACCCACCTCCTTTGGCTCTGTGTTCTTTTTAACCCTACAACATGCCATTGTACACACCTGCGACCTCGACATTTGGACTGATCAAAGCCAAACGTCTTAAAATATGGATAGATGACAAACAAAATTAGCTTAAAAGCACACAAGCACCCCATTAAAAGAACTAGTTTGCAAAGATGTCTCAAATGTTCACTCCCACAGCCTTTGAACCTCTATTATAATAACAAAGATGACTTCTCATAGGCAGGATTTTCACTTCTCTGCTGAGGTTTCCTCCAGAGATACCACGGACAGCAGAACTGTGACGTCAACACAAGACTTAATAGATCTGTCATGTATTATTAGATCATGCTACACATTAATCATTCATTGTTTCTAAATTCTCCATTTACTTGAGCGCCATGAGATTTTTATGTTAAAAGGCTTTTATGATCATAAAATCCTGGAAACACTGGTATGACTGCCTCTTGAATGTATCTGTCTTTTAGTGTGGACCATGAGTCTGTAATAAAGCTTATCTATCTATCTATCTATCTATCTATCTATCTATC
>JAPQRQ010000026.1:16505922-16537026 GCA_037367365.1 Apogon talboti | reverse complement strand
TATCTATCTATCTATCTATCTATCTATCTATCTATCTATCTATCTATCTATCCATCTATCCATCTATCTATCCATCTCAAAATGTATGTTTTACATGTGGGAGATGGGGCTTCGACATCACACCATCTTAGTTCATGGAAATCTTAATTTGTCACATGATCTTCCTCTCAGGTGACAGTACAGATGTCAATGAAAGAATGAGTAAATAAATAGATGTGTGCCAAAAAAAAAAATTCTACTTCAGCTAACATTCATTTAAAATAGTTTCAGTACCAACATATTTACTATATTTTACAAAGAACATTGTATTATAAAGTCTTCGTAGCATTAATGTTGCCATGCTCCATTTAAAGTTATTCCTGAGGGTCTGTCCATCCTAATATTTGCTGTTAGTGCACTACATCCTGCAGATTTGGTGAAATAACGACTGATAAAATGGTGAATTACAGTAACGTTGGGAGCTTCTGAACTTGTGCATTAAGTCTGAAAAACACAAACACTTCAGTCTGGTTCACAGGATCTACTCTTCTGCCTATAATTTTACCATTTTCAAAGTCAAAAACAAAGGTCAAGTAGCACCTACCTGCCAAAAATGGAAGGACTGAACAAAATCACATCTTGGGAGCCATTTTCTTTAGTAAGGTTTTAGTCAGTTTAATAACGATTCCCTTCTCCATGCACAAATGTTCCAAAGCAACTTCTTCTTAGCACTGCCTTAAGAAAAGTGTGATATGTTTTAAAGCATATAATTTAGCCCAACAACCCCCAGAGGTTGTTTTAAACCTCTATTGAAGAGGAACAGTGGATGGTGCCAGACCTATCTGCACTGTCATAGTGCTGACCCAGTGTGAAGATAGGTCTGACTATGAAAGACTGCAGAAGCTTTGCTGAAGCAGGGGTGCAAAACACAATGTTGGAGTGACAAGACATTTTTGGTTCATTATAAAACTGTGGTAAAATAAACTGGGCTGCTGCAGTTTAGGTAATAAATGCAAATTATCTATTGATTAGTTTATTAATGAGCAGATTTTTTGGGTTATAAATTGTTCAAAATGGTGCAAAAAAAAAAAAAAAAAAAGCAAAAAGCCATCACAGCCCAAACCCTCCTAAAATGTTGTGAACACTTGTTACAGTTTATCTGTAACTTTAAGCTATGTTGTGAAATGAGAACACTGGTTCAAATCTAAAGACCGTCGTATGATTCTTGGGGGGCTCCCTCTAGGAGAAAACATGAATATGCTTCATCTGTTCTTGCAAGATGTCTGTTGGCTATGGAGGAAATCCTAGTGTAGGTCTGGGGTCTCTGCTCACAGGACACCCCGTCAAAGAAGCGTAAAGTGCCACAAGCTTTGACAAACACATCTGAGGTGATTTAGGGGGTTATGTTGGATTTGGGCCACAAAGCGAAAGAAAGCAGGGCAAAGTCAGTGAGCATGTGTACCTTGAGCTTAGACTGAATCTCACGAGACTTTCTCTTGGCCAAGACTTGCAGGTGACTAGAGACCTGAAGAAAGAGAGGATGAAGGACAGAGGACGGGAGGAAAAAAGGGGGAAGGAAAGAAGAAAAAGAGGGGAGGTGACTACAGAAGCCAAGGAGGGTTGACTCAGGGGGCACCCACCTTGATGCTCGCCTGGTATTCTCGTACCCTCTTACGTGCCAGAACCTGAATGTGACTAGACACCTACGGGCCAGAGTTATCCCCATGAAAACACACACATTGCCACATTATGCTGAAACTAATCAACACATTAACATGGGTAACTGAATAATAATGACAATAACATTTTTGCTGCTTGTACTTACCTGTTTGCGTGTGCGCGTCTTCCCTGTTCGTAGTTTGATATAGCGCGCTATGAGCTCATTTCGACCTAAAATGACAAATTTGGTTAAGTCAAACAAGAGCTTTTCACTCACACTCACTACAATATTTGTTCCTGTAACACATACTGTATGTCTTGAGCTTTGTAACGACCAACAATTTACTTAAAAATACATAACAGTTTCACTTGAATACAATTTTTGTATAGTTTTATGTCGAAGCAACAATATGGGCACACACAATTTCACTCAAAAACTTAAAAAAAAGTGTTTATTAAAACACAGGTTGTCATTTTTTGTTCAGCCCATGTGTACGTTTTCTTATCTCACCACATAAAAGACGTGTATAAAACTACTGGTGTAACTGATAGAAGAGATTGTTTGTGTGCTTTAGTGAAGTTTATGTTGGAGTCTGTTTCGTATCAGGTGTCAGACATTTGTTGACCATTCGTTAGCCAATCAGGGGCTCATCTGCCTACATCCATGACGGCAGCTTATATGTTGAGGACCGAGGTTGGATTTTTTGCAAAAATTCTCACTTCACAGTTCCTCAATCCTTCTCTTCTGCTAGAACAAACAGTGCCAACTACTAGACAGTGTTCGCTTAGAAATGCAGTCAGCTAATGTCAACAGGCATCAGGCTTCCTCAGGGCTCATGTAAACACACAAGGACACCTCAAATGGCATGTATACAACCTTTAATGAACAGAATATGAAATTAAAAGCAAGGATGAGAAAATCGTGTGGATGAGTACTCCCCAAAAATCACTTTTTTAATCTCACAGGAAACATTTGGGTCGAGATATAGCAATACTATTCAGGCTAAGTACAATAAGAAAACAGCACTAGTGATGCCATGGTTATCAGCCTGTGGGTCACTATGACATTTACTAGTCAAATGTGTGTTAAGGTTCTACTGAGAACACGGGTATAAAGTTAAGATGAAGATACCTTTGGATCATTTCCCATCTGAATTCTATTTAAGATGAAGTCAGCTTCACAGAAAAACATACAAAAGTAGACGATGATGTAATCATACTAATGCACTCCATGTAGTTTTATACATTGTGAAGCTGTCAATCTCCGTGGCTGTGTGAGATTCTCATTAAGGGAGTAAATTTGGGTCATGATTTTTTCGCTCACTGGCAGAACTACTGAACGAGATGGACAAGTGGTGGGAAGAGAGGAAAAACAGAGAGGAGAGAGGTCATCATGAGGTTAAAACGAATTCAGAAGTGTGGTCAACAAAGACTGCCCAGTCAGCTCCTTCTTTCTCTGCCTCCCCTCTCTCCCACCCACACCCAATGAGCTGCTCGACCCAAATCATTCCTGGTGAGAAACTCATTATTCACCCTCCTTAGGATGTCAGAGTTAGAGAGACGTTAAACATAAAGGTGACCAGATCAAGGCTCTGAGACAAACTCCACTGCTGAAATTATTTATCACATATACTGCACACGTTAACATCATCATCCTTTCTGGGAAGTGGTGTGATACCATAGGGACGTGGGACTCATCAGGCTGAGTCACATCGACTTTGTGGACTCACAAGAACACAGAATTCCCCAAAATCGACAGAAGGGGCTGACTCAGACGCAGCAGTCTGCTCCAATTCCCAAAAGAGGACACGCACACACTTTCCTGCAGTCTACCACTACTCCACATAAGGCTGCATACTGTTTCATCAGAACTTATCAGAAATTACAAGATGACGCTGGAAAAGGTACTTAACCATGACTTAGGAGTACACAAGATGCAAGTACTGAAGAATGTTCAGAAGTTGTTCCTTTTAATTAACACGCACTTTATTTGCAATTTTCTCCTTAAGTGTTCCACACATTAAGAATAAAAGCAGCACTTACTAGGTGGAATTGGACAGAGTGGGCAAATGAGTGTGCTGCAAAACTAACAAACCGGAATTTATCTGGGGGGTTGGGCGGGGGTTGCCTGTTGCCAGTTGGCTGTAGAAAAAAAAGACATGCAACAAAAGTCACTTAGAACAGGAACTGAACTGGGGTTGTTTTGGTTCATAGTCAGCCACTGTTAGTTATTTCATTGTTGTCACTAATTTTAAAATAACAGCAAGAATGTCTGAAATTTCTAGGGTCAGTGTTGAGGTTTTAATTTTTTTAAGCTATTGCTAAAATGGTATCTCTTTTAGAGTGTCCATTTTGTGCGGCAGTCATTAGTAAGAAACAGACAGCCTTTGTCTGATCTGTTGACCTGCGAGTGTCCAAACAACTCATCTGCCTGTTCATTCTAAACTGGGAATACTCGGTCGACTCCACAAGTGTGAGTTTGCAGCAGTAACATATAACTGAGAGCTCAGAGGCTACATCTCAATTTCAACTGGCCTAGTTTAGCAAAGGGAGGTAGAACTGACATACTGTGTACACGGAAATACAAATGATCTTGTGATAGAAGTGTGTGTGGTCTGAGATTTTTGTTATTAAAAATGTTGATGAGTCAGCTGTTATCTTTTCCTATACTGAAGAGCAGTTTCAAGTGAAATGAACACTATAAGCTGAAACTACCATGATGTTCCCATTTATTTACTTAAGCAGCAAAGAGTTTTTTGTTTTTTTTCTCTTTGTCTGTGTGTCTGTCTGTTGTCTTTGGTCCTGTCATTGTGAGTTGTTGATATTGCCCTGTCTTGTAAGTATTTAACTGTATTTTTGTTCTTTAAAAAAATCAAAAATAAAATATATATAAAAAAAATAAAAAGCAGCTTATAGTCATCCTATAAATGCTAATCTAGTTTGCATGCTGGTGTTACAGATTAAATTGGACTTGACTAATTAATGTCTGTATTTTTCTCCTACAGGGTCAAAGCTTCAGTAGGCAACGCTAGGCTAAATTTCCATATTAGCTTTAAGTATATTTTAATTCAAGGGAACTGAGGGCAGGGATGTTTTTGGCAAAGTGGGAAACAAATCTGAAAAATGTCAGTAGTGTGAAAAGGACCTACATACTCAAATCTATCTCACCCCTGCTTTATGTTTACCAACCACCCATCAGTCTTCCAGTTGCTCATTAATAACCGACTTTAAATATGGACACAAGACAGAAACTTCTGTCCATAATATGCATTCACTTTGTTCATATTTCTTTATTTCCCAAAGACAGACGAAACAGTTCAGTACCACCAGAAATTGTGGAGGCAGTTGAGAAACCAACTGGATAATTTGCAGGGTACAAAGAAAAACAGGAAAAACAAAGTCCCTGGCCCTGGTACTTCTTAACATGTACACAACCTTCATCACTGTCACGTTTGTTGTTGTACAAGAATTGTCAGGTACTCCACATTCTTGGCTGCTCTCTACTGGATGTATTGTTTAATATTCGTGTCAACGTCAAGAATATACAGAAATATGCAGGTACAGGTGTACGTAAAGGAAGCATAAATGAGCCTGGGTCCCAGCCATTTTTGTCGTTTCTTTTGGGGGGACACCATGGTCTACCCAGGATAGCTGAGACATATAATCCCACCACCATGTCCTGGGTCTGCCTCAGGGCCTACACCAGCCTGGACATGCCTGAAACACCTCATCAGGGAGGCGTCCAGAAGGCATCCTAACCAGATGCCCAAACCACCTCAAATGGGCTTCTCTCAATGTGGAGGAACAGCTGCTCTACTCCAAGCCCTTCCTAGTGACCGAAGTCCTCACCCTGTGTCCATGGGAGAGTCCAACCACCCTGCGGAGGAAACCCACTTCCATCACCTGTATCTGTGGTCTTGTTCTTT
Organism: Apogon talboti; assembly: GCA_037367365.1. Taxonomy (NCBI): domain Eukaryota; kingdom Metazoa; phylum Chordata; class Actinopteri; order Kurtiformes; family Apogonidae; genus Apogon; species Apogon talboti. Next base: position 16,531,462 of record JAPQRQ010000026.1, on the reverse strand, counting down.
TGGTCACTACCCACAGCATGTAACCACTGGTGAGAGTGAGAACAAAGATGGACTGGTAAAGTGAAAGCTTTGTCTTTCAACCCAGCTTCCTTTCACCATGACAGACAGATTAGATTAGACTTCATGTCAAGGCAGCAACAGAATAAAGGGCAAGAAAAAAAGTGTACTTGCATAAGGACAGTGCAGAAATACAAGATAGTGCAAAAGCAAACAATATAAAATAATAAAAATTATAATAGTAATAAAAAACTATACAGCCTATATACATATTTACAACAAAGGGGAAGTTGCAAAAAGTCAGACAGTACAGATGGGACCCAAACAGGACATGTACTGTCTGCGCAGATGCCATGCGCAGTCAGTCTGTACTTCTACTGACTGATGATCAGCATCACAGAAGCATGAACAGAATTCACATCAGGTAGCGTTGCATGTTACACAGAGACATGAGACTTGGCTGCTGTTTCTGTTATTCACTCTTTTTGTGAATTGCTTCTTTGTCTCATTGAGGCTGTAAACACTGACACCCCCTCTGACAGGAGGGGCAGGCCAGGTCATTGCTCGGGTCGCCTAGGTAACCATGATGTGTCCTAAAAATGGTGTCAAAGAGTGAAATAAGCAAACACCTGTGTTTCGTGGTGTCACAACTCACCCGTACAAATTAAGTTCAAACTGCATTATTAGTTTCTAAATGGAACTTTTATGTACATGCAATCAATGATGGCAGACTGAGCAAGTCTACCTGACTATACAAAAATTAATTGCATGTGCTGGGTGAAAATTTGGAACTTGGGCAGCTCAAAGACTAAGCAATCCCACTAAGCAATACCAGAATGTGCTCCTCCTCTTGACTTTGTTTATAGGAAAATAGGACAATCTAACTGTTCACGGAAAAAGACTTTTACTATCTTTTCAGAGAAGGGGACTGAGAAACAAGTTACTGACAGTTGTAATGATCCATGAAGAATCTGAGACTCCTCATAGAAGCAAGAGGGTAGCTCCTTTAACTGTGATATTTTGGCTTCACTTTAAGCATCTTGCATCTTCCCGACGATCTCTGCTTTCTGTAGTTCATTATATTTTAATGAATGTTGTTTGTCATCTCTCTTTAACAAATCTTCATAATCTTCACCGATAAATTAGTGACATAATTAAAAAAAGTATTATTCCTTCTCACAAATACACTAAAAAAAATATTCAAACACTAAAGCCAATGAAGGGTGAATGACGAAGTGGTTAAAAGGTTTGCAGGTGGTGCTTAACTAACTAGTTTTGGTACTGGGAAACAGGGCCATTATGTTCCAAGTGTCAGTGTAGCTTTTGGAAGTGTGAATGCGTGTACTGGAGGGACCGTCCTTGTTTATTGAGAAGGAAGTGGGGGGTGGTCAACACACTGAGCCCACACTTCCACAAAAGGAGAAAATGCCGTAATGCTGAAACAAACTTTCCCTTTCTGTCGCACGGGATCACATATCCCGTCTCCCTCACAACACACTCGAGCACATACACAAATGCATGACACAGACTGCTGCAAGTCGGAATGCCAACTCCGAGCCAAAAAAAAAAAAAAGCATAAGGCAGGATTGGGCACAAGCCAAGGCTTTCAATAAAGTGGAAGAAACAGTCAAAAACATCAAGTCTCTACTCACATCCTGAACAGGTCCTAATGAAAAACAACTATAACACTGCACACGTGCAACAACTGCAGTGCTAGATATGCACGGTCCAATATAAGCAATTAGCATCTAAGAAGAGTAAGTAATCACACAACATTTTTGTATGGTAACCCTAACCTGACCTGAAATGTTAACTTGTGCTCTCCTTTCACCCCGTCAAGGCTGACTGCCCTTTGACCTCACTGCTAAATACCTCTGTCCCTAAATACCTCCCAGCAGATCACCTGGGCAGAGACAAAAAGGTCTTTCCAAGGACAGTGAGTAAGCCACAGGGTTACTGATTCAGGGGGTTATTGACCGCTGTCTACTTGTGGATTTGTGGACCTTAAGTTGAGCACCAAACTGTATTAAGTAATTAGCAAAAAATTAATAAATTCCATGAAGACATCTAGTGGCTTTTTCCATCCCCCAGATTTAGTGTGTGTGAATGTGTTAAGACGGGCTGGACCATGAACACGCCATAACGAAATATGAGACTGTCTGCAACTAGTAGCTCATTTGACATGTCCGCAAAAAAAAAAAAACAAAAAGAGACTCCCAAAGAGCTTTTCTTGCTTTTGCTCTGCTTTTATTTAAATGATAAAACTCACATGATGTTTATAATTAATTCTGAAACTTCAATGATGAGAGGAAAATCACCAAAAAACTTTGGTGGTGTTGGATTTGTGTGCTTTCCTCTGGTGATTTACACTCAGCCAAAGATTATTTATGAGGTAAAAGAAACATCCCCTGACACAGCTATATTTGTCCACATTCAACCAAAGAGCTCTGGTATCAGGAGAGAAACCCACTCGGAGGATCTGTGCATCTCTAGTCAGATTGTACACAGGCAGTGGACATAATAACTACTGTATATGCTCAGTGTCAATGAAGATGCCACATGATGTTCTAAAAAACTGAGGTCAAAGGTTTATTATTTTTTTACCATTCCCCAACTAAAATGTCAGCTGTAGTATTTTTTAAAACAGACATGTGACCTATGTTTTGTCCCGTGAATGAGAGGATGTGCTTGTATTCACCAGTGTATAAGAACAGACGTGAGCTGTGTTGTTCCTCACCATACATCTTTCCCTCATCTGACAGTATGATCTTTCTCCTGCCGCAGGGAGGGTAGATGGCCAAAGCTTCCTGAAAGCTCTGTTCGATGTCCGGACTCCACACCCCCTCAGGGTCGCCGTCCAATCCACGGTCTGCTCCATCTGCCAGTCCCTCTCCATCGCCACCCTCCTCCTGCGCCCCGTCAGGGCTGCCACGGCAACTCCACTCCGACGCAATGATGACGGCTCCAGTCACAACACACCTTTGATACAAGAGAAAACCTGATGAGGAAAACATACGGGACATTTTCTCCGTACAGTGAAAGCTATAAAGAGGTCTCAACTGACAGCTGGGTGAAAACTGTGCATGTCTCAGTGATAATAACAACATACAAAAATAAAGAATAAAAATAAAGGCAATTCCATTACGAATCATCATCAAATATAGGAATAGTGCTAATGACAACACTCTTGCTGAACCTTGGCTTTAAGTTTGGTTTTCTTCCACATTAAAAAAGCATCAGAACAAATTACCTTCCATTACGGGAGTGCAGAGAGAACTGTATTTGTTTTCATGGCTGATGAATTTAGACAAAAAGCATCACAATCAGCAAGGTTTAAAGAAATGAATGCAGTGGTCGCCCAGCTGTTTTGAAAAATCCTGAGCAGCTTTTAATCATCTGTTAAGACAATATATACAAATCCCCAAGTGTATAGTCTATGAACAGGTAATAATAAACTAAAGACATTTTTGTGGGTAAGTAAGTGATTCTATTCAACGGAACAGATGAGTGGCATTGGAGAAATCAAGGTTATTTGTACAAAATTATCAAAATATAAAAACATCAAATCTGAATCTTGAAATGCTATTGTTGTATCCATGTAAAAAATGTGGATGAAATCACTTAAACTACATTTTGATCTAACTGAATTTAATATTCTTCTTTCTTAATTCATCATTTTGATTGAAATATTTGTTTTTACTGCAGATGCATTACTTACAATAAACACTGGTATTGTTGTATGACTACTTATTTAATCAATCAAAGTGTTTTAAAATGACTATATGGTCCAAACAACAACTTGTTAATATGCGTATGTCAAAGCCATGTGCTCATTTATTGACATTTTAGATTATTATATATTTATACAATTAGATATGGTTTATCACATTGACACCATTTTATGACAAAACAGGAATCTTTAAATGGTCATCCTTGATACTACAACTGATTACACTAAACCTACCAACTGACAGATGCTTAGAAAGCAATATAAAATCCAAGCTTTATAAAAGGTTCAACGGGAGGCACTTGTTCTTGCTAATCTTCTTCGTTTCATACAGAATGTGATGAATAGACGGGTCCAGGATTAACTTTGCAGCTGCCAAGAATGGCGACAGATTTCTTGGACTACAACCGTCTCCACACTTTACAAAGTGCAAGATCAGATTCATCTTAAGATGTTTACAGCCTCCATGGGTACAGGGAGTATTATTAGCACTGGCATTCAAGGTTAAAGACCTGACAAGCAAAACGGCTAAACATTTAGGGCTTGCAAATTTACAAAGACACTGGCCAAGGTCAACAAAGACACCACCAGCTGGTCCAGCTATGAAGCCAAAACCATTGATATTCTTTACAACAGACCTAGATCACAATTTCTGAAGGGTGTCATTTACCAAACCATTGCCGATGAGAAAACCTGTTAGGTCTTTTCCTTGGATATTCGTGCTGTTTAAAAGAAAAAAAAAAGCAATATCCAAGCCACACAAACTTCCCAGAATGCTGAACCTTGTCTGCGTGGGCCATATGAGTAAATTGCACATTCTTTTGTTATTGTTGAGGAAGCTCCAAGTCTCTTCAAACACAGGCACACACATGCAACATGAATGATGCCTGGTGTGTAATGTTTTCCAGAGTGCGGCTAACATGGTCCCTGCCATAGAAGAACCACAGAGGATCAGTGTGGTCACAGAGCTTCCCCTGCTGTGGTGGGCTTATTGGACCCACTGAGCGCACAGCCTTCCCATTTTCAATCACTGTTGACAGCAGACTGTGCTGTTGCGATGGAGATTGCACTTCATGAGATGGTTAAGAAAGAGCAAATCCTAAAAGATCATTTTGATATTTGAGAGGAGGATTTGGGATTGTATTGAAAGTGTAATTACATGAGATGTCAGCAACTGGGATGACGTTGCAGCTGTCATGTCTGTTTTCATCCTGAATGGATTGAAATTAACACTGATTGAATCACTCAAAAAATATTTGCAACTAATGGCTACCATTGTTTTACTGAGTAGAATGGTAAAGTTTAAACAATTAGATCAGTCACTTAGTTAGTCAGTTAGTGTGTATTTGTTTAGGCTGTTTTTTCTTTGTTCAGGGTTGAAAAGTAAAAGCATTTTTTGGAAAAAAAAAAGGGGGTGATACATATATTATACTAATACATATAATATAAATCAAAAACTCACTCAGAACTTTTTTTTTTTAAAAAGTAGTAGCATCACAGTGTACAGATGTGTTACAAGTGTAAGTAGTATTACTTTTCAGATACATTAACCCTTAAAGATCTAGAACTATTTTTGTCAACTTCCAAATTAATTCTTCTCTACATTTAACCTTTTCTAAGCAATTTATCACATTTTATTACATTATCTTCCACATATTTTCTGTGAAAATCAGGTAATTTCTTGGATTTAATTCTCTGACTATGTAGATATTTATTGAGGCTCTGAGTAGAGGTTATTACATCATCACACTCTTGCTGGAAAAGAGTGACTTTTCCAGCAAAATGTGCCATTATCTGTACATAAAAACAAGCATCTACAACCACTTGTTGTAGATGCCACCCATTTGTCAAACTACATGGGACTTTTTAGCGAATCCATTCTGCAGAAAATGACAGTGTTTTCTGCCTCTGAATTTGCAAATGAGTTATATCTGATGCATCTGAAAAGTAAAGAAACTGCATTTTACCAGAATTATGTAAATGCATTTGTAGGAATAGTGGTTCAAAACCTTTTAGATTAGTGGATGTTTTTGGTTGTGGCTGTTCAAATCTTTGAGGGTTAAAGTAAAACTGCAGATATTACTGAATTATAATCATTGATTTATTAAAGTATTCCTCTTTAATGGTAGGGGCTCACTTGATTACTGTTGGATAAATAGAAGATTATTCACATAACATGAACCTATAAAATAAATGTAATTACTTAGAACAGATGTAGTGGAAAAAATACAATATTGAAATATTACAAAATGTAGTGAAGCAGCACTTAAATAAATTCCACCACAGTCAGCAGATTAACAAAAATAAAAAATGCCAGTCGTAGTTTAACGCTGTGCAGTTTAATCTAATGATGAGGCAGAGCTATGTGGTCCAAACGGTCATTTGTCAGAGCAGTGTTGATGCAGATTTGATACATTATACACAGCTCTGCTCGTTTCAATATAGCTCCCAGTGGCCAAAAGGTCAGAGCAGTGAGGAGCCAGTGCAGCATTGGGCTAAATAAAGATATGAGCTCAGCAAACACTGACAAGACACATGCACATTATGGGTTGCCTTCTGCTCCAGTGGGAACACCAGAGACATTATGATTAACTAAGCCAGATTTCATCACAGCTCTTCCCAGATTTCAGTGGCCACTTCAGCTTCACACTTTTCTATATTTACATGGATGACTATGGATCTAAAAGGTCTTTTCTATCCCCTTGTAGCTACTGAATACATAAATCCGACACCAACAAAGGTGTCATTACTGCTCTGACTTCTGCTGAACTCTTGAGACCAGTTTCACATGTTAGCTAAAGTTTCACAATAACAAAACAAAGAATCCTGTCTGCCAAGTTAGCATGTATGTTGGATCACACTGAACCAGTGGAAGCCGTTTAGCCAAGTGTGAGTTGGCAAAACCTGTCTTTGTGCCACTTTCATCCCAGAACTTAGAAACTTACATGTTGCTGTGCTTAGCAGTCGTTAAAACATTATATGAAACGTATTAAAACCGAAGACATGTCTTATTTTTTTTTTTATCTTACGGAAGTTTGTTGTGGAAAAGTAACTGCTAACAGGCTCGGAGTGAAATGCTAGTCGGTTAGCTTATGAGCTAATAATACCTCAACAAACTCCAAACTAAGTCCGAGACGCGGAAAAATCGGTAAAATTACGGTACGCGTTGCTGAGGAAATTACAGAGGGACTCCCTGCTAAACACACGAGGCTCTGAATCAGCAAAGCGGTAGCGGGAAAATGCGAAATATGTCAAATATCCCAAAACTTCAAGCGCACACAAAGCGAAGCAGCTGCTGCAGCATGAAAGTTAGTGCACACAACAAAGAACTATCTGAGAGCGCACTCACCTTATAATGGCTTTCCTTCTCTCCTGTTCCAGCCAAACACTCCTGCCTTTGAACTTTTGCTTCTAAAGCCGGTTAGCTGTCTAAAGAGTGAGTATTTCCTAGGGAAAAAAGTCGTGTTTGACAGAAAAAGGCGGAATGCCAAGTATGACTTTGGTATGAAATCAACGCGCGGAGGAAAACGCACAGAGGCGTGGCGTCGGAACACGCGCACACGCAAAAGTTTTGTGGGTCCCAACGCAAACTCCTCCCATGACATCAGCCCGTGGGTTTCAGAGAGGGGAATAGAGGTGGACAGGAGCTCAGCAGCACTCATCTACTCCACTATTTATCTGCAAATGGGAGATATTTACTCATACTGGAGTGTTATCAGGTTATCATCAGCTGAATGCAGCTATTCCACTGCATCCCAGAGGAAAATAAAGCACTTTTTACTTCATAATATGTCTTTGACAGCTTTCGAAATGTCATATTTTACAATTCATTTTCCACACAACAATACCATACCATAATATACCATACCAGGGGTGTTGCCAGGGATTTTTGGAAAATATATAATTTTGGCCCCTACAACTTTAATGCTGCAAACCCTAAAAATATACATAACATATATCTAAATATGAATAAGTGAAAGTTAATATAAATAAACAAATCTAATATGAAACACTATTTTCTAGGTCCAATGTCAGTCATGGGCCCTTGTCATAACTTTTCTACATAACAACGATCCGAATATGTCCCTGACCGAATTCTGTGTACAAAATCTATGATATTAGATATAATGGTTTTTAGGTAATCATCTTGACTTTTCAATTTCAAATTGAGAGATGAATATTTCTCTTGACCTTGACTGTTGACTTGAAGCAGCCAACACTGAATCATCTGTTGTCCCTGTCCTTGGGAACTCACACTCACTCAGCTTTTAGAAGATTTGTGGAGACAAGACTGTTCACAAGGTGATTATATCAGGGACTAAACCGATACTTGTATTTCAATACTTCAGCTGCATTTTTCTGCTCATGCTGCTGTAGCCTACTTGAACTTCAAGGTGACATATTCATATATTCAAATCATAAATCAGGTTTTAATAAAAACATGTCTGAAAATAGGGGACTCATCTCCACATAAAAGATTCCCTCAGGACATAGGGATGTGAACTGATTAAGAGCTCATTTGCAGAGATCTTTAGTCCTTCATGACCATGTATATAAGTTGTCAACTTCTGCAGACTTTACCAGAGGGAATTACCCACAATTCATTGTGTTATGATGTTAAACTGAGGGTTACAAGGGGCAGGCCTGAAGCATAACAAAGAGATAGAAGTGCATCAACTCAGAGGAAAGACAGTACCTGATTAAATATCAATTCATCAACCATTTCTATTTATTTTTATAAAGAAATCAATTATCCAATCTGTAAAAAATGACAGAATTGATTATGTTGATGAGATATTGCAAGTACAGACATGTGCTGCAACTATTTTTGTACCTGTATAATGATTTAATTATTTTAATTTTACTGTGTTTTATTTGATGCTATTGGCTATTCCAGTTAAATTTCCCTGATAAAAAAAAAGTTCTTGTTATGTTTTCATTACTCATGTGTTTGCATCGTCATGGTAACATTACGTTACAGGTAGGAAAGTACTTTCACATCCTTTTCATACCATTTTGAACCCTTAGAGCTTTTTACACTCAGCTACTTACCAGCTGACATCTGTCAGTCTGTGAGGGTTTGTGTGATCAGGGTTTAGGGGCGACACTGGGATTGGACCTACATGTTGGTATCCATGGCACTGACAGGAAAGGGGAATGGGCAGCTGCAGATTATTTTAATTAAAAGCAGTGTTTCTCAAACCGCAGGGTGGGCCTCCTGGGGGGGTGCAAAGGCTTGCCGGGGGAGGGTGGGGGGGCGTGGGATCACTTATGGGTGTTTTTTTTTTCTTCAGGTTAGAACATGTAGCAGGTGGAACTGATGGAGCACCCTAGACTCATTTTAGGGATGTACAACAAACAAATCTACGGCCATGGTGATGAGTCACTAGATTAGACGAAGAGTTTAAGTTTGGAGAATGGAAAAGTATTTGATCTTAAAAGAAAAATGTGCAATGTTTCTCTTTTTGCACAGTTTGTACAGTTTGCACTTTAACGTTCTGAGATGTGCAGTGTAAACGGGCTCATTGCAGCCACTGATATTATTAAAGTGTTCATCTTTGTTACCAAAATTTGTTTGTTGTTCTAAAAAAAGTAACTTTATTGTCATAGTTGTAAGATAATTGTGCATTTCCTATTTCTATTTGGAAAAATATTGTCTCAGGAAGCAGTCTTGTTGAGTTTATTTGTACTGTTCGAGCAAAAATCCAAGTTATTTTTAATTTGCACAAAAAATTATTCAATGGAAAGCAAAACATATTGTTACAATATTAATGTTTCTTTCAATAAAAGTTATAATTGCACCACTGTTATAATGTTGTTGGGGTTGAGGGGGGGCCTGGAGATTTTTCGTCCTCCAAAGGGGGGGGGCCCCGAGAGAAAAAGATTGAGAATCACTGATTTAAAGTAACAGACACTGGAACTTTGAAACTGTGGTGAAATTCAGGGCTATACAGACATGGTATAATGTCATTAAGTATTTTGAGCTGAGACTAAAAATACACTTTCTGGGGACATGTGAGACTTACAGTAAGTCCTCTTTAAATAGAATTTTTAATGAAGCACTTTTACATGTAGTTTTGTAGTTTTACTTTGTTATTTTACTTAAATCTGAAAACCTCTTCTGCCACTAGGGAGAAATAGCAAACATGTGTAAATGTTGATTACTGTTGAACACACTGTATAGAGCTTTAAATAGTCCTCTCTCATCATCTATCAGATTTGTGTGACTATAATTCATACTGATATAGTGGGACACTGCGGAGGGGCGCTGCCAGAGTCTGCTCATAAACCTAAACAAGCCTGAAGCAGCACCGGTTAATGATTTACTTCACCCACAGTTATTAGCCGCTCCTAGTGACAAGGTGAGAGCAATTACTGCAGAGGAAAAGGCCCCGCTTAAGCCGTCACATACCCTAACAGTGATTCTATTGTGAAAGGAGATGTAAATGCCTCTGAACAAAATGTCACGAGACTGACATAATCTCGACATGTATTTCAGCTTCTGACAGTGAGTCATTGTTTTATGGCACAGATTAAAGTCTGACATCTAATCTGGTGAGCTGTGGTTCTCATCCATCCTGCAGGAGTCATAGTTGTAAGATCAGTTTACGACATTTTAACCAAATCACTGCTTTTACTGGATGGTCATTACAGCTGACATTACACCACTTGAATGTTTGCAAATGATCGTGCTCAGCATTCAGTATCTGATTATATCTGGGTTCTTTGAGTCATGCATAAATATGTGATGTTTCTTGAGTAGGACTGGAGTAGAGAGGTTAATGGGACCAGGTTTGGAGGAAGGGAGGAACCAGTAAAAGAGACAAGAGAGATATGATTTCTGTCACTCCCATAAACTGGTGTTGTTTTGTATTATGGCCACAGGAGGGCAGTATTTCCTCAGACACTAGTACTGTAGCCAATCTGACGATACTGTATGTATACTTTGTTTTTGTTCAGGATTTCTTACCGCATTTCAGTTTCATTTCGACTAAAACAATGACTAATTATGACACCCAACCAAAATATCAATAGAACAGCACCTAAAATTGCAATAAAAAACAGAAACTAATGCACACATTCTGCGTGTTGATGCACGAGAGAGGTTGTCAAACAAAATGTATATTACCCCTTTGGTTTCGGTTCTGTTTCTAGAAAACATCTTTATACTTCAACCAGCCAAAAAAAAGTTCTTTCCCCAGACGAAAAATCAGAATTTTATCGACATGTAAGTTTTCAAATACCAGAAATTTGCTTTGGTCTACAATAATAGTAGAGAACACACTATAGGAAATAAACATAGCACAAGGACAAATACCTCTGCAAAGTGTAATAAATACAATATGCAATATGTGATGTATAATTCAGATTGACTTTCTGAAAAACAAAATAAAAAAATACAATATACTTCATTGAACTGCCTTTAGCATTAACTACAGGATGCATTCACTGCTGCATCACTTATACCATACAATACTAATGCAGTATTACAAGAAATGTCACAATATGTATTACTATTCATAGATGTGTTACTTTTTCATCAAGACCTTGTATTTATGATGGGAGTTGGACCGCTATGTGACATCTTCTGCAGTACATCCCAAATTTTCTCCATGGGGTTCAGGTCTGAACTGTATGGTGTGTAATCCATGTGTGAAAATAATGTCCATGCTCTCTGAATCACTTGTTAAATCTTTCATTCAGTACATTCAGGTACTTATCTGACCTAATTTTTTGGACACATAACATTGCTGAACCTGGACCTGACCAAATGAACCAACCCCAGATCACAAAACTGACTTGTGATGCTGTGCATGATGGGTAATTGCATCATCCACATTTCTTTTCACCCTGATCATTCTGGAACAGTGTGAACCACATTAATGTTTTCCATTGAAACACAGTTCAGTCATTACTCTCTCTACAAAGTGATTGTTGTTAAACAAATGAGAAGCTACACACTGCATCCGTCAGAGTTAAAGAACTTGTTGCCAGTCGAAACATGTTAATCAACGCAATAATTATCCAGTGGAAGGATCTTAAATACAGGTTAGTGAAATGCGGGTGGTGACTTTTTTGGCTGAAAAAACATTAATGAAAGCATTAACATACAGTAACTCAAAATGACAAATATGAGAGTAGTGTATATGGGAATGAGAATAGCATTATGTGTCTGTTTATATGAGTGCAGGGTTTTATCTTAGATACCATTCATCTTCCAAACAGAAACACTTCATGTGTGAAACAGGCAAAAGTAGTTGATGCTTATATTTATTACACTCACATACATAGACGTCTGTAGACTGTGCGACATTTAAACAGACTAGAGAGCCGAGCTGTTTTTATTTTTACTCCAAATAACTAATAAATAATCCAGCGATACCCAGATCTACTCACTAATACTACTGACTGGACTGTTGTGACAATCACAGATGGCACACAGTAACAATAAATAAGGAAAAGTTCTATATTCCGTAATCTAGGTCACAAACTGCATTTACACAATGTGGCCACTAGATGGGGCGCCTGGTCTTGTAAAAACCTTGTACAACACAGAAGTTGCTGCAAACAATCTTTACGGACGGCCTTGAAGTTAATCAAAAGAAGAGAATATTTCACTTGAAAAAACTTTACGGTAAGTGTCTCGTATAAGACATGTTTATCTTCAAATACTTCAGATACTTTGGCTTGTAGACTGTTAACACTGACAAGAAGCTTTTAATTAATTGAAACCATAAATGATACATAGGTTGGTCAAGTCTTGCTAGGACACTGAATAAATTATGCCAATGTTTTCTTCAGGGAAAACGAGCTGTATTATTTTTATTATTGTTGTTTTTGTATATCCCCGTTAACATAGTCAGCTGCTATCTGTTCTGCACCTGTCAAACCTCTCAGCAGTGTATGCAGTGTTTTCAGGTATTAAAATCTTTGCAAAATGTAAACAAATAAACAAGCAAACAAGCAACAAGGTCATCATTTAGGTAAGCTCTTATTCCATCTGTTAACTACAGATATGTTTATCTACAATACATATTTGACAATCATTAAAAAAGAAATGCATCACTATGGTGTAGAATAATTTGTTGTATTTGGTCCTACAGTGAAAGAGCCCTTTTTACATATTTAATTAGCTGTAAGCCAAAGAGAGAAAGTTCTAAGTTATAAATGACATGTGTGTGTGTGTGTCTGGGTTGTGTTTATGCAAGTGCTCATATAGTGGACTTTGCTCCATACGTTAAAACCCATAAATATTTATGATGTTTCTACTTCCTGTATGCATGTACATATATCTGTGTGCATGTCACACAGGAAACTGTATGGCTGACTTCAGTAAAGCGTGTCCCTGAATGAACTGGGTGTGAACTCCAAAACACACGTTATCAAACTCAGCTGTCACATTCTGTTCGAGGCAGAATAGTCTGGCACGGCATTCTGGACGTCTTTGTGACTCCTCAGGAAATGAGTGGCCTCTATTGTACGTTAGATCCACTGTACGATGCTTCACTGTGGCACTTCATGAATGTTCGATGAATTGTAAAAGCTGCAGTCTTCCTGTGTACGTTAGTTTGAGTTAAAAGTGGTCGCAGTGCACTCAGAGTACATCTGCCTCTACAACTGTACTGTACAGTGTAGCTGTGACTATATTTGTCCTCCCCTCGTTCTCTTTCTTGTAAGGGGACAGGAGAGTCAAGAGCTGGACGACTGCCAAAAGAGGCCGGCCCGCCATGCAGCTGAAACTTTTACAAGCCAAGCAGGAAGAGACACAGGGAGCGATCGAAGAAGAAAAGAAAAAGAGAGAGAGACATCTGAGCCCTCAACTTTGCAGCTCCTTTCTCTCCCTCTCCCTGTCTCCCTCCTCTCTGTGTCTGCCTGTCTCTCTTTCTTTTCTTATTCCTTGTTAAAGCCATACTGTATTTGCCCGCCTTCGCTGGCAGGGGGTAAGTGCAGGGCTGGAGGACAGGGCGGGAGGGGAGGAGAGGGGGACGTTGGGTTCAGAGAGTTCAGCTGAGGAGAGAAATAAATTCATAAACAACAAAGGAGACGTGACGTCAGGTTTAGGGGCTGTCCAACCTGCTCGCTGAATCTGAGCCTCCACGGAAGAACCGGATTGTTCGCACTACATGTGTGTATATGTGTGTGTGTGTGTGTGTGTGCCTGTGTACAGTATGAATGCGTGTGTGTACCCATTGTCCTATTTTCAAGAAAAGACTTGGGGAGTTTAAGAAGAGAAGCCGGACAGTTGTGGGCTATTTTGTCTCGGTGGTGAGTGTGTAAGTACTGGCTAATCCTTTGAAAAATAGTTGTATGGGAGTTTGTCCGTTTGGTCTCCTTAGGAGCTCAATATCTCAGCTATAAGTTGTTAAAAACAATGACTTGTATCGCAAAAGAAAAAAAACAAGCGCCGTCGTTTGCCTGTAATCAGTGAGAGAAAGCTTTCAGAGGGGACGGAGAGAATTTATGTGTAATTTAACAGAAAAGAGTATTCCTGTTATTCAGATGTAGATTTGTATTTTCAAAACGGCGTCATCTCGAACGTGCGTTCTGATTGGTCGGCTTGGCTTGGGATACCTGTGTAAACGCCGGTGATTGGTTTGTAATCAGGCTACGGAGCAGGTCGTCATTTATGAAGAAATGGATTTGTTCTCCTAATGACTGAGGTCATCTAAAGGCGACTACTCGCTGGTCCTTGCTCTGTCTTAGTCTTCAACTGTCCCGCTGATGTGAGAAACCAAAGGGAGACCCGGGAACGATGCCAACAGATGAAAAAAATGTGACATTCTCTGAAATATCCACCCTCCTCGCTCATTGATTCACTTAGCTGAAGTCCCTCACGCTCCTCCCACCAAGGAGGGCTAATATTATCCCTGATGGAGAGAGAGGACGATTTGAGGGACATGCGGACAAAATCAGGCAGAATAAAGATATCAAAAGACAGTAAGTCTCCGGGGACTCTGCTTTCTGGCGAGAGGACTTGAGGGCAAACGGGCGTCACAAGTTGAAAAGCAGTTTTTGGCTTTTTTGATCGATTGATTGCCATGAAATGTCGTGAGACGGAACAATATGGCAGAAGTGATGGGGTTTTCTGGTCTCTCTCGCCATCTGTCTGTAGCTGCAGCATAGTATAAGTACAGTGCAGGAGGAGGAGAGGTGTGTTTTGGATGTTAGATGATTAACAGGCAGTTTCTGTGAGAGTTCCCAGCTGCTGTCAGACTGTTTTGTGTCACCGCGTCCACTCGCAACAGTTGATGTGTCTCTTCTTTCTCTCTTTCTTGTTTTTTTTTTGTGTCTCACTTTCTTTCTTAACTCTTTTTTTCTGACTCCTCCTCTTTCTGTTCCCTCTCTCTCTCTCTCTCTCTCTCTCTCGCTACAGCATGTCCCTCCCTTCCTCTTTCTGTGTATCTGCCCTCCTCCCCTCCTTTTTCTCTTCTTCCCTCTTGGCAGCAGTGCCAAAGTGGGCAGGCACAGCAAGGCAAACACAGCACAGGGCAGAGCAGAGGGCGATCCAAAGGCTGGCGAATTGATTATGTGTATGTTTGTGTTTTGAACTGTCCTGTGCCTGTCTTTTTCGGGTGTTTGTCTCCGGTATGATCATACGCAACTGCGAGCGATGTGAGTCCATTGTGAGTGTATTTTGTAGCTTGCTCTTTTTGTTGTGCACAGTGTGTTAGAAACTGTGGTCTTGAGCGAGTCTGTGTGTGTGTTATAGGGCTGGGTGAGAGCAGACGTCCCTCTGTCACCCTGTGTACGGACAGACGTACTCACGCCAGTAGGAGGGGATTGTGGGAAGGGGGTGTAGCTCTCAGAGGGTGTGCTCTACTCCTCTCTTTTCCCTTCTTCCCGCCATCACGGCCCTCTTCTCCTCCAGTCCTCCGGCCCAGCCCGCCGCTCACATACAGGCTCCAGGTATTTTTCTTTTTTATCCTGCGACACCTCTTCCCATCTATTTCACTGCTTCATAATCTTTCTTCTCGTCTTTCTTTCACGTTTTTCTTCGTCCTTCATCACGGCCTTCCTCCTTTAAACGTGCATTTCGTTGCTGGTTGCCACGCCGCACTCCGCTCGCCGCCATTTTGGCTCGATGGACATAGCAGGAGAAACTTTTCTCAGGCTCAGAGGGACTCCCTGACTCCCCGCTGACCATGTTCTTTCTCTTCCTTTCTTTATCTCTACCACTCTGTCCCGGTCCAGCTCTTCCTCTCACTCTCAGCTCCAGGACGGCAGGCTCTGACAGAGTGGTGTGCAGTTGTTCCATGGCTTTCCATACGAACAGGTGTATCTTTGTAGACCAGGAAGAGGAAGGACAGGCCTTCCAGGTTACTTTCTGGCCTCAGAGGACTTACCAAGCTGTTGTAGTCGTCAGGTCATACACTTAACTGGTGACCAGCAATGAAAGGCTGCACCCGTATGACTATTGAGACGCTTGGCATGTCTCTTATCATTTATAACCGTTGTGATAGGTAATGCAAGGGCAATATTTGCTTTGTTTGCCATTCACTGTTTGAGTTTTCTGCTTCCATCAGAACTCAGTTACGTCGCAGTTGCTTCACAGATACACGAGTCTGAGTACGTGAGTTTTATCTCTGTGATCTAGAGGTGTGACAGTTTGTTAAAAGGTTGTGTCTGCATAGTTTGTCTCCACACACTGGGCTGAAGGCTACTGTTTATGACACCTTGTACTTCAGAGGAAACACAGGCAGAACTGAAACCGGGCTATGGTCAGACAAACAGGCGCTGTAAAGAAAAGGAGTGACGTGAGGTAACAGTTTAATATCCATCGCCTTCAGTCATTCTTTCACATTTTATCACAAAAACTGCTGATTTGGCTCACTAGTCGACTGTGCCGAAGAAGAAAGATTAGAATAATTAACAGTACTATTTGTATGACGGATATGTATTGTGGTCAAACAAATGTTATTACTTATCAAACACAATACATCAGATAATTTCAATGAAATATCTGATGCCGGAGGCCAAAATACTGCAAATAATAATCCAAATATAAATCCAATACACTGTCTGACAAAATAGAATACAGAGATTAACTGAAAAACAATAACATTTACTAATCTACTTTTGAGGGGATGTTGCTTCCTTATTGATTTATCTGAAATATGTGTGTATTATGCACACGATTAGTAACTTAACAGGGCTGCTTATTGTCTGTACTGTATCTTAATCTAAGAAGGGATTGGCGTTAAGATGGCGCCTTCATGCCACGTGTTTAGAAAGCTCTGAATATGGGCAGACCCTTTTAACATACCCCCTTAAAATTTGTGGGCATACTGCTCCCAGTTCCTTTGCGTTATATGTCATTTCAAGTCGTTTAACGTTAGCAGTAAATGCAAAGTAAATTCAGTAAACAGATGAAAACCTTCGTGAAAAGACGCGCTTTTTCGTATCTCGACTTGTTGCGCTGCTTGTAGGAAGATATTAAGAAAGAAGAAGCCGGAGAAAAAGCGAGAGAACAAGAGTAACAGAGGCAGAAAGAGTGGTAGGAGTTTGAGAGCGTTTTCCCCGCCCCTCCCTTATCCTCAGATGAACTTATCATGTTGCCTCATAATGTTTCTGAGTTTTTCTCCTAGAGGCAGTCAGGCTAACTTCCTGCATTCAGCCTCAACATGGCTGATTGGTTGATATCTTGGCTGACCGGCCGTGGTCTACAGCAAAGCAACAGGAAGTTTCTCCTCTTGTGCAGGAAGCTGCAGCTGTTTCATCCTGACATACACCACTTTGCACTCTTGCACACATACTTTTTGTGTTTCTGCAGACAAACATGCATGCCACACAAACCTTTCAGAGTGCGTTGGTGCATGCTGCATATGCCTGTATGTGTATGCATATATGTGTATGGCATTCTCTCTGAGGCATCACTGAATGCTTTAACATGTGGGTGTATAGCAACATGCCAGACCAAGGATTTGAGCTATCAGAAACATTTGAAACCATAGCAACCACACATCTCATCAACACATTAGCAATAACATTGACAAGACGAAAAGAAGACAGGCCAGACAACATAGAGAGGAGAAGAATATCTTTAATGAATATCCAGTGGAAAGGCTTTAGCAACATGTTGGCAATCTGAGAAGGTAAAGAGTATAACTAGAACTTGAATGATTAATGAATCCCCTCCCTTCTTTCTTTCTTGTTTTTTTTTAATCAGACCTCTCATTGTTTGTAGGTCATTAATCCATACTGGTGTGTTGAGTGTAACAGCAGAGTTACTTCTAATCCCTCTTTAAGAATCTGTTTGCGACTTACTTGCTAAGCTAAATTAAAATATTTAGCTTCATCTCTTGGAGTCTATCTGTGGTTGAAATTAATGTTGGATGTTGTAACAGTCAACACAATGGCTCCCTTATATTCCTGTCTAATGTAGGTCATACTATCTTTTCATCAAACATGTTGCCTGCCGTGTTTACCTAGCTCTGGGTCCAGCATTGTGTGTGTGTGTGTGTGTGTGTGTGTGTGCCGTTTTAGAGAAAAACAGGCGTTTTTCTTGTTATTCTAATTTTGCTGTTTCTCTTTATCTGTAAGTTTGACATTTACTTGAAGAGGAATCCCTTCTGGGTTGTGTTTTTTTTTTTTTTTTCGCTGAAATGAACTTTTAAGAACAGATGGTGTCGTATCATGTGACTGTAAAGTCATTTGAGTTGAATTTGTGGTTTGCAGTTGTAAACATAAAATGGAATTTAGTTGGATTGATGAGAAAAAGTTGCCAGTATATTTGATTAACATCTACTAAAACCGATTCATCTAAGCTTCTTTTACGTGTACAGGTCAAGTGACTGTGCTGTGCGGTTGCTTGTAAGTACACGCATATGGCAAAGCATTTTTTGTATACATGCGTACATGTGAACATGAGCCCTGTGTGTTTGTGCCTGGTTAATGAGGATATACAAAACATCAGAGCAGGCACCATGCCAGCTGGGCACAGAACATGCTCGCTGCTCCTGTTCCTCATACTTTACCGTTGCAGTCAGACATTCCTTAGGGAGCAGGTACGATAAAATCACCGTAGCGCTCCATAGAAGATCCGCCCTCTTTCTCAGATTTATACCCCATTATTCTGCGGATTAAGACGGCACATAAACAAGTCATCACTGACACTGCATCAATCTGTATCTGTTTAACTGTGGGAATTCTTCTGTCATTTACTGTGTGGCATACTTCCTCTGCCAACTCCGGGTCCCCCAGCCCTCCTCCTCTTTGCCCACCATTACCACCTCCTTCCTCCCTCATTGAAATTCTGCCTGGCACACAGACACTGCCCATTCTTGGCACAAAGCTCAGAGAGAGAGAGAGACAGAGAGAGGGAGAGAAACACACAAGAACCTATACCAATCGTCTGGTGCCCCGTCCGTTGTGTCTGTGCCAAGCATTCATCCCGTCTCGTGGACCAAGGGACCAGGCAATCCAATAGGTATTTCCCTGCCTCTGCTTCCTGTGAAAATCTGCTCCAATTCTGAGGAGTTTTGTTGGCAACTGAAAGTGCTGTGTGTGTGTTTGGGGATTTGCTAATTAATTTGTATGTTTACGTCGTTTGCATGGTGTGAGAAATAAATCAGAAGAATCCTGCATTATTTGACACGAGAGGAGAGGAAGCTAAGGCCTATTGTTTCAGCGTTTTTTTTTTTTTGTTTTCGTCTACATTTGCATATTTCTACAAGTGTGGCCTTTTTTTTTTTCTCATGTGTTTTTACAGCGCAGCAGATTTGGTTTCATGTTCTAAGTTTGTGAAGTGTTAGACATTTTAATCCTCATTCAGCAAATGCAGAAAATAACAAAATAAGTATAATTAATCCTAGGAATTTGTGTTTTGTCTGTTTGTATATTCCTTACAAAGGGCACCTTTTTTATAGTTGTGTTAAATATTACAAGTTTCATGCACTAATCTGTTAACTGCATTAAAAGACAGAATTAAGTAGTGGATTATAGCAGCAAATAACGTGAAATCCATCTGTTTGAAAAGTAAGAAGGTGAGAATTTCCAGTATTATGACTGAAAAGCAGTTTGTAGAGGTTAAAACGATATGTGTAAAGAAAGGTTATAACACTAAGGCAGGAAACTGTCTTCAGAAAAACATATCCTGGTTGGATACAGTCAGGCAGCTTTATCAGAGGGCAAGAGAGGACAAGGTCGATGTTTCTTGGCCCAGTCAGGAAGCTGCTACTGTGAATTTGCTACTATTTAGCCATAATCCTGTTCTGACATACTGTCCGATAGACCGATGACACTGACTGATGAGGTCACATTTCTTCTTTTTCTCATGTTTTCTTCACAATCCTTTAAGCTGTTCCACTAGCCGGGGGGAGTTTTACATTAGATGTGCTGACAGAAAAACTGAGTTGCCCCACAAGGGCCGTCAACGCCACGTTTGTGTCACAGACCATGTGTACGATCACACACGGCAGCACCCAAAAGAGCTCACATGACTGACTGAGTTTGGCCTCTGTGTTTCCAAAACATGTGGGAATTATGCAGGGGAATGGGATGCCAATTTTTGCAATTAACCCAGATGCACAGAGATCCTCACAAGCATTTAATGTTAAAATCTTTTTCTTTTTTTTTTTACTTTAATTCTAGGCCATATGTCGTCTTTAATCCCCACATGTCTTTTAGTACACTGTGTCGTATCACTGTTAGTTTGTCTCTTTCGTCCTCCAAACACAGCTCCAGTCAGAGGACATTTCTTGGCAACCAAACACAGCTTGTAGATCTGTCACTGACATGTTGGCAGAGTTGGGCATCATGCCAACACAGCCCCCACCTCCCCTGTCTGTCTGGTCCTCTGTGATCAGACTAGCAGGGTCTGCTGCATGCTAACCATAGGCTGGTCTGGACGAGTCTCTGGGGTTGTGCCTGTATGCTAATTTATGCAAGGAGTGTACCTCCGAGCCCCTTCTCTGTCTATCTGAGGCCCAGGTCTGGCAGTTAGTCTGGCACTCATTAACCCTTTACTCTCTGCCATGTTAACCTGATGCCTCAGCCAAACCTTTATCGCATGACTTTAGCAGTTAGCCGTATAAAGAGGAGCAAGGTCTTTTTACAAGTGCAAGAGACAAATAAGCTCCACATTGAAGGCCTCATAAAGATATATTCTGGCATTTATTTAGAAATTGACAAGCAGAGATACAGACATGCCGGGAGGAAGAGGGGGCGGCATGCAATAAAGATCAGCCAGAATTAATCTTGGGATGTTGTATTTATGGTATGTGTCTAAATCGCTAGTCTACCAGACACTGTCATTGGGGGAAAAAAAACAGCGGAATGGGTACGGTGCATGTGATAATGCATTTTTCCGGAACTTTCCAACTGCTTGATAAGTTATATTAGAGTTTCTGTCTCACTTAGCACTCGTGATAGAGTGTGCTGTCTGGAACTGTTGGCTGCATCTCACTGCTTGGCACAAGACTGGTTATCCATCACTCGATAGAAAAGTCACTCTTTCTTCATCAAGAGATAGTGGGCTTGTAAAAAAAAAAAAAAACTGGAAAGTAGATGTTAGAATGTTTTTAAGACCTAAAATGGCCGATATGCGAGACGCCATTTTGTGTTTCCTTGTTTTGTTTTGGGGGGCAGAATCCCAGCCTTATATTCAATCAGAGGCAGCTGGTGGTAGCCATATTTGCAGGCATCTGTGTGTGGACCTCCGTCTGAGAAGCAGCAGCCAGCCTACACAGGGATAGCCCACTGGAATGAGATCAGTTTTTGGCAAAAACGGAAACGAATTCCTGGCACAGAGTCGTGCAGCTTTTTTCTCTTTCGATCACATGCCAGAGTCTCAGGAAGCCAGTGAGTTGTTTGTTGGGCTTTCACACATTAATACTCTCACTTTTCGATGTGTGCTTACCATTAAATTGCCTCTCATTTATTTTGAAGGAATGGAATTCTAAAAGACTGTCAGCACTGCAACAAAAAAAAAAAAAAAAGCTCGGTTGGTTGGTGAGGATGTGCCAATACGCAAAACCTCAAATGATCGTCTTTTGCCAAGAAATTATGAACATTTTTGAACAATTCAGAATCCTGAGAGTTGTAGATTCGTTATGAAGCGCGGGCAGTTATCATTCCTATGTCGTGACTTTGAATGATTTCCAGAAACCGATTGAGGCAAAGAAAACGAGCCCGACATGGAGATGAAACCACAATTCATACCTCTACGGGAGAGAATTTAACACATTCAAGACATTTGGAAACTTTAAATCCATGTACATTTTACATTTTAAGAAACCCCAAAATATATTTCTTTCTTTTTTTTTTTTTTTACAATAATTATTAAGATCATCCTCTCTGTCTGTTCTTGTGCCATTGCAGGACTGTTTACCATTGGGGATCTCTGATGCTGAAGCAACATGAATGCTGTCCTTGGGGCTGAGGTAGTAGATTGAATAGTTGTGGGGTTGTGTAACCTCTTTTTGAGATAACTATACAATCTACTGTCTTTCCCAAGGAGACAGCTGAGTCAGCCACTCACCGACTGTCATCTCCAGATGGGGAATCAATCTTTCCAATCAAAACATGTGCTTACAGAAATCCAACAGAATGAAGTGTCAGAAGCACAGTGTTTTTTGTTTTTTTTTGCTAGATCAGGTAAATAACAGGTGACTCTGTTTGACTTGGACTCTGTCAGAGTGAGGTAGTAGGTTGTATAGTTTGGTGGGTGGGACTGCACCCTGCTCAGGTGATAACTATACAGTCTATTGCCTTCCCTGAGGAGCTCACTGACCGGCCATTAACAGTAAACACACTTACAAAGCCTTTATATTTATTATTTGATACAATAAAAGACGTAGGTACAGTAGGTTGCTACAGAAGGTTAGTGTCTGATTGATTAAAAATGTCACATGTCACATTACTTGATTAAAATGTATAACTCAATAAAACTTTACTTGACTGAAACTGTTTGTCCAAAAATCAGTGAATCCAACATTATTTGTCACCTTCGGCAATCTGATGGCTTCATGGTTTGAGTACGATGCCACCTCTTGGGTTTGTTAGTCTACAGCACCCTCTAGTGGGGTCACAGGAGATTAGCTTTGACTGGAGAAAAGTTTGCAGACAAGGACACGGCGGTCAGAGTGCACAGGTTGTTTTCATTTGAGCCAAACACTGTCTTTCATGTCAATTAAAGGCTGTAAATGTGTTTCACAAATCAAACCCCTGGCTTCTAGCTGCCCAACATACATAAACTGTAATGAAGCATAAATGCTGTATAAGAATCAGTAATGTCTGAACGGTGTTCCATCATGTCAAGACACAGTGGAGTCAGGGTGTGGCCTTCGGTCTGGATCCACAGCTCTCTGTTTGATTGGCTTGACCACTTGTTGATGGTTGACCCTCTTTGTTCCTGGGGCAACAGTTAAGTCTCATAAGGAGCCTCCTCCATATTTGCCTGTAGGCCTGCTGGATCTTTGGGATGCGGTACGCATAGACCACAGGATTAATGGCTGAATTGGCGTGAGACAGAAGAATACCTGCAACAGTGGATTAGTGGTGGACAGATCAGGTAAGTATTGTAATCTGCAATTGCAGTATATGATCATTATTTAAAGCAGTGGATAAAAACAGCAAATAATATTGCTAAAGTAAAGCTATGGCCACCTGCCTGTATATAGTGTCCACTCTGTGACAGCTTTAGGGCCGTGAAATAACAGTAGACAGTTCATCAGGTGAAGAGGAATCCAGCAGCCGGTAAACAAAATGAGAACCAGAGCCAGGGAGCAGGCCAGTCTCCTCTCCCTGAGGAGAGAGGCCTGGGCTTGAGGAGAGCTGTCCTTCAGACGCCCCTGCAGGCTCCAGAAGATCCGGACGTAGAGAAGTGTCATGACCAGCAGCGGTACCATGACACATCCCAGGAAGTTAAAGTAGACCATGAAGGGTAGGGAGATAACAGAGAGGAAGGTGCATGGGGGTGAGGAGAGGGAGGATGTATTTGTGGAATTAGATGCAACAGGGGGGTAGTTATTCCAGCCAAACAGAGGAGTGAAGCCCAGCAAACAAGACAGTATCCAGCACACTGACACAGCCGACCATGTACGCTTCTGTGTGGCCAGGGCTTTGTATCTGGAAAAATAGGAATGAGAAGCAGAATTCTTTTTCAACAAATAAACAAGCATGTGTGTAATGTACAGAGCCACTCTAACCTCTTAGCATCCACCCTATTCAAAGAACTATCCCTTATGGTAAAGCTTTTAAAGGTAAAGCTAAAACACATGTATTCAACTGTATTTGATTAGAAATATCTTTAGTTTCTGTGTTAACCCTGTAAAACCTGACCCATCAAAAACTAGGCACAAAATTTTATCTTTTTTGGAACTGAGATGTTTATCAGACCTTTTAATGATATCCAAACAAAACATTTTGCAATATAATTTTGTTGATGATGTCTTTTTGCATCACATTTGATATATATATACCTGCAGTATTAAATTTGATTCACACATTTTAAACAAGATTTAACTGTACTATAAAGAATCAATTATCAAGTAACTATGCATTGTTTCAGTACATGAAGTACTTAATTAAAAAAATAAAAATATTAACAATATTATACAATATAATATATAATACAAATATTCTTAATGCAACTTTTTGAAAATTACCAAAGACCTTCCCGTAAAAAGTGTGTGGATGATTTTACAATTGCAGCCATGTTGAAAAAGGAGGGCAGAAAACACATATGGGGTCACATACAACAGCTTTTTAAGACAAGTATTGAGCTTGTTGATAAGATAGAGGTCTCAGAACCTGGTGTAGCAGATATGATACAAATGGTTTTATATGGTTAACCTTGTGACAAAGCTCAGTGTGTATGTGAGCTGGTGGATGTTGAAAGGATAACTACAGACCATTGTTAAGCATACCTCACCTGAGTGGCACGTGCAGCCGAAGGTAACGGTCCACAGCAATGGCCAGCAGGGACAGTACAGAAGCTTGTGTCAGCACAAGCACAACACAGCTGAGAAGCAGGCAGAGGTCAGGGGTCACACTCACCCAGCCGTCCAATAGTACAGCCAATGGCACAGCAGCCAAACCTACTAGGAAGTCAGCCACCGCCAAGGAAATCAGGAAGCAGAATGTTGGCTCCCGAAGGGAATCCCGGATACCAATACACACTGCAAACACCACCAACACATTACCAAAGCAACAAGCCACTGCGATCAGCACTTCTAGTACTGTGTAGGCCACCCAGCCCCATTCAGCCATCACTAAAAATAAGAGAAGCAAAGACACTTCATGAGCTTTCGTAACAAAAAATCCAGCATAATCCACAAAGTGTTACTCCTGTGTGCTGCAGCTTTGAGCCATAGGCTGCAAATGATGAGAAAAGAATTTAGCAAATGCTTTTATATGCAAACATGCATGCGCTTCTGTGTGCATGCACAATAACAAGAACTATGTGCTCCATAGAGACGCCATCTGTATTTCATCAGTGAATGGAAATCCTCCTCACTCAAACAGAATGTGGCTCATTGGACCTGTCATACTTTTCACTTATATATATACATAAGGTATGTTTGGTATTACAGAGGTGGAAAAAGTGGTACTCTTTTAAATAATGGATGCTCAATTCTATATATGGACACCTCACACTGTTGTATTTTTGTTATTGGTATTTTCATTATCATTACTGATATAATAACCTCCTAGGACCCACTGTCCATGTATGAGGACAAGAAATTCACAGCTTTATAAAAAAAAAAAAGAAACAACTGTCCACCGCAAATGACATAAAACATTCCATAAATTTTTTTAAGAATGCATCTGAAAAAACTGTTGCATCATGATGTTTCCAATATAAGCAATTATTTG